>CM042865.1:276188-991015 GCA_023658055.1 Thaleichthys pacificus
CAGCAAGCACATTGGGGGCAGAGAGTGCCCATGTTGTTTCTAACCCAGATCCTCTCCTATGCGAGCTTAGGGAGGCTATGCGGAAACAGGAGGAGAAGCTTGATAGCCTAACCAAGAGGCTTGAGCAGATGCAGGGAGAGAGAGGTCAGCGCAGACCCAGGCAAGAACCCAGGTATGATCCGTCTGGTAGACCAATATGCTTTAGATGCCAGCAGGTTGGCCATATTGCTAGGTTTTGTACAGGGGTGTTTCAAAGGCCTAATCCGAGTAACTCAGCATCCTATGCCCCTGTTAGGGCAGTAGCTGGGCAAGATCAGCAGGGAAACTTTCTCCCCCTGTAGTAAGGGACCAAACTACAGGTGGGAGGCTGCTAGGTTCAAAGGATATTGTTAACAAAGCAGTCAGCAGTTTAAAGGTCACATGACATGCTGTTTTTGGATGCTTTTATATAGGCCTTAGTGGTCCCCTAATACTATATCAGAAGTCTCTTTCCCGAAATTCAGCCTTGGTGCAGAATTACAGCCACTACTAGCAGTCCCACAAGGAGCTTTCCTCAGAACGCGCTGTTTTGGTGTCTGTAGCTTTAAATGCTAATGAGGAGCGGAGGGGCAGCACCATGCGCTAATGTTTACAACGGATGTATCGCAATGGCTGTAACCCCGTTGCTGTAAAATACCTCGAATTTGCCCATTCTCATCTGATAACCCTGGTTTGGAGAGGTACACACTCAGTCATTTCAATGAGGGGAAAGGTGGATATCGCGCGCGCCATAACACCAACAGCAGAACGTTTATCCAAATAACAAAGAAGTGTACAACACTCACGTACAGCATATGTATTCACACTTATACTTGATGCTATCTACCTTTCCATAGCGACAGTAACTCAGCTGTTAGCTGCAGAGCTAATGTTACAGCCACATTCTAAGGGTAGCAAGCTAGGTAACCATATACAGTAAAGCTACAAAATGATATAGCGTTAGTTAACTTACTTGTCCGAGGTTAGTAGCTGGACGAAGGAGAGTTAGTACTGATCCAGAATTTAATTTCAGCAAGGCCAGTTTTGTATTAGCTCAAGTTGAGGAAACAGTCGTGGCTGAAGTGTTTGGCGCAGACATACAAAACAAATGCGCCTACAACAGAAGTTGTGTAGGCGCATTTTCAGCGAAAATAAAATTAAGATACTGATTGTTTAGAGGCTCGGATGACGGAACTACAAAAATACTTGTGTGTTGATTTGTACATCCAAGCACTGAGCAACTGTTATGCTTCGTTCGTTTGCTAGCCATGGCATGATGTCTCTGCAGGAAAACACGATATTGCACTCGCCCTTGCACAATCGTAGCTCAATTCCTCATTGGCGGGCCAGATTATCTGGGCGGGCACAGCAGAGAGAAGGGCGGTAGCCTGGCTCCTTGTTACGTCAATAAGAGCGGATTTTTCAAACCGAGCGTTTGAGCCTTCATTTTCTCAAAGGCGGAGAAGAACACCCAGATCTTGGTTTACACTTATCGAAAATTCTAGCCACTGGGGGACCAAAGGCAGGCTAGGGGAACTCATATTAATGTTAAATAACCTCCTAAAGTGAAGTTTTCATGTCATGTGACCTTTAATGAACTTAATCGAAATACATATAAACAGTACAAAACAAATAATTAACATTTTAATCAATTCACTTTTTAAACCTTAAATGCTATTTATTATATAATGAACTTATTTATTCAAACTTATATTTATATAGCAAAGAATGAAATTCAACAGGGTTACACCTGCATGAACCAGCTCCGCTTGGTAACTAAGGATAGCGAGGATCTTCACACAATGAACTGAAAAAAATTAACATGTCACACTCTTTCCAAGACAATATATTCTATATTGTTTTCACACTTCACTGGGAAATTGCTGCAAATACAATTGCTTATCAGCAAGGCTGATAAGCAGGGGACTGCACCTGCCTACATCCAGTCTCTCGTCCAGCCTTACACCCCCACCTGCACCCCCACCTGCCACCTACTCTCTTCTTCTGACAACCGTCTGGTGGTCCCACTTCTCAAGAGCGGCCGCTCCCAACCCAAGCTCTTCTCCTGTCTGGTCTCTCCACCTTCAAGACAAGGCTAAAGACTCACTTATTCCGGGAGTACAACGACAAGATTTGTTGCGTCATTTGTTAGTTTATTTCCTCTAGGAACACAATGACTCTTATTGAAGGACTTGTTGCACTTGTTGGTTAGTTGTAACTGATTTAACTTCTTATACTCGCTGTGATTTATATTATTGTCCCTTGCTTTCCTCCAGGTACACTATAGCACTTTCGAGGATCATGTTGTTTAATTGTATCTGTTTAACTACATGCTCTTCTGGTTGTACCCATTGCATGCTCTTATGGTTCTTCGTTTTGGCACTTATATATCCCTTTTGGCACTTATATATTATATACATAATTGTTTAAGTATTTCTACATAATTTTTAAAGTAATTAATAATTGTTTACGTATTTATACATAATTTTTAAAGTAATTACTGTTTCCCTTTTGGCACTTCTTCCTTTTGGCACTTATATATCCCTTTATACATAATTTTTTTAAGTAATTACTGTTTAGCTAAAAAAAAACACGTAAAAACCCCCCACCGAAAACACCAAAGTAGCGGAGCTTTTTTTTTTTTTTTGGGCGGGAGGGCATGAGGCTGTAGGCTGCAGCCATACACTCTTGGAGATTGTAGGGTGTGCTTGCTTGCGTCGGTTGCAGGTGGGTCCGTCCTCTAAGTTTTTCCCTTCTAGTGATATTTTCAAGCATTTAGCCTACTCATATTGAATATTTCATTAAGAACACCCTTTGAAACAGCTGCGAACCCCCTTTGAAACAAGCTACTGTAACAACGTCACTGGCAGTATGGAATCGCGATTCAAACAGTACCGTCTGCTAACTGAAAATATGCCCCCCAAAACGTAAATAAGTTTGACATTAATGTAGGGGGAAATGACTAATTCAAAATAAGTTTGCTAGAGGCAAGCTAGCTGCTGTTGCTCCACATTTAACTGATTGTTTGAAAGCGCCGGAAATGAGAACTTTTCTTTTGACGTAAAGATTAGCTGTGGCATTGAAGACAGTACTACACACTGCCAGTGGGCTAGCCGAGTCTGACAGAGGCTAACGTCAAAACAAGCCGCTGTGTCACTCAAATTCCAAGTTTTACACAAATCACAAAAATATGCTGACCCGCTGGCTGTCTTCGCAATCGCCATATCTTTAAAACACTGCCCTCCTTCTGATTTTTGATGTAGAATTGACCCTGGTACGAAATTAAGAAAATACTCATCAGAGATCGACAACAGCTGACGCAATCGTCAACGGAGGCTGACGGGGCTCTCACGTAGCAAACCAATCAAAAGTGGTAAAAACCAAACGTTTTTACAGCAACCTACATTAAAATCTCACCATCTGGCTGTCTTCACAATAGTCATATCGTCATAACATTGCCCTCCTTCTGTTTTTTGGTGTAGAATTGACCGAACTATAAAATTACGAAAATACTAAACTACTATGACGCTTGCATGGCTGCCGCCTAGGCAGTCTCACGGGCGACCCGCACTCGCTCAAATTACAAAGACTTTCACGACCTAAATAAAAAATCCGAGATCACAGTTCCACTCGGAATTGCTTTCACAACAAAACCCAATGGTTGGTAATTTTGTGGGTTGGCATCAGAGAATGTCTAATATAGCCTTAAACAGGCTCTGGTTGGCATTTTTCACTCATAATCCAAGCTCCAATTTGCGTGCTAGAACGTCTCTATCACGTTGTATCCATGCGTTGTTGCTGACATAGTGACGTAGGCTAGCACTGGTACCCGGCCTTCGTTGACAGAAGACACTTTTTGCCACAAAAACGTTGTAACCTCCTAAACTGTGCAACGGAGTGTAAATAAAAATACAAGCAACTCAATCGCTACCAAGACGAAACTTTTGACACCTAGGTTGTCTATGTAGGCCAAATATTTACTGAGTTTTAGGGGGGCAAAAAGAAGAAAAATAATAATAATATATGTGAGAGAACAAAGGTTGTGCCCTTGCCGAAGGCAAAGCACACCCAATAAATATATATGATAGAGAACAAAGGTTGTGCCCTTGCCGAAGGCAAAGCACACCCAATAATAACTAGAGAGGGTACAATTTCTGTGGAAATTGTAGGGTGTGCCTGCTTGCGTCGGTTGCACAGGGGTCAGTTTTTAAATTATTTTTTTACAACTGATATTCCTGTGTATTTTATCTAAAAATGCATACTTATTATTTATAAAGATTACATAGATTTAAAAGCATCTTTTTTTGCTGCTCATTTACAACTCAAAATACGAGTGAAGTGTAGAATGAAATAGATGTCTTCTCATTTCCCCTGCAAGAGGCAGCCTCATAGCTGAATCAACGAATAAATATGGCAGACCGGTGTAAAAATTGACCCAATCTCTATGACTTAAACGTCCTTTTAAGTTTTTCCCTTCTCGTGATATTTTCAGATTCATGTATTTTGGCTATTATTCTGGTGACTGAAGTATTTGTTCAACTGATGCTGAGATGAAAGAATGAACTGTTGTATTTCACGAGGTGATGTTTTTGCTAAACTAGCTAGTTCGTAGTGTCATTCAACTAGCTAGCTGTTGCTAATTTACTAGGCTATGTTATGTAGTCGGATTATAACGAATACACAATGCAAATGAATCTAGTTAGTATAACTTCATTGTTATGCATCGTTTTGTTCTCTGGCTTGCTTCCATCTAGTAACTTATTTTGTGAACACGATTTGAGCTGCGTTACCAACTCAGTAGGAATTCACCCATACCGTACGTGCTAGATACAATAATGGTTCAGTTCTCTAAATGTACAAAAGACACAGTACTTCCGTATTTATAAGCAATGACATTTATTTGACATAATAACGAAACGCTTTTCCAGAGGGAATCGAAAAACCAGTCCACCTATTTGAGCCAATATAGGCGAGACTGGAAAACTATTCCCTGACCCCTCGCAAAAAGGCGATCGAGCAAGCTCCTGGAAAATGTATAGGTTCTTGGTTGATAGGCTGGATATCTTGAAGTCTGTCTGAAACAGAAAGAATAATTAGTGCATGATGATGGTACAATAACTGGATATCTTGAAGTCTGTCTGAAACAGAAAGAAAAGTTAGTGCATGATTATGGTACAATGGCTGGATATTTTGAAGTCTGTCTGAAACAGAAAGAAAGGTTAGTGCATGATGGTACAATGGCTGGATATCTTGAAGTCTTGTCTGCGACGACAACAATAGACATACTGAACAGTGTCTACACAAAAAAAAAAAAATGTTAGTTTGTTTTTTTGGGGGGGGGACGGGGACGGGGGGGACGGGGGGACGGACGGACAGGAACGACAACAACAATAGACAATAGTTGTGTAAAAAAAAAGGCCAAGGAAGAAAGTGATACAGCTGAAAACTTGCTGTATGAACCGCTGGCTTTTAGATCCCGTTCAGCGGCCAAGTAAAATAGTGACACCCCCTGATGACCTGCTGTAAACTGCTGGCTTTTAAATCCCGCTCATCGGCCAACCTAGATAGTGATACAGCTGAAAACTTGCTGTATGAACCGCTGGCTTTTAAATCCCGCTCAGCGGCCAAGTAAAATAGTGACACCCCCTGATGACCTACTGTAAACCGCTGGCTTTTAAATCCCGCTCAGCGGCCAACCTAGATAGTGATACAGCTCAATAATGTTTGAGAGTATGGTACTCCTCAAAACATGGGGCAGCACACAAGGGAACGTTACACGCCGCACACATGTACTTGGTCACTCCCCTGTCCTTTGTGCGGCGTGTGGTGGACATGCAGATCTTGCATCTCCTCCTGGTCCTGATGCCCTGAGTCTCAGTCTGAGGAACCTCAGAAAGGAAGTGCCTGCCTGTCAGTTGGAGAGGATTGTCTAAGCCAGGACGGCCACCAGCTGATGATCGCCGAGCTGTGTGGTGCACTTCAAGGACCTGCCGTATCAAGTTCATCCTGTACTCCTGGTAAGGTATAGTCTTCCCTGCATGAAAGAGAAGGGGGGGGAGAAAAAGGATTTGAGTAAGACTACATGTTATGGTGAAACACTTTGTGACACGTGTCATTCTAATACAGTTGTCATTGTTTTATTTCATTTCATGCTAAATGTGAAAGCAGGAGTCTGATAAATATAATGAATTAAAATGTATTGTTGAATTCTCTCACCTGACAGTTGGCGATGGACAATGAAGCCATTGAGGACTGCATTGTCAAGAAGATGAAAAAAGATCTTCTTATACCACTTGGTGGTCTTTCGTGCACAGGGTACGTAGCTATTGAGCATATCACCCTTATCTACGGCTCCCATCTTACATTTACATTTAGTCATTTAGCAGACGCTCTTATCCAGAGCGATTTACAGTAAGTACAGGGACATTCCCCCCCGAGGCAAGTAGGGTGAAGTGCCTTGCCCAAGGACACAACGTCATTTGGCACGGCCGGGGAATCGAACTGGCAACCTTCAGATTACTAGCCCGACTCCCTCACCGCTCAGCCACCTGACTCCCCTCTTCCTATTGTAATCCAGGACACAGCATGGCTTTACAATTCCCTCTCCGGTGACACGGTCCACTTTTCCAGTGGCAGCCATTCCAGATGCATGCACAGTGGAAATTACATGCACATCCCTCTTGTCATGCCACTTCACTGCCAGCTGTTGACCGTTCTCCTTGAACTCAACATCTCCCTTTTTCATTTTGGAGGTGAAAGGTGGCATCCCCTTCCTGTTGGACCGCACAGTCCCACAGGCACCTGTTCCAAGAGACAGGAGATGTTGAAAGAGGGTTGGACAGCTGTACCAGTTGTCCACGTACAGTACGTGGCCTTTCCTCAGGTGTGGAGCAAGCAAGGTCATGACAACAGACCCTGAAATCCCAAACACATCATGATGCTGGATGTCTGTTGTGGATCCTGTGTATATGAGCATGTCCTGAACATAGCCAGTACGTACATCACACAACACAAAGAACTTGACTCCGAACCTGTGCCTTTTTGCCGGTATGAATTGACGGAAGCGCAGCCTACCCTTCCACAGCATCAAGAATTCGTCTATACAGAGATCCTTGAAAGGAACAAAGACCTGACCAAAGGCAGAGGTAATACCATGGAAAATGTTGCTGATCTTGTTTAGTGGGTCACTTGCATCTGCCCTTTCGTTGTCTTGGAAATGAAGACAGCGGAGAAGAAGGAGGAAGCGGTCCTGTGAGAACAGGGAAGCAAAAAAAGTGGCAAGCATGGGGTCTGTGCTCCAGTACTCTCTCAGAGAGGACTTCTTCACAACACCCATAAGTAGCATTGCCATGAGTACATCTCATCTATGTTTGTGGGTAGCCACTTAGCCAGCTTACCCACTCCTGGCACACTCTGCTCCTGCAGCTGAGAGGCATACTGATTGGTTTCCACTACGATATCCCTAACTCTGTTAAAAAAAGTTTGAAGCAATTTGCCTCAGAAAGAGATGCAGTGGGGGTTCGAACACCAGACTGTGTGTCATCAAACAAAACAGCAGGTCTAGGAGGATTGAAGTTGCTAGCAGCTCTCCAGCCGGTAGAGCTAACCGCCTCCACTTCATCCCTGCCTCCATCGCCCTCAGGGTTAGCAATAGCCACAAGATTGACAGGAAGATCTTCTCCATCCTCACTGTCGCTACTACTAATATTTCCTTCCTCTGCAAAATCCCCTTCCTCATCAGAATTAAAAAACACTGCTCTAATATCCTCCTCGGTCAGTTGCTTTCTTGGTTCGTTTGCCATTTCTATTCAAAGGTTTTTTATGACTGTGCTGAATGTGAGCGCAAATCATATGAGCATTGAATCATAGGAGCGCGAATCATAGGAGCGCGAAATCATCTGAGCCAATGAGTCTGACGTAACGTGATCAATACTAGTAAAAAAGTTACTGTGGTAAAAATGAAGCGTGTATTTATTTAGTTGCATTTAGCATTTGCATTTACATTTTGCATTTAGTCATTTAGCAGACGCTCTTATCCAGAGCGACTTACAGTAAGTACAGGGACATTCCCCCCAAAGCAAGTAGGGTGAAGTGCCTTGCCCAAGGACACAATGTCATTTGACACGGCTGGGAATCGAACTGGCGACCTTCAGATTACTAGCCCGACTCCCTCACCGCTCAGCCATCTGACTCCCTACTTGAACAGGTTGTTGCAAATTTGGGATATATTAATATTCCGATTATCAAATATTCACCCATGAAGTGGTTTTAACATGTGGTTATGATGTATATGTTAGTTGCATGAATGGGGATATAGGCTACTGTAAGCTAAAGGCTAATAGAGATCAGGTAGGCGGCCATGTTTTAACGAGTGACAGGTGGGAGGGTTCAAATGTACAGTAGCATTTTTCCCGCCTATGCCCCTTTCAAAAAAATGGGACACAAGCTTCGTCATTTGCATATCCAACCCTTTATTTGCCGTCAAATCTATCAAATCTAACATCATTGGAGTTCATTCAACAAGCATCATGAACAGGGAAGAGCCAACGGTCTGGATTATCGGCAATTCACTCATCTACTGGCTGCAGCGCCATCTGCACGCTACACGGCAACAGCGGTTCCACACCAACCTGGGACTGCAGTGCCGGGTTCGCTGCATGGGCCAGAGAGGGATGCGGTGGGACCAGCTCGTGCCGCTGCTGTGCATTACGCCGGATCAAGACCCAGCGGTGATAGTGATACATCTTGGTGGAAACAACCTCGGTCTTCTGTCGGGATGCTCACTTCTGGCGACGATGAGGCGGGATCTTCACAGGATCCACCTGATATTCCCCAGGACGACCATAGTTTATTCCGACATCATCCTGCGTCGAGCATACCGTGCTCGTGTCCTGTCAATCAATGCATACGGCATTGAAAGGGCGCGGCGACTTGTGAACGCCGGCGTTGCAGGGTTCATGGGCACGGGCTAGTGTTGCAGTGAGCTACACTGGTTTGAAACCACAGGTAATTTCACCAACAAATCGTTTACTTGTAATCTAATGTCATATTAAATCCTACAACGAAAATGTATTTGTGAGGATTTAAAACAGATGCATCATAGACCACTGTAGTATGTGTTTCCCGGGCAACAGAGGCTAATGTCACGATGCTAATGCTTCAGTGAAATGGTAGACTACAGTACTGTTTCCGAAAGTAGATGTACTTCCTTATATCATCTTATATTGTACATTACACTTCATAATTGTGTTTTATATCACAAAGTAAAATGAGTAAATAGTTATCACCCTGGCCTCTTTGCTTGTGGCGTTTCTGCAGCTGCCTTGCAGTAAAACTATAGTTAGCCTAGCTATCTCCCAGAAGTTAACGAGCTGCTAACTTAATGTTCTGCTAGAGGTAGTCACGCGTGTTTTTCGCGACGTTAGTGACGTTAGTGACGTTAGTAACGTCACGTCAGTGACTGTGGCTAGCAAGTTAGCCACCGTTAGCTTAACTTTTCGCCACAAAAACGTAATTTCAACTTGAACCATGCAACGGAACGTAAATAAAAATACAAGCAACTCAATCGCTACCAAGACGAAACTTTTGACACTGACGTTGTCTATGTAGTCCAAATATTGACGGATCCTTAGGGGTGGGAAAAGAAATAATAATAATTATTTCTAATAATAATTAGTGCTGTCAGTTTAACGCGTTATTAACGGCGTTAACGCAAACCCAAATTAACGGCGTAAATTTTTTTTGCGCGCGATTAACGTTCTTTTTGGCCAAGCAAACTTTGTCGTTTTTTTCACATGCTGTTGCAACCATAGACATAATAAAGAAGAATTTATTATGTCTATGGTTGCAACAACTGCTGACGTTAGAAAAACGACAACACCACACCGGATCTAGCTAGACCGGAAACAAAACAACAGGCACGCCACACACACTTGTTTGGGCTTGCGAGCCGGCTAAAGAGTAGTAAGCTAACTATATGTTTTGAGTGGATGGTGAGCGCGAGACGCCGAAATGGATGCCATAAGATTCTGAATGGAAAGTTTACTTTTAAAGTTGCCAAATGGTTCCATTGACAAGACCAAAGTGATCTGTGTGTTTTGTCGTTGTGAACTGAGCTATCGTCGCAGCACGTCCAGTCTGAAATACCACATGGCAAGCACACAGCTGATGCAAATTCTCCGCCCTCTCGTCAAAGCCAGGCGATTGCAATGTTGTTTTCAATAAAAAAAACATTTGCATTAAGCAATCCGATCCACTTTTCCATGTTCATAAGAGCATCAAAATGAGAAAAAATAATGGGACAAAAAGAAATCAAGGGACATTTAGAATAGATAAAAATGTGCGATTAATTGCGATTAATCGCGAGTTCACTATGACATTAATGCGATTAATCACAATTAAATATTTTAATCGTTTGACAGCTCTAATAATAATATATGTGAGGGAACAAAGGTTGTGCCCTTGCCGAAGGCAAAGCACACCCAATAATAAAACTAACAATAACAATAGTTATACTCTTCTTTTGTCTGTTAATTCAGTGTTCTGCCAAGATTTCCGGGGTTCTCTAACAAGAGAAGTACTTCTAAACAGGACTACAACTCCTGTGGATTTATTTCCCACTTTTCTGCTTCCAGCGGCAGAATTAGTGGGAATTATAGTCAAAGCCACCCTCGGCTTTGTCCTAGCAGCGAAGCGTCGTAGGAGAGGCAAACGAGCCGGTGCACTGGTGCGACTCCGTCAGCGTGGAGGCACGCACAGCGTTACCGGGGATATTTCTCTCCCACGTGCGTTCACTGAGCAACAAACTGGATGAACTTCAGCTACTGGTGTGGAAAAACAGACTTATCATTCATCTTCCGTTTTGTGCTTTACGGAGACATGGCTGAGTGAACTGATCCCAGACTCTGCGCTACAGCTAGCAGGTTTCAAACTGCTGAGAGCGGATCGTGACCCTGTGCTCTCTGGCAAAACGAAAGGCGATGGTATTTGTTTTTACATTAACAGTGGCTGGTGTGGAGATGTGACAGTGATTCTGCAGCACTGTTCTCCTGATCTGGAATCATTTTTTATTAACTGTAGATCTTTTTACTCGCCACGAGAGTTTGCATCATTCATTCTGGTTGGCGTCTACATGCCTCCGCAGGCTAGTGTCAACGAGGTTCAACGTGTGCTCGCCAGCCAGGTACTGAGTGTGGAGCATGAAAATCCGGATTCCTTGGTTATTGTGCTAGGCGACTTTAACAAAGGCAATCTCACTCAAGAACTCCCCAAATACAGACAATTCATCAAATGCCCTACCAGAGAAGGAAACACCTTAGATCACTGCTACTCTACAATCAGCAAAGCATACCATGCGGTCCCCCGAGCAGCACTGGGTCACTCTGACCACGCCATGGTCCACCTGATTCCTGCATACAGGCAGAAGCTAAAGCGCTGTAAGCCTGCTGTGAGGACATCGAAACAGTGGACCAGTGAAGCTATGGAGGATCTGCAGGCGTGCTTGGACTGCACTGACTGGGACATGTTCACGACTGCTACCAATAGTCTGGATGAGCTCACAGAGGCTGTGACATCATACATCAGCTTCTGTGAGGTCTGCTGTATACCAACAAGCACCAGGGTGAGCTACAACAACGACAAACCCTGGTTTACAGCTAAACTCAGAAGGTTGAGGTCAGCGAAAGAGGCCGCGTTTAGGAGTGGGGACAGAGACAGTTTCAAGGAGTCAAAGAACAGGTTTAGCAAGGCGGTGAGGGAGGCTAAATGACTGTACTCGGAGAGACTAAAACACCAATTCTCTGCAAACGACTCTGCTTCTGTCTGTAGAGGGCTCAGGCAGATTACCAACTTCAAGCCCAGAGCCCCCCACTCCACTAACGACTCGCGCCTGGCCAACGACCTGAATGAGTTCTTCTGCAGATTTGAAAGACAATTGGACAGTCCTGAACTACCCCTTCCCACCCAGGAGGCCTTCCACCTCCCCCCCTCTACAGTGACGACTCTCTCCATTCAGGAGGGTGAAGTTAACAGAATTGTATAAAAGGCAGAACCCCCGCAAAGCAACTGGGCCGGACTCTGTCTGTCCAGCCACCCTCAAGCACTGCGCCGACCAGCTGTCTCCGGTGTTTACCTACATATTTAACACCTCCCTTGAGACATGCCATGTGCCAGCCTGTCTCAAGTCCTCCACCATCATCCCTGTACCCAAAAAGCCAAGGCCAACAGGACATAATGACTACAGACCCGTCGCCCTGACCTCTGTGGTAATGAAGTCTTTCGAGCGCCTGGTGCTGGCACACCTTAAATCCATCACAGACCCTCTACTGGACCCCCTGCAGTTTGCCTACAGAGCTAACAGGTCTGTGGACGATGCAGTTAACATGGCCCTCCACTTCACCCTACAGCACCTGGACTCCCCAGCTCCTGGTGCCAGGACCCTGTTTGTGGACTTCAGCTCTGCCTTCAATACCATCATCCCCGCCCTGCTTCAGGACAAGCTCTCCCAGCTGAACATGCCTGATTCCACCTGCAGGTGGATCACAGACTTCCTGTCTGACAGGAAGCAGTGCGTTAAGCTGGAAACACAAGTCTCTGACTCCTGGTCCATCAGCACTGGATCACCCCAGGGCTGCGTCCTTTCTCCTCTGCTCTTCTCCCTGTACACCAACAGCTGCACCTCTAGTCATCCGTCCGTCAAACTCCAAACTCCAAGTTTGCGGACGACACCACCCTCATTGGGCTCATCTCTGGTGGAGACGAGTCTGATTATAGGTGGGAAGCGGGCAACCTGGTGAGCTGGTGCAGCCAGAACAACTTGGAGCTCAATGCTCTTGAGACAGTGGAGATGGTTGTGGACTTCAGGAAGAATACAGCCCCACTCACCCCCATCACCCTGTGTGACTCCCCAGTCAACACTGTGGAGTCCTTCCGCTTCCTGAGCACTATCCTCTCCCAGGACCTCAAGTGGGAACTGAACATCAGTTCCCTCACCAAGAAAGCACAACAGAGGATGTACTTCCTACGGCAGCTGAAGAAATTCAACCTGCCAAAGACAATGATGGTGCACTTCTACACAGCCATCATTGAGTACATCCTCACCTCCTCCATCACCATCTGGTACGCTGCTGCCACTGCCAAGGACAAGAGCAGGCTGCAGCGTATCATCTGCACTGCTGAGAAGGTGATTGGCTGCAATCTGCCTGCCCTCGAGGACCTGCACACCTCGAGGACCCTGAGGCGAGCGAGGAAGATTGTGGCCGACTCCTCCCACCCTGGTCACTCCCCTCCAGCAGAAGGCTGCGGTCCATCAGGACCAATATCACACGCCACAAAAACAGTTTCTTCCCTTCCGCTGTTGGCCTCTTCAACAAGGCCAAGGGTTCACACTGACTTCATGACTCAATGCCCTTAAAACACACTGCTTTTTGCACTGCACAATACAATCTTGTACCATTTGTATTTTTTGTAATATTTGTATTTTTATATTGTAAATTACTGCAACTTATAATTTATTTTATTGTAGTTTATTTTAATCTAATTCCACTTAGTATTGCTAGTTATGTACCCCTAGTATAGTTAGTCATATTTAAATTTTTGATTCCTATATGTTTAATGTTTGCACCTTCCTGCCAAAGCAAATTCCTTGTCTGTGCAAACTTTCATGGCGAATAAAAACCCATTCTGATTCTGATAAGAAAAGGTAGAAACACTAAAGGTGGCTTCGCAGCTTCGCCACCAATAATAATACTAACAATAACAATAGGTTTCCTCCTTACGGAGGAATCCTAATAATAATACTAACAAATATAGCTGCAAGCAGCGATGCCGGTTCCTCCGCAAAATGGCAAAATATTATAAACATGTACACTGTTGAAGATGGAGAGTTGGACAACAGAGAGCAAAACTACTTCATGTTTGGCCAACAACAATAGGCTGAATGGGGATTTGAACTCATGAGCATAAGGTCACAAGTCAGTCTCTCTATCTTCTCTGCTACACACCAACTGTTGAGATTGTATGAGTAGAAAGGGCAGAGTATGAGCTTTGGTCAGCTTTGGGATAAAGGTTAAGAAACGGTTGACATTTCAAGGTAAAATTGTGCATGGTACATCAGAATGATGTCACCTTGAAGCCAATAAGGTTTGAAAAACCATCAGTCAAAATTATATTTGATTTATTGACACAAAGATATTGAGGCAATGTGGACACTTACATAAATACACCCCTTTCAGACATTTTGTATTGCATTTCTCATTCCAATTCACCCTATATAAAGACACTGCCCGCACACTATCCCCATCCATTATGTTTCCCTCTCTCCCAGCGCAGGTCATGCCAAAGCAGAAATGCTGCAAGCAGCCACATGAGGTTTAAATGCAGTCCAAAAATTACCTCCCACAATCAATACATATCAACCGCAACATTGTTTTCAAACTTTCTCAAAGATGGCTTGAAAACCTCGCATATTCACTTTCTTCTTGAGTAGATCTCAAGGATAGCCTCATAAGCAACTGGCTAGGGTACAGCCTGGGTACAGCCAACATCCAGCTCCTTGCGAGTGTAGCCTCTGATAGTAAATTGGCCGACTCTCTGTTCCCATTAAACTACACGACATGCACACTCAGGGTGACCAACAAGATTATATTAACTAACAAACTATAACATTACAAACATCTAACTGAATGAACACAACAACTGAAATCCCTCGCATGGCCGTTGTAACCGAACTATTTCCCACAAGTCTTTGCGTTTTTTGACATGCCGCACTGCATGCTGGGTACTCAAGAGCGCTGACAGCTGATTATCTAGCTGTGTGCCGACTGCGTGATATGATGAGATGCTAGTGACGTGCTAAGGTCTCTGAGTCTCCTGCATTAACAAGTTCTGCTCGATTAGCATGCTATTTTTACTATTGTTTTGTTAGCTATTGAATGTTTAATGCTAAGCTAGCATTAAACAATGTTAGTTAGTTTGGCTAAACTGGTTTTCATAGCAACAGAAATCAACAAATCAGATCAGTCGAACTTTATTCAGAAAGGGGGGGGATCTGTATTTTTTACTCTACTCTTAACGCATGACTATGTTTAACTTAATGTCTGCACCTCTCTGTCACCAACTGTCTCTGGAGTGGAGGGTGGGGGCTTCATATCCAACAAATTACACCCCTGAACTTTTAAAACAGATCTAATGGCCTACTACAATTGTAAATATCCTATGGCTTCTTCTCCAATTGGGCCTCGATACAATGTCATCTAATATTTTCTGCCCATTCTGCAGTTTTTGGGGACTTTCCACACCAGCACCCTTTGCCCAGTTCCTCTATTCTGCCCTACTACATGTGTTTTCCAACACCAGTTACAATCAACCCTAGGCAGGGACGGCGCCAGATAATTTTTAATACAGGTGCTGAGGAGGTGCTAGATCATTGACAGGGGGAGCTGCGCAATTATATATACATAAATACTATTAATAAAGAAGCAGTACTTCTCTTGAGTGGTTTTTATTCAGATGAATAATCATTGGATTCAGGTCAAAAGTCTATCACTTGAACTGGTTTCATCACTTAAGACACTCAAAATCAGCAGCTTGGCATACTGGGACATGGAAAGGATTAAACATTTAGACTTTCATCAAAGTAAAAAATGCTGGTTTGTCCTTTTTCATCAATGTCCTCAAAAACGCAGTCTGCAGAGCTACTGTGTCTGTGGGGTGACTGTCTGTCTCTGGAGGGCTGGCAGACAGGGGCAAGCAGGGCCTGCAGGCAGGCCAGCTGAATGAAGCTGTCTAGCTAGAGAGGGATAGTCTAGCAAGGGGTCTGTGATGCTCTCAGCATTCTCTGTTGTTGCTCTCAGCATCCTCTATTCAACAGAGTTCAATAGAGTCTATTGAACTCTGTTGAGCAGGCCTCTGCATGACCCTCCAGACCTGTAAAAGTGAAGAAAGGATCCATGTCAGTTCAGTTACATCCATCTACACTTGACATAAACTACAGTGTTGACTGTGAAATGCAGTGGCATTACTTGAACTTGAATCCAAATGTGTTGACCTGATGGAGACCCATGCAAAGTCACTCAAAACACGGGTTCGATTCCAGGCTCTGGCAAGAGTATTTAGCTCTAAACTGGTCAATATATACACATCTGACAAAAGACCAGCTCGACCTTTGCCTGTAAACAGTGATTCTGACTGTCAGAGACCTTTAAATAGCCTGACTTACTGAAATTGGTAAAACTAGCCTGGCTAACGTAGGTCGCTTTCTCAGGGCATATGAGGAATGAAACAGGCTCGCCTTGAAAAATCAGATATACTGGCTATCTTTAGCAGGCCCTTGTCTACAAAAAGCAGTCCTCCCTGACGTTTTTGGAGTAGAATTGAGTGAAATACAAAATTGTTTACACACTGCCAGTGGGCGAGCCGAGCCTGACTCTGAGGCTAACGTCAAAACAATGTACCCCCGGGACGCAGTATCACTCCAATTGCAAGTCCACAAATCACAAAAATAATCGGAGCATCTGGCTAAAAGCACAATTCCCACATCTCCTAAAGGCTGTCCTCCTCGACCTTTTTCGAGTAACGTTAGACCTAACTGTAAAATTGTGAACTTATGAACATAACGCGACCAAAACATGGCTGCCGCCTAAGCCTATGCGGTCTCCCTGGCGCATAGGCTTATTACAAAGACTTTCACGCCCCAAATCAAAATTCTGAGCCGACAGGTTTGTGGGGGATTGCTTTTTCTCCCAAAGGCTGCCCTCCTCGACCTTTTTGATGAGCAATTCGCCGAGATGCAAAATGATTCACTAATTAAAAACACAGAGGAAAAAAGCTAGAGCTAGCTACTTTTCGAGTTCGGTTTTCCGTCACTTCAGACTCACGATCTAAGGTCTAAAAGTGCTAAAACCTTCACCATAATTCAAGAGTAGTGTACTTTCACGAACCCAATCATTGATTCTAGCTTAAAATGTGTAAAAATAGGTGATATGACTTACCGAACATGGCTGCCTCCAACACTATCAGGCGATTCCAGTTGAAAACAACAATGGCCGCCGAAAAATAATTTATATTCGTAACGGCGAGCTGCGATTGGAAGCGAAATGAAACAGGAGCTAAAATCCGAGGGTGGGGGCTTGGTCAGCACACAATTTCCAGAAAGGATGTGTGTCTGTCTCGCCAAGCTCGCGCGTGTGTCAAGTAGGGCAGCGTTCCCCAACCACCGGTCCGCGGACCGGTACCGGTCCGTGGGTCATTTGGTACCGGGCCGCACAGAAAAAACAATAATAACATTATTTCCTTTTAATTGATTATCAGAGTCTGAAAGACATTTTATTCTGAAAAAATTACCGGATTCTCTCGATCTCTGCGGGCCTTTTCCCCTGAGCAAAAAAGCTCTGCAAAGACGTGTGTTTACTCTTTTTTTTAGCAAGTGTGTGGGCTTCATTGAGCGGTAACTATCACGCGCGTCTCTTCCTCTTGACACATGAAACGTGATAGTTACCACTCAATGAAGCCTGTTTGAGACAACTCTGCCGGTGTTTTGGATGCAGGCTGAATATCCTGAGATCGCAACAAAAGCACTGAAAACCCTGCTTCAATTTCCAACATACTTTGTGAAACGGGATTTTCTGCCGTGACAGCAATCAAACAAAATCACGGAATAAACTGGATATAAGGAACGCACTTCGGGTGTCACTGTCGTCTCGTTTACACACAAAAGTGGGACTGACAGATCGAAAGCTAGCTAGCAACAATATAACGATGGAAAACCAGGCTAAGAAACGTAAAGATGGGGCTGAAAGATTAAGAGACAAAAATACATCACATTCATTAGACAAGGTTATACCAGTTGAAAAACGGCTGTTTATTTTACATAAAGCTCCAAAAACGATTTTTCG
Organism: Thaleichthys pacificus; assembly: GCA_023658055.1. Taxonomy (NCBI): domain Eukaryota; kingdom Metazoa; phylum Chordata; class Actinopteri; order Osmeriformes; family Osmeridae; genus Thaleichthys; species Thaleichthys pacificus. Next base: position 294,098 of record CM042865.1, read on the forward strand.
CTCAAATCAGCAAAAAAACAATTCTCGCGCGCTCCGCATTAGATGTGAAAGTCGCTATCTAGGATCACATCAAACCCAGAATGTGCATGCATTAGGGCAGCTGTGGTGTCGTAGGCCTATACGGGGCCGATTCTGGTGGGCCAGTTTGGATCAAAGTCCATGGCCTATCTTTCCTCCCAGTCCGTCCCTGCCGGTCCGTGAAAATATGTCTTACATGAAACCGGTCCGTGGCGCAAAAAAGATTGGGGACCGCTGAAGTAGGGTGACCACCTGTCCCGCTTTGCGCTGTGTCGCACAGCATTTTCAATATGGGACGTGCGGGACAAGGGGTGAAAATGCTGTGCGACACAACGCAAAGCGCGACAGGTGGTCAACCTAGTGTCAAGGGGCAGGATGAGTCTGAGAATTTGGAGCACGCGCGCTGTGGAGCAATTCAATTGAATTCAATCATATATTGACATATCAAGGTGAAATTGCGTATGGTACTTCAGAATGATGTCATCTTGAAGGCACAAAGGTTTGAAAAACCATCAGTCAAAATGATATTTGATTTATTAACACAAAGATATTGTGGCAATGTGGACATTTACATAAATACATTTCTTTCAGCCATTTTGTATTACATTTACATTTAGTCATTTTTGCATTCCTTATTCAATTTCACCCTATAGAAAGACATGTATTCTACAAATCTGTAACAATTTTCAAGTCGATTGGATCTATGGTTCATGAGGAGAAGGGTTTGACAGACCAAATTTGGACAGTACAGCAAAATCTATCATGGCGGACCTTATGGGTTCTTGAGGCTTTTTTGTTCCCCATGAGAAATAAGGCATGTATACCAATTTTCAGGCATTTTGGAATAATGGGGCGCTGGGGAAATCACGTAGACTTTGGGCGTGGCTTATAGCGCCACCTATGGGCGTACATGGGCCATTAGCGGTCTGGGAGTAGTGAGTGACCTGGTGTATCATTGGACCAAATTAAAAAAATAGGGTCAAGGACTTTTTGAGCTATTGGGCCATTTAGCGGAGAAATATAATAATAAGAATACTAACAAAAACAATAGGTTCCCTCCTACCGGAGGAACCCTAATAATAATAATAATAAGAATACTAACAAAAACAATAGGTTTCCTCCTACCGGAGGAACCCTAATAATAATAATACTAACAAAAACAATAGGTTTCCTCCTACCGGAGGAACCCTAATAAGAATAAGAATACTAACAAAAACAATAGGTTTCCTCCTACCGGAGGAACCCTAATAATAGGAATACTAACAAAAACAATAGGTTCCCTCCTACCGGAGGAACCCTAATAACAATAGGTTTCCTCCTGACGGAGGAATCCTACTAATAATAAATATAGCTGCAAGCAGCAATGGCGGATTCCTCCAAAACATTGAGAACCATTAAAAAATGTATATTCTTCACAAATTGTATAGAAAAATCCATGCTGCAGACTTACCAATGGGATACCAAATCTGAAATGCAATACCATCAAGATCCACATGGGTCAAGTCAAAATGTTCTCAGATTTGTGTACTAAACATTATCAAGAGTCTTTATATGAACTTGTGTTTGAATCAGACTATCAGTTTTGGACCGGTGGATGTGTAAAGCATTATATTTTAGCATTAGCGATACATTAGATTTCCTGTATTTCAATCATTTTTGAAGATATTAAGTTGCCTTTGCACATTTTGTAGTGTCTTCCTCGTGACGTACCAAGTTTGGTGTTGATATCTCAAAGATTTGCCGAGATGTGACCCAACTTCCTGTTTGGTTGCTTTGCTGCCGATTTTGATTGGCTGACATTGTAGGAGGAGTAGCAAAAAAACGTGTTTCCTAAATCTTTATTGTACAGAAAAATCCAATACGGCGGCCATTATAGGTTCGTGAGGCTTTTTTGTTCCTTATTACAAATAAGACGTATGTAATGAATTTCAGAGTTTTGGGTCAAATGGGAATCACTTTAAATTGCATCACTTTGAAAATGGGCAAATTGGGGCGTGGCCTGTAGCGCCACCTTCTGTCTAAAGTGGCCCATGTTTAGTATGGTAGTTACTAATGCTCTGCAGTTTCAACATGCCAAATTTCTCAACTTTTTACAGTTCGGGTCTGGTTTCCTCCTGACGGAGAAATCCTAATAAAACTAACAATAACAATAGGGTTCTCCTACTGGATGAACCCTAAATAGTAGAAACACTTGAGTGGCTTCGCTGCTTGGCCACCAAAGATATATGAGAGAGAACAAAGGTTGTGCTCTCGCCGAAGGCTTGAGCACACCCAATGATAGTTACGAGCTGATGTGTAGGCTATAATGTGCCTCCTAAATACTTTGATATAGTATTATCTCTAAAGGTGATATTTGTTTAATTATGAAATGTGAAACCAAATGAAATAAATGTAAAAATGTGAAATAGCATATACAGCGATTTCAGTGATGAACACCTTACATGCACTATTCATTAATCGTCATTGTTTGATCACTAAACACCTCCTTCCAATATTGTGCCACAGTAAAATTCTTGTTCCTCTCAGTTAATCGACGCAAAGCTCCAGCCTCTTTCTTTGACTGTTCATAGCTAGGCCTCCAAATTCCTCGCATAGACGTCCTATTTCCAGACGCTGTGGAAAAGTCAAATCTCCGTGGAGGAGGACACTGCAGATGATTTTCTTCCCCTTGCCAAGCTTTCGGTGCAAGGCCCTGTTCAAGGAACACATTTTTGTGGATCTATTCCCATTGATTGACATAATTGGATTTCTGGAAATGTTACTTACTGTTTAAAGAGTATCATTCAATCATAACAATAATTACTGTATATAAATAAATATAAATAAATATATACATTTAAAAAATCATAGTATTACCTTTTTACACCTGTGGATATTTTCCCATACCCTGTTGCACACCATACATTCAAACACGTCTATGTAGTTTTCCTGGGTGAAATCCTGCACTCCCCACTGGCGTCCTTGTAGCTCATTAATCAAGGCCGGGTTGGAGACTTCACGCTTCAGCTTCCATCCAAGGTAAGTCAAGTACTCCTCATCATTTTCATCTAACCTTTTCAGATAATCTGCCAGCTTCTCCGGGGGTTTGTCTACGTCCACCACAATTGCGCTCATATTACCTGGCAGCCATTTCCTCACATTGGGAGCCCCATAGTACACAGGAACCACACCAAGCTTGAGAGGCCTCCATAATTTCTCTGTGATGTAGTCATCACAGATTGCATTCTCGAAGGCCAGGATGAACTTGTACTGGGCAAGAATCTGGTAGAAGCCCTTATCCTCCATGGTTGTAGAGTCCCTCAGATGAGGCAGTAGGTCTTTGTTATGAAGGCACTGTCCATAGGAATCCACCTTGATGTGCTTCATAAGCTCACCAACATAGGAATCCCGGTCTGAAGGTGGATCACAATCAGACTGTACATACACCACTGGGGCTATAGTTTTCCTAAGCTGATTCTTCTGGGCCAGTGGCACTAGGTGGTTGTGAGAGGTCAGAACCACCAGGCTTTCCAGATACTGAGTAGTGAGGGGCATGTGGGACTGGTGGCTAAAGGTGGCTGTGTGGTTGAAGATGGTGATGACGGGCTCATGGAAGAGCTTGTAGTTGTTTTTGGGCGACTCTTCATGCACGAGGGCCCAATGGTGGTGTGGACTCCTAGGCAGTGGAAGACTCTCGATGTTGAAGTCAGTGCCTGGTTTTATTTAAGAGGGGTTGGACAGAAAGCATAAAATCAAAATATCGATTTTGTGTGATGGAAGTGTTGAGTTTGCGCACAGCCATGGTGACATTCCATGAAAGCCAGGATAATTAATTAATTTTAAAAAATGCACTGATTTATATATTCACTCTCTTCTTGTTCTTTGAGACAATTTCAAGGAACCTTAAACAACATGTTGCATGTTGCACACAGCATGTTTTCGATGTTTCCCTGCTCCAATACACCAGATTTAAATGATTTGGTCATTATCATGCTCAGCAGAAGCCTGAGCCAAGCGTTGAAAAAGGCTGATCTATTGTCCATAGCACTAGTGCACAGTGCAGCAGTCAGTGATTAAGATGTTGGTGAGACACACACAGATTCCTGGAACTATAGATTGATAGTGCACAGTGCCTGTGATGGAGCTGGTGATGTGTGCCTGTGATGCAGCTGGTGATGACAGGCAAACAAGTGCATTGGGCCAGTGTTGACTGGTGAGATACTGGCTATCTTCCTGCAGTGTGCACATTTTTACTTCTGAGAGACTCTGCCTCTCAGTCTGCAATGTGTGCAGACTTATGCAGAAGTATGCATATGGAGAAAACTGGAAAACTCTGTACACAATGTTTTTCTCAGATTTATCAACACTGTGTACGCGACCGATTTCACACGTTTGTCTTTATAGATTCCACTTAACTTGTGATTGTGCGCACGTGAACAAGCTCGTTGTCCACACCGTGTCAACTCCCATATTTTATCTTACATGGTTGTTTCTCAATAAACTTCTCAATTAACCCATTGTGAACAATGAACGATCCTTAATGAGAAATGGCTAAGGCATCTAAAAACAAATGGCTAAGGCATTTAAAAAATGATTAATGGCTAAGGCATCGTTCAACTTCACTGAATGTGAAATGGAGATATTTTTTTTTTAAAGTTGGGACGGGGGCAATAACATGATTTGGTATAAAAAGAGTATCTTAGAGAGGCAGAGTCTCTCAGAAGTAAAAATGTGCAGGGATTCACCAATCTGCGATTATTCTGATAACCTGGAGAAATCTCTATGTGTTAGGGACAAAGGGGAAAAATACATTCTGCATGCCTGTGATCTTGGGCAGATCTTCAGGCGTTGCATAAAAACCAGGAATGATTCTGTAATGGAAATCATTGCATGGGCTCAGAAACACCTCCAGAACTCATTGTCTGTGAGCATAGTTTGCCGTGCCATCCACAAATGCAGGTTAAAGCTCTATCATGCAAAGAAGAACCCACATGTGAACATGATCCACAAATACTGCCAACTTCTCTGGGCTAAAGCTAATTTAAAATGGACTGAGGTAAAGTGGGAAAACTGTTCTGTGGTCAGACAAGTTGAAATTATTTTTGGAAACCTTGGACGCTGCATCCTCTGGACTAAAGAGGAGAGGGACCATCCGGCATGTTATCAGCGCTCAGTTCAAAAACCTGCATTTCTGATGGTATGGGGCCATTAGTGCCTATAGAATGGTCAGCTTGCACATCTGGAAAGGCAACATCAATGCTGAAAGGTATATACAGGTTTTAGAGCAACATTTGCTTGCATCCAGTACACATCTTTTTCAGGGAAGGCCTTGCATATTTTAGGAAGACAATGTTAAACCACATCCTGCACCTGTTACAACTGCATGGCTTAGTAATAGAAGAGTCCGGGTGCTGAACTGGCCTGCCTGCAGTTCAGACCTTTCACCAGTTAAAAACCATTTGGTGGATCATGAAACGAAAAATATGACAAAGAAGACCCAGGACCGTTGAGCAGAAAGAATCCTGTATCACACACAAAAAGGAAAACATTCCTCTCCCACAACTCCAGCAACTGGTCTCCTCAGTTCCCAGACAGATACAGACTGTTGTTAAAAGAAGAGGGGATGCTACACAGTGGTGAACATGGTCTTGTCCCAACTTTTTTGAGACGTGTTGCTGACATCAAATTCGAAATTACCTTATTTTTTCCTTAAAATTGTATATTTCATCAGTTTAAACATTTGACATGTTTTATATGTTCTATTGTGAATAACATAATGGGTTTATGAAATTTGTAAATCATTGTATTTTGTTTTTATTATATTTTACACAACATCCCAACTTTCTTGGAATTGGGGTTGTAGTGAAATCATCAACCCAGGGTACCTTTATCGTAACATGGGTGCAGTCGGTAGCACTGATTAGCTTACATTTAGACAGTGTGGAACTGTCAGGGCCCTCTAGGCCTTCAGAGAGGGCCTAATATATTCTAAAAATATATATTTTAAAAGTAATCTGTTCTCATTTTCTTTTATCAATTCATAATTTGACAATCTAAAGACAATGTTTCTGAAAGACACCCTTCAATCCTGCCTATTCAGTTTGTGTTGGAATGTGAAGAGTTAAATGAAAAAATCCCCTTTTGTCACCCCTATCAGAATTTTGCTGCCTCCGTTGTTGGGAGGAAAATGCTATGCAGCTCTGTGATTGGTGGTCCAGCTATGAATTTACAGAGGGTCGATTAATAGTAATTCAATGAAAGACTAATCTCCATTGACAGTAAAATCATATCTTCCCTCTAAATGGGTGGGTTATATAATATAATATGTCTTGGTGTGTGGGGCTGCATCAAATACCCCTTTTTGCTCTGTTAAATTGCTGCACTAGTCCACACTTGACTGGTGGGGGATCTCATTCTATTATGACTGTAACTGTTAGCTGCTCCTGGCATTCTCTAATCCCTGCTCTCCACTCTCTGTCCCCCCCCCACACACACACACACACACATCCCTTGTGGTGTGGGGGGTTTGAGCTGTCAGCACCTGCCTGGTCGTCGGTCGGCCAACGCTGGACCTGGTCGTCAACCGGAAACCAGTCTCCATGACGGCCAACAGCGAGTCTCCCGGTCCTTTCCTACATCTATAAAGTTGAACAATGGATTTTGGTGTTTCAAAACCCATTGACACTGTATGACTATGTTTAGCCTGTGTTCTGCTCCTCTCTCTCACCAACCGTCTCTGGAGGAGGGGATCCCTCTCTGAATTGCTCCTCCCAAGGTTTCTTCCATTTTTTCTCCTGTTGGGAGTTTTTCTGGGAGTTTTTCCTTGTCTTCCTTGAGGGTTTAGGTTGGTTGAGGGGCAGTTCTATGGGCGTATGTAAAGCCCTCTGTGACATGCTTGCGTGTAAAAAGGGCTATACAAATACATTTGATTTGATGACAAGTTCCGCCCGCTGTGGGGAACGTGATCACAAGCTAATAAACTAGCTAACGTTAGCTTGTTCGTTCACTTCACAATGGAACCCGCAAGTAACGTTCCCGCTAGTGAGGAGGACATTGTTTCACATTTGTTATGCGCCGTTTTCTAGGTTCACTTTTAATGAGAAGTTGGACTTAATCGACAAAGGAAGACCTACACCAGAACTTAATTTTGTGCAGAAAACTAAAGCTTTTGAGAGGCATTTCAACTCCAGCAATTATACGCGGTACCCGTGGATGACAGGATCAACCAAGGAACAAAAGTAGGCCTAATGCTGTGTGCGCGCTGTATCGTGTTTTTTTCGATGAGTAATTTGGGTCAGAGAGCCAAGATTTAAGAGTCATGGTTCTCTACATTTAGGACACCGTTTTTCTCAAATTGCACTTTAATGTTGGCATGGTCAACCGCAATGTAAGGGGACAGGCGGATCCCACACCTCGGGCATCACACGACTAAGGGTGGATTGGCTCTCAATCTGTCTGCCAGCTCCCGTTGAAAAGTCCTAAGTGCAAAGAACTTTTACAGTCGATTGGCATTCCAACACAGGGCCTAGCTCACTCAGTACAGAGATCCAAAAGAATGGCTCCTTTGATATCTATAACGATTTATCAACCAGTCATCATTGTGGGCAAATACATTTGTTTGGTCCCTAAACTTCCGCTGGCCTTAATCTTCCATTGGCCAAGTGCTAAAGGAGCAATTGCACACCGATAGTATATGCCAAATATTTATCACATTTGGCATAACTAATTTTTTCTAATAAAAAAATGGTGTACGCATGGGTTGTAAAGTGCGCAGATTCTCACTCCACGTGTTTTTTCAGAAATCTGGAACTCTGTGTAGAAACACCTGTACACATGTCTGGGCCCATCTTCATGCGTACGCGCCTCTGTACATTTGGCCCCTGGAGTCTCTGTGTGTGTTTGTGTGTCACCAAATCAACTAAGTGACATCTTAATCACCAACTGCATCATGGGTACTGCATGGGGTCTGTAACTTGATGATTCGGGCCTGCTCCTCGGTCGGTTTCTTGAGGCATGGGCATAGGGAGCCGCAAATGGGCATGCAACAGGAATAATGTTCTTACGAATTTAGCCTCCTCGGTCGGTTGTCTGTGTCTTATGTCAATATGATACAGAAAATACAATACTATTTTACAGCACTGTATAGCACAAAGGAAAAAATAGAAATGGTAATGTGTACCAAAATATATACCAAACATGTATGGTGAATTAGACCTACAATTATGACAACTGGCTCAACCATTGTGCATGTAATGACTTGTCATTGGATCAACCATCACTTATGTCTAGATGTTTGTGAGGGTAAGACAATTTAACAGAGAACATAATACTTGTTGATCAACATGACATAAGAAATTGATCATGTAGGAAACAGCAGACTAAATAATCATTTGCATGAATGTACCAGAGCATTGGCACTTTGTTTAATTTAAATTAATTACTTTTATCATGTGCATAATGATGTGGAGGTTGAGCAAGTACTTTTGAGAATGTCAATTGTGATCTGAGAAATGTAGGTACCAAAGCCACTGAGAATAACTGCCATAACTAGCTGCATCATGCGCACTGCACAATATTTATAATTACAGAAATATGTGTGTATCACTGACATCCGAGTCATCTACTTCATCACGGGCACTGTGCACTATCTATCTATAATTCCAGGAATCTGTGTCTCGCTCTCACCGACATCTTAATCACCGACTGCATCACGGGTACTGTGCACTAGTTAGATACAGAAACCTATTTGTCACTCCTTGTCACTCCTAACTGCAGGCCTGTATAAGGGCTCTATCTAGTGTTCAATAATCAATACTATAGCATACACCTATTATTTTCTTATGCAGCAAGACAAAAAATATAATGTTCTGATACAAAGCACATAAACTTATCACATCATCAAACCTTTATAGCTCCTCACCATAGAACAGGAAGGCGTGTGTAGACGGGTGTGTGTAGTAGGTCTTGTTGATGGTGAAGAAGCACTTGTTTGTCCCACACTCTCCTAGTCTGCCAGTCTCTCCCGTCAGTGGGGACCACCACACCACATATGGATACTGAACTTCTGCAACTCCCAGGATCCTCTCATTATCCCATTGGCCACTGTTCTGTAACCCTTGTCTCGATGCTTTGTTTTCTAACTCCTGTAAAGGAAGTTTGTACAGCTTCCTTTCCAATTGGCTTAACTCCACCACCACCTGCACAAAGACAACCAATACGCAATAATCATAAAAACTCTCTTTAAACAAATACAAACATTTCGAATGACACCATCATGACTGAACCTTTCATAGTATGGCATGTGAAAGATGATATTGGTGGTCATGCTTACTTCTCTTTAGTATAATGTGAAATGCATGCATTGACATAGGCTTCAACAAACATATAACAACTTTAACATGCATTCACTGGTAACTTTGTAAATGGACTGACGCCCAATGATGGGATAACAAGATTTCACAGATTTTTTGTTTTGTTTTGAGAGAATTGCTATTCTTAATCTTTTCGAGTGCTTTCATGGATTGGGATGAAGATAAATGGAGTGTTCATGCTATTATACAGAGGGATATAAAAGAAATACCAGTATGGAAGGAAAGAAGTAGGAAGGCCTATATTTTCTTCACAGTAGTAGCTAGACCAAGAAGGGTACATATGTTTGGGAATCTATTGCAGTTCTACACATTGTGCCTGAAATGAAAGGAAAATCGTCAAGACAATTATCCATGGGTAAATTTTACGCATGTATTAATTTGCAAGTGTGCAATGCACAGGTTAATATCTGGGCAGAACGTTGTGCAAACGGCTATTAGTTGGTTACTGTAATTATATAATTATTAAAAACAATTAGAAATGTTCACAGTTCCACAGATAATGATCAGTAGGCCCTATGTTGATAATTTATACCACATACCTGCAGGGTGATGATAAGAAATAGCACTGCTGATAAGCAGAGACCGAAAACAAAAAGTTTTCTCAAAGTATATCGAGGCATTTTTATATAGTACTGCACAGAGGGGAATTCATATTTAAATTCATATTACACACATAATTCGGTCTATTAAAACGTAGAATGCCTGTTATCTACATCACGGATTGCTATTTGTTTTGAAGCTGAATATTTTCTAGCGTCTACGCGGCCATTTGTAAGAGCACGTCATTGGCAGAGTGGGAGGGTCTCCGTTTTTGTTTGTAGGCTCGTGCGTTCTCGCTCCGTAGACGAGCTCTGGGCTATCCCACTGTACGGTGTTCATTTTAGGACATCTTAATGTGTACGTGAGTTTAATTCCTTATCCCGTCAAAACGGAACAAGCAGGAATAAGAAAAGCGTTTGAGAATCCGTTTTTTTGTGCAAAATCCGATAAACAGATTTGGACTTACTGTTTTTTGCAACATCTTTTTCAGGAAGACAATGTTAAATCACATCCTGCATCTGTTACAACAGATGCAGTAGTAGAAGTAGTAGTTCGTAGTAGAATAGTCCGGGTGCTAAACTGGCCTGCCTGCAGTCCAGACCTTTCACCAGTAAAAACATTTGGTGGCTCATGAAACAAAAAATAGAACTAAACAATCTAAGAATACAACAATTTAAATATAAAATAAATATAAAAATAAGAATAGAATGAGCAGCGTGAGTGGTCAACATGCAAAGTGCAATCGGATACTGAGATAAGGTGGCTTATGGATTGGGCTTGAGACATTTGAAGTCTGAAACTGCCTTCTTAGGGAATGTACATACTGGAATGTAGGCAGACCAGTCAAAGATTCTCAGAAGAGAATAGTCTACTACCCATCCTCCCATTACCTCGTGAGTTCCTGTCTGATGATGTCATCATCAAATCCTTCAATTGTTCCCCACCTACATTGCTGTTAATTCATAAACAACTGACTGCCAACTGCCAATGCAGAACTCAAGCTTCAATGCACTATATTGACTTAAACTATGTATCCATTATTTTGGAATTGTGTAGTGGTCCATTTCTTTCATCTTCTCATAGGGGTAAGTAGTTATCTGTGTCGATCTTTCACAGTCATGAAGCCATTAAGACATTGCTTGTAAAAATTGGGGTTGTAGTTTGATATCAGGATTCCCGCTCCAATGAACACGTCGTAGGCCTATTGTAATTCATGGCTGCAATCAGATCCAGAACTGTAAACCTTCTGTTAAACATACAATATTGGTTCCCCCCAGTTTTTCATTAAGAGAACTCTACAAACCATCTCATTAGTTACAGACTTTTGTCATTATCCATGCAATTACTCAATGACAGGATCCGCCCTCTACAAGCCAGGCTGACGGGGGGTAGACCGTGCCGGCTCCACTCCCTTGCCTTCCCCAATCAGTTTTCTTCATCTCAAATGGCTACCTCATCAGCCTTGCATGGGCTTCACACTACAGAACTTGCTCTCCAAGAGAAGGGGATCCTAAAATGAATCTAACTCAAAGGCACTTTGAGTTAGAACTTCCGAGAAGGGGTCGAGACACTAGTATCTGCCACCTCCAAAGACTTGGATCACTCACTAACTCACTTCAATGCATTCATAAATACATACATTCTTTCATGCTTGTCCTTTCTTTGAGTAAAATAAAATAACAAATTCAATTTGTTAGTGTGGTCTTTGAACTTGTGAAATTTAAGTTAATATCCTACTTGCAACTTTAGTCTATGGTACAGTAAGTGGGCTGCCATTCAGGATTATGTTATATGTGCACAATAGATACAACATGACATTTGCATTAAGTAGAAAGGCTTCAGGCAGCTTCAGCAGAAAATGCATTACTTCCTGTGCACTTCAATGAACTAACTTTCTTTCTTCACTGATGCTTCAGGAAAAAGAATAGTAAAACATGTGTTGAATTAAACAGTAGTTGGTTCATACTTGCATTTTAAGCATAGCTTCATGAAAAAGATGAGTCATCTAAAATCACTTAAAAAATCGGGATGGATTTGGGTGCGAAATCAACTGAAAGCGTGAAGTTCTTTACAGAAGTAACGTGTTGATTTGACTTAGTAAGGTTCATATGCAGATTGCACTGTGACGTGAAAGCAAATGATCTTCTACTATTTTCAGAGCCTAACTTGGCTTTCTCCATTCTGTCAATGTTAACCATGGCCGTACCTTATAGCTGAGTGAAACATTTCCATGCCTTTCCCTTTGGGCATTTTCCTAAGAACTCAAACCCAAAGGTTACTGTAGATATCTTACGCCACAAAAATCGGTTTATCCTCCTTCCATCCATAGTTTTTTGTCTAGTAATTTGAATGTTGAATTCGAAAGGGGAGGCAAAAAAATACACACTGCTGGGTGTTAGAATTTTTTTTAAGTCGCTTTTTTGTCTTAAAAAGCCTTTTAAAATGTCAATGACGTCATACACATCGTACGACCAGAGATACTGCTTTACGGCAAGCTCTGGTCACTTCCTTTTTTCTCTCGAGGCATCGACAACACAGCTGACAGGTTAGGCTCTCCCTGTCAATACACATGTTAGAAAGAGTTTTGGCTTGCTAATGTTGTTGCTAATGTTGCTAATGCTCTGACATTCTGGTTCCGCTTTGGATGCCATCAAGCGGGATCTCTGGTCGTAGTCAATCCTTCACTAACCAATCAGCATTCATTAGCAGAATGCTAGCGTGTTATGGGCAACAACGACTCACCCTGTAAGAAATCAAAAGGACATAAATACTCGTTCAATTTAACTTTCGACCTATAATCCATGTTGAACATGTACAAAAATCAATGTACAATCAAATCTGAGATTTCTCAACGACAATCAGGCGAAAGAGAAAAATGTAGCCATTTAGCTCCATAGACTCCCATTCATTCTGCACTCGACCACGATCACTCCCTCTGGTGGAACTGCAACAAAATTCGGTACAATGGGGCTTAATAGGGAGTGGCCAGGCTCTCCTTAATCAGGCTCTGGTAGAACTAGAGCGAGCTAGCATCATCAGTTTCAAACACAGCAGCATCGTTGTTGAGGAACAACAGTTGTACTGTACTGTATGATGGAGCTGTGCCAAGGTAAGAAGGTAAATTCTTGGCCCATTTTCTGGCATCTAGTACATTTAACATTTCAGCATCTTAAAGTGCCGAGATTTTTTGATGCTAGCTAGAAATGTAGAAGCCAGAACGTAGCAAAAACAATGTGCTACGAAGTGAGTGATGACCTGTTTATGTAATGTTAAGTGTAGCTAGCTAATTTAGTGCACTATTTATATTTATTGAGAAACTAATGCTTACAAACATGTTTGTGTGAGAGGAAAGCTGTATTTAATTATTAGTCCATAACTGGTTGCTTTGCACCAATAATATGGGAGTTGGTACAGTAAGAAATTGGATGAGATTATACACAGTGTCAAGGAACCATCAAAGAACAGAGTACAACATGGTTAATCTATTCATAAAGTGAATGTTTACTAAGCAAACTATGAGTTAGAGTCCATTGTAACATTCAGTCCATCATCAGCTTACTGTCTGTTTATGTGGTGTGTGGGCGTATGTGTGTCTATGGCCCTTGCAGTCTGGCATTGCTAATGAGGTTGACGTGAACTGAACAGAGGCCCAGTGCCTTGGAGGTGGATGTCAGACCACTGGATGAAGGAGCGCTGGATGGGACAACACTGGATGAAGAAGCGGTGGAAGGGAGACCACTGGATGAGAGAGAGCTGGATGAGGGAAAATGTGATGGAGAGGGCTGTCTTACATTTAAACCACAGTGTTTTTGTCATTACTACATGCTTTTAATTGTGTTAGTTTGTTGTATTGAGGTTGCTCCTGTTGACTTTAGCAAACCACCTCTTTCTCCTCTAACTATCAGCTGGGAAGCTGTAGTCTACATCACGACTCCCTATTTGGATCATGCAATAAATCCCCATGCATCACACCCAACCATTATGAAATCCAAGATGCTAGGTGCAAGCCCAAGACAGCGCAGCGTAGACAAAAGCGTTACCTTTATTGTGTCACCCTTTACACTTTTCATAGCAGATACTAAAATAATGTGTACATATATCAAGAGTCATATTGACTTTGTGCAGTACTGTAGCCTTTCGCAAACCCAAGTCCTTGAGGGTTAATCATTGGGCAGTACACATGCATAAAATGTTATTTAACTGTTTTCTATCATTACATGGTCATAATCACCTTGTGTGCTGTAAAAAATCATACTATATAGTACAGGACAAGATTAAATAAAGATGCAGAACAAACTACTTTTAATTAATACATTTAATGAAAACACATTAAGGGTATGAAGATATTCTTAAATTGGAGTACAGCTCCTGTTGCATCTATGTGCCGGTTGATTTTCCAAAGATTGTTGATAATGACATGTGCAGCACGCTCCCTTACAAATGCTCTGCTTGAACTATGAGTACCTCAGTAAATTTGAATATCGTGGAAAAAGTTTGTTTATTTTGATTAGTAAATTCAAAAGTTGAAACTCATATATTATACAGATGCATTACACACACAGTGAAATACTTCAAGCGTTCATTTTCATTTTGATGATTCTGACTTTCATCTAATGAAATCCCAAAATTCAGTATCTCAGTAAATTAGAATATTACACGACCAATAAAACGAAGGATTTTTAATACAGAAATGTCAGCCTACTGGAAAGTATGTTCATATATGCACTCAATACTTGGTCTGGGTTCCTTTTGCATGAATTACTGCATCAATATGGCATGGAGGCGATCAGTCTGTGGCCCTGCTGATGTGTTATGGAAGCCCAGGTTGCTCTGATAGCGGCCTTCAGCTCGTCTGCACTGTTGGGTCTGGTGTCTCGCATCTTCCGCTTGACAATACCCATAGATTCTCTATGGGTTCAGGTCAGGCGAGTTTTCTGACCAATCAAGCACTGTGATACCATGGTCATTAAACCAGGTTCTGGTACTTCTGGCAGTGTGGGCAGGTGCCAAGTCCTGCTGGAAAATGAAATCTGCATCTCCATAAAGCTTGTCAATGGAAGGAAGCATGAAGTGCTCTAAAATGTCCTGGTAGACGGCTGCATTGACTTTGGACTTGATAAAACAGTGGACCTACACCAGCAGATTACATGGCTCTGCAAATCATCACTTGGAAACTTCAAACTGCACTTCAAGCAACTTGGATTCTGTGCCTCTCCACCTTTCCTCCAGACTCTGGGACTTTTATTTTCAAGTGAAATGCAACATTTAGCTCTGGATAAGAGCGTCTGCTAAATGACTAATATTTACTTTAATCTGAAAAGAGGATCTTGGACCACTGAGCAAGTCCTTTCCCTTTTCTCCTTCGCCTGGGTAAGACGCTTCTAACGTTGTCTCTGGTTCAGGAGTGGCTTGACACAAGGAATGTGACAGTTGTAGCCCATGTCCTGGATACGTCTGTGCGTGGAGGCTTTTGATGCACTGACTCCAGCCTCAGTCCACTCCTTGTGAATCCCCAAATTCTTGAATGACCATTGCTTCACAATCCTCTCAAGGCTGCTGTTATCCCTGTTGCTTGTGCACCTTTTTCTACCACAATTTTCCCTTCCACTCAACTTTCTATTAATATGCTTGGATACAGTACTTTGGGAACAACCAGCGTCTTTAGCAATGACCTTTAGTGGCTTACCCTCCTTGTGGAGGGTGTCAATGATTGTCTTCAGGACAGCAGTCCCATGACTGTGTAGCCTACTGAACCAGCCTTAGAGACCATTTTAAGGCTTAGGAAACCTTTACAGGAGATAATCAGCTGATTAGAGTGGGACATCATGAGTCTACAATATTTAACTTTTTCAGTCAAATGTTCTAGGATACTGAAATGTGGGTTTTCATTAGCTGTAAGCCATAATCATCGAAATTAAAATAAACATTTCAAATGTTTCACTCTGTGTGTAATGCCTCTGTATAATATATGAGTTTCACCTTTTGAATTTACTTATCGAAATAAACAAACTTTTCCATGATATTCTAATTTACTGAGATTCACCTGTGTCGGTCTAACTGCAGAGTATTACAGTAGTATAACCATGCTTCTAAACTAGACCGCACCATTTCAATGATATGCAATCTACATAATGTATTTGTGACCTGCTAGGGAAGTTACCCTGCTACTTAAATAATGTTACAACACTGGATTAAAATGATTAGAGCTAAGTCTAAATTCATTTACACGCGTTCCTTAGTTTGACCCGTCTGACACACTCATCGCTGCTAGCTAGAGCTTGCTAAATTGATCAGAATTTGTGGTTGCCGTGTAGGCCTACGTGATAAGTAGGCTACACTTCAAAATATCCTCATATCATCATCTGACCAGATATCAATAGTCTGATCAACTGCCTTTAGTAGCTCCGATACCCGTCTAGACATGTTTACTGTGACTTTACTTCTCTAATGTATCTGGGCTGGATTGCTATGGCATAATGCTTGGTTGAACTAAATAAATACAGACAGAAATAAATCTATCAACAGATTTAGATGAAAACCTGACAATGAGATGTGTGATGGGTGTGATTGAAAACGTATGCAATATGATATCCTTGTCTTTGAAGCTATCCTGTCACAGTACAGTAATATGAAACTTTGTTTCTCCTACAGACCATCCCATCCGGCCAATAAGGTATGTGTGACACATTATACAATTGAGTAGCATTAAGTAAACTAGAGTGTAGTATAGCATATCAAAATACATGTGACCATGAATTTGATCTTTAGAGATGGAGGCCCGGCATCCAAATCCAAATGCGTGGCATGATGATGGACTGGGCTCTTGTGAACGTAAGCTTAATGAGTGAAACAAACAAAACAGCCACTTTCATGTTACAATGGTAAACACCTGTACCTGTATCACTACTTTCCCTATAGGTCCAAGATCTCGCCTTCCAAACACTAATCTACTCATCCCACCTAACTGCACTGGTACATTTAGCCATATCTTTCTATTGAAATCAGAAAACTTCTGTGTTAGGATTAGTTTACAAATGTAATTTGCAAGTTTTTTTCTAACAGCAGTTGAAAGGCTCCTCCTGGAACAGCTGGGGGAACTTCACCTCAAGGTGGACCATTTAACAGCCGTTGTGCAGTCCCTCAGTGCCAACAGAGCTCCAGACCAACAACCCCAGAGCAACGAACACGACCCAACACTGCCCATCTCCACATTAGAGGAGCTAAAATACTTTGAGGAAAGACTTGGCCAGGACAGAGACTTTAAGAAACGTGTGGTATGTTCTCTAATACTTTGAGGGGCTATACAAAGGGGTGTATAACAGCTTTATTGTGTTGCAGTATAATTCTTAACAACCTTCATGTGTTGTAGCTCAGCCTTTTTCTCAACTCAGTCAGGGCCCACCAGTTATTCCAGTGTTAGAATACATGAAATATATGAAATGGCTGGAAGGCCCTGGGGAAGACAACAGGATTTGCATGGTCTGTAACACTCTTAACGCTTTAATGCTCTATTGTCATTACAGATTGCAAAACTGTCCATAACTGGGGGAAACTCGGTTAAAAGAACAGTGTGGCGGGCAGGACTTAGGGGGGTGGGGGCCCCTGGGCTTGAGTCATTTTCGGGCCCTACCTTCTATACATGACTTTAAATAGAACAAAATGATACATACACAAGATATGTATGTTCTGGATAAATTGAGAATACAATAGAGACCACAATTCTGAACAACAACAAAACAAAATAACATTATTTATGTTAATTGCTGAAGTCTATTTAAAATGTTAAAATAATCTGAACTAGAGAGGGTACAATTTCTGGGGAAATTGTAGGGTGTGCCTGCTTGCGTCGGTTGTAAGTTTTTCCCTTCTAGTGATATTTTCAAGCATTTAGCCTACTCATATTGCATATTTCATTAAGAACACCCTTTGAAACAGCTGCAAACCCCCTTTGAAACAAGCTACTGTAACAACGTTGTCACTGGCAGTATGGAATCGCGATTCAAACAGTACCGTCTGCTAACTGAAAATATGCCCCCCAAAACGTAAATAAGTTTGACATTAATGTAGGGGGAAATGGCTAATTCAAAATAATTTGAATTAGCTAGAGGCAAGCTAGCTGCTGTTGCTCCACATTTCACTGATTGTTTGAAAGCGCCGGAAATGAGAACGTTTCTTTTGACATAAAGTTTAGCTGTGGCATTGAAGACAGTACTACACACTGCCAGTGGGTGAGCCGAGTCTGACTGAGGCTAACGTCAAAACAAGCCGTGGTGTCACTCAAATTCCAAGTTTTACACAAATCACAAAAATATGCTGACGCGCTGGCTGTCTTCGCAATCGCCATATCTTTATAACACTGCCCTCCTTCTGATTTTTGATGTAGAATTGACCCTGGTACGAAATTAAGAAAATACTCATCAAAGATCGACAACAGCTGACGCAATCGTCAACGGAGGCTGACGGGGCTCTCACGTAGCAAACCAATCAAAGTTTTTACAGCAACCTACATTAAAATCTCACCTTCTGGCTGTCTTCACAATAGTCATATCGTCATAACATTGCCCTCCTTCTGTGTTGTGGTGTAGAATTGACCGAACTATAAAAATACGAAAATACTAAACTACTATGACGCTTGCATGGCTGCCGCCTAGGCAGTCTCACGGGCGACCCGCACTCGCTCAAATTACAAAGACTTTCACAACCTAAATAAAAAATCCGAGATGGCAGTTCCACTCGAAATTGCTTTCTCAACTAAACCCAATGGTTGGTAATTTTGGGGGTTGGCATTTTTCACTCATAATCCAAGCTCCAATTTGCGTGCTAGAACGTCTCTATCACGTTGTATCCATGCGTCGTTGCTAACGTGTGCTGACGTAGTGACGTAGGCTAGCACTGCTACCCTTCGTGGACAGAAGACACTTTTCGCCCCAAAAACTTAAGCTCAGCCTAAACCGTGCAACGGAACGTAAATCCCAATAGAAGCAACGCAATCGAGACCAAGACGAAACTTTTGACACCTAGGTTGTCTATGTAGGCCAAATATTGACTGAGTTTTAGGGGTGGGAAAATAATAATAAAAAGAAGAAGATATATGTGAGAGAACAAAGGTTGTGCCCTTGCCGAAGGCAAAGCACACCCAATAAGAAGATATATGTGAGAGAACAAAGGTTGTGCCCTTGCCGAAGGCAAAGCACACCCAATTATAAAAAAAAACGTGGTTTGAATGAATGATTCAATTACTCACTCAAATACTTCATTTGTTTCATGGACGAACCAGCATTTTTGAACGAATCTCCTGAATGAACGATTCAATGACAAATATTTTAAGTCATTATATCTGGTGAATGTCTGGGTGAATACTCGATTCTGATTGGCTGCAGGGATGTCCATTATCAGATGATAATGTACACCTACTAAGTAGTTCCAGCAAAACTAGCCTTTTCACCATTCTAAATTATTGCTCTGGCTACATAGTATGAGCAAAGAACTATACTCTTTGGTATGAGCCTTTACAAAGTGTCTGAAAAAACTAGCTAACCATAACAACTGGGACGCAGTCAAAGCCTCCGTTTACAATTTTGAAAGACTTTAAAAAGCTAACATGTAATTACAACAATGAGTGACTTTAATATTTCTTTTAACCTATTTGGAAAATGTTACCTTTCTGAATTTACTGTGTCACGTAACCGCTAATCTCACATCCCATTCGCTATTCACCTCGCTAGTCAATTCAGACAAGCTGCGGCCAACACGACATGCCGATTATTTTGTTCGTAGAAATCTTGATTTGGGGACAATGACATGGCTGGATAGCTGGCTAGTATTGTTGTTAAACATACGGTCAAATTATAATTACTGTTTGGAGAATATGTCAACTTTGATACGATCATCTCACATCCATTTGCTATTCAACTCGCTACAGTACACACAGGGGCGGTGCGTCCCATTGGGCAAGTCGGGCAGTTGCCCGGGGCCTCGGCCACCAGGGGGGCCTCGTCGTATTTACAATTTTTTTAAATAATTAAAATAAATCACTTGTCATTGCAAACGAATGACAATTCAAATTAAGCATGAAAACACTATTCTTTAATTCTATTCTTTATAGCTAAATGTTTATCTTAAATCCATCATGGAACATATGATTCAGGTCATGACGTTTCTGTCAGGAGAATTTGTCGTGTGGTGGAGTGTGTATGATGAGCGGATCTATGATTGAACGGGGGCTTATTCATTGAAAGAGGAATTATTTACTGTGTCGTCTCAGTTACACTATCAGGGCTTGGAAATACAGTGACTTGCTAAAGTAGGCAAATGGCTAGTAGAACATAACATTTCATAATAATTTCAGTTAATCAAACAGCTGCAAGACCCAGTGAAATGTTATAGGCTAGCTAGCAAAATAACGCTAGCATCGCTAAGAACATTACTAATTCAACTTTGGTAGTGTAACCGAGCTCTTTGTAAGTTCGTTTTTAGATATAATTGTATATGATCGTGTGGACAATAAGACACGGACGCGGTCTATTTTCATAACTTGTATTTTACCACTGCTCTTCTTGACATCGCCATTCGAACAGCCCTCACTGATTTCACGTAATGCTTTCAGCATCAAGCATACGGCAACTCTCAAGGGACAAAACACCCATGTCCGTTGTCACATAGAAAGGTCTGCTACAGTAGGCTATCCTCAGGATTTGCAAGCTAGCTAAACTTATACTATATCTAAAATAATTTTGTAGACATAACAATGGATTCTGCCACTAAATGAGTGACTTGGCTTTATTTCTGGACATACTATCCACAACCGAAGAGTGTCACACAATGCTGTAAGATCGCCTATACTCGTGCATTGCTCTTGGTACCCAGAATGCCCTGCGGCAAGCTGGAAAGCTACTAAGTTAAGGGACCGGCTTATGGGGGGCCTCAAAATTGTTCTTTGCCCAGGGCCTCCAATTAGCTAAAACCGCCCCTGAGTACACAGGCTGCGGCCGTACTGTAGCTTAGTACTTGTAGTAGCTATATGTCCGATACCTTGTTCGTGAAAATCTTCATATTGATTCGGGGACAATAACATGGCTGTTTAGCTAGCTGGTCTTCTTGTCCAACATATTGTCAAATTATATTTACTGTTTGTCAACCGTACACAATGTTATTTCCTATGAATCTAGCTAGCATAACTTAGTGTTCTGGCTAATAAATAGCTCAGTCCTCCACTGCGCGTAAATGTAAACGGGCCGGGCCCCCTACAGGGAGGGGCCCATGGGCTGGAGCCCAGTCAAGCCCAATGGTAAGTCCGGCCTTGGTGGCGGGTGTGCGGGAGGGTCTTCACACCTGAACTAGCCACCAAATTAAATTGGTGTGGGAGAGGACAGAAGACTGGCATCAAGTCAAGACCAGTCAAGGAAATGATAATGTCTAAGTTCAAACCTTTACTGGCTGCTGAGCACCACATTTGTATTATTTTATACCATGGGCTGGGTGAAATTAATTGATAACATATTTACCAATGTCATTGACTATAAAGTTGAAAGTGGACTAATAATGAACAACGTCAGTGATCATCTGCCAGTTTTTGCAAACATACATAGCTACACTAAGACCAGGAAAGAAAACAAAATATACACAATGACCCGACACAGAACCCAAGAAAACATCAATACATTCAAAGATGATTTAATGAAACAAGACTGGGGCAAAGTGTACGTAGATAACGTGAATGAAGGCTATGATTCATTTTTGACTGCTGTAACATAAAACAAAAACTGTCCTGTAGTAAAGAAAGAAGTAAAACTGAAATCTGATGAAAAACCGTGGATAACTAATGGAATATTAAATGCATGTAAGAAGAAAAATGTATTATACAAAGAGTTTTTAAAGAAGAGGACAAAAGAAGCAGAAAATAAATATAAGACATACAAAAACAAACTGACCAGAATCATGAGAAGCAACAAAAAGAATTACTATAGTAAACTACTGGAGGACAACAGAAGCAATATAAGTAACACCTAGAAGGTGCTGAATGAAATTATCAAGAATAAAAAAGGCAAAACAGGAGACACTAACTATTTTCTGACAAAAAACAATACAGTAGTTAAGGATATGACCTTGGCTGCAAATGAATTTAATGATTATTTTGTGGGAGTTGGTCCAGGTTTAGCTGAGGAGTTTGCAAAGTCTGGCAGTATAAATGATGTGCTAAGCAAGAATGTAAATATTAATAAATCTATGTTTGTTAAGGAAACTGATGAAAAAGAAATTATAGAGATTGTTAAAACATTTAAGAGTAAAAAGTCAACTGACTGGAATGGTATTGACATGTTTATGGTATTATTGGTTGTGTTGTTAAACCTCTAACGCATGTATGTAATCAATCTCTGAAAACTGGAGTCTTTCCAGATAAAATGAAAATGGCAAAAGTGATACCAATATACAAGGCTGGTGAAAAACATACACTTTCAAACTACAGACCTGTTTCACTGCTCTCCCAATTCTCAAAAATACTAGAAAAAATATTCTCTACAAGGCTCAAAAACTGCATTGCTAAACACAATATACTGTGTGATCAGCAATATGGTTTCAGGGCTAATAGGACAACTTCACATGCACTTATTCAATTTGTGGAAGAAATAACAACAGCAATTGAACAAAAAAAATATGCAGTGGGGATATTCTTAGATATTCTATTAGATATTCTTAGCGCCAGGTGTCCAGCCTGTACTTCTAGACATTCAAGAAAGAGGAGATGGTGTTTACCATACATCAAGTAATACATTTGGCTGATGAGTATAGGCAGTTTGGTCCACTTGACAATGTATCTTCTTTTCCATTTGAAAATTTCCTTGGAAAAATAAAAAGAATGTTAAGAAAGCCACACCAGCCTTTACAACAAGTGGTCAAAAGGCTTTCTGAGGTACCTGGTATACTGGTACAAGCACCAGGTGTCCAGCCTGTACTTCTAGACATTCACCAGGAGGGTCCATTGCCACCCCAGTTTAGTCTTGCACAGCAGTATAGGAAGGTTGTTACAAAGGATTTTTGCCTTTCCACCAAGCAGGGAGACAACTGCATAGCAATAGGACAAGAAATTGCACTGGTACAAAACATACTGAAGTTCAGTGGTGCAGTCTATTTAATTTATAGAAAGTTTAGTAACACTGAATCATATTTGTCTTATCCTTGTCCCTCCTCATACATCAGTTGTTACAGAGTTTATGGTTTACACGAATGCTTTGGTGTTGGGCAACTTCAGAATATTAAGAGAAAATGTGTATTGTTCCCAGAAAAAGAAAGTTTCATTGCAATCCCCCTTTTTCACCAAGCCTAATATGAAACAATAACAAAAAACAAACAAGTGGATGGCAGACCCTAACCCAAATAGGTATAAGCAATGTGTCCTCAATAGAGGGGGGCTCATTGATTTGTTGTTTTGTAGCTGGTTTGTTGTTTTTGTGTGTTTTCCGTGCGGCTAGAGCAGTGGTCTCGGGGGCACATCCATGGTTTGAGCGGGTCGCCAATTGCTGGTTGCCTCAACATTCCATCGGGCTCAAGTGCCTAAATACCCACCGCCTGTATCACACATGAAGACTAGGGTTGAGTTAGTGAATTGGTTAGGTCGCTGGGTTAGGGTTAGCTCCACTTCTGTGATAGGGCTGCCTCTTTCTTGTTTCCACCTTGGGGGTTGGGTACAGCCTAACATAACACAATAACAATACAAATATTTAAAAAGGATGGCAGAAATCTTTGTAAACCAATAATTATAATAATAAATGGCTACAGTTTTTAGGGTGGACAAGAGAGGACATGCTATTGGCCTCCATATGATGGACAGCGGATGCAAAAAGCTGTCATGAACCACATCCCACCAGGACGAGAGTGGTCCATTCATAAAGGCGTCAGGGTCTTGGCTAACTGTGGTAAGTAAAGTTACTGAAGGAAAACAGCAAAAAAAAACTAAAAACAGACTTGTTTAGTTTCATTTACTTAATTCCCTTTCAGCATCCTATGTTAAGGCAAAGCAATATCTACAGAAGTCTTTGCAGCCAGATTGCCCTACGTCAGACATTCAGTCCGAAGAAGAGAGCGACATCAGGCAAAGAAAAAGGTAAAAATTGTTGTGCAGAGTTTGTAATAAACTCTGTAACCATATTGGTTGAATTTCCTATTGTACTGTCAATTCACTTTTGATATTTAAACTATGACTACGTAAATATTGCCCAGCTATTAGTAAGTGGATTCTGTTCAGTTAATTTTATTCACCTTAAATTGTATCTGTTTTGCATATCAAGTCCATGTTGGGTTGTGTCACATCACTCATTTTGTTCAAAAGGCCTAATCCACGTTACCTGGAGGATCAGGAGAGTGGTCCGACCCACAATAGTCATGCCAGGTATGGTTAAAACAATAGATCCGTGGACTTAACATAAACACACAAGTGTTTATAGCTATAACACTTGTGTATACCACAAAGTATAAAATATAACTTTTTTGGTTCTGGTTTTAGATCAAGTCCTGGCACAACCAGGTATGTCCTGGAATTGCTTGCCCCAGAGACCACTTGCAGGTAATCAAAATAGCAATAAATAAATAATAATAATCGCTGTAAAAAGAAACATTTCGAGTTTTCAAGAAGTGTTATTTGTGCAGACTTGAATAATGACAAGAGACCATATGTATCTCCTTATCACTTCATCATTAATCCTAACATGACACCAATTTTTCATTCTAACCCCTTCTATAACAGGAGGGGTTAGAATGAAAATTTGGTGTCATGTTAGGATTTGTTTAGTGTATCAATGTATAGTTCAATTTCAAATAGTATGTGGTATATGTCATTTTCAGAACCAGCTGAAGCACCAATGCCACGGGCCAGTGAATGGCAATATGGTCAACCTCAGCCACCTCCCTTCTACCAGGGTAACTACAGGTTCTCTTTTGTACTGTCTTTTGTACCAAAAAAACAAAACACAGATTTAATCAGTACAATATTGTGCAGGATACCAATTTGGGGAGTCTGAGGATCCCAGGAAGATCATGAGTGGTAAGCATAGGATTTGGAGAGACTTTTCAGACATCTCATGACCGATCATTAGTATTTCTAGATTTGGGAAAATGTTAAAAGGTCAGAGACTTTGAGTTTGGGTCTGTATTAATTTCCTTCCTCTCCTCCCCTCCCTCTCTTTTATCTGTCCAAAGACCTCGCTCTCAGTAAAGTCCTGCGGGCCCTGGGGGAGCTAAAAGAGGAGGTGCAGGCACTCAGGCAGGAGACGGTCCAGATGAGGGCTGAAATGAAAATGTTGGGGACCAAATCCAAGTCAGGATCCAATGACCCTCAAACCGTTTCCAGACCACCAGTCAGCCTGCCCCTCACAACCTTTGCCATGCTAGAGGAGATAGAGCAGATGCTACTATCGGAGGTGGAGCGGCAAAAATTGGTAGGCACTAAACAAATATTTAATTTCAACCAGAATTATTTTTGTCATAATTATTTAGTCACTCAAACTTATATTTCAAATTAAAAGGCTATACAAAGGCCACTAACAAAATGCAGCAATAAAAGCAAACAAATTAAAGTCACAATAAATATCAACCTCTCTTAGCAACAATGCACTGCTCATCCACTCGTTCTAGACCCTGGCCAATAAGCTTTAACTGTCACAGCTAATACAGTGAGTTCTAAATTAATTTCCATTGTATTTCTGTTTTCTAGACAACATACTATACTGCATTAGGTGGTCACACGGCAAAGGATTTCACAAGGCGTCTGCTCATGCAGACCTTCACAAACTCCTTTGCCAGTTCTCTCAACTGGGCCGGGAAAGGGATGAAGACAGGACTAAAATCCACAAAAGTACAAGACTGCATGTTCTGTAAGTCATAATAGATTGAAATAATGATAATTATTCAACTGAAATGTAAGCAATGTGACACCCGAGGTTATGCGTTTGTGCTGAATATCACATGGTTGTGATATTGCACTGTGATATTACTGGATGTACCCTTACAAAAACTTTTAAAAATGTTAAAGGTCATTGTGTTCAAGCTTAACCAGTAGGACTTACAGGGTTCCTTTTAAAATGAGACAACAACCATGTACTCCAAATGGTTCAAGAACAGCCTTCAATTTACTTTCGATATGCCCTGGTTTAGGCGTTTTAGGCAAATTTGATAGGATTATTAAGAGGTTAACAAAGTCACAACAGATGTTTTTTTATTTATTATTATCATTGGCAACACAAAATAATTCCCCAACTCCGCTAGACTGTTGTCAAGCAACGCAAACATTTACCGACTAGATTACAGAAAGTTACTTTGTATGTCTAGGCAAGGGCGTAGGTTTGGTCTCAGCTTTGGTAGGGACACTTGTTTGTTCAGAATATATATATTTTTTATATGTAGGTAATTGGTTCATGTTTTATGGAGCTGTACTAGGCCTACATCATCTGTACTGGACTTCTGAGCAATTAAATCATATATGATGCATACATTTGGGCATACCAATTTATAGCACCTTTTTACTATCTACAAGTATAAGTGTGAATGATAACATTCATGGGTAATATTGTCTAAACATCCCTTAAAAAAAACTTAAACTTAAAAAACTGCAATTTAATGCAATCTTTACCAAAATGGACAATTCAACTTCTCACCTGAACCCCTGATGCTGATTCATCACCAACCTGCTCTAGCTACATCTGTATCTTCAGGGTGCTGTTTTTCCTGCACAGTAATTCGTCAATTTAATACAGACACTAACCATGCTTATTTGACTGCTGACATTGGTCGAGATTACAGGGATAGGCATATTACTATCCAAGGGATCATATAGGCCTACTTATTATCAGTTAACATCACTTTTGAGTTGCTAGCCTGCTGGTACTAGGCTAAACTAGCACGGTCCCATTATGTGGGTACTGGGTAGGTTAGCTTTATCATTCTGGCTTCAACAAGAACACACTGGTCGAAAGATTGCAGACGCTAGGGATACATTTAATACAAGCAAAAGTGACATGCTCTACTACACTAATAACTTTCAAAACATGTTTCCATTGTACAATGGGTGGCGATGTAAGGCTAGCAGGTTTGCACTGTGTGTGTAGTTTTCCTACTAGCTAACCTACAACGACCTTCTTTATAGCTACTTACTCTCTGGGTGGTGAAAAAACTTCTGATATCTCTTCTTTTTGGGTGACATTTTCCTACCACCTATAAAGCACAAAAGGGTCCAAAATATCAATGCTGAGACCAAACGAAATACTAATATAATTTCCTGGCGTACTGCCAGCTCTCTTTCTGCAATTTACGATTCACGAAGTGTTTCTGAATCTGCCACTTCAGCCAATTAACTTAAATGACATCATCTTGTCTCGCAGGCTCGAGGGCGCATTGGTTAACTTGGAAATGTATTTTTCACTTTTCTCGGCGACGAACATAGTATAGATAATAATACTAATGAGTTTTGCAAATAGATATTTTTTTCGAAAATTAACAAAATATTGGTGGGGACGATTGTGTCTTTCCCAAACTTTGGTCGTGACTAGTCCCTATGGTCCCTATGCAAACCTACGCCCTTGTGTCTAGGGCATGTAAGGTCAGCTACTTTGTATCATTTGCATTAAGTATGTAACTATAGGTCCCTTATCTGTTTCAGATGCTGTACGGAAGTTATTTCCTGGCCAAACTCATTCTGAGTTTTCTGACACCGTGAAGCGCTGGCTGCGGTATGCGCCAGAGCGAGACGGGGGGAAAGGACGAAAACGCGCTGGAGAGACAAATGAACCATAGGTCTACTTAAATAAAGTCGCCATTCTATTGAATATCAAACCATGTTTTTCTTTTTATTGTATAGCCTACTTCAATGGTAAATTAGTTTTAATATGAGTATGCCCAGCTGTGCCAGTATATCGTAGCTTCGATAGGCTACAGCCAGTAGCTGAAACTAATGTAGGCCTATCCCAAAGAACAGTAGACCTAATGTGAAGCTGCTCCTGCTGGGAAACTGCCTATTAACTTTCTCTCAATGTAGCCTGTAAGCATACACTCCATTGATTAAGTGGTAACCCACAAAACAACCATAAACCAACCAAAAGGTATGATTGATTTAATGTTGTTTCTGCGTTTGGATGCATCGTAAAATAACGTTGAAACAATGTCGTATCAACCAAGAATCGATGTGCGCGTTTGAATCAATTTCGACGTCGGAAAACGACGTTAAAACAACGCCTTTCGCGATGAAAAAACAACATTGATTCAACGTTCTTTTGCTAACTGGGGCGCTGTCAGGCCAAATAGTGTCCTAGGACCAAATACTGTCGTACCCGACGTCACAATGCCGTTCCGATGCAAGGACGCGTCCGTCGCTATGCCCACCTTAAATTATTGAGATATCTACGCGTGCTAGCAGGAAACTGTCATGGTTGCTATACTGGTTACTAGGTAGGAAGTTTTGTATTTAGGCTTATTTAAACCAGTTTATTCTACTCTACGATTGAAAGTTTTCATTCCTTCGATAGCTAGTGCTAGCTAGCTAGTTGTTTTCGTCGAAAAATTACTTAATTAGCATCAATTTTGGTTTAAATAAGCCTAAATACAAAACTTCCTACCTAGTAACTAGTATAGCAACCATGACAGTTTCCTGCTAGCACGCGTAGATATCTCAGGAATTTAAGGTGGGCATAGCGACGGACGCGTCCTTGCATCGGAACGGCATTGTGACGTCAGGTAGGACACTATTTGGCCCTAGGACACTATTTGGCCTGACAGCGCCACTAGGCTACTCGTTTCTTAATTTCGAGTTTTACATCGGACCATTTCTTCTTAATTTCTGCCATGGTCCGGTTCTCCGAACCCACAGCATTTACGGCCCTTTAATAATAATAATAATAGTATTTGTAATGCACTTTATATTTAGCTAAATCTCAAAGTGCTACAGGTAAAACAAAGAAAGGGCGCATGCGCCTGACAGTTTACTCCGCCGACTTTCTTATGTTGCTAATACCTGATGACAGACCGACAAACAGGACACATTTTCTCGCCTCCCCCTCTATTGTTATAACCTCCATCTCACAGTCTGTGAAATTGTTATTTTGTGTTTAGACATTTTAATTCAGAAAAAGAAATGACCTCAGGAGCGCATTTATAGCCCATCTGCATATTCATTTATGGGAGGAGGCAAGGCGGGGTCAGTGGCTCGTTCACGTGCGGTCAATCTCAAGTTGATTGTGATTTATAAAGGTGCGCAGGACCTGGCGTACGACCGGTTTTATACATGTGAATATTTCTGTGCGTAGGTACTTTTCGAGTTTTGGCCTTACGCCATCTTCTGGTATGAAAGCTGCGCAATCCTTTATACATGAGGCCCCTGGGGTCTCATTTATAAAGCTTGCGCACGCACAAAAAGGGGCTGAAAATGTGCGTACGCCACTTTCCACCCAAAGGTTGTGATTTATAAAAAACTAACTTGACGGGAGAATGTGCGGTCCTCCACGCAAACTCTGACCCTCCCGTAGGCCTACGCACATTTTGGAAACAGTTGGAATTGACGACGCAGATGACCGTATACTGTAGTCAGACTGCAGAAAGTGAATGTGGAAAGAACATTACTCGTTTTTTTCACTCGATTTCATCATTATCATGAAGATTAAATCCAGCAGTGTTATTTGCGCTTGTACTGAGTGATAATTGTTCCATAAACACCTTGTACAATCCAACTCAAATTTTAAATAAAAATTCAGCGCTGTATGTCTCACCATCAGATTGTCCACTACGGGATGTAGGATGGGGAGATGCCCGAGCCCGACTGCATGGAATACAGGATAACATCACATATCCTACCTTTAGATAACTGCAGAACACATTGTATAACTAAATATATTTCTTTAATACTGTGCATATATCATCATATGTCAAAAACTGGAAATACAGTCGCTAAGCTCCCGCGCAATCGCTACACTCCACGTCCTCGTTATCAGTCCAGACTTCAATAGACTACTGTTCAATAACAAAACGCTTTTGTTTTCAAAATTGTATCTAGACTCGCGGTATCACTGGCACAGTTGACGCCACTCGCACTGTTTTTTTATTGGTGATCCACCGGCCACCAAATAATGTGGTTTTCGGGCCTCCGCCAATAGGCTAACAGTGTCTGAGAAGTTGTCATGCGCCATGATTCACTGTAAAGAAGAATCGCATGCCAGGGTCATTCATGAGGTGCTTTGCATTGACCATTTATGGTCAAAAATGGGCGTGTTTAGGGCGGGGTAAAATGCAGATTCACGTACGCACACTACTTGGGTAGTCTGTGATTTATAAAGGGAACATTGCTTACAGGTGTGCGTACGCACGGTTTTATGAATCAGATTTTTTTTTTTGGCGTATGCCATTTTAGGCTTTTGGGCGTACGTACAATTTTTGTAAGAATCCTACGCACAGTTTTGTAAATGAGACCCCAGGACCTGCACTTTTTCAGCAAGGTTAGCTGGAGCTAGCCAAAACTCCCAAATCTCTGGCTATCTGTTGCGTGTGTGCAGTCATTTGTTTACTAAGGTAGTCATAGCAACCCCAGGCATGGAAAGTCCATATTCGCACTCTGATACCGATCAACCAATGGGGTTAAGGTGACACCGTGACATACATTGATTGACAGCTTCCCTCATTATCTTAAGGACAAGGAAATACAGAAATAAATGAGCACATAAATAAATAAATACAGAAATAAATGAGGAAAGAAATAAATGAATACAAAAATAAATAAATACAGAAATAAATGGCCATGTAAATAAATAAATACGTAATTAATATTTTTTCATACATTTATTTTTATATATTTATATTGTTTAAGGTATAAATACATTTATTGATACATTTATTTATTCATTTATTTTTAATTTTAGCAGGTTTGGTCCTCCATAGACTAGGAGTAGGAAGGGCTTCATTAGCAGAGTCAGAGCGCAAAACCCACATGTGAAAGCCACTCACTGCTTTTTACATAGGGAGGCACTGGTAGCAAAGACGCTCCCGAAGGAACTCCGATGTACTGGACAGAGCAGTAGATATAGGCCTAGTCAATTTCTTCAAGGCACGCCCACTGAAGAGCCGTCTATTTTCGATTTTATGCGAGGAAATGGGAATGGAACATCAGAGCTTGTTATGACATACGGCCGTTCGATGGCTATCACGCAGCAAGGTTTTTGCTTGAAAAAAACTTTCCTCAATCAGGAGAATTCGCGATATGTAGAGTTAAGTCCTTTTCATTTTTTAACTTTTGTAAGGGTGCCATGACTAACAGATCACCTGTCTAACAGATCACCTGTAACAGAGATCACCTGTCTAACAGATCACCTGTAACAGAGATCACCTGTCTAACAGATCACCTGTAACAGTTGTTGCACTTGTTTTGGTTGTTCACAATATGTGCTTCATGTCTTGGCTACCCGCAATGTTTTTGGGGCTATCTTGTTGTTATCAGTGACCTATGCACTTTGTAAAGCTCTCTCTTGGAAGTCGCTTTGGATAAAAGCGTCTGCTAAATGATTAAATGTAAAATGTAAATGACTGAAAAAAGGTTGGGAAACACTGGGCTAGACTGCTTTTCGTTTTCTGGTTTGATTTTTTTGTAAGCTTCCCTTCTAATGCCGACTAACAGCTAGTCTCTAGCTAGCTAGTGTCATTTGCCAAGTAAGGTATGTTGATGTGATATTTGAAACGTATTTAGCTAGCAGTGGGCCCCTAGTGCGACACAAGAGAATGTTCATTAAAATGACATGCTGCTACTACCGTACCGTATTTCTTCCGCGTGTATTACATAATGTTCATTTTAGGTGCAGCGTTTATTTGAGGGCGTCGTTTAAATCGAAGAAATATGGTAATTCAACATCTCTGGTCATACACATACAGTATTTCTGCATTTTGCTTTGTGATGTCATGCACATTCCATATTAGTAACTTTACAATTACACCCATCTGTGCTCACCCAGTTGTTCTGACAATGGCTAACAAATTGATTCAACAAAAATGTTGTAATCACCTTTATTTGATAAAAAAAAAAAATGTTTTCATACCTGGGTACTGTACAATATCAGCACAACTTTAGTCATCTTTAAGTCACAATGTTTTTGAGACCTACGCGTGCTGAAAAGGAAACTGTATGGTGTAGGTTTTTGCAAAGGCTGAGGTGAAGCTCAAGCACAAAACATTGATTTAATATTTCAAATAAAAACCAAAAGCACTCAAGGTTTTCATGAAGTATTTACAGAAATTGAAGACACACCTTGGTTTTAAAGCAATGCATCATGGGGTATGCCAGGCTAAAGCTTGACACAAGATATTTTAGTTACTAGTCTACTAAATAATCACTAGTTATAATTACTCTATAATTACACTAGTTTTTAATTTGTATGTATGCATGTTATAATGTTAAATTATTTAGTGTTGAATAACAGATTTGGTTACCAAAGGTAGCGTAGTTGACCCCACACTGAAGACAAGAGCATATGAAGGCAGATTGGGACAGAAAAACAGCACATACAAAAGTTAATTCTAAATAAACTAACCAAATGTTTCCAACACTGATTCAAATATATAATTAAATGACAACATAAGGCCCACAAAATAAATAAACAATAAATAAATAAATAATATAAATACAAAATTCTTCTTAATTTCCTTTGGGCCATTGTAAAACTTAAGGGGCAAAAAATGCCTTAATCGTATAACCCTGGTGATGAGAAGACTGTGACAGAGTCTGATTCAAATAAGTACTTTTTTTTATTTTTTTTACCATTGTAATATATTGGCTGTAATGCCACAAAAAGTTATATGTTTGGAAAGAAAACGTGTTTTGTCCATATTCATTGTGGTTATCAATCAACAGTGACAGTCTGAGTTCTTCATGTATTCTATGACTTGACGTATCCTTGGGATATAATGTATGAAAACAAAACAGGTAAATGTTTAGGATATTACACATATATAACTTTTACACAAACGTGACTAAACAAAATGCGTACAAACACAAAAAGAACACTTTGGATATTGTAACGTGAATTCTGGAAAGACAAATATGCTTAACTTAACAGACTACTATAAACACAACAAAATGACTTTTACCATCTGTATTGTATCCTAAAATGGTTCTATACTGTATCTTCAATCCCCACAATGCATTACTTAGGAACCCATAGATGTGTTGACAAATTGACAAAGTGAGCCATATATTCATATTGTTCATTCATCATTACCCTTCTATTTAGACTTAAATATAGGTTATCTAGTAGCAACTAATGGCATTTAATACGGTGCTTCTAGTGTGAAAAAAGGATCAAACACCAATTGATGGTATTTTACACAAAGACGGCCTTGAAACAATAGTGTGATCCAAATCCATCAGGAAAGTCTGTACTTAACCTCTTTATTATCCTATTCAACAACTGTTGTAGCAAACAATGTGTAGCAAATTAAAATATGTGTAGCAACATCAGCATTTCTTTTTACTTTGAGAGGTAAACACTAAGTTATACGCTGATGAATTCCACATAACTGAAAATGAGAGAAAAAAAAAGCATTGACATAGATTCCAGAATATATTGTTGTATGGATCTGTCAGAAAAGTTGAAGATGTAACCCTTTATCCTGTATAAGAATGATACTGTGTTCAACATTCCATGTGTAGAGAGAAGCTACCCCTAAGTTAACTCTAGGCTTACGTAAACACACTGTACCCTTATCTTAGTTGACCTGGGGGAGGGTGAGCATTTGTTACAGACTAAGACTAGAGGATGTTTGGGGGTTTAAAGGAGATAGGAGCTTTTACGACACCAGACCCAGAGATTCAGCTGCTATTGTGTTTCAACCAGGGTTGATGACGCAAACACGAACGCACACATGTGCGCAAGATCTATGCCAGGGACACAATGAAAGGAGAGCCATGTGACAGTTGCATGCCTGTGTATGAACCAATGACTGTGGAGAGTGGTTTCGTTTAAATGGTTAGCTAGCACACAAGCTAACAGACAACTGTGTTACCATGATCTTGTCTCCTTGCAAGCCGGCCGCAAGCAATAAACTTTCTTGACTTCTTCACCGACTGACTGTGCAATACTTGATAAAGATTCATATTTCTGACAGGATCTTACCGTGAGTACTGTCTTTTCTACTGTAGGTCATTTCAATAAATGCATAGTGCTGGTGGAGTCTAGTAGAAATGTCAAGTGGAAGATGAAAGTCATGAATATATGGCCCAGTGATGCAGTTCCCTTAAGCACACCATACAGAAATTAAAGGCACCGTTGATAATTTTATCCAATGAAATACTGTGACCCATTTCTACATACTATGTGTATGGCACTCTTCCATGATGTGAACAAATTTGTAATTTAAATTTTTAAATTTATTTTTTATAAAACCTTATTCACTACATTGCTAAAATACGTTTTTATTCATTTTTTAAATGATTTCCCCCTACTTAATTGATAGAAAATAAAGGTATAGTAGTGACTCTGTATTCCTTTTGATGTATTTAAGTATTTCTAAGCCATATTTAACTTTCACTTCACACAGCAATTGGATCTTGGTTTACGATGACACAGGACAATCTGGCTTGCAGGTCATCCTGGGGGGAAAGTTGTAGGGCTGGGTTAGTCCTGCTGCTGTCTGTGGGCCTGAGGGCAGTATCCAGAGTCACAGCCACAGGGATCTGTATGCTCAGGAAGGGTGTGTCTTCTCCCACACGCTCATCCTCTGTCTCGCTTTCTGAACTACCACAACTGCTGCTGTTGGACTCCATTTTGTGGTCCACGTGGCCATTTGCCATTGTTCTTTTTGCTCTCTGGCCGTTGTTGTTGTTGGTTTTTTCCAGTTTCTTGGAAATACTCTGCGCAGGAAAAGAGGCCACGTTGATGGTGGCGGTCTCATACTCCTGTGTGGACTCATATTTATCATGCTCAACAATCCTGGGTGGGGGGCTGTGGGTCTCATGGCCGTGGTTATAGTGAGCAGAGATCCTCTTGTATTGATTGTGGTCTTCGTGTGTCAAATTTTCTTTAGGTCGTGGAGGGGTGGCAAAAAGCAGGGGGCGTTCCTCCTCGCCTGAGGGGCTGACTGCCACAGAGGGAACAGAGGTAGCCAGGCTGGACAAGGGTGCTGACACCTCGGAGGGAGGAGACCCTGGGGTAACAGGGGATGCAATGTCCACCGGAGGAGAACCGTTTGGGCTCGTCATGGCTGAGATGTATCTGCAAAATATGAAACCAGAAACGTTTACAGTGTTTCCCACAGAATTAGATTATATTTGTAGTGGTAGGCAGGGGCTGAGCCAGACGTTACAACATTAGGGGTTTATCTCAAACATAGGCCCTAGTATCGTTTTGATGTGAGTGTAGATATGGTCTTCAACAAGTAATGCTTGCGCGCAGCACAATTTATTTTGCATTAATTTGAGCGCCATTTTTTTTGTTGAGCTTTATGTAATCTAAACATTACATTGGACTCATATTGTGAGTTGCCAAATGTGTTTAACCATGAGTATTATAATATTTAACTTCAATGTATCAGTTTTGGACACATTTGTGAAGAGAATTCTGATACTAAGGCCCAATCCCAATGTCCCCCCTAAACCCTAACCCCCTATTCACACCAGACGCGTCTGCATGTCGGTTACATGCCTGAGATGATTCCGGCTGATCGCGGCCACTCTAGTCAATGGTGCAGTTCACACCAGACACGCCATGTTTCAGAAGCATCCTAGACGCAAACCTCCGCGCAGCTTCACGAGAGATAGGTAGCTTTTTATATTTTTGACGGAAGTCGCGTCATGCCGTAAGGTAAAATACAAAATGTAAGATGGGAAAAATCGGGGGCCTGTTCTAAACGGGAAAGTAACTGACATGCCTTAAATTCGCTTTATGGAACATGCCCCCGGTCACTTCAAAGTCAAAATACAATGTGCATTAAAACACTGTGGGCCTCATGTACTAACGCTTTTGCGCCCACTTCAGGCGTATTTGTTTCGCAATTTGCGCGTAAAAGCATGGCGAGGTATGTACAAACATGCCGCACTGAGGTAAAAGCGCAGACTGCCTGTCGCGGGAACTGAAAATGGCAAATTGCGCTTTTCCGTGTCATGCATATGCATTCACGGGAGGGTCAAGGGAAAGTGGGAGTTTCCCATAAAGAGATGGGAGGGGATGCGTAAAGTGCGCCTAATTATGTATTCCGCGGTATGTACAAAAACCACCTGTGAAAGCGCATCTCTATTTTGCGGTGAAAATTCTCCGCCTGATAAAAGCAGGCGTAAACCAGGATGCGCATATGCCTCCTGTTGAAATGGCAACCGTAACCCGAGCAAGACGAAGGAGACATAGGCCAAAGTATTTTTTTGACAACAAGAGATTCATCCTAGAAGCACTTTCTTCCATTATCGGAAAATAGTAATGTTGTTGTCAAATCTGATGAAATATTATATTGGAATTTATCATCAAAGGACAACCTACACACAGTTCTGGCTATATTAACCATCAGTGAGCTTTGTGTTTAAGCTTACATGTTAACTTTTATTTCTAACAATTTTTACGGCAGGGTTGATTGCTCCTTCCAGTGAGTCTGCAAAAATGCAGACTCACGAAAAGGGTGCATAAAGGGCTCGAAATGCCTGCCAAAGAGCCCTTGCGCACTTGACGATTTGACTGTGGGACAGCCCTAAGCCCTCACAGAGTTAGCGAGAACGCGCCTCAAAGTCTGTGAGTCTGTGAGGTTGGACATTGGGATTGGGCCTAACCGTTTGTAAACTCTGTATTGATTCTCCGGCTGTCTTCTCTGAGGGAAAAAGCCGGTGATTCAGAGCGTGCACGGAGACAGGGGGCTATTCACAGACGGGTCTGTTGTAGTGTGAGAGAGAGAGAACGCAAGCGGGGCAAGTAGGGGCGAATAATCAATGAGCTGCGCGCACCTCTACAATTAAATATTTTGTTGCCATGTTAAACAGTAAAAAAATATATAATAAAAAATAAAATCTGTGGTGGCCAATTTTTTATTGTGGCGGGCCGCCACAAATAAATCAATGTATGGGAAACACTGGTTTGTATATATATTATTTTTTTCTTTTAAGGTTTCGAGTAATTAATGAAAACAATTGTTCTGTCTAATGTTAGTAAAAATTTTTATGTCAAATGTTAGTCTAGATGCTGTGTATCAAAGCACTAGTGTATTCATGATTTTCCAATTTAATCATTTTTAATGACGTTTTCCACCATTCATTGCCATTACGGTATTTTGTATTTGTTCAGTGCTTTTGGACCAGCTAAAATTCTGAAGTGAAAGTGTAGTTGGGCATTTTCTAAATTTAGGCCAGACATGTCATTTGAACAATGTGCTAGGTCTGGGCGATATGGCAAAACATTTTATCCCTTTGTTGTTTACTATTGATTGATGTTCATAATTATCACAATATATATTTAATAATAATGCTCCATTTACAGTTTTAGAAGTATTTTCCAAAACTCTAAAACCGGTTTTAGAGTTGAATTAGCATGCTTACTACCACTACTGTTATCTGACATTATCAGCATGTGCACTAGGGTGCATCAAATTTTAATGGTAAATTTTAATTTCAAAATATCAATTAGCATTTTGTTCCAATGAACATAAAAATGACTTTTGCAAAGTTTTGAGGAATTCCATTGAGATTTAGGGGTGCCACCTAACACATGAACTTCAAAAAATGTGCAATATTTTGTCTAATTGCCAAAAGGTTGACCTGGAAATGTTGAGTACAGTGAACTTTTATACAGTAACATGTTCTATAGGGTTATCAAAGTAAAAGTTGTTTGTTTGCCCTTTGGGCAACTTGGGCATTTCTCAGAATTCAACTTTCAAGATTCTCCATTCATTTGTCCTATAGACAAAATGAATGGAGGTCAATGGGACATGTTCACGTGGCCTTACCCTGAATGTTGTGCAGCAGTGATGGATGTCTGACACACATATACAGTTTAATTGACTTTATTGTTAAACACAAGGGGCGATACTGACACACTTACATTTACATTACATTTAAAAGAACAAACCCTCTCTAGTGGCTAACTCACTGGCAACTAACAGGGCCTAATGGTAAGAGCTGACACTAACTAAACTTCAAACTTAATTGCTCAGTCTGTGCCTGTCTGCTCCACTGAGCAACATCACCAGGGAGAAAGAGAGAGGAAATGGAACCTGAACTCTGAACCTAGCCAGTGCGTCTCCCCCCAGATATGTCTCCCCACCCGCCACCCAAGAGTAACCGTCCTATTCAGGGATTAGCTTGCGTTTGCAGCGGCGAAGGTTTGGCTGTTGGTTGCGGTCATGTTCAATTGCCTGCAGCACATTCTGCAGGTGCTGCTCCTTCCTTGCCACTGCGACGAAGTCGGATGTGAGCTTGACGCCACGCTCGGCACAGTCATTGACCACGTTCATTGCACGTACATTGACCTAACTTTTTTTGAACGCAGCATTGGTCGCCCATTCCTTCACATCGAGAGTCATACATTCTGGATCAATGTGCAGCTGGTGCATCCCAAACCAGCAATCCTTATTGGCGAGGTCAGCCAAGCTGGTGGTTGGCAAGAGGGTGGGGAACTTTGGCTTGCCAGTGCCAAAGCGCTGCTCAGGGATGTGCATGGGGAGATCAGCGGGCTTGTGCTCCAAGATTGCTCTGGCAAGTGCATGCTTGTCATCATTGGGCACCTTGCTGCTGAAGAGAGCCAGGGGTAGCATCTCACCTGTCAGGTACCAGCGATGCCTCTCCAGCACCTTGATCGCTGATGCTGCAATGCCCTCATCTACAGACTTGTATGCCTGCAGGTGGTGGTAGTGTCAGGTCATTCCAGGCAGCATCTAGAGCTTTCTCGCAGGTCAACCACCACTTTGCATAGATGTGTGTAATGAAAATGGCAAATGCCCGAATCTTCGGCACCTGCTGCCGTGTGGTGATTGTGCCCTGGGGAAGCAACGCGATGTGCTGCTCCATCAAAGCCAGCTTGAGCGTATAGAGCAGCTTGGCCATCCATCGTGCCTTGTGGAGCGCTCCCGGTCGTTGGAAGGTCACTGCATTCTACTCTTCACCATCTGCATCCAGAAACACAAGACACAGCTGCACAAACCCATGGTAGTCACCTCACTTGTGGTCACTGACTTCTTTTGCGCACCTGACAAGTTCAGCACGTAAATTGCCCAGGAGTGGTTGCTCGGTGTTGCCAGGAATGTAGCGGGACCATTGGCTGCTGGATTCTTGTGGTAACAGGTTCCATTTCTCTCTCAGACGTGTGAACAAGGTAACCTCTGGCGAGCGTGATGACTCCACCTTCAGGTCTGTGAAAACCTGGTTCAGGAGGACCTCACCAATGTGGTGCCGGCACCCAGACCAAAGCAGTGGTCGGCCCAGTGAGAGCTGTATGGCAATGCAGGCTGCTGTGAGATGGCCGGTGTTGGACGCAGTGGTGTCAAATGCCATGTTGACAACCTGGTCAGCGCAGCACCAGTCCTGCAGCAACTTGCATGTCAACCGGGCAATGATCACTCCACATGCCTCATTGGTCTGCTTCTTATACGTCGGGACACCAAGCAGTTTCAGCCGCTCTGCATCTCCAACCACGACTAAGACGTTCCTCCAACTGGCGCACATTGCTGAGCTTGTCGGATGGTTGCCCTCAGATGGTGGATAGACTGTGTTAGTATCCTCCTCTGACTCCTCATCACTCTCCGACTCCAAGCTGGACATTGCCGTTACCTCCTCCAGCTCCTTTTCACAGCGGGACTGTCTGACTGCTGCGGCAGCTTGACGCTCCTCTCGCCGCTTCACCTTGAGCTGCAGCTTTTTGTCTAATAGACCAAATGTGGCCACTCTGTCAGTCTTCATGCTGGCCAAGAAAGCTAGGTCTTCTGGGTTATCAATCAGCTTTTCAACATTTGGAGGCCACAGCGGAAATGTGGCATCAAGTCTGCTCTCCATTTTCTCCAATTGTTTTGCTGTAGTCTCACTGGAGCGCTTGGCCTGGGAGATTTTCCGCAGCTTGTTGTTAGCATTGACTAAGTCTACCATCTTGTGGCACACGCTTGTCGCTCACCATTGGGATGTTGGCTTTCTTGTAAAATGGCCGCACCTGCTTCAAGACAACCTTGGCTGCTTCGAACTGCAACAATGCTCCATTTGCACCAGGCTTCTTGGCAAGCATGCAGTGTAAGATCTGACGACCAGTTGGCAGTTTGGCCCCGGTGATGATACCATCCTCACTGGTGATGCTGGGGCCCAGACCAAAGACCAGGCTGCGACTGCTAGTCTGGCAGGGACCAGATGGTGAGGGCAGCATCTTAAGAGAGCTGGATCCTGGGGTGGGTTGTGTTGTGCAGTGCCTGAGAATGAAAAGGATACAATCTCAAGGATAGTGTTTAAAATCATATCTTACCATACTTAATATCACTCAATTATGATAAACCATTCTTGCATAAGCCTCAAATTGTTGCTGTACATAGTCTAACTTCATCATAACTTACCGTTACATCACTACCAGAGTAGCTAGCTGTAGCTAACTGTGCTCAAATATACTTGTATTTAAAATCTTAATTTACAGTAACAACTACAATGCTACTCTCAATAAACATGAGACATCTATGCTCTGAATATGTCCACTCTAGAATACTGTTGATGTTAAGCTTAATAGCTTAGCTCACGTTAGCTAGATGTAATGAGCACCAAATACCTATAAATATGACTTGAATGACTTATTATAAATAAGTATACAAAGACACAACTACAGATATATGTAATATGTAATAATACATACCCAACACAGAAAGATCACCTCAAACAGAAAGATCACCTCAGTTTTCTTGAGCTGTAGTATTGTTTACCTCAGACCTCCATGGCAACCATTGAGCACTGTTAACCACTTTATCCAACAAAAACAGATGTGTGGTGGCACCCCTAAATCATCATGTACTCTGAAAATATTTTGCATGTGTTGTTTCTACATATATTGGAACACTTTTAGCACCCAGCCATGTCAAAATTCAAGAATTGTGTTTTTTGATGCACCCTAATGTGCACGTATACCAATAATGTGCGTCAAAATGTGTCTCGTTCCTGATTGCATTCAGGTTTATGTGGCACAATCATAGACCTATATAAGGTAGGCCAAGCAAATTAGCTCTTTCAAGATGGTGCCCTGTTAATTTCTATGGGAAGTTCTCAGTGGCACAGTGAGGCAAGCAAGAGCGAGAAAAAGACCCGGCCATCTTTGAACTTCCGGCTCATTCGTTTTTTTACGTAATAACGTTCATTACGAAATATTTAAATCTGCTTTAACCCTTGTGTTATCTTCGGGTCATTCTGACCCATCAGTCATTGTGACCCACCATCGTATTGCGACAACTTTACCGCATACAAAAACAAAGTGAAGCATTTTCTTTTAACCGTTGGGCTGTCTCAGACCCCCACATTGCGAAGGTTAAAAGAAAATTATTTTTATTTGTTTTTGTATTGGGTAAAATTGGGTAAACACAACGATGGTTCGTTATGAACCTTTGGGTCATGTGACCCGAAGGCAGCACAAGGGTTAAAATAACGGGAATAAACTCTATAAACAACTTTCATATATGTGTGCAAAACTGGCTACTGCAGGCCAGACAACTCTAGATTATCAAGAACTTTCTCCCTGTGCTCTGTCTGTGCCAGGTAAATCAGTGATCGGCTAATGTTCCCTTTTGTGCTTGTGCCGTTCGTACCCGCAAGCGAAGTTCCAGGCAACTCTTCTTGACGTAAGCAAATAAACGGGGTGCTAGTTTACTATTTCGGATTGGTTTCAAACTCATTAAACGCATTAATCTGCAAAAATTCTTCTATGACAAAGCTAGTAGTTCGAACCAGGTTCGGGAACAGATTAGTTTTTTTGGGGGGAGGAGATAGTTTTGGATATGTTGACTTGAGTTAGTAGAATAAAATCGCCAGAACGAGCGAGGTACTAAATCGGAAATGCAATCCAACCAAGATCCACCGGGGCCTTTACCTCAAGCCGAGGAACAAGGGGTGGGTGCTTGGGCGAAAGAGGTACCACCAGTGTGCTAGCTAGTTAGCCCCTGCTGCTGCAACAGCCATGTTCACGCAGCCACCTAGTCCTGTGGACATGTTCTTCTGATATCTCTAGCTTTGACTTTCAAAGCATCCGCAGTGTCAACCTCAGTTTGACTGTTAAACGTTTGACTGTTCATGTTGTTTTTATAGGTATAGGAAAACGGTAAAAAAAAAAAAGAACAATAGAAAATCCATAGCACAAATATATCATAGTTATCTTGGAAGACTGTTTTGTGATATTTCTTTAAAAAACTTGTAGAATTTCTACCTTTTTTATTATTTATTTCTGACAGAGATAGTGTTTGGAGAAAACAGACAATGTGGGAAGAGAAAGGGGATGACACGCAGTAAAGGTCCTGGGCCAGATTCTTACCCAGGCCACCTGCAGTAAGGCCTCAGCCTACATGGTGCACACATTAGTCCAGTGAGCCCCCATTTTTTGGTAATATTTATCAAGGTCATTTTATCGGCATGCCCTTCGATGTGAACAGATTGTCTCTCACTGAGCAACCTTTGCATTTTCGGTTCAGTCCAAATGAAATAGCATACCCATTATTTTACACTCACAAGTGTCATTTGTAAATACAAAGTACAAATTATTGAGTAAACTTTCTTTTTAAATGGACACCAAGAGAGGCAAAGGCTTTGATGTGTTTTGAAACTAATCTAAGTGTCTGACAGCTAATTCATCATCTTAACACCCCTTGTACTGTACTTGCTTGAGGAAAAGACTGTTGTAGATAAGGGCATGACACCATTAATGTTCTACTACCTCTCGCTGTATGGTGAGTCTCTGCAGGAGCCCGGAGAGTGTCTCAAGTTCTTTAGGTAGGCACTCAGGTCTCTGGCGCCGCCCGTGGCATTCAGACGACCCCGGCGGCTGGGTGTAGCGTGCAGACTGCTCTCGACCGATGACATCACTAAGATGGAGCGACTGTCGGAGAGAACACTCTCGCTTCGGCCATTACTCCAGCTGCAGACACAGTCCAAAGGGGAATGGGTTCTCTTAAATGGTTACTGGGCCCAGACAGTGATAAAAGTTGTGCACAAAGAAAATGTGTGCTCTCTCTTGGTAAACATATAGCACATCACTTTTTTCACATTTTGTTACGTTACAGACTTCCAAAATGGATACATCCTTTACGAAAACCTACTCCTTCATCTTCCAAGAGGACAACGACCCTAAGCACACAGCCAAGATAACAAAGGAGTGACAACTCTGTGAAAGTCCTTGAGAGGCCCAGCCAGAGCCCTGACTTGAACCCGATTGAACATCTATGGAGAGATCTGAAAATGGCCGTGCGCCGACACTCCCCATCCAACCTGATGGAGCTTGAGAGGTCCTGCAAAGAAGAATGGGAGAAACTGCCCAAAAATAGGTGTGCCAAGCTTGTAGCATTATACTCAAAATGACTTGAGGCTGTAATTGCTGCCAAAGGTGCTGTAACAAAGTATTGAGCAAATGCTGTGAATACTTAAGTACTAGGGGTGGAACAGTACACTGAAGTCACGGTTCGGTTCATACCGCAGTTCAGATATCACGGTTCGGTACAATGGAGGGAAAAGCAAAACAACCTCTACGAGTGAATACAGCACATTGAAGATGACATGTAAATTCCATTTGCTTCAGTGATTTTTTTTCATTATCCAGATGCGTTATATGCGTTAGCATGTTCGATGTATTTCCACTTACATACCCCACAGCTTGTCTTATCCACCACTCTCTCACCTGTACTACTGTAACTGACTGGGTAACCAAAGTTTTCCCAAACCTGTGATCTTAAAGAGGCTGGCGGGTCCTCCATCTCTTGTGGGTTGCCACCATACTCGTCCTTAGTGCTGCTAGCTATCTCTGACTCACGGCAGCGCCAATCAGAGCTTCAGAGCTAAGGCGGGGCTACAGATTAGGTGTCCCTAAAGAACACGAGTATCTAACAGTAGTTCTTCATTACATTAATTAATTTGCACGCAAGTTTTATTTATTTTTATACCATGTACTCTCCTAGTAATTTCATGCACCGAACTGTGACGCCCGTACTGTTTTGGTTCAATACGAATACATGTACCGTTCCACCCCTATTATGTACATGTTATTTTTTCATTCTTAATTTTTGTAAATCTATAATAAATATGAAACAAACTTTTTCACTTTGTCATTATGGGGTATTTAATACATTTTGGAATAAGGCTGTAACATAACAAAATGAGGAAAAAGTGAAGCGCTGTAAGTACTTTCCGGATGCACTGTCCATGTAGATCCCAGCATTGATTCGTTTGATTATAAATGGAGGTAAAAAGCTAAGATTACAAGCGAAATAAGAGCTTTAAAATAAATAAATAAAATGCAATCATGTGTTCTGACAGATCTGACACAAAAGGAAATAAAAGATCATCCTATCCTGTAAATGGTCCTTTATCTTAGGGACATGAACAGAACCACTTCTGAGCCAAGGCTCATCCTTTTCTTAAAGTAGTTGACTATCAAAAAGGACAAAATGATAAAAATAAAAAACCTTATGTAAAGTATTTGTTTACCTTTGACTGGTGGTGTGAGTGACCATTGTTGATTGATGAGCTGATGACGTATATTGGCTTGTGGAGAAGGATGTTTCGGTTTCCTTTTCGATTACATTATGCGCAGGCATTGCTTTTTTTGACGTGTACTGCTAAAAAGAGAAGGAGAGACACCAGGGATGTTCCAGGGAATACTTCTGTTAGCAGCTTTTGCAATACAAATTAGGTTAGCATCACAGCAGAAATGGTAGGGTATGACCTAACCAACTAAAATTAGACTTACATTTACAAGCTGAACATTTTCAAGAGGAGTGTTAGGAATTTGATGTCCATTGGCCATGCTGTTTCTATCATTTCGTAAGCTTTGCCTCAAACGATCATGGAGCTTTTTCCTCTGCTTTCTGTGCATGAAAAGAACACTGCATGGTGAGACAGACTGCATTCAA
Organism: Thaleichthys pacificus; assembly: GCA_023658055.1. Classification (NCBI taxonomy): domain Eukaryota; kingdom Metazoa; phylum Chordata; class Actinopteri; order Osmeriformes; family Osmeridae; genus Thaleichthys; species Thaleichthys pacificus. The sequence continues at coordinate 339,058 of CM042865.1, forward strand.
CCAGCCCTACTGGAACACCATGTTCCGTAAGAAAATGTTAGCATGTGCTGACTAAAAAAATCTAAATTTTTTGTAATCAGCTAAGAAATGTTTCTTTCCTTTTTTTAATTAAATCTTTTTTATTTGTATGTATTAGCATAAAACATAAATTACTTTGTTTTGCAGTAGGCAACCACACACATGATTCCAACCACTAGGAGTGCAATGCAGATTCCTGTTATTGTTAATACACGTTTCTGATACAGCTCCTCAGCTTCTGGAAAAGAGGACAATGCATTCTTAAAACTCCACAACATGCAGATGTACCCACATGGACCACTAATTCCAAAAATCCAACAGAGCCAAACAAGGGTTTAGATACAGGTTAAACATTTACAGTTACAAACAACACCGGATGTAACATAATTTTAGTCAGGTTGTTACACAGACATAGGAAATCGAATACATTGATCGGAGGAGACAGTTCTGCTGAGTCCAGGTTGACTGGGAGGAAGCGTTAGTTCAAGGTCAGGATCAGTCATCATGATGAGGCAAATTACAGAAAATGCATCCTCTTGCAATGCATTTTAACCAGACCATATCACCCATTAAACAGGTGTTGTTCTATAAAACTGGCAGTTATTAGACAGTTAAAATAACTACTACGTAAGGTTAATAGTCTTATATTGGTATATTGTTTGTTAACTGGGCCCCAACACCTGAGTCACAATTGTGAGAGGGACATATTAGGTGATGCTGCTTATTAATCCTATTGTAAAAATGATAATGGTGGAAGTTGGAACGAATCCTTCAAACATTTCTTTAGTTATGAATAGGAAATGATTGACATTTACTAGTCATGTGTCACGTATCCTGTGAACAAACAATGCTACCAACAGTAATTCTTCTAAATGAAAACATGTTAATTGTTCATGGTTAATCATCATCTTTTAAAAGATACACAACAAAAACACTGCCATCACTGACCAGACAAGGGGCAAACCATGAGATGATGCGAGAATCAAAGAGCCACATTGAAACACAAACAAAATCATGATGAAATCAGAGAGGAGTGGAGAGGTTGACAGTGTCCGACATAACATGCGAAACGCTGGTTGAAACAGAGGGGATGGGAGATGCAAAGGTAAAAGGCAAAGCAAGAACTGAAGGGATCTGAACATACAGCATAACCACACCATCACCAGCTTTGCATCATGTGAGATACAGAATACTGTTCTCTGATGGGAATATTGGGTCTTAAGTGGTGCAAGTGTTTATTTCAGGACCTAGTCTTCGACCAGCGCCTGTAGCTTGTGTGTAAAGGCCAATGTGCCAATACGCTTACACAAATCTTACTCTAAAGATTTAAAATATATGTCAGGTGAGGACCAATACTTTGTACATAAGGCAGCAATTACATAATCGGGAATGACATTCAAATAAAGTATAAATTATAAATGTGTAATAAATGTGTTATGCTATGGCTGTATGATCCCTTCATTTGCATTAGGAAATTGGCCAGAGTAGATGGGGAGGCTCAAGCTTCTAATCCTACATCTTCAAAATAGGAAGGAGGAAGGAGCAATTCATACCCATAAATTCAATCCCAAGATGTTCTGCCAGTGCAGAAAGGTGATAAAAAGAAAGAAAGAGTATTTTCAGATGATGTGTTATTCAGAACTACAGTATTTCTCACCAGAATAGCTACTCAGTGTCTAAGAAAGAGAATGGAATGAGAAACAATTGAATGGTGCCTATGCAATATCAACTACTTTCTGAACAAGAATGTCCCTAGATGAAACAAGGTAGTTATGGTCAAACTGTATTTTGTAAAACTATAATTTTTCCAAAAAGGTCTACGGTCATATAACTTCTGTGTGATTTAAACCACAATTATAAAAGTTATCAAATACATAAATCTATAACAATGCATTACAATGTATCCACCCCCAAAGCACTACTGCAAGGAGCTTGCTCGCTGCAGTGGCATGCGCATGCTAACACCACTGTCCTTGCATTATCAAAAGTCAGGCCATTCCTAGGCTACTACATGGTCGGTCAGGCAGGATTTGGGCACTAGTTACTTTAAAGTAAACACTACAGGACGTCTACACCTCCTATATAAGCATGCTGTGAGGTGTCATGCATTTTCCATTTTCAACATTCACTAATGCAAATCTAAGATCAAAGTCAATATTTCTGTCATACCAAATTCTCATATGTCATTACTCGGCCATGCCTGTTAAATATGTTTAGAGGAATAAACAAAAAAAGGAAAACATACTTTTAAATAGATAACACGTATTGTATTAGCTAACATAAACAACTCGTGTCCCATTGATCTAATTTTCAAACTGAGAAAAAAAGAGGAATGAATTGGGACATTAATATGTCTGTGAGGTTGCAATCATACATTTATGTTACTATTACGCTTAACACCATGTAAACCTCATTTTCTTTGTGAGATTTTGCTGTGCAGTTTTCTTTTGCAGACTCATCTCAGGGGCCAGAGCATAGGCTACATGCTCACGATTAACTTCCTAACCCTGGCTCTAGGTCAAACTCTAGATCTGATCTGATAAAGCATAAAACTAAGCCCTGTTGGAAGTTTCTGTCATATGACCACTGAGTTTTTGTGAGCTAAGTGAGGATCAAGAATCAACTGGAAAGTCAATCAAAGGATAATCAAATGACTTCTCATGCAGACAAATATTATGGACAAATCAAATTCTGAAAAAAGCCTGTGGCTTTAACCATCAAAAAGCCTTGTGGCCTTAACCAACAATACTCATTGCTAGAGGCTTCTTATGTCAGTGAGATGTAAATAATGGTCCTCTGAGCTCCTCTGAACTGCTGATACAGTGGTCTTCACATCTGTCCTCTATGACCCTCAGTTGCGTCCCCAGCCCAAACGTCGAAAAAAATCCCCCAGTTTTGGCAACCATCGAGCAGGACATTCCAGTATTATTATCACCCCTCCCACCTTGTGTTATGGAGTGTATTTATAAAGTATCAAGGACAGTACTGCGGCTGTCCTTTCCATCTATATCCCTACAACCCTTGCTACCTTGTTGCTGAACAGCCTTCTGATGTGTTTCTGGCACTACGCCATTCCTGCAATTCTAGTGGTTCATGGACAGGGTGATTGTTCCCAAGGAGATAAAAGAGACTTAGGGGGGAGTACTAGCCAGCAGCGATGAGAGGAGCAGATAGTGACTGCACTCTTTTGATTAGTTTCTCAAATGCTGCCAATGTGGAGAGAACAAAAAATAAAACTCTGAGTTAGACTGTTGTAAGTGTATGAGTATTTTCTCTGCCCGGTTCTGCTTCAGGGATGAGTGTAGTTGTTTGCCTCTGTTGTGACAAGTAACCTATGGTAATTGAGGTAACTGAACTGGAAGGTTAGTGCATGTCATGGTGATAAAGTGCCTGAGCGGCTGCGATCACCTCTCCTTGTGTTTTCCCTCACATCAAAGAGGTCATTTTAACAGGGTCTGTTCAGGTTTTACAGCACCTCTAAAATCCACTATGACCTGACCTCACAGGCGTGTTTTTGCCTTTCAGGGCCAATTACTGCTCCATAAATCTATCAGCAACTAATCCAACATGGCACAGAATGCTATGTAATAATCATATTTGACAAACTGTACTGCTTTGACATACAACTAAAAGAAACAAGGCAACATTTTGAACATGCGAGAAATAGGTATGGGATACATCACAATTAAGAAAACGCAAAAAACCTATTCTGTCTCAAATCTGACAGGAGATCAAAGCAACAGGAAGTAGCGCTGATTGAGCATGCTCCAATCCAAGCACAGACAGGAAGAGGAAATAGACGTACTGTAAAAGCTGGCCATTACGTAGTTTTGGCAGCGATCACCAGTAAATTCATTTGGGCACCTAAGACGGAAACAAAAAAGTCACAGAGAGAAGAGAAGAAAAGTGAGTTTACACCACAGTTCTCATAGACCCACGACGCCCATCACTGGTGTTATCAGGGAGGCCCACCCAGAAACCAGTATGTCCCATAAACATTACTCACAGCATGTTTGTGAGAACATAAAGGTACCATCTAAGAAAGAAGTCCCAATCAATGCCCACACAGGCCTTTGTTTTTCAACCAATGCTTTGCTCTTGTGTTCTGATTCCAGGAAGGGAGATTAGAGTTGCTGTGAACAGCATGCCGCAACAATTGCCCGATTATCAACGGCTTTTGATAAATTTAGAAAAGGCATCAGTCACAAGCAGATGAGAGATCCTGGTACGTGTATGTGTACCGATTAGGACAAAGGAGGTCTTTATACCACACACTCCCACACCTGTCCACAACAAATTGTTGGGACAGATGAATTGGCTCTGGTAGAGACAGCGATTGGAACTTTGGAACGGGGATGAAACACCAGCGATAACACGTGGGGTTGGGTTCAGTTTTGTGCACATACGTTTTGGGTTTATGACTCTCACAGGGACATTTTCTTCACATCGTTTCCCAGTGTAGCCAGTCTTGCACCTGAGAGGGGTGGGGGCAGAGAAGGAGTGAGATGCACAACACGGACAGAAACACAGGACACACACAAACTCACAAATGTATGTGAAGTGATGATGACTACACTGATATAGCATATTTTTCCACTTACCTTTAAGTCGTCTACTAAAATTTTACAAAATACTTAAAGATCCTGTAAAGTGGACCTGAAAACTAGTTTCAAGTTCGCCACACCACAGAATAATGTGTTATTAACTACCCATCCAAATTCGAATGAAAAAATAACACGGACAAGTATGTTAAATTAGGCTTTGAAATCATGAAAAAATCAGCAGTCTTCTGTGCTTGAGACTGGGGCGGCGTGTCGCCTGAAGGAGCTGAAGCTCCGCCCCTCGCTGCCTACCTACAACTCAGATAATGGACGCTATGTCAAGCCGAACAAAACCGTATAGAATTAGAATTTATTTGTTCATACAGATGCATATAAATGAAATGTTCCCATGAGCTGTAACAGTAAAAATGGACACCAGAGACAGCAGACAGTGAGCTCTCCAACTAGGCTACTTCTAACACATTAGCTACCATTTCACCAAAATACCATCATTCTACACAGAGTAGCCTAATATCAATTTAGCGGTTTGCACTAACTCATAGCAGAGATACCTCTGGAAAAGTTATCTAGTATAATTATAACAAGCATGCGACAGGGCGATGCTCGGTACGGCTCCGCGCTGCAAGAGAAGCCGTGTGTCCGCAAACCCCGTCTGTCTCTGGTCCATGTTAAAACTATCCGCCGTGAAATGGTCACTGCATTTAGTCAATTAGCAGACTCTCTTATCCACTGCAGAGGCGGCTGTTGGAGTTTATCCGAAGCTTTCCATCAGCGTGGCTCTTCACAAAATCAATCCACCTATTTTTCCTTTCCTCATCAATAGGGAAATTAAAGTTTTTGCATCCAGGGAAGATGCAGTTGCGGGTGGAGGGAGACATTCTGAAGCTAGCTAGCTAGCTGATGTAGGCTACAATAACAATACAGCAGTCAGTGATCTGACGTAGATGGGTCGAAATGACGTAGATGGGTAACTTTTTGGCCCCGCCCATTAAAACCTGATCTGAAAACGGAAGAGAAACTGTTCTACGGTCTAACTACACATTTCGGTGCGACAAAGTTTTAGCGCTTTGCACATGCTTTCAGGAACTCATTTCACACGTATATAATGTACTGAGAAGCAAATCATGGAATTGACTTTACAGGATCTTTAATACTGCCAATGTTTCTGACTAACCTTAAGAGATCTCCCGATTACTGAAGAGTAATCTGTTATGGAATTTAGGTATCAGTAAGACATGGATGGCACAAGATTGTACATGATGCAATGTCTATGAAGTGAGAGGCACTTCACACATCCAATTATTTACTGTGGTCTTTCATTAGAATGGAAAACTCTGGAGGGTTGGGTAATTAAAAAAGGATAAACATGGTGCCACTGCTTGTTTTTGGGGAAGGAAATGTGCCTTTGTTTTAGCAAGTCTTAGGATGAGGGGCCCAGGAGGCCAAGACATGCGTTTTCAGCAGGGCATCTGGTGACTGATGACAGAGCAGGAGGCAGAGTCCTGCCGATGCAGAGTTTTTCCTGCATAGAGAAAATGTTGGCGCACGCCAAAGCCGTTTTCCCGAGCGCCAATGACAAATCCTGAGCGCCAAAGGCAAAAAAAAGTCTGCGATGAAGAAAAGAAAAAAGCTGTGTTCATCACGCGTGCAATGCATGTCAGCGAATATGTTCTCAATAGTATGTTTCAAGTAGGCTACAGCCGAACCCTCGTTCTGTTTTGATCATAGTAATCGAGTTGATAAGCGTGTCTTCTTGTCTGATCAATACGCAACTGTGAGGTGCGCGAATGGACAGAGTGGCCACTAACTGGTGATTTTCGTTGTTTGTATTCTTCCCCTGCTAGCTAAATTGCACGTCTGTTGATTCGATAGCGATTGCTGCCCTTGCTCAGGTTTGTATTTTAGGTGCATTATTATGCTGAAGTAGTTTTAATTAATAAGAAGTGGGTTTATTGTTAATATTTGCTACATAATGCTTAGCCTATCAATATCAAATGAAGCAGACAGTGTACATGCTTCAGAGTGGCCTACCTTAATCGATAGGCTAGACTACTGGCCATTTACAATAAGTTGTTACGTCAATTATTAATTGGCAGCATTTATGCCATTTAGAACACGCTTTATGAGTGTAAGGTGTCTTTAAGTAGCCTAACTCTCTTGCTTTAGGGGAAATAGGACAAAAATATGTGCAATATTACATTAGCTTTTAGACCTATTACATTAACCTGTTCCGATATATAGGGTGAGTTTTGGCGGGGGGGGTGGTGGTAAAGTGCACCTACTGTTGTAGCTGCCTGTCACAAACAGAGAAACCGGGGTTGATAATATGGACAACTCATATCGATAAACTTGTCTTTAATCATAATATCATCTCCGATTTCAATTTAAAGTGGTAAATCCAACACTGTAGGCAATCTCCCATGGAATCCTCTCTCGCTACGTTTCAGAAAACAATGGCTGACGTTGCTGACGATACATTTATTTTTCACGGCCAGTAACCCCTTAACCAAGTATATGTGCTTTTAGCTTATATTGTCATGAGTATCTGGCAGCTTTCAGAATTAAAATCGTTTTTTGGGCGGCGAAGATATTAAGGCGTGAACCATGGGAAACTGGTTTCCCATATTTGAATGGTACGGCTGGAAAGGGAATGTGGAAATGTGCGAGCGTGAATTATTTTTTTTGCGTTCATTTGAGCTCAAACACTTTTTTTGAGCTTCATGTAGTACTGTTTTTGATGATCGGTAGGCCTATCATTTAGAAAATATCTTTAGTTGGGTGTGCTGACGCCTTCGGCGAGCACAACCATTGTTCTCTCACATATATATTATTTGTATTCTTTTCCCACCCCTAAGGATCCCTCAATATTTGCGCTACATAGACAATGCCAGTGTCAAAGGTTCGTGTTGTTTGCGATTGCATTGCTTGTATTTTTTGTCAAGTTCCGTTGCACGGTTTAAGTTGAAATTAAGTTTTTGTGGCAAAAAGTGCCTTTTGGCGCCAAAGGGAATCAGTGCAAGCCCAACGTCACCACACATTAGCAACGATGCATAACTACGGTGTGCATAGATGTAGTAAGACTGTTGCGCACAGTACTGGCAGCATCATACATTTAAGTAATTCAAGACTTGCATGTACAGTAAGTAATTTCACATTAAATAATGTATTTAAACTCAAGCTTGTGTGGTGTTTCACTGTCTTCAATGCCACAGCCTAAACTTGATGTCAAAAGAAATGTTTTTCATTTCTGGCGCATTCAAACAATCCCCTTAAGTTTGGCTAGCAACAGCAGCTAGGCTACTGTAGCTTGCTCATAGCACAATTTACCGAGGTCAGCTTCTCCACCGTGCAGGGCTCTAGTCTAAGATCAAATGGTCGTATTTGGCATTGTTACTGACAATGATCGCTTCCAGCAAACGTATTTTGAATTAGCCATTTCCCCCTAAATAAATGTCAAGCTTATTTACATTTACATTTAGTCATTTAGCAGACGCTCTTATCCAGAGCGACTTACAGTAAGTACAGGGACATTCCCCCCGAAGCAAGTAGGGTGAAGTGCCTTGCCCAAGGACACAACGTCATTTGACACGGCCGGGAATCGAACCAGCGACCTTCTGATTACTAGCCCGACTCCCTCACCGCTCAGCCACCTGACACCCCTATTTACATTTTTTGGGGGCACATTTTCAGTTAGCAGATGGTACTGTTTGAATTGCTATTCTATCTAATACTGCCGGTGACAATGTCTTCTTATCTTAATGAATTAAGCAATATCAGGGCTGCCAACTTTTCCAAAAACCTTGGCGTCAGATTTGCCCCCCGGGGCGAGCTGTCGCGAGCTTCACTCCCCCCCCCAGGCGAGTTTACACGGCTGTTTGCGCGTCAATGATGCTTCACTCCGTTAACCTGCGCCTCGTCCGTTACTGTTTACAACGTTAGCTTGGCTACTTGTTTGGTGTTGCCTTTTCAGCGTGAGATATACAATGCGTGGCGTGAGAGCGTGAGAAATGGTTGAAATGCGTGTGTCACGGCGAAACCGTGAGAGTTGGCAGCCCTGCGAAACCGTGAGAGTTGGCAGCCCTGCAATATGAGTAGGCTAAATGCATGAAAATATCACTAGAAGAGAAAAACTTAAGGGGACGGAACCACCTGCAACCGACGCAAGCAAGCACACCCTACAATTTCCACAGAAATTGTACCCTCTCTAGTTTTGTAATGTTTTCTTAGCCTAATTCTGACTTGTGTGCCAAGTCTGTGTGTGTGCTGCATTGGCTATTTGGAAAGCTCAGAAGAGCGCGCTGACATGGAATTCTGCGTGCATCGGTTTGTGTTTTTGTATAAACACTTTTACAAGCGTTGATTGGGATACTGCGTTTATTTTTTCCGGGATTATCAATCTAAATTAATGCACTGACTAATAAAGTAAATTGTTAAAACTCAAACTTTAGATTTTACTGGGGCACAGCAGATTTATTCTGGGGCACGAGCCCCAGTAAAAAGGGTCTAATGACGCCCCTGCTTGTTAGCCTTTTCATTAGTACATTTTGAAGCCTGTTTTGTTATAAAAACGTTCTATAAGCCGCTTCGAAATATAAGCCTCACCACCACAAGAAAAATGTAAAAGCGGGTTATAAATCGTGGCTTTATTTCAGAAAATCAGATGGAAATCAATGAGTAAGGGAATATTTTTGCAATCAAGATTGCAAAACATTTATAATAAATTTACGAGGCAGAAGCATCATCTATCATTGTAGGAGAAACTCCTGTTCTGGCTATGGGGACTTGAGTGAGTCTGGCTGCCACTGAACTGAATTTTTAATGGACATGTTTTTTTTTGTCTTTCTTGTCCTCCCTTTACATGACTGCGTGCTGCATTGCACTCACTGAAAGGGAACAAAACCTCATAGGGACAGCAGCTTTTTTGTGCTTAGTCACTGAAGTATTTTAGACAAAATTGAATCTCCCAGTGGACGGTAAGAGTCTATGTATTGGATGGCTCCCGGCCAAAGTGTATCCTTGGCAATGTCAAAGCTTGCGGCAGCCACTCTTACGGAGTTATTTTCTGTGTCATGCATTTGCTGCAAAAGATGCTATGAAAAAGCAAGGCTTGATGAACATCCCTCTGTCTTGAGACAATGCAGTATCACTATGCAGCATCATTGGAATCCTCTTCGTTCATGATTCTGTTTCAAATGTGAATTCTTCATAAATAATGTATTTGATGAATGATGGGGAATACAGACAACAATATTGATGGAAACATACGCCACCAATCTTTCATTTGTTGGTGCAGCCTATTTTCCCACTCGTGTGAGCTCTGTAGAGGCACTCAAGCTCTTCAGAGACTGGCACTGTCACAAGGACTAAAGCCACAGAGGGCTGTCAGCACCAGGAAACGCACATCCACCTCATTCTAACTTCATATCATTGTCCTTCTTGTTCCTATCAAAGTTGAACTGCACCGTCAACAGCAAAATGGAAGGAAATCTCATAAATACAACATTGGCCAGATTGCTGGGGTTAGTTACTAAACTGGAGCACAGTGGGTGAGTTGTGGTGAGGAGGAGGCTTTAATAATGCAGCAGGCTGAGGTCCATGCAGTGAGGGACCTCCACCTGTTCCAGTTTTCCATCTCTTCACCTGCTTAGCTGAGCTAGCATCACACAACATGTGTCAACTCCCCTCTGGGTTGGTAAAAAATATGGAAATCTAGCACATTAGGCACACCTTAGTACATTTGTATTGCTCAGATGGCTGGTGTAATCAATCCTTCAATCCAGGCCCAGGTCATTTTGATTGTTTAATGATTTATCCAAACCTTTCCGTGGACACCTCAGCTTTAAAGCTCCAACTTCCCTCTGATATCCTGATGGAGAAGTTGTTTGATGTTGCCAGGTTCAATTGTCCCCACAAAACTTGTAATTTAGTTCTAAAATTAGCTACTAGAGGCCTAATGGAATCAAAGCTCTTAGGTTTTGATTTCAAGGAGGCAAAACAACATCCAAAAGCTTCACTTCAAAACGGACAGATACCACTTTATGATAACTTGTAACCGTTGTAACAGAAATATACAGTTGGTCGTGCTCTGCAGTTGGCACCATAAAACATTTATGATAACACATAAGGAGAGGACACAGACAACGCTGCTGTCCAAATCAAAACCGGAGTAATACGTTTGATTATAACAACACTATATTGCCATGTCAGTTAAATAGTTATTCACCATAGTATCCAATCACACTGAGTAATGCGGGGGGAAAGGACTGATATCCATGCCCTACCTGCAGAGGAACTTTGTGCTTCCAGGGATGACCTCCAGGGTGAAGCACTCGCCTCCATTCACGCAGTAGTTCTGATGGCTGTCGCTGCAACGAGTCACATGACTGGAGGTCTTTGCTGCAGGGGTGGTGCTGGTGGCAGCTGCAGGAAGACACCGGGAGAAGTGATTAGCTTTGAGGAAATGGAATGCAGTATACCCCTGAGGGCTGCTGAGCTGAATTCTTAATGGTAACAACAGTGATACTATAAATGATGGGCACAGAGCTAAAAAGGCAATAAAGAAACAATGGAATGATTAAACTACAATCACTGACGGTGTGCCTCTAACTACCCTGCATGTCACAAAGTTGATCAGAAAACAAAAAGCAGAAACATTCAGTAATGTATGCAAATAATTATTTTTAACAAGCATAAACATGCAATATTGTTGAGAAATGCTAAAAATCTACAACACAGAGACATTACTCTGCAAGAGTAGCTATCAGATAGTAGCTAGGAGCTAATAATGAAACCACAGCTTAATGTCAAGAGAAACTAATTTCTAATCCAAGTCAAATCTTAAATGGTTTAAAAAGTACATTCATAATGTGCAACCCTTAAGAGCATGATAGCTCACCTGTGAGGTTTCTAAAAAGTCTGGATACGTTGAGATGCATTTCCCTTTTCCTGTCCATCCCAGGAGCTCAGCCTGACTCTGACCAAGGGTATCAATAGCTCTGTCTCTAAGTTCTTTGGAGTGCTGTATCTAATGCCTTCCACCAGGACCTATACTCCTCAGTCTGCAGTCTGAGGGAAGCTCATAAACATTTCTAAATAAGCACTTTTACCCTATCCCTCATCCGAAAGTCACTTCTGGCATCAAGTCTTGCGCATCGGAAATGCAGCATGGCATATTACGTGAAAAGACGTCAGAGCCTGAGACTCTCAGATTTAGTTTATGCTTGCACTAAAACAAATATACAAAGAGCAATCAAGACACATGCCAGCTTGGAATTGTGTCTGTGACAAACAAGCGCTCTTCCTGGCATGGACACTCACTCAATGGCTTGACTGTGATTAGCTGCTTAAGAAATGCCTACATCTAGTCTGTGAATCAAATGTCTGCTCATTTCTTCCCCAGAACCTCTCTTCAGTACTACAAGGGCTGGGGGAATGTGCCTTTACATACTAATTGTCATCTTAAATGTATTTTTGTGAACGTAGCCACACATCTTTTCCCCTTGTTAAAAACACTCTTTCCTTGCAGACATCTTTTCGTCTCTTTATCACCATATGGAATATTATTAGGAACGTGACCCGGATACAAATGTTACTTTTTAAGGCCATCGGTAATTTTGCTAAATTCCAGTATAGTGCCGTGTCTGTCACCTTCCTGACAATTAAGTTTGCTCATAGATTATTGTTGAACTAAAGCAATGACTTGAAAGGTCAGACATACAGATACGAGAATACTATATTCAGTATAATATAGTAAGTATAATATTATTCTTTTATTTTGGACCTTTCAAATGTCCCCAAGCTATCAATACAAGGCACATTTACTGTGATTGATTCACGTCAGCTTTGGTATCTTAAATGCATTTAACGACTGAATGCATTCAAGTGTGACAAACAGTGCACAAGTCTACCTACCTTATTACAGTATAATGTCTCATCGTGGCTTGGTTTGTGATACATGATTTGGACTTTGTTCCAATATTGGTGTTATGAATATGTGCACATTACAGTGGTGGCTTAATGAGAGATGAAAGGGAGGGGGTGCTATATTTAAAGATGCAAAGAGGTTTTCTGTTACAATGCTGCAAAGCTGAGCTGCATTTTTTTCATTGTGCTTGATGGAAGTAAGCAGACAGCAGAAGATCGATTCAGTTCCATTTCTTTCTCTTTTTTTTGTGCTTGTGAATAAGAAACCCAAAACCCCGGAAGGCGGAGACACTGCATGATGGTGCCGAGCCAACCAGTAGTCTCATCCCGTTTCTACTCCGGCCAACAGATTTTTGCAAACCCCAGCAGTACCACCGTCAACTGTCTGTGAAGGCAGTTTTCCCTGAGAGTGGTCAAGGGCAGACTATAATGCACTGCACCAACCGACTTTTCGGTCTTACAACCCTCTACGGACACATTGAAGCTTGAGTCGCCATTGGCTAGTAACGTTGTTATTTTACTCGCCAGACTTTTTACATGAAATGCATGAACAATGCAATTGAAAAAAAGTACATTATCTGTCTGAATTAGTCTTTATGTTGCATATGGATTTCATCTACCATTTTTTAGCAAATGGCTTTCTCTTGCCACTTGACTTCAGCCACCTCTCCACAGCTGATGATGGATCATACTGCTGAAGCTCTGGGCCTTCTGTTGAAATTATCAGGTCTGAAAGGCGTGAGGATGTGAGACTGCTGCGGACATCTGATTTTATTCTCTTTTGGTCACTGAAGGCTCTTTCGCAGTTGGCAGAGCTGATTAGCAGTGCAAGAATAATCTGAACAATGAACAGTAATCTTAAATTGTCTTGATAACAAAAAATATTATTAAGCGTTTTCTGCTCAGACTGGAATTGTAGCTTTTTTGTATCCATCTCTTTGTGCCGTAAAAAGCAAGTCGATCTTTTTGTGAGAGAGTGACAGAGGCAGTGTAGCGTTTTACCTTCCCTAGCGACAAAAAATCGTATCTAGCGACGAGAGACACATCTAGCGACTTTTTCGTTACTTTGGCAATCTCCGTTTTTGTTGTTGAGCAGCAGAAAAATAACTAATTGTACGTCTGTTGTCATAGCAGCCAATCATGTTAAGTCGCAGTCAAGCGACGTTGCGTCATTGAAATCTGCGCTAAACTTATTATTTAACTCTAACCTCAGTCACAGGCGAGTGAAGTCAAACAATTTACTATCCATCGGTAAATTAAAGATATTTTTTAGTCGCCTAGCATGAAATTTGGTCGCATTATAATAACTCATCAGCATGTGGACAGGACACGATAAGGGTACCATAAACATGTATGGAAGCAGGTTCAGAGATTGTGATACAATTTAAAGATGCTGAAAATAACTTGGATGAGAATGATCACACCACAGAATAATGTGTTATTAACTACCCATCCAAATTCGAATGAAAAATAACACCGACAAGTATGTTAAATGAGGCTTTGAAATTGTGAGAAAATCATCAGTCTTCTCTGCTTGATACTGGGGGGGCGTGTCACCTGAAGGAGCTGAAGCTCAACCCCCTGCGTGGAAGGCCGCTCCGCAGCATCTAGAGGGACATTCCACTCTCTCAAGGACCTGGATAATGGACACTACGGCAAGTGAGAGGAGGAGCTGTCAGGCCAAAAACGGTCCTATCTGTCCCATCGGAACGGCATTGTGACAATGCCGTTCCGATGTAAGGCCGCGTCCGTCGCTATGCCGACCTTAAATTCCTGAGATAGCTACGCGTGCTAGCAGGAAACTGTCCTGGTTGCTATACTGGTTACTAGGTAGGAAGTTTTGTATTTAGGCCTATTTAAATCCATTTATTCTACTCTACGATTTGAAGTTTTCACTCGTTCGACATTCCTGAGACAGCAACACGCGCAGGTAGAATACTATACGTGTTGCCTTTCCGGTCTGTTAAATTGATGCCAAATAAGTTATTTTTTCAACGAAAAATGCTAGTTAGCTAGCACTAGCTATCAAATGAGTGAAAACTTCAAATCGTAGAGTAGAATACATTTCGTGTTTTGCACATGCTTTCAGCAAATCATTTCACACGTATATAATTTACTGAGAAGCAAATCATGGAATTTGCTTTACAGCATCTTTAACACATCTGGTGGTAATTCTCTCCGTAATGCTATTTACAATCTCATCTCTGGGAAATGGAAATCTAAAACCCTTAGATACAGCATAATAAATATAAAAAACAGGCTATGCACCATGGATAAATAATTGGCACACTGTGTTCTTTAACTTCCCAAAGAGCAGGTTACTACAGTGATAAAATGACTTTAAACAAGGATGGGGTTAGGGTTGTTAGGGAATACATTTAAAGGAAATATATGTATCTTTACATGGGAATACATTTTCATATTGCCCCATTGTTCAATCAACACCATCCTGTTTCTCAATTCACAACAACACTAAATCAGTCAAATCAATATTGTATTTATTATCCTGTAAAGGGTTCTGTTCAATTGATTAATCGTAACTTTCCTTAATACGGAAGCCTAAGTTTATAACGCTCCTATCACATGTCACGTGTCAAGTAAAATTCCCTGCATGTGTTTTTAAACCAAGGCCACACCCTACCCTGGTGACCTGCCCCCCTAGTGCTACCAGATTAATTGTGTGTGTGTGTGTGTATGTAGCATGGTGTGTGTGCCTCCTGATGAGGGAGTGGTCAGGCCAGGTGTTTCTCTGTCTGCTCTAGTCCCCACACAGAGGCCATGGAGCCCAATCTGTCGGATGAATAACATGCAACAAGCCTAGGCCAATGTCAACAGGGGAGTGGAACCAACATCTGGTCAGACAGGAGTCTATGCAACAGCGACTGCTGGTGCCCTCAAACACAATCTCTGGGGATGCAATTGGGGGGGGGGGGGGGGTAAAGTCAAGATCTACATAATCCTTGCAACTCTCTTGGGTGGAGCAAGGAGTGTACCATGTCAGTTATTGGCAGAGGAGGAGATACAATACTGCAGATGAAGTTGCAATGTTAAGGCAGCCCTGAGCTGTGCAGTCACGATCCTACTCACTGTTTTAATGATCAGTGTACTGGCAAATTTCGCAACAGCACAGAAACAAGGGAAATAAATTAGACAAAATGAATACCCTGAGTACTGTACTTACTGTTTTAATTAGACCCCAAATCCATTTGTTTTGAAAAATAATGGCTGGCTGATGAACTTATTGGCTGGCTAGCCAGCTCAGCCAAAACCTAAATGGCTGCTGCAGCCGCTAAAATGTTAATAGCTACAAATGGCTGAAGCTGCCACTTTATGTCTACAGATGTGTATGTTTTACTGATTTACTAGATCTCAATATTTCCAAGTTCTAAAAGAGTACAAAAATATCGATAAAACACTAGTCCTGACACAACGACAAACGGCATTCTAGTCCTGACAAAACGACATTCTTACTTCCAAAAACTGAAGATCTAACAAAAGTCTGAGTATCCAACGTAGAAATTAGGAAAGTATGTGAGAACAACACAATTACCTTTTCTAGTTGTTTCTGCCATTTCAGCTCAGCGTGAGAAAAAAATGCATTGCTTCTTTTACTGTCTATGTCTATGATCATCACTAGTGGTGTGCAAAATTGATTTAGTTTATCATTTATTTTTCGTTTGTGTATGTCTCAATGTGATCGATATAATTATTGTTTGATGCAAATAATTTCAGCTGGCTCAGCCAAAAAATATCAGATGGCAGCTCAATTTGGCTTACAAAATTATTAGCTGGCTTTGGCTGAAACTCAAATGGCGCCGCTTGGCGGCGGCTTCGGGGTCTAGTTTTAATAGCTGTCAACAAAATCCTGCATCATCGAATCAACAACTTGATTTTTCAGATACAACACACCCCATCATCCCCCTTGTGTTAGCTTTACAGCCAGATTTTTTGTCCAAGAGTTGAAATGATGGACATCTATTAGACGTACAGTTGAGATGTTTATTTGGGTCTGGACAATGTTTTTATAAGAGGACATAGACTCAATCTAATCATGATTAGGATTGAGTCTATCAGTGAATGTTAATTAAGTAAGTAAGTTAATTATGTAAGTAATTACAGACCTAGTCCCAATATTTGGAGTTCATATGAGGTTGCTTGTTTGTGAGTTGTCTACATCATCCTTTTTCCATTATCCTGTTGCCTTTCTTTTTCTTTCATTTTCACTATCAATCCTATTCAGAGATGGTCGTCTGTTTTATTGCTAGAAGAATGACTGTACAATATGCCTAGGGTCCAAAACTCAACTTTAAAAAAAGCCAACACTACTGTACATTGGTAGAACATGTACACAGAAGGCCCTTAAATAATAGCAGATATCATTCCCTGAGCACCAGATTACATGCTTATCATCTCTGCTGGAAAGTAGAGAGGATGTCCATTGTTTCAGCCCACTTCCTGTGTGGGCTACTCCAGGCTTACTCAAACTAACAGGGTGCTAGCCATGGGGAGCATCTGTTTTAATCAGCACTGTCATGCAATTGGCTAATTACTCTCATTCTGTCTTTTGTTCATGTCCGGTCATGGTATGTGAACAGAGATGAGCAGCCTCATAAAAACACAGCTGGTGACTTTTTCCCCCCACACCTGACATTTTTATTATTTATGCCCCTGATTAAATTAAGAAATGGTTATACAATACTACTTGCATAGTATACATTTTACCAAATTCTTGGCAATAGTACATTCAAAAAACGTTCTGAAGTGCTATCAACCCTGGGTTTTTAAAGGCTCTGGTTGAGGCGGAGACTACTGCTGTGGCAACACTGCAGCAGTCAACCAAATTGACTTAGCAGCCAGTGTGTGGACGCCTCTGGGTGTGTGCTCTCTCCCAGCAAGCTGTCGAGTCATTAGCAAGACCAGCCAACCTCATTGTTGTCTTTATACTAAACTAGCCCTGGAGACTCCTGGTTGCTCCTTCAACATAAAGAGGCCTCCCCAACATCACAGATTTGTATAGGATTTAGGAAAAGAAGAGCAATGGAAATTTGAATGCTGAAAGCCCAGAGAAAAGCAGCGTCAGGAGAAAGAATAGCAGGTTACTGTGGAAGAAATGTTATTTTCTATGTGATTATGTTAATTACAATCAGCTAGTACATTATCATCTGTTAACATATTCTGTTTTATTATATATATATATATATATATATATATATATATATATATATATATATATATATATATATATATATATATATATATATTCATGTAATACATATATATATATATAGTGCTGTCAGCTAAACGCGTTATTAACGGCATGAACGCAAACCCATTTTAACAGAGTCCATTTTTTTATCGCGAGATTAACGTTCTTTTTGGCCTAGCAAACGTTGTAGTTTTTGCTGTTGCAACAACTACTGACGTTAGAAAAACTACAACACCACACTGGATCTAGCTAGACCGGAAACAAAACAACAGACACGCCGCACACACTTGTTTGGGCTTGCGAGCCGGCTAAAGAGTAGTAGGCTAATGTCACGTTTTGAGTGGATGGCGAGCGCCAGGGGGTCAGATGGCTGAGCGGTTAGGGTGTCGGGCTATTAATCAGAAGGTTGTTGGTTCGATTCGGGCCGTGCCAAATTATGTTGTGTCCTTGGACACAACACAACATCATTTGGCATGGCCCGAATCGAATATATATATATATATATATATGCCACAATTCTCAATCTAATATTGAACTGTTCGGTACAACATCCATGGTTCAATACGCGCTTGTGAATTACGGTTCACAGAAAGTCGCCAGATTTGTCGCTAGTCACTAGATTAGATTTTTTGTTGCAAGGAAAGGTGAAAAGTCACAAAGTTGTCACAAACAAAGTTGCTGAATTGGCAACACTAGAGTCTAAGCGTTGAGATGAGGAAACGCCTCCCTGCGAGTAAATATTAAATCAACATGCACAATATATTTTAGTAGTAGTATATTTAAAATTACCCTGGTCCTAACCAGACTCTGTACAAATGAAATGTATGAGAGAGTCTGGGATCGCTCCATTGACAAGCGTTAACTTCCTTGAAGGCGGGTACTCTGTTGAAGTTTAAAACTATTGGATCTGCCCAGAGCCACTCTGGATCTGCTATAACCAATGGCTAGCGTTCGCCTTAGCCAACTCTTTCACCACTAACCGAGCTAGCTGGAAAATCAAACTTTTCCCGAACCCCGTGGGGAGGAGAGCCACAACATCATGGCCACCAACAAAACTCAGCAAAGATTGTTCTTGCTCCAGCTTTAACTTTTGGATATTCGGTAGCGTTGCCACAACGTACCAAATGGCTTCGCTCGCATCTTCCCCCCGCCGCCATTACTCCCTCTGTTCGCTGATTGGACCGGTAAAAAGTTGATTTGAAAAATCCGACTAATATGCCGAAATCCCAGACCTAGTACAAAAGCAAAATGAAAATTGAGCGGAAGTACGTAGGAGCGTAAATTAGCCAGGCTAATTTAGAGTATTGCAATAAATTAATTAATAATCCATCCTTAACTTCTTACTATTCCTGTCACCAAAGCATAAAACAACAAAAAACATGTGACAAACCATCAGAACCAAACCTAAAATTGTGGTTAAAAAACAAGGTATATCTTGAATCGTGGTCTAACTGTTGCATGCAGGGCATTGTTAGACAAAGCTGTACTGGGGCACAGGTCCCTTTTTATTTTCTTCCAATTTTTCTGTGTGTGCAACAGAATGCACTATACAAACTTCCCTTGCTTAACCAAGTATAGTACAGTTCAGGGACATAAGTTTGATGTCAGCTTTGGCAGGGACATTAATAGTTAATGCAAGCACGTGGCAGCGCGAGAGGCAATTTTCTTTGCATTAGTTTGAACTTCATGTCATGTAACACATTGGACTCATGTTGGTATTATGTGAGTCAGAGGCGGCGGGTGAAATTATTCTAGGTGGGGCTGTGAAATAGTCAATTCAGTAACCATCCTAATACAATTGAACACAAACTGCATGATACAAGTTCTCTGTGAAATAGTAATTATTTAATTAATGCACACAGCTATAGGCAAATGTCCACATTTGTGGACTATAAATATCATTACACTCAGATCAGAAATAACCACGGACATCTGAGCACTTGAGCCACTTTCCATGGTATTATTAGGAAACACAACACAACTATTACTGTAAAACTAAATATTAAGGATTTATAGATTAACTTAACACAATCAATTATCTTTGATAGAACGTGCCTGTTCTTATCCACTTCTTCGTTGTGTTTCCTCACCCCAATCCAGTGACCTTCGTCCAGTTATTGTCTCTGCCTAGCATGGCTAGCTTGATTGTATTCTTCATGTGTGCCTTTGTGCACTTGTTTTGTTTTCTCAGATGAATGTTTAATGTCCTTAAACTAAAGTTCTCTTCTCAAAAGGATTTTGGAGAGGATATTAAATAATGTATTGTGCTTATTAAAGTCATGCATTGTGCTTATTAAAGTTATGTCTTATGAACTTAGAAGTGTGTTCAGGCTTAAACATTGTATCTCACACAGGTCGGGGGGAGTCATGGGTGCGGGCGGAGAAAGAGGAACAATCCAGACGAGTCTCGACCAGAGTGTGGGAAAGAGGCTGTATTTTGTGTCCATCTCTTCATTTTCAGAAACAACCTTGAAACCGGGTGGAGACGGCACTCGAGCAGGTGGGACGCGCCAGCAAGAACAACTCCCTGATGCACGAGAAAGCTCAACCCTCTTTTCATCTTTCTGTTTTAATTGCACTGTATAATATATGCTGGGGCAGGGACAGATAGCCAGTTGGACTTCGTGAACCAGCCCAAACTCTGTTGCGGGTAGGGAAACGTAGACAACCCCAGACCTCTGTACTTGTTGATTTACAACTGCTGCATTAAAGCTGATATTATCGGACCTCTGCGACTCCAGACCACTCTTTCTAGAACACAGACTTGTCATTGAATACCATCATTACATATTGGAATAGACACAAAGAATTTCAGTCCTTCAATATCTGACAGAATTTGAGAACGGCTGAAGTCCGGTCCGGAGTCATTCATTTTCAATAATGTAAAGTAGGCCCTACAGTTGCAAAATCACTTCTATACTATAACTCTTTGCTGTGGGCGATTATTTCAGCACCCTTTAGGCATCATTTTTGAGGACGCTGATTGGCTAAATATGTGTTTCTTGTTAGCAACGGTCAGCAATTCACCTATCGCCAGCAGGTTGGTAGGCGTTTCCATGGCCGATTTTTCTAGCGCCCCAGATGTCAAGCATGAAGTAAATTTATCCCAAAACAGAATTTTAGTATGTATATACACAACACGTTATTGTGTCTTTTTAACACAGTCATGCTTAAAATGAGTAGTTATTGTTTAGAAAATATATTACATGAAAAACAAAAATCGAAAACACTTTTCACCAGGGAGGGCCCTCTATTGACCAGCCGCCACTGTTTTGAGTCTAAATAAGATGATCGGTGTGCCTACTATTTAGAAACGTATTTTCGTTTCATAATGTTTTCTTAGCCTACCTCAATTTGAACTTGCATGCAGACACCTGGACTTGTATGTATGCATGCTGCAGTCGCTATTAGAGCAAGCAGAATTCAAATGATTTCCTCCCATGTGGCATAGATTGGAAATTATCCATGCAAGTGTAAGCAGGAAAAAAGCACATGGATTCCGATATTCTCTTATCGGTTTCAGGCCTCATTCATATGTGGAAACAGATCGGATAGTCCGCTGTCAATGCGAGTCGTCCGTTATTGAAATCATCATCTAGCGACTTTAGAGAGCCAATAGCGACTTCTGTTTTTTTCAACACTTCACTAATCATAATTCAAAATCTCCAAATTTCTAGACCCCATTGTAGGCCAAGACTGTTTCTTCCGTTACTTAACCTCTTAAGAATCCTGTCTAATTCACCTAAAATGCCTAAGCAAGGCATACCAAAGTAAATTGAAAGCTTTTCTTGAACAATTTGGAGTAAATGCATGGTTGTGGTCTCTTTTGAAAGGTGACACTGAAGTTCCTTCCCCTTTTGTCAGGAACCCTGTAAGTCCTAGTGTTTTTGAGTAATAGAAGCTTGAACACAATGAAATTGAAAGTTTTTATTTCCGCCTAGATTTTGTTTTGCAAACAGATGCCTGAAGAGGCCTATAGGTGGGAGGTATTAGCTGGAAGACAAGATGGGACCATATCATGAAGCCTTACCTAATCCAAGTCAAAAGTCTAATATAATAGCACATTAAATTCATATTTTACACGTTTCACATCCAGGCGTTTTCTAAAAGGGCCCCGTGGAGACCCCAAAAGGACCCTTGGTAACCAAGGTCAAATACTTAGGATACAAAGGTATTACTTGTCATAATTGTTGTCTCAAATGAAAGGTGGTACTTAGAACTATCATATCTCATAGCTAAGTCCTCCATTAGTATTGCTGAAACACAGCAACTGAAGCATAAACACAGAGTGCTGTATCGGATTCATGGTATGTACGCAGAAAAAGCAGGGAGGGGGGGCAGGACGCACAGATTTTGGGAGCCACCTGGTTGGCTTTAGAAGGCTATGGACAGGGCATGGAAGCTCCTATTGGGTCAAATGAGGTGTCTATCGAAAGGTCAGAGGGCAGTGGCCATTTTGACACCAGGATATCGTAAATATTCAGAAGCATACCAAAGTTATGACCAATTGTACGCGAGTGACTGGTCTCTTCAGTCAGCAAAGTCAGAATGATGCAACAAGAGTTCATGACTATTTATGGATGTAATACATGGTTTTCGACAAAATACTTTACTTGTATAAATAGTTTGGACCTCTGGGAATGTGACCTAGTGATGGGGGAAACAAAGCTCTCCGAAGCAACAAGCTATTTGAAACAATTGTGTTAAAAAAGTCTAGCATTTTCGAAGCGTTTGATACATTCTCCCCATAGGGATATCGGCTGGTCAGTTCATGGTATGGCGACTGTATCGAGAGATTGAAGTCATCGAGTGACGTCAAGTCCTTGAGACGTTAGTCTCACAATTACAATCATCATTGGCCTTACAAAAAAGAAGTATACTTCAAGTTTATTTTGTAAGTATACTTAGTATAAAAAGTATACTATTATAATGTTACTTAAAGTATACTAGCAGTGTACTTATTTATATACTATTTTTGTACTTATTTATATACTATTTTTGTACTAAGTAAACTGAATTGGCCCACTTTTTAGGTCACTTAGTACACTTTGAAGTACACTAATAGTGTATTTCAAGGTTTACTTTTGAATACTGTAAAGTAGCCTGTGTAGTGCACTTTCAGTTCATCAAGTATACTTCCTAAAGAGCCTCAAAGTATACTTTGCAATACTTTTAAGTGCACTTTCAATTAATGTAAGTACTTCAAGAAGTAACCTTAATAAATTAAATTGTACTATTACTTACTAATATATTATAATGTTTAGGGACCCCTCAAACGCCTCAGATTATAAGTCATTTAGCGAGAACGGGGGCCCTTACAAAGTTACACTGCAGTTTCTTAGCTGAAAGAAGCTATTCACTGCGCACGCGATGACGTTTAATTAATCCAGCTCTTCTTATGAAACGTAACAGTAATTTAACTCATAGTTACAATGGTAAACCACCACAACAATGACCACGCAACAAAACACTACATTCTAAGCAGAGACATTTTAAAAAAACGAAATTCATGAAGTTACATTTGTATTTCGAACAAACGGCAAACTTATCAGCAAATTTTAACACTATTTACCGCCTTGTTGACCAGCCAATGAGCCACGCTATCTTCATTTTTTCACGTCGTTATTTCGTTCTTCAGTCAGTTCGACAGTATAGTCTGTCATAGACATGAATAATTAGAATGAGATGGATCTAAAAAATGTAACCTGTAATGTACTTAAAAATTATGAATTTTTGCTGTATAATAATAGAAAACGTACATCCTACTCCGGAAGAAATGTATACCATTTTCTGTTTCTAAGCATACTTCTTAAAAGTATATCAAAAGTGAACTATTTTCTAAGTAGACTTCTTACAAAAGTGAACTATTTTCTAAGTATACTTCTTACAAAAGTGAACTATTTTCAAAGCATACTTCTAAAAGTATATCAAAAGTGAACTATTTTCTAAGTATACTTCTTAAAAGTATATTAAAAGTGAACTAAAAGTGTACTATCCATATTTTAGTATACTTTAATATACTTCTTTTTTGTAAGGGTGTCAATTTGATAAATAAAGGTTGTGTGTCAATTGTTTACATGTCAAACATTTTATTATAAATCTTGTTGTATTACAAGTCTTTACTATTTTACAGTCATTACGATTTTAGGTTCTGATAGCATTATTACGATTTCAACGAGGTTGACTATGGCTTAGTGGTTAGAGCACTGTCCTACGATTAAAGAATTAATGTGCTCAATCCTCCCTCTTACCTCACTATAGAGGAAGTATATGCTAATTGAAAAAATAATTGATATTGTAGACTAGGGGCTGAAGTTTTGGGACATGCTTGTGCAACGGGGAAAGGGATGGCCACATATGAAGGCTGGCTAAATGTTTTAAACTAGAGAGAGATGTATGTGCTTGTGTATTTGTGATTTCTGAAGCATTTTAAGAGTCTGAAAAAATGTCACTGGCACAACACTGTCAGCTGCTCGTGTGACGTCCAAAGCTTCGACGAGAGATCACGCGTTTTTTTTGCCCATTTGAAGCTACGCTCGACACGTTTGTATCGGTACCCATTTGCTTCAAAAGGTTGATACCGCTTTGTGAGCACGGCTTTGAGCGTAACATCACTAATGTAACCAGACAATTTTTGTTGGAATGTTTTGCATAACTGGACAATTCTGAGCCTTGTTAGTTGAGTAGTCTCTGTTTACTTTCACGTTGTTGACACGTTTGTGGTCGGACAAAGACGTCGAGTGTACCTGCTGTTGAGACTCGATCTTGAAATGGCTTACGTCAATAGAATCACAAGACTTGTAGCTTTCCAATGATATATGGCATATGTAGCAGTCTAAAAAAACATTTTTGAGGGAGGGGGAATTTAGTGGTCTGCACGGCCCGCCGGCAGTAATGGAAAAAAAGAAACTCACCAATATGACTGCACCTTTTATTGTATATATACACCATATTACAGCCTTTGACTTTTATATTCAAATATCTAGTCTTAACACGCTATAAAACCAAACAGTTTTGTAAAATTCCTGCCGAACGTCGAGAGCTAGCATACGGCTAGCTCTCGACGTTCGGCAGGAATTTTACAAAACTGTTTGGTTGAGTCCTCTTACGCCTGGGCCACACCGGCTGCGAAGCGCCACAATTGGCTATGAATGGCGCGAGGCTGTTCACACTAGACACGCATTTCTCTGTGCCTGTCACCAAGCCTTACCTGAGCTTTCTTTTTTTACATTTAAAGCTGACATGGTACATAAATATGACATAGGCTATATTTAGAAAACGTTTTATTCCAACTGCCGTCGTAACAGAATCCCAACATAACGTGGCAACATTTGTATTTTTTTGCTGTAGTCTTTACGTGATGTGGGTCATACAACTTAATGTAGGCCAAGGCTACTTCTCAATTTCAATGATTAACTGTGTCGTCAATCTTCCCAAATTTCTCAGTTGGTTTGTGATGTAGCCTATGGGTTTCAGTGTCTCTTCTGCTTGAGTGTAGGCTATGCTAGCTCGTCAATCTCGCTCTTAAACACACTGTTTAGAAACAACTGATAAATATGTTGGCTTGACAGTCAACACAATCATCAATCAGGATTTATTATTTAAAAATGTTAACATTTTGAGAATTGATCGGATATAGTTTTTATCGGGGTAAACCGGGGTCAGTCGTTACGTTACCAGTGTAGTGAAGTTGGGTGATAGGCTATAGCCTACAACTAGCATGTTTAACAAGTCCCGTTTACCAAAACAGTTAGGCCTAAATGTACCGTACATTTAAGTGAAACGATAGTCTTTGCTCTTCTTTACCAGGGCCTATATGATCGCCTAGTGTTAGGCCTATAACATTTGTGTGGTGGCCTGCGGTAACCCTTCACATGGTGAAAAATGTATGTATTATGCAAATATGTATTATACATATTTGGAAACTACAAACTCTCCTGATTACAAATCTGTTTAAATCACTCAGATATCTTTATCACAACTGTGTTACATCATTTTAAAGTTGACCTGTGTCAAAAAGTGATAAGGGAGAAAACTGCATTCAAAGATTCCACTCCGTTTCATAATTCGATTTTACATGGCTTGAAAATCTTGCTAGCTAACATGTCAAAAAACTGTTGAAATTAACTGTTTTTCATAAGTAATCATATAACTTTTTGTACATCAGAATGAAGTTTAGGGTGTTAACTATACAAATCACAAAAAATCTACATTTTGACAGAAAACGATATTCGATCTTTCATGGCTTATAGCCAACAATGAGCGGCCGCGACATCCGACAGGTTTCTGCAAGCCGCCACACATTTATATAAATAGGCTACAAGTCAATAATAAAACAGCAGCAGACATGTAAAGTAAGTGTCTTGAATGAAGGCAATGAAGCTATAGGTAATGCTATCCACACACTGGAAACTGTAATGCGTCCAGATGAGAAACTTTTCACGTCCGGATGTGACGAGAAAGTGTATAAAAAATTAAATCCTATTGTCTGCATAGTTCTATACAAAGATTCATTTCAAGTTAGCAATGTAATGCCTATTTTACTCATACTGTACTACTGTACAATTCAAATTTGGTCAGAGTAACAAACAAGCATTGATTGCTCATAGTTTTACTAAGAAGATGCAGAAAGAAGTGGTGCTGGTCAAACCTTTTCATACTGTGTCTTATACCACTCGAGATATTTAAGGGCTGCATTTCTGCAAAATACAATATTTCACTTCAGGTTGTGTACCAAAGTCAAACACTGATTATAATTTAAAGGACAGGTAATTGCAGCACATATGCACAAAATACCCCCAACAAGAAGTAAGTAACATTTATGTAATGTAAGAAGAATTCTGCCCATTTCTGTGTCAATCCCACAAGGAAGCCAAATTATAGCTTTTGAAAGCAGTCCTCTAGTGTAATGTAATTATTTTACTGGCCTACTCTGGGCAGCCAAATAGATTGAATAAGTGAACCATGACCATGAACAAATGCTAATGCAACAACACCAATCAAGGATGAACATCAGACATGTTGCTATGCTGTATATGTCTGACAATAAACCTGAGTGACACAGTTACTGTTACCACAGCTATCGTAAACAAACTCCATGAAGAACCTCACATACTGTACATACAGTTGTGCTTCCACTTTTCTCACAAGGGAACAATGTCATGAGCAAGGTAAGGAGAACCTCTTAAGGGCAATGGGCCTCATTCACCAATATCTTACGAAGTTATTTCTTAAATTTGTTCTTAAGAAAGTTCCTAAGAAAAGTCTGTGATTCATGACGTGTTCCAGCAGAATTGTTCGCAGGTGTTGTCTTAGAATGATGAATCCGAATATGTCGTAAATTGAAAGCTTGTACCCCGCTGCTCCTATTTGGCATAGGTAAACGCCCCGTTAATTCCCATAAAAGGACATGAGATGGCAGGGCCGTGTGCACACTCAGAGAAATGTCGAAAAGACCTACACCAGTTCTGGTGTAGGTCTTCCTTTGCCGATTAACTCCAACTTCTCATTAAAAGTTAACCTAGAAAACGGCGCATAACAAATGTGAAACAATGTCCTCCTCACTAGCGGGAACGTTACTCGCAGCTTTACTTGTGAAGTGAACGAAACAGGCTAGCTAGTTTATTAGGCTTGTGATCGCGTTTCTCCGTTCCCACAGCGGGCGGAACTAGTCTTTCATTGAATTTCTATCAAGCGGCCCTCTGTAAAATTCATAGCTGGACCACCAATCACAGAGCTAGCTGCATAGCATTTTCCTCCCAACAACGGAGGCAGCGAAATTCTGATAGGGTGACAAAACAGGATTTTTTTCATTTAACTCTTCACATTACAACATAAACTGAATAGGGCAGGATTGAAGGGTTTATTTCAGAAACATTGTCAATTTATGGATTGATAAAATACAATTATAACAGATTACGTTTAAAATATATATTTTTAGAATATATTAGGCCCTCTCTGAGGGCCTAGAGGGCCCTGACGGTTCCCCACTGAAGTGTAGTGTGTATTTATTAAAACAAACATATCATTATGTGTAAAAAAATTACAATTATTAGTTGCAAAATTATAAAAGGAGAGAAATTTTAAATTAGAACGGAAAAAAACGGTATAGCTACTTATCTTGCGCAAACATGTCAGCTCTCAATTGTGTCTAAGAGTGATCTTGGGTGTGCGTAAATTCTGTTCTTACCCAAGAAAAGGGGTCAGATGGCTGAGCGGTTAGGGAGTCGGGTTATTAATCAGAAGGTTGTTGGTTGCCGTGCCAAATGACGTTGTGTCCTTGGGCAAGGCACTTCACCCTACTTGCCTCGGGGAGAATGTCCCTGTACTTACTGTAAGTCGCTCTGGATAAGAGCGTCTGCTAAATGTAAATGTAAGAACAAATCCCAAATAAGTAAACATTGGTGAATGCCAGAATCTTCGTGAAAACTGCGTAAGTGGGGTTAAAGAACAAATTTGTTCTTAAGTATATTTTGGTGATAAGGCCCATTGTTTGCCCTTCCTGCCTCAACAAGTCAAATAAAATGTACACATGTCCTATGGGAATTGTTACCCCAATGGCAAAGCTGCAGTGACACTATATATATACTGGGATAGGTTTTCAAACCCTCCAGGAATTCGCGATCGCACCATGTTGGTAAGGTTATTTAGGGGACCATTTCTCAATGGTTTTATTCTTTGATGAATGTTTGTTAATTACTTAATTTTCAACCAATAACTCAATTAAAATTACAAAG
This sequence comes from Thaleichthys pacificus, assembly GCA_023658055.1. NCBI lineage: Eukaryota > Metazoa > Chordata > Actinopteri > Osmeriformes > Osmeridae > Thaleichthys > Thaleichthys pacificus. The sequence goes on from CM042865.1 coordinate 367,503, forward strand.
AGGGAAATTCTCAACTTTTTATCGCAACTTTCACTTTCTCCCGCAATTTCATCGCAACAAACACATAAAAAACACTGCAACTTTCATCGCAACTTTTTGGAAAAGCTCCCGCGAAATCAGGAATTTTAGCCCGCAACTATTACAAAAAAGGCCCTCGAAATCCTGGGGAGACTGGGTTTTACTTGCAAATATATGGCCAAAAAACTATTTGGCCTTTCCATAGACATAGGGTATGATGCTTGACTTATGATGCATGCAAAGAGGACCTTGACTTCACTAACAACAACTAAATATACATTGTTATTGAAACAATCAGACAATTGTCTTTTTGATGCACAAATACAGGATATATAAACCCTATGAGTGGGGTACTAAAAATGATGACTGAGGATGTAGTAATGGATACATGACAACTTACTATACAGTATGACTACTACACAATATGTACACACTTGTTTTGCCATACAGAATTTGCATATGGAGTCAATACTCCTTATAATAATAATAGATGGTAGACTGTAAAGCATATACTTTTCAAATGTAATACCGGTGTATTCATTAACCAGTTATCATGAACAAAATTCCCTGTCGAATGAGATATAAAGCTGAGCCACAGATCCTGGTTGGGAATAGAAAAATTTATCTAGAAGATAAAGAAACTTTGTCAGCCTCTTCTTTTGTAAATCAATAATCTACTTCCCATAAGCAACCTTATTCACTCAGTATATTTTTATGATGGGGCCTCTTGAATTAATCTCCCAAAAGATGAATCCAAGAACCAAGATGGTGCCGATGATGGCAGCATCGGTCGATAGGTGTGCTCTGTTTTGTCTCATTTTGTCTGTTAATTCAGTGTTCTGCCAAGATTTCCAGGGTTCTCTAACAAGAGAAGTACTTCTAATCAGGAATACAACTCCTGTGGATTTATTTCCCACTTTTCTGCTTCCAGCGGCAGAATTAGTGGGAATTATAGTCAAAGTCACCCTCGGCTTTGTCCTAGCAGCGAAGCGTCGTAGGAGAGGCAAACGAGCCGGTGCACTGGTGCGACTCCGTCGGCGTGGAGCCGTGGAAATATCCCCGGTAACGCACAGCGTTACCGGGGATATTTCTCTCCAACGTGCGTTCACTGAGCAACAAACTGGATGAACTTCAGCTACTGGTGTGGAAAAACAGAGACTTTCATTCATCTTCCGTTTTGTGCTTTACGGCGACATGGCTGAGTGAACTGATCCCAGACTCTGGGCTACAGCTAGCAGGTTTCAAACTGCTGAGAGCGGATCGTGACCCTGTGCTCTCTGGCAAAACGAAAGGCGGTGGTATTTGTTTTTACATTAACAGTGGCTGGTGTGAAGATGTGATTCTGCAGCACTGTTCTCCTGGAATAATTTTTTATTAACTGTAGATCTTTTTACCCGCCACGAGAGTTTGCATCATTCATTCTGGTTGGCGTCTACATGCCTCCGCAGGCTAGCGTCAACGAGGCTCAACGTGTGCTCGCTAGCCAGATATTGAGTGTGGAGCATGAAAATCCGGATTCCTTGGTTATTGTGCTAGGCGACTTTAACAAAGGCAATCTCACCCCAGAACTCCCCAAATACAGACAATTCATCAAATGCCCAACCAGAGACGGGAACACTTTGGATCACTGCTACTCTACAATCAGTAAAGCATACCATGCGGTCCCCCGAGCAGCTGGGTCACTCAGACCATGCCATGGTCCACCTGATTCCTGCATACAGGCAGAAGCTAAAGCGCTGTAAGCCTGCTGTGAGGACATCAAAACAGCGTACCAGTGAGGCTATGGAGGATCTGCGGGCACGCTTGGACTGCACTGACTGTTGTAGCGCACCAGGGTGAGCTACAACAACGACAAACCCTGGTTTACAGCTAAACTCAGAAGGCTGAGGCTGGACAAAAAGGCCGCGTTTAGGAGTGGGGACAAGGACAGATTCAAGGAGTCAAAGAACAGGTTTAGCAAGGCGGTGAGGGAGGCTAAACGACTAAAACACCAATTTTCTGCAAACGACTGCTGTCTGGAGAGGGCTCAGGCAGATTACCAAATTCAAGCCCAGAGCCCCGCACTCCACTAACGACTCTCGCCTGGCCAACGACCTGAATGCGTTTTACTGTCGATTTGAAAGACAATTGGACTGTCCTGAACTATCCCTTCCCCCCCCCCCTATCAACACAGTGACGACTCTCTCCATTCAGGAGGGTGAAGTTAACAGACTTTTCAAGAGGCAGAACCCACGCAAAAGCAGCTGGGCCGGACGCCGTCTCCCCTACCACCCTCAAGCAGACCAGCTGTCTCCAGTGTTCACCTACATCTTTAACACCTCCCTGGAGACATGCCATGTGCCTGTCTCAAGTCCTTCACCATCATCCTGTGCCAAAAAGCCAAGGCCAACAGGACATAATGTCTACAGACCCGTCGCCCTGACCTCTGTAGTAATTAAGTCTTTCGAGCGCCTGGTGCTGGCACACCTTAAATCCATCACAGATCCCTCTACTGGACCCTCTGCAGTTTGCCTACAGAGCCAACAGGTCTGTGGACGACGCATTTAACATGGCTCTCCACTTCACCCTACAGCACCTGGACTCCCCAGCATCCTACGCCAGGATCCTATTTGTGGACTTCAGCTCTGCCTTCAATACCATCATCCCCGCCCTGCTTCAGGACAAGCTCTCCCAGCTGAACGTGCCTGATTCCACCTGCAGGTGGATCACAGACTTCCTGTCTGACAGGAAGCAGTGTGTTAAGCTGGGTACACAAGTCTCTGACTCCCGGTCCATCAGCACCGGATCTCCTCAGGGCTGCGTCCTTTCTTCTCTGCTCTTCTCCCTGTACACCAACAACTGCACCTCCAGTCATCCATCCGTCAAAATCCTGAAGTTTGCGGACAACACCACCCTCATTGGGCTCATCTCTGGTGGAGACGAGTCTGATTATAGGTGGGAAGCTGACAACCTGGTGCAGCCAGAACAACTTGGAGCTCAATGCTCTCAAGACAGTGGAGATGGTTGTGGACTTCAGGAAGACTACAGCCCCACTCACCCCCATCACCCTGTGTGACTCCCCAGTCAACACTGTGGAGTCCTTCCGCTTCCTGGGCACTATCCTCTCCGAGGACCTCAAGTGGGAACTGAACATCAGCTCCCTCACCAAGAAAGCACAACAGAGGATGTACTTCCTACGGCAGCTGAAGAAATTCAACCTGCCAAAGACAATGGTGGTGCACTTCTACACAGCCATCATTGAGTCCATCCTCACCTCCTCCATCACCATCTGGTAAGCTGCTGCCACTGCCAAGGACAAGAGCAGATTGCAGCGTATCATCCGCGCTGCTGAGAAGGTGATCGGCTGCAATCTGCCTACCCTCGAGGATCTGCACACCTCGAGGACCCTGAGGCGAGCAAGGAAGACTGTGGCCGACTCCTCCCACCCTGGTCACTCCCTGTTTCAGTCACTCCCCTCCGGCAGAAGGCTGCGGTCCATCAGGACCAACAACACACCACAAAAACAGTTTCTTCCCATCCGCTGTTGACATCTTCAACAAGGCCAAAGGTTCACACCGACTTTAAATGACTTTAACCACATTGCAATTTGCACTACAATACACCATTTGTATCTTTTGGACCATTTGTATTTTTTGTAATATTTGTATTTTTATATTGTAAATTTACATATTTAAATTTTTAAGATTCCTATATGTTTAATGTATGCACCTTCCTGCCAAAGCAAATTCCTTTCATGGCGATTAAAACCGTTTCTGATTCTGAAAAGAAAGGAAGAACACCTTTAATTTGTGTATGTACAGTATATATTGTAATAAATCCTAATCATGTAGTGAAATTCTCTCATCAGTCTAACCATATAATTGGAGATGATCTCGCATATTTACTAAATGACAGAAATTGATTAAGGCAAATCAGATTTCCCAATAAATAATTAAGTAACTTTAGGTAGACTAGCCTGGCCTTTCATATTCCATTATATTAAGTGATACTTGAAGCTTAAAGATCCTGTAAAGTAAATTCCATGTTTTGCTTCTAAGTACATTATATACGTGTGAAATGAGTTCCTGAAAGCATGTGCAAAGTGCTAAAACTTTGTCACACTGAAATGTGGAGTTAGACCGAAGAACATTTTCTCTTCCGTTTTCAGATCAGGTTTTAATGGGCGGAGCCAAAAAATGCCCTATCTACGTCATTTCGCCCTATCTACGTCAGATCACTGAATGGCTCCTCCTGCTGTACTGTTATTGTAGCCTACATCAGCTAGCTAGCTAGCTTCAGGATGTCTCCCACCACCCGCAACTGCATCTTCCCTGGATGCAAAAACTTCAGCTGCGCTGCAACACTATTTAATTTCCCTATTGATGAGGAAAGGAAAAATAGGTGGATTGATTTTGTGAAGAGCCACGCTGATGGAAAGCTTCGGATAAACTCCAACAGCCGCCTCTGCAGTGGATAAGAGAGTCTGCTAAATGACTAAATGCAGTGACCATTTCACAGCGGATAGTTTTAACATGGACCAGAGACAGACGGGGTTCGCGGACACACGGCTTCTCTTGCAGCGCGGAACCGTACCGAGCATCGCCCTCCCGGCCGTTCCTCCTCTGGTCGCACCTGGACAATCCACCGCTGCCAGCAGTTCATCACTCTGTGCTGTGTGCTTGTTATAATTATACTAGATAACTTTTCCAGAGGTATCTCTGCTATGAGTTAGTGCAAACCGCTAAATTGATATTAGGCTACTCGGTGTAGAATGATGGTATTTTGGTGAAATGGTAGCTAATGTGTTAGAAGTAGCCTAGTTGGAGAGCTCACTGTCTGCTGTCTCTGGTGTCCATTTTTACTGTTACAGCTCAGGGGGACATTTCATTTATATGCGTCTGTATGTTTCACTCATTGAACAAATAAATTCTAATTCTATACGGTTTTGTTCGGCTTGACATAGCGTCCATTATCTGGGTCGGAGGTAGGCACTAGGCAGCGAGGGGCGGAGCTTCAGCGCCTTCAGGCGACACGCCCCCCCAGTCTCAAGCAGAAAAGACTGCTGATTTTTTCACGATTTCAAAGCCTAATTTAACATACTTGTCGGTGTTATTTTTTCATTTGAATTTGGATGGGTAGTTAATAACACATTATTCTGTGGTGTGGCGAACTTATAACTCGTTTCCTAGGTCCACTTTACAGGATCTTTAAACTAACATCTTTTCAGAATGTTATTTTCAGAAAAGATGCTCTGAACAAGTATGACGAATTACAATAGTAAACAAAGGCAAAATCAAACCTATACCGTAAAGGAGGGGACTTGTGCTTACTTAGATCATTACCGGTAACATTCCAGATTATAATTTTTTTATATATCAGGTTTCTCCACAGGTGCAGTGGGCATTGAAGCAACTTGTACTATGAATAATGAGAAATATTATCAACCACAGTGGGAAAATTCCCAACTGAGCAGGAACCTCGATGTCACACATCCACACAGAATTAACCTTGACGGTTTGTCCTCACTCATCTGCTCTATGCAGCAACTCTACAGTGACAAACAAGGGGAAACACTGACCGTTTATAGGCCATTACATAGAAAGAGACCAGTAAAATGGTATGTCAAAATGTGCCGCATCACTGAAACACCTAGACAGGTTCCACCAAATATACTAAACAAAGTGTACCAAACCTAGTAACGCTAAACCAATTGATTCCTCTGGTGGTTTTAATGTCTACCTATTTTCACTAATACTGTTACTCCCAATGGCACTGCATACCAGAGATGGACACGAGTCTGGGATTCTTTTTCATTTACTTCTGACTTGACTTGGACTCTAGATGAGAGACTTGAGAACCATTCAAGATAGTACTGGGATAGGCTTTTCTCTGAATACCATTACATTGTTTAAATGGTTGGGTTACTTGTAACTGTTTTTGTAGTTAGCATAATATGCAAGGCCTATCCCTACAAATCCTAAATCAACTAATCGTGAAAACAAACCCACAGTGAACAGAAAGCTATTGTCAAAAGGAAGTGGAGACTTGGCTAAAGACTGAAGTAAAGAAAGATATTTTCCTAAATTCCTTGAGACTTGCAACAATCTTTTTTACACAGATTGCCATTTTTATGTATCTGAATGTTTTTGATACAGCAAAGGCAAATGTATTAAGATTTTGGATTTGCCAGATTACATTTTCTGTGGGTATCAGTTGAGGCTAGGCAACAGTACAGTGTAGTAGATGTGTCTATTTCATGCATGGAGTTTGATAATTGCCAACAATATCTTGTGGACTAACACAAGTTAAGTGTGGTACATTGGGTGCGATGGGACTCTGGTGCGGACATTTTGAAGCATAATGAAACTGACATCATACACTGTGCTGTTGGCTTAAGTCCAATATAACAAATGGCTGCTGAATGAAACGGTGCAAAAATACCATGCAGCCATCTCTCTTTGTGACAGGACCACACCTTCAAGAGCCACTATAGCCAAGTCCCTAAGGAGGGTCAGGCAGAGTGAGCTTCTGAAGCAGATTGCTTACTGTGGCATTTCACACCTGAGCCATTTGTCTCTATCTGGCAATATTGTGGTAAAAAAGGTTTCATATTCCTAAAGTTGTCTTGGTCACAGTATATCAAAACTGAAAGCTATATCTTATAAAATAAACAAGGATATTTCAGTGTCGTATATTAAGTGTTGGCCACATGGTTTATGCAGTCAGATATTTTAAGAAGATGTGTTATTTATTTGCAGCAGACACTGCATATCTTTCAAACTGATTCTGACAACACTTCCTAAAGCAAAATAGAAAGAAGAGGCTTTTCTGTCTGTGAGTTACATGGGCAATCAAGCCTCTGTTTGGGGATTTATGGGGTTACCTCTGGTTCAGCTGAGGAAGCCATCAGATGGCACATAATTAGGTAATGGACTTTCTTTAATAAATAGCAAAGTGGATGTACTTTCAACAGCAATAAAGTGAATTCATGTAATGATATCCTAAATAAATGTCCAGGTACTGTATGGTTCTGAATGGCATAGTGTTTCAAGAAATGTCATAATATGACCCAAAACATCTGTAATCCACACCACTGTGACCTGCCATCATATCTCCAAGTTTCTTCGACACACAGGGAATGAAGCCTTTTTGGAAACTGTTGTATTTGCTCAGTCACTTAATAGGGAATTGAAGCAAAATGTAGTAGAAGTCCCTAGGTTGTAAAATGTAGTTACTGAATACACAGAGAGTTGACATCCAAGTACACAATATACATTCTGACCGTGACATCCAATTAGGTCTGCAAGATGGAGGCTTGCTGACATTGTCAATGGAGAATATCACCTAAAATACTGATGAGAATGGCTGCTGCAGGATCACACATACAGAATGAAGGCCTTTATAGGCCATTAAAGTAACCAGAGCTTTGATGTTGGCCCCTGAGGGGAATGAGCTATAGTCAGGCCTCTGGAAGGGGTTGTAAAAGATGATCTACACCCAGACCTTGTCAGTGCATACCTAAAAAGTTCATAGTCTTCCTCTGGTAAATGTCAGCTCCTTTTTGCATGTCATTTAATCAGACATCACAACAATGCACTGATTAGCATGTAAATAAACATCTCAGGCTCCTGTAATGCAGAATACATTAAAAGACTCCCTTGGATATCTATACAGCTATAGATAGCAGCTTTGGGAATATTTGACATGATTTACTGTGATATTAAAGTGGAAAGCATTTTTGTTCAAGCATATTCGATAACTGAGACAAACTATATAAAGATAACTACACCTGGCAAATGTTAACCTCTGTCCAGTATCATAAGTGATTTCATTCAAATCCAACATAAATTTGTAATTAAAAAAAAGAATACTATTGTAATACGTAAACTGTAGTTCCAACTGTAGACACAAAAATTATGGTGTGCGCAAGGTACAATAAAAGAGGGGACGGTCATTTACTAAAATTGACATGTGAACCTAATCAAAGTTCAAAGCAGAACGTAGAAAGCAAGTTATTTGGTGAAAGATTAATGAAACCATAATAACATGTACTTGTCCTACAAATAGGATTTGGCAGCAGTGCCCCAAATTCTTCTTTTAAATAACTTTTACATTGATTGACTAGCAAAGTCCGGACAAATATCCCATCTCACTGTGGTACTTTGGAATCAAACTGCTTTTGTGAGAAACACTACACCTCCACCACCCTCCAGTAAATGTTTTGTTCATTCAAGTGCCTCATATTGATGGTATTATGCAACATGAGTGTAACTACTGCCTGTTAAGCATTAAAACTCTACAGCATACCCAAGGCCTGTTCCATAAAGGCCGCTCAAAAAAGCTAGATTTAAAATCCCAAACCTGACTTGAATTAACCTAACAAGTCAGTCTGGGCTAAACCGGTTCCATAAAGGCCAATCCTAGTTCACGCAATCCAACTAATTCAAGAAGTCAAGATAATTGCGCGTGCACCCTATTCTTAAGCAGCCCGAGAGGTAGAACATGGATCATATCGATCCACCACGGCAAAACGCAATGTTCACGGCCAAGTGACTTCTTCCAGAAAGAACGTTCCCTTTAAGCCGTGTACTATGACAGCTCCCTCATCCCCCACTTCATCAAAATAAAATGACACGCCATGATTGACATGAACGATAGGCTACGTAGGTTGAGGTACTTTTTATAGACCTTTACTTCATTGATAAAAAAACAGACACCCTCTAAACATACCTAAATTGACTTTTTGGGTGTGCTTGCCTTCGGCTTGCCTTGATTAGATTACTTGAGTGAATAAGTTCAGTTTTAACTGTCTGATAAGACTGAAAAAGCTGTTTGGCAACAAAAAGCATGGTTTGGGATTTGTGAAATTGTGGGTCTGTATTACTTCTAAAGGCCCTTGGAAGCTTGTTAGAATACATTGCAACATAAACTCCATCAAGTACTGAAAGATTTTAGGCCCCTTTCTACCTCTGCCAGGAGGATATGTCCTACTGTAGTATACACCGATCAGCCGTAACATTGTGACCACTGACAGGTGAAGTAAATAATACTGATTACCTCATTATAATGGCACCTTTCAGTGGGTGGGATACATTAGGCAAGAAAGAGAACATTTTGTCCTCAAAGTTGATTTTAGAAGCAGGAGAAATGGGCAAGCGTAAGGATTTGAGCGACTTTGACAAGGGCCAAATTGTGATGGCTAGACATCTCCAAACCTGCAGCTCTTGTGGGGTGTTCCCAGTCTACAGTGGTCAGGGCTCTACGCTAACTTTTTCCCCAAGGAGTACATGTGCTCCTAAATGATAAGATTTAGGAGCACACAAAGAAATTTAGGCCTGACAAGAGTAGTACAAACTATTTATTACATAGATATTTATAATGTGTGTGTCAGTGTTTGCATGTACTAAGGGACTGGGGGTCCCTTAGTAGTCTGGGGATTTTGGAAAGTAATTTGTGCCAAAACCGGTCATTTTAGCATTTGCATTAAATTGGTTGGGGGGTCAACATACCTACCCCCTTTTTGACATTGGGACCAACATACCCACCCCCCCTTTTTAGCGTAGTGTCTGTGTTGGGCTGTACGTAGGCCTACGTTAAAATCATGTGGGCTCATGTTTCTTATATGCACATGTGATTTAGTATTTGGGACAGTCCATTTGTTTGGGGAGATCAATTTGTGCAGGTTAATCCATAACAATCTTAAATTTAAATAGTTATTTCAGTGTAAATATGATATTGTATATAAGCAAAAAAAATCTCAATATGTAACCAGTAGCTTACAAAATACAGTTGTTAATAATATCACTGCCAATAAATATGATGTCTTAAAAAAAGATAGGCTGATTGGGAAATTGTTTTCTCTTTTGCAATGAGATATTCTGGTTTACCCTCAGAAACGAATGAAGTGGCAGCACCCAATGTTAAACGTCTTAAAAGTTTAGAAACAGACGTGTTTAGATGGCAATTTCTGTCATCTCAAGACGGCCAAATGGATCTTTTTAATGCGAACGCTAAATTACAGGTTTTAGCATATATGGCTTTCCATAGTGGAACAGCCCATACCACCAAAATCACACATTGACCCATGCCTACTTTTTGGGGGCATGAATTTGAGCGCAAAATATAAAATATAGCTTTATGTAACATAAACATTTAATGGATTCATATTGTTATTCTGTGGGGGAGTGAGCCTCATCATGGCTCAAACCTAGCCAACTTGGTAACGGTTAGCTAGCAAGCTAGGTCTGACTAAAGCACCAGAACAGTTTACACTTACCTACAGTTTGTCATTTAACGTTGTCTATTATCATATCAAGAGATAGCCCATAGTTTCATAAGTTGTGAAAAACATTTTAAAAAGTAAAAAATTGCGATGTGAATTAAAAAATTACCGTGACTGCGAGGGTGAGTAGACTGCGCGCCACGAAAATGACAACCCAAAGTTATTTTAACCTAACAAATTCTGAGCTTTTGAGAAAACATTCGGGGCTCATTTAGGGGCAAATGTTCATGGAAACAGTATTCCCTGATGGCAGTGGCATCTTTCAGCAGAATAATGCGTCCTGCCACAAAGCAAAAAATGTTCAGGAATGGTTGAGGAACACAACAACGAGTCCAAGGTGTTGACTTGGCCTCCAAATTCCACAGATCTCAATCCAATCGAGCATCTGTAGGATTTGCTGGACAAATAAGTCAGATCCATGGAGGCCCCACCTCACAACTTACAGGACTTGGAGGATCTGCTGCTAATGTCTTGCTGCCAGATACCAGAGCACACCTTCAGATGTTTAGTGGCAAAAGGGGGACCTACACAATATTGGGCAGGTGGTCATAATGTTATGGCTGATCAGGCCATAGGTGCTCTGTTAATAGGCATTTCAAATTAAATAACCTGTTCTCATGCACTTTTATACATAAAAAAGTATTGACAGTTAATATCAATATACTACTATCATTTTCATTTTGCTTCCTGGTTAGACAGCTGACCTGCTCTCTGGGTATTGATTTGATCTGAAATTACCAACTAATCCCATTTCCCAATTTAGGACTTAACAACTGACCAAGTAGCTAATGATGACAATTTAAGTAATTATTTATGATCTTATTCAAACATAGTTGGCCTATGCCACAACTTGAAATGTAAGTTCTCTGCTGAAGACAATTGCTGTGGTAGACAGTTGATGGCAATGCACATTAAATGGTAAAACCTGCAAAAGTAGAAGCATCCAGTTTTTGGAAACAACTCATTTAGTACAGACGCTGGCAGCCGATATGACTGTGGAAGCTCTGAAAGTCATGGTGGAAAGCAGTTAGAAAGCAGATATCATTGCTGGGATTGTCTTTCTCCATAGCTCAGGGATGGGGGAAATCAATTAGCGTACAGCAGTCTCTGACCTTGAAATGGAGCTCAATCCAAGGAGGAAGTCTTCCAGCACCACAGCATTTAGCTTTAGGAAGTCTATCATCAGCTATCGATTTTCATATTTTCATCTGACAGGAAATGCCTGGTTGGCAATGACCCTTGGGATGCATTAATCGGCAGGCCATCTCCTACCTTACTGACAAACGTATGCATGCTACAACTACAGTAAAAAAAATGTTTAAAAATGGGCGAGGGAAAATATGTTACTTGCTGTGGATGTAAAATGTTGGTGAGTGATTGTAGGGATGTGTTTATTCATTAGTGATGTTGGTACATTTTGCGGGGTAGCTATAGCCTGTGGTGGTTTTGAAAGGGAGTTGCCATTTCCTGCTCTTGGAGGGAGGATAGTAATTCTTGAGAGGATTAGTCACGGCCACTTGTGCTACACTTTTTGCAAGTCACAGCATGTCTGCTTTCAAACAAGAGACCTCAGCACCAGAGCTATTTCTCAGCAAGTTGTTGAACGAAGTATAAGACATTCTTAAAACCTTCAGAGAACTATTCTATTATTTCACAAAATACAATCACAGGCATCTGCTTTTTGCTCATCTGTTTTCTATATTATTGTTAATGCTGATTGTATTTCAAATAATGTACATATCTGAAAGTTATATTTTTCAAAAGACACGTGTCTGCCATTTATTTTGTAAATTGTTTTTCTGTCAGTCTCCTACAACACATTTCCAAATGTAAAAAAATGCATTCAATTATTCTATTAATAATATTTCAGAATCAAAGTGTTTAAAAGGCCTTAATCCCATTACAGAAAACCAATTTATCCAAGTTGGGAAAATAAAATATAACCACATCCAAATAAGAATCCCATAAATTTGTCAAGAAATACTAAGTGGGTCATACTTACAAAGCTTAGGGACAATGTCATTAGATTCCAGAGTGGGTTGAAGGTTAGAGGTTGGTGCTCCCTTTTTCACTGGTTTTGGGGTGGTAAGGGTCTCAGTCTGTATGGGCAGGTTAGTGCGATACATCAATGCAGAGGTAGGGGTCACCTGGGAAAACTTGTGTAGAAAGGGTACTCCTGTAGGTTTCCCCTCTACCAAAACCCCAGGTTGTCCTGTGGTCGTAAAGGTTGTGGTTGGACCTGGGGTAGAGGATGGGTGGGGCAAGGACACAGGGAATCCTTGCGTTGGGTCAGCAAAAATGATGGGGTCCTGTCCCATACGTTTGGGATCCAGGTGTGTGGGTGGCTCGTATTCAAAAATCTTGTCCACAAATACCCACTTTAGGCCAGCGGTGCAGAGAGCCAGGCTCAGGAGGCAGGCCAGGATGGGAAGGATGCAGATCTTCTCAGAATGCAGGCAACTGCGCAACTGTTCCATCTCTACACACACACAGCAGGACCCCGCCAAGCCAAGCAATCCCAGGGGCCCCCTTCTTTCTGTGTTGCCACCATCTATGTTTCTCTCTCCGCCTTCATCAACAGCCTCGCCACCTGCCACCGCCTCCTCTGGCGTCTCCTGGGGAACTCGTCCAGGATCAATGGCAGTGGAGCCCATTGGAGATGCTGCTCCTGGTGGAATGACCAGCCCGGAGGAGGAATCCTCCACTCCTTCAGTCATCCTTCACCCTCTTGCTCTCGGATGCAGGCTTTCTAGACTCCTGGACTCGTAACTCAAAGCATTACACTGCTGCAGGTTTTGTAAAGCATGTTCTCCATTATCAGATCGCAGTGTGGTTGTTGGTCGGGGGAGGGAAACTGGAAGGAGGATGCTCTCCAGGGCGGTGTGCGATAACCTTGTTAACGGATGCGTGGAAAGCCAACATACAAGACTTCCGTGTCGGAGACGTTCCCCCTCAGAATTCACATGTGAAACACAAGCACAAACCAAGTCCGGGAAAGCAAACATATAATTCTGAGCGCAGGGAAGGAAGCAAAAATGTAACCAGTAATATAAAGTGTTCCTTCTCCTTTTAATTATCTTTCATGGTCCAGTTTAGTTGTGGTCCCAGGGTGGAATTGGCAATAGTGTGCTCACTCACCTGAGGACTTGGAGAGCTGAGTGGATTGTCGTGAGAAGGCGATGGGCAAGTTGCAGCTGCATTAGAGGCAGAGGTGGGGACAGAGCAGGCAGGCACTGCAGTGGCAGGAGCGACATGCTGTCTGTGTGTCACGTAAGAGGTAGCCAGGAGAGGCTGAATCATCTGGGAGCTGCAGGTGCCCTTCCTCTCAACAGTCGGATCATTACCGCAGAAAGAGAGAGACGAGACGCTCGCAACAACACGGAAGAACAAAGTCAGGATACTCCCCCTTTCCCCCCCCCCCTTCTCTCACACGCCCCTCCTCTTCCCTTTAGCTTCTTTACTCCACTGTCTTTATCTGCTTCTCTCTAGGTCTTTCTCAATGACACTTTACGCACCATTTGGCATGTCCATGCTCTCTTCCCCGGCTGCTCCCAGTCTGAACACAAAGCACACAGCTAAGCAAGTTCGTTCTTGATCCAATTAGGTGGACTGGCAACGAATCACAGGCGAGCAGACGGCACAGCCTCTCTCTTTCTTCTCCCACTCTCTTGCTCACTCACTGGACCATTGATTATGCAAATACAAAAAGGGTGTGTTTTTGTCAAGGGGTGGGAGCCAGTGAAACAGACATATGATCCGTCTAAAGAGGATTGAGCTATTGTTTTACGGTTCCACTTATACATCTTCATTCATTGAAAGAGACTGAAGATGCAAGGATGTATGAAAAACAATTGTTAACATTTTTGTACAGCTACTGCATAACCAATCTCTTGTTTTTAACTTGGTTGTGTGTAGACATTCACATCCAACAGTTAGGCTTGTAAGTCTGTCTCTTTAAATTGCTTTTAAAATCACACGTACTGTTGTGTTATGTGGCGCTGACTCAAGAAAGAGAGAAACCGTTAAGGCTGTCCAGAAGCACCATCGACTAAACATAAATATTGGATGAGTAACCGACTCCTTAAGGTGTATGAAGAGTGAGAAGAAGTCTCAACATCCTATTGAAAAGCAAACAATATTATACCCAATCCCAGCCTTCATGTTACAAATGAGTGAAAAATGAATGTCCTTTAAAAAAAAATATATATATATAAATATAAAGCATGGCTTTGCTTATGGCAATATATATATATATATATTGCCATAAGCAAAGCCATGCTTTATACACAAATTCTAATTATGCATAGTTAAGTGACAATGTTGGCTGAAGAGGCACTTTCTATTAAAGGAAGTAGGACGTTGTAGTGTCATCATTATCTTGTTACACTAATTATCACCCTGAGATACGGTTTAATCATAGTTAATTGACAATTCAGTAGAGGCAAATTCACAAATGCTGCGATGATTTTCCTTTGTCACTGAATGAATTGACCACGTTTATGCCTTGCTGATTGAAAAGGTAACAGCCCTTGATCCAGTCTAAACAGGGATTGTGCTTGGATGGGTCTTTTATCAAAAATTCTTTAGCATTTAAAGTCTCTTTCCAAAGGGAATCCAAACGCCGCTTTGAAATCAGCAAGATCCATTAGGTTGGTGCGGCTAGAGGAGATTAGACATTGTTATTGATTGATAAGTTACAATTCAAATGTTTCATGGTAAATTACTTCAGGAGGACTCAATGTGAATCAATTCTACTGTATTTCAAGTTTGAGAATTGATCACATCCACAATTTCTCATTAGTCTTGGGACACACAAAAACAAGTAATTTTATAATGGAAAGACATTTACCAAACAAACGATGAAGATTCAATTTACTGAATACCTTAATTGAAAATCTTCATTTGTTTGTCACATATCACTAGTGTATTTCTCCTTGGATGGAAATGTGGTGTCTGCCACAATGCAAGAGAAGATGGGTTTATTGGCCACAAAATCCACATGGCTGGCTTTAAAACACAATCTCCTAACAGGTCCTGAGTGAGACAGATACACAGGAAGAAATCCCTCCTGTGAGCTGTTAAGCCCCCACCCCCCATGGCTAATAGGCTGGGGAGACAATCCAAAGACTGCCGTCTGAAAAGGAGAGGCCAGAGGTGGGGGAGGGGCTTAAACAGTGGTCAGAAAGGTCAGGTCAATGTCACACTTCCCATTGACACATAGATGACCCTTTTCAATCTTCAGAAGGAATTAATATCGATAATGGCATCTATTGGCAAGGGCTTCTTGTCTTGTGGTTTTACTCATCCTCTTGGTCTGGTCTATATGCCAATGGATGAACAACATGGCATATTGATTTAATTTAAAGCAAATTTTGATCCAGAATCTTATTTATACTGAATGTTAAAATACCCAATAATAGACAGTAAAGTCATAATGCATTTTATTTATAGTGCACCTTTCATTGTCGGGGCAATCTCAGGAAGCTCCAGTTTATTTTAAACAATCAAGAAAATAGATCAATAACAATATATAAATAGTTCATACATGTAGGGCTGTCCCCACTCAGTCGACTAGTCGATTGTTTGGTCGATATGCTCTTGGTCGACTAAGATTAGATTAGAAGATTTTAGTCGAGCTGCCGGTGTTACCGTTTTCTCCCTTTCGTTAATCCGTTTTGTTTTTTGCACACGGCACATGAGCACAATTGTAGCTGTTAGCCTAAACTTTACCATACTTTGTCTGCAATTGGTGTCATTAATCCTTTAGGCAAAATGGCAAAGAAATCTGTGGTATGGAAGCATTTTATCAAGGTACTGGGTGACTCAAAACATGTTGAATGCACTCTCTGAAACCCAACGGTTTATATTCCATAGTTCGACGTCAAATATGATGTAGCATACCACTTGAAAACCATAAGTTTGCCATCGGATCATTATTTTACAGTGTGTATAGCATATAGGCTAGGCCTAGGATTATGTTTCGGGAATTAAAGTTTTAGGCTATATCTGCTTATGCTGTGCTACTGTAGGTCTAACCATCTGCATTTTATTTTGAACAACAGCCTAGTTTTAGATTTTAAATGTGCTAAGTTGTTAGACTTTACTAGTCAAATAGCTAGTTCTGTATATACATGTCTACAATCAAAGACATAAACAAGATTGCAGATTTATTACCTAAATTGAAGTTTACAATTTGAATAATCTAGGTTAAAGACATGCAAATCGAATGACATTATCTTCTCCAACAACAAAATCTCTCTGTTGCACCGTTCCCCACTCTCGATGATTTGCATGTTAAACAAACAATATTTTACATTGGTTATTATTTATTATCTCTTACAATCAGGCATTTTTTATTTATATCGGCATTCGGTAACAACAGGACTGGTGACACAAGGCTTTGGGGCTTTACTATTAGTAGCCTAATAGCAAATTGCGGCTGAATCTGGAATGTCCAACAGCTACATTGAGTCAGATCGGGAAAATGTTTCTACATTTATGTTTGTCTAGTTGTTAATCTCCCTTCTTATGTATGTATTTCTTTCAGGGCTGCGTTTCCCGATAACGATGGATCGTAGCAACGATCGAGCAAAATAACGAAACCATCGATATTTCTTATGTGCGTTTCCCAAACATGCTCGTAAGGAGTAGGCTAATCTATGCGCTTTCAAGAGCTACGAATTTTCAAGAGACACTTTAACTACGGTTTCTTTGGGAACGGCCCGTAAAACTAAGATTCGTCATACGATGGATTCTACGATCAAATTAGGCTTACGATGCTTTCGGGAAACGCAGCCCAGATTATGTCTTTAAACAGTGAGGTAAAATGTCACACAAAATGGTTTGATGAAAAACATTGTGACATTTATAGAGGAAAAAAAAGTATTTCAAATTTTGATTAGTCGATTTTCAGAAGTGTTTAGTAGAGTCTTGGTGGACCAAAGAAAATCTTAGTCGGGGACAGCCCTACATGCAAGTAATGTCTTGGCCAGTAGCGGCTGGTGATAATTTTTCTGGGGAGGGCGTTTTCCTTTTTGGGGGGGGGGGGGGGGGGGGGGCAATAAACAGAAAGCAGCACTTCGAAACTGGGCAAAACAACCACCACTACTTTATTTAAACAACTATGTATTTAAGAAGAGCAAGACAATACGATACAAAAAAATTCAAGTTACAAACATAACAAGATAGTGAGGATACTATATCCTCCCATCCACTACCAAAAAGCATGTTAACTAGCTACTTGAACATCCAGCCAGCCAACTCTGTTTCGCATAAAGAGCAGGTGAGAAGCCCTGGTTGTACTGGTAGCTTTGTCCCCGGTCACTGGCCTGCTGCTGGATTTGTAAATCGTGTTGGTCCGAGATCCTTTATCCTCTTTTTTTCTTCCAGCGAACGTCTTGTGAAAGGTTTTTTTTTGTAAATCAATGACAGAATTTGTTTTGACGCACCGCCACTGATTCACAAAACCAACGTTTCTGCTAGCTATGCTGCTCTCGTAGATGCTTGTTCTGGTAACTAAGGGAATTTTAAAGGTCGCTGATTCACCGAATCAGTCCAATCGCGTTGAAGTAAGAACGACAAGAAACCATGTAATTGGTTAGGGCGCAAAGATTTGAGCCCCAGAATCGAACTTTCAATCCGCCAATGAAAAGCTGTCCCTGCTGAAATTACAGCGAAAAGTTAACTAGCTTCCAGTTACCTTTGCTGTTACCGGCGCCCTTCACCTGAAGGAGGGGCTTTTCTCAGTAATGACGAATGGCAATATATTATGTTTGGTCACATTTAAGTGGTTGTTGTCAGGGGCTTACGGTCTCCCACACACATTTAACGCGTAAACACGGTACATTTCTTATTTTTATTATGTGGTATATAATGTTTTTTGACATGCCTTTTGACATATTTTCATCTAAAAAAATTTAAGGGGGGCGGCGCACTTGCGCCCACTATTGATGCACCGCCACTGGTCTTGGCGGTTCTTGTGATTTTTTTCTTGCAACACCAAATGCACGTTTAAAAAGGATTAGGAAAGTTAACTGTGACATAAAACAAGTCTAATTTGAAGGGTAGGAAATGAACAGTAGTCACATTTTCAGAACAAAACCAGTTTTACAGCAATACAGGTTTAGCTATGAGGTAAACAGGTTTAGGAACTCCTTTGTGGAAATTACCTTGACAGAATGGTAGTCAAGATTAATTGATTTATGATATACAGCCTATTTAAGGTCAGAGATATTGCTTGGCCTGGTGATACGGCCATCTGCTACCATTTGGGTCAATAGCCTTTGTACATGGCCAATGTAGTTAAAATACATATATGGTACATACAATTTAAGACAGCAAAGGTTCTTAAATAAAAAATACTTTTACATAAATTGTCTCACATACGAAGAAGGATAAGATAAGTTGAGCCAACATCCTGTGAATCCTTTTTCAATATTCTAAGAACACTAACAATCCAAAATTCTCTCCAGAAAAAACATTCACGGCTACAGTATCAATAATCTCTCCTTTCCCAATAAAATGTAGAATTTTGAAGTAGCAAAGTTGTTTCAATCCAAGATGAAAAAAGACATGCTCGCCCATGGTTATTATTCTGCAAGCTGAATGTGAATAAATTAATTTCCTTCCACATGCAGCAGTTTACAGGAAGTTCAATTCATTATTTATGGTTGGAAGGGAGCAAGAGACGGGTCTGACCTAGAAAAATTCCAGCGTTGACTTTAAAGGCAGCCTTGGTAGCTGCCTATTGGCAGTAGGAAGGTTACTAGTGCATTAGAAGATGAGGTGATTTTCATGCCAAAAACAGCCAAGCAAAACATTTATTTACAGTACAGCACTTGGATGTGGGAAAGCGAGCGCTTAAATTAAATAATGTGGACATCTCTGCTGACACTGCCACAGAGGGGGCTTTTAGAGTAATATATATAGCCATTTTCAACCCCCCCTCCTCCCACCAAAATTAAATGGCATCATTGCCAGGGACAGTTGGTGTTAGGTTAGAGGGAACCCTCTGTACCCAGTGTCTGTTGAGTTATCCAGATAGAGGATGGAATGTATCACGAGGGGATAGAACTGTCTGTGGGTAGCTCCATCTGATCACTTTGACGTGGCATAGAGTTGTGTTATTTACAAGCGACAGTATTAAGGTGTTTTCGCCCACTCTCTCTCTGTGAGAGTGAGAGAACTCCCAATATAATTAGTGCCACGAGCCCACCATATCATTTTTCGAGGAGGTCCTGAAAGACTGTAAAAGAAGAGAGAGAGAGGAAAGGAGGGGCAAGCAGAGTTATTCAGCACTGCTCTAAGGGACAGCTCCAGTACAATGCAGTGTCTCTATGCATCATGCTAATGCTCCTGACTGTATGCCTGAAGGAGGAGTGGGGAAGCCTATAGCTGTTCTTATTATGCTTGCAGACTGAGATGAGAAACTTAATGCAATACAATGTTTGTTTAATATTGAATAGGAAGTGAGTACACACAGTATAATCTGTGATGTCTGGTCGCCTCTCAGAGGTTAGGGTTGCAGTGAATGCAAATAATTTGGTGGGAAAAATGTTATTGTCCTAAATTTATCTTAAGAAATGTCTTTACTGTAAGTGTCTATGCGTGTATGTATTTGGGTGCGTCTGTCTGTCTAGAGTGGAGCAGATTTGTTATGGTCAAACTGGAGATGCGAGGCAATTAGATGATGCAACTTCCACGACAAGCACACTGAGGGATGGTTTAAACCTTAAACACCTTACACTCATGAGTACTGAACAACAGCCAAGCAAAGATAGCAAAAGCATTTCAAAGTCATTGAGATTTTATACCTTGGTTGCAAACTATGAGAAAAACACCTGCCTCTGTGATATTAAAACACCAGAATTCTACCTTTATCGTTGAAATCAGGGAGTCAGGCGGCTGAGCGGTTAGGGAATTGGGCTAGTAATCAGCAGGTTGCCGGTTCGATACCTGGCCGTGAAAAATGACGTTGTGTCCTTGGGCAAGGCACTTCACCCTACTTGCCTCGGGGGAATGTCCCTGTACTTACTGTAAGTCACTCTGGATAAGAGCATCTGCTAAATGACTAAATGTAAATCTAAACTTGATAACGTTTTTCATCGGTTCAGCTGTCGAGTCATGCATCTTCTTCACAATCAAAGTCTAAGGTACAATTTTTTATTATATTCTCAGAGTCTGATCAAAGGCTGATCAGAAGAGTATAATGAAAATGGAAGGCTAATTGTCTACAGACTATTTGTCATTATTAAAGGAGTAGGGCCAATGGCCCTCTTCCACACTAAACAAGCTTCTCTGCTTTACACAATTCCTTTCAAACTATTTCCTGACCTTTACACATCCTATTTCTGTTTTTGGTACAGCTAGGAAATGTGCTGGCAGGTGACATTGTGAAAATTCCTTTGATGGTATTTTCTGTGCTTTCATTTCTTATACAGCTTTGTGAGGTACTGTGAAGTACTTATTGGCTTCTTGTTTCAAGTCCTTACCCACATAACAGTCTGAAGCATTTGGCGTGACTGTAGAATGCAGAGAAGGCTAGGAGCTCCATTTTAAGCACTGGCCATGCAGATGCTTAGATTACCCATGCCTGCTCTTAAACCATGTGGGGACAGATGTGACAACTGTGCTGACATGGTTAATCTCTCAGAATATTTTAGACAAACAATTGAGTTGAATAAGTATGCGTTGTGCCACTTTCTTTCCAGGGTCAAAATGTAAAACACTGAAAGAAGGGAACAAGGCTCTGCTTTAACTTCAACAGAACTGTATTGTACCATACTGGTGCCATAATTTTTTTGATTGTGTAGCTTTTGACATCCGTCTTTACTCTCATTTAATTGGAGAACAGCAAGCAAATGCCTTCTACTGGCATGTCATGTTTGAAGAACATTTTCTTTCAGTTTTTATTAACAGAAAAATCCTATCATCAGAGTTTCACATATATCAATTGGTATCTGCATATTTAAAGTATACACTGTAGATCTGCATAACGTGAACTAATTTAGTGAAAATGTAGATAGCCAGATGAAAACAGAATGCTTCTGGACACAACTCATCAGAACAAAAGAACAATGGATTCAAGGGATGCTAGTAGGATTCAAATCTTCAAAGTTTTCCTCCCATGGTGGATATATAGGCACATTTAGAAAACAGATCAAAACAAGAATGCCAAACACATTCTTACAATCAACTTTGTTCCTTTTAATAGCCAACACAGATGACTGTAACAGTCTATTTCTTAACCACTCATTAACTGCAATATTAGCAGTGACAGAAAACATTCACTAGAACAATTGGAAGCTTTTTTTGGATGTGCACAAAGTCCTTTGACGAAACTCAACAAGAACACATAGCAAATACTGTAACTCCAAAAACAACAACCTTAAGAGAGCATTGGTAGCAAATGTAGGAGCTGTACTTCCCTGATCAACTTACCTTCTGCTTATTAAGTTGGTCTACTAGATATGTGGAGCGGCAATCTCCTGGACTCAGGTTATTGATAATTTACATGATTAAATTACATTTTCTAGTGAGACCACAGCTAGTGAGAGTTGTAGATGGATGAATTTCATCCCGTCATCCAACAGTCTAGACCAGGGGTCCCCAAACTACAGTCCGTGGGCCGAATATGGCCCTCTGAACAATGCCAGACATTTTTAAAATGTAATTTTAAATAGGCCTTTATGTTTTAATCAATAATGCTCTTTTAATAGGCTATATATCCCTTGATATTTACGGATGTACGGTGCATAACAAAATAATAAACTAATCTAGCATAACACATTTCAAATCATTAGAAAATCTCAACAATAATACTGGTAGTCACTCCGGCCAATGTCATTTTCGGTGTAGTTTGTGCGATAGACTAATGCGTTCTGCAGATAAGGGAGACTGGCGTTGGTCACGGTTTGGAATGGAAGGGAGAAGACAGGACAATGGCGGATATCGCTATAAATAAATAAATAACGACGTAGTTAGGCGGCAGGTGTGTGTTGCTTAGGCGGCCGCTTTAACTGAAAAGTGCTGCGGGAAACCCTGGCTCCTGTCATTGCTCCTGCCCTTGCATGTTTAGACTTCTTAGGTAAATAAAAGTAGCCTTTCCAGTCCACAAGAATGAATATACAGTACAAAATCATCTGGGTTGACCCCTGTGACATAAACCATATCAGGATCCAAAATATGCATATCAGGATCCAAAATATGCATACAATAAATATGGCCAGGCAAATTCTGTCTCAGACTTAGTTTTGCTGGCCAAATGAGTCATCCATTTTACTTCAATTGCAATGTCAGATTGCTAGGACAACAGTGAATCCATTTCCTCACTCTCCATCACCCAAGCCTCTGGCCAGAAAAAGGCTTTTTACATTTGTAAATCAATAGCCATCCATTTGATCAGTGTTCAAAACTGTTGTTTTTAACAAGGGCAATATTTTTGGGGATGCACTTCCACTTCTGTATCTATTATGACTTGGATGACATACTGTATTGCGCCATAAATCAGTAATCCAATGTATGCAAGTGTCAATAATTGGTCAGCAAAATAAGATGAGTAGTTATATTCATAAAATTTGTATTTTGGAAATGTCTTTAATGAGTCATAAAATGAGGGTCAGGGTGCCATTCTAATCAAACCTAATCAATTCTCGACTAGAATTTGCTAATACGGGTCATTGGATCCAGGGAAGAACTAACAGATGACTTCCTTTAAGGGTAAACAAATGAATAGCTCGATCTGAGGCATAATGCTTGGATGGGATAATGATACCCTAAGGTTTCAAGTTGCAAAAAAAGGCCACTTTAATGGTGAACCTAGGGGGAAACCACTCAGACATAAGTACCACAAATCAATGGAGTGTCGAATCAAGGTCTGCATATTCATTATGACCTAATAGAGGAGGATGTATGGCCATGTTTATTCAGTGAACGGAAATGACACTAAAAGAACAAAATGGCCATGCCGAGATACGATACAGGGTATTGGGTTGACTGCATTTTGCTTTTTCCTCTAGGTCTTCCTGTATATAGTGGTTCTCTAAGATTAACACACAATTTTGCAGTGCATGTCAAGGTTATCCACAGTCACCATTGTTGCCTTGCCACTGACCACCTTTCAGAATGCAACCCCATTACTACACTGCAGTAGTAGCAGTAGTATGGAAAGCATCAAGGTGCCAAACAGAAGAAGCCTTTTTCATTCTAATGAAATATGGCACCACATTTGAGGTTCTTGGGTACCAAGACAATCAAAGTGGATAGTGCACAAATAACTGTTGTAGCTACATGTACATATCCGTCACATTGCTTTTTCTACACACTTTGGATCACTGTACTTACCAGTCCACTACAATCTATTTATTTGACCTTTGGACCTTTATTTTCTATACTTATACAGTAAATGGCTACTGAAATAAAACAGAGTTGCGTAAATACTACTAAATGCCAACTAATAACGTCCCTCTGAACTGGAAAAACAACAATCTTAGATATGCTTACTGGTTTCATGCATTTTAGGAACAGCTGCCGATTGAAATGCCTTTGGGAGGGGGGGGGGGGGCACATACATCCCATTCATATGTCATTGGAGTGTTATTTGTAGGGGAGTATGCACTTAAGCCAAGATACCTCTCTTCCTACTAGAGTTCTGCTGAATGGGAAATTGAACAAAACAGAGATGGGCAGGGCTTAATTTGAGCCGGAACATGTTCGGGCGTGTTAGACGTTGGATCCGGAAACTTTTTTATTGGATCCGGCACCTCCTGTGTCACTACTATGAAAAATTTGCCTAAATGAAAAAAATGAATTACTGTTTGTGTAGTGTTCAATGTTGTTATCTGTCCTGTTAATCTTTATTCACCATTGAAGTTCCACAAAAATCTTGTGTTTGCATTTTCTTTGCGTTTTGAGTAGTGCTGTCAAACGATTAAAATATTTAATCGTGATTAATCACATTAATGTCATAGTTAACTCGCGATTAATCGCACATTTTTATCTATTCTAAATGTCCCTTGATTTCTTTTTGTCCCATTATTTTTTCTCATTTTAATGCTCTTATCAACATGGAAAAGTGGATCGGATTGCTTAGTGCAAACGTTTTTTTATTGAAAACAACATTGCAATCGCCTGACTTGTGTGCTTGGCCATCAAGTGGTATTTCAGACTGGACGTGCTGCGATGATAGCTCAGTTCACAACGACAAAACACACAGGTCACTTTGGTCTTGTCAATGGAACCATTTGGCAACTTTTTAAAAGTAAACTTTCCATTCAGAATCGTATTGGCATCCATTTCGGCGTCTCGCGCTCGCCATCCGCTCAAAACGTAACGTTAGCCTACTACTCTTTAGCCGGCTCGCAAGCCCAAACAAGTGTGTGCGGCGTGCCTGTTGTTTTGTTTCCGGTCTAGCTAGATCCGGTGTGGTGTTGTAGTTTTTCTAACGTCAGTAGTTGTTGCAACAGCATGTGAAAAAAACTACAAAGTTTGCTAGGCCAAAAAGAACGTTAATCTCGTGATTAAAAAATGTACGCTGTTAAAATGGGTTTGCGTTAACGCCGTTAATAACGCGTTTAACTGACAGCACTAGTTTTGAGGTGAATTTTCAGGGTAAGACAGAGGGTTGGCACTTCAAGTGACACTTGCGCATGTGCTGGTTGAGTAGGCTAGCTGTTAGCTTCGTTCCCTCAGTGGAAAAATGGCAAAAAGACAACAAAGTTTGCTTAACTTTTTCAAATACGCTGGCCAGACGGATCCCAAACAAGCAAAAATAATTTCCGTCGATCAAGTATGTGGAGACCACGGTGGACACAGCAGTTAATAATCCGATGGATAATTGCTGCTTGTAAAAATGATTGTTGCAGTGTTTAAAAAAAATAAAAATTTGCACCCATGCAGTGCATGTTCTGAAATTAAAATAAACATTGCCCTGATGTACACACAGCGTTGTTTAGTTTTTTTTTTGTCAGAGAAGCTACGTAGGCAGTGTAATTTTTTTGGGGTTACCTCCATTACCTCCAACCCCCGTTTTGAGTCGCCGGATCTACCCCCCCCCCCCCCCCCCCTCTGCGCTCCGGGACCTCCCACTTTATAAATTAAGCACTGGAGATGGGTTATAGTTAGTTAGGTCCCTAGGGGCTGTAACAAAGTAAAGATGCCTGTTAATCTCCAACCCTATAAAAAAAGTCACATTATTTGTTCTGATGGTTGAGAACTTCAAATGGAGACAACTATATATGTACATGAATAAATGTACCAATGCACCACAGAACCATAAGAAAGGATCTGTACTATGAATCACAGGATTTGAAGCGTAGCAGAAAGGCTGCTGCAATAACTTTAGATTCAGGTAAGAGTTCCTTTCAGCAGGCACAGCCATGTCTAAAACTGCTGGGAAGCAAATTTTGCCAAAAGGAAGGGTGGAACCATAAGAGCGTCTGTTAAATGACTAAATGTAATGTAATCATTCTTAATACAGAGTGTTCTTTGCACAATTTGATACACTCATAGGCTGCCAACTCTGTGCCTGTAGGTATTATTTAAACCTATGCAGCCTATTAAGTTCACACAATGAACCATGTATAAACCATGAACACATTTTATTCGATATTTTATTCTCTTTACCTAAACAACTAACTGACTCAACGTCTTAATATCTTTATGTGACAAGATGGTATGGGTACAGAAATTGAATCAGAAAGACAACTTGACACACTGATGCTCGAACTGGTCCAACAGCTGTCAATATTGTGGTGCGCAATCTGTAATCAGCAAGAGCTTCAGGATTTGTCTGTCCTTGCAACAGAAATGCCAGGGAAAAGAGGTGGACAAAATATCTCTTTCGCCATCTTGGCAGCCATTCAAATAAATACTACTCACTAATTGAAAAAGGTGAATAAATTGCCTTAGGTTCTAACTGGCATACTGATCACTGCTACAACTGGAGACTGAACAGCCAGGGAAGGAGCATTTACCTGTATGGGATATTAATAAGCTTAGTTTTTTATTTGCTTATAAATTGATCACATTCTGTATTTTTGGGCTAAAGGCACATGACAATAGCAGCACAGTGAGAGCAAACAAAGCACAATTAGGTTCTCAAGGGCAAAACATATAATTTTGCGATATATACTTTGGAAAGTTAAGCCATATGCTGCATAGTTCTATATCTCTGTATTCTAGTTGTTATGACTTAAGACTACCTGTATGTTGCAAGGATTTAGGTATGGCACAGTGTTGCAAGTTCAAACTTCTGCAGGTTCAAACTTACCTGGTGAAAATCCATAAGCAGGCACAGTGATAAATCACTTCATGGCTAATAGCAGAAAAGACATTTGTGACACGCTCTGGTGAAAAGGGGCCGTTGTTGGCCAAGGTAATTTCTCCGTTTAACAGATTGTGAAAGTGCAGATTGTATGCTTTCAAAGGATGTGTCATACATTGAAATCTGAAAATAGTTGAAGATATGCGTATCCAAATGTTGGTTAACCTGGAATGCTCTAGCAAAGAAATCCCCCTTGAAAGATTCTAGACCTTTTCACACCTTCAGACAGGGTTTGATTGTTTTGTGTCAATCATTCGAAGCGCAGAGCGCCAGTCATTTCTCATCAAGAGAGAAAATAAATATCTTCGCACTCAATCAAATTTCAGGATCCTGCTTTCTTGACTTATCCTAAATATTTGTGTTATATCACCCAGTATATATATTTTTCAAAATCAAACGGGTAAAAGCTAGTTTATAGCCATTTTCCTCCTGTTTCTGTTCAATTGCTGCTGGCTGTGCATTTGGCCATGTTTTCCCTGCCTTTCAAGGCTGCGATTCACTTTTCTATCAGCAGGTGTTGCAAGGGCTCCCTTGCACAATGTATGTAATTCTGACGTTTTTGACCTAAATCAGATTTTATATGTATCACAAAATATGTATTATGAAAACGATTTACCTGAATTCTATTAAGTGCATTTGCTTCACTACATAGCCATTTGTATGTAGACAGGTAAGTCTAATTCTTATGATATGACATTAGCCACAATCATATATGTAATAAAATTAAGTAGCCGTTTTGTCATGCGGATACACATACATAAATGCATTTCTGAAAGATCAAGAGGTATAAATGAGTAAATAAGTATTCTACAACATCTTAGAAAGATAAATGAAATGTAGGCCTATTCTTGAGGTGGTGAAAAGCTTTGGAATGTTGACGGTAACTTGACTTTAGACATACGTTGAAGGGAACAGCCTGAAAGATGTATTCACGGTTTACCAAGTCAAACAAATAAATTAATCCTGTGCACAATGCAATGCCCGAGACTAGCCTATTCATTCTATTAAATCCATGGATGTAGGCTTAAACAAACACATTAAAAAAATGTAAGCCGAACATGCAGAAGGCATGCTTAAAATTGACAAAACTACTTGTGAAACACTATATTTAAGGGTATTTGACTCAAGGCCAAATCTGCCGATTCACTTGGTGATTAGGAGGAATGAATGAATGATTGACGAAGGCCACTTCAGTTTCCGACCTTGCCTTGGCAAGAAGCGCCATCTAGCGATTATTAGGGCACCATTGACCACTTATCCACGCTAAAAGTAGCCTAGGGAAAACCGGATGCACAGTGATGCAAATCAAATCACATCACGCATGACGCGCCCACAACTACACTGGAAGTAAACAAGAACAACTTAGAGTATTTAGTGATCCTAAACATGCCGTTTCTTATATTGAGTGACTTCTTCAAACTCTTTAACTTTTGTACTATGCAAGACAATAAAATCTGTAAAAAAAAGAAACAAAACCTTTTTCGTCTCCTAATGGAAAATTCCAGGCCCCTTATCACCAGAGCGTGTCACATTTGGTTGCATACTAAAGTTATTCTTCCCTTTCACACAGTTCACACTGTGTGGCTCTTAGGTGGGAAACCTCACCACCAATTCACTTACAAAGCCCTGACACCACAAAAAGCCATGATTACATAAGACCAGAAGTCAGCTGTCAGTTAAGCAACATCATAACCTATAACGGCCAATGAAACTACCTCTCTCTGTCTTACCGTGGATCACTGTCAAGTTGCCAACGATGCTTGCTTTTCCCAAGTTGTTGCTGGCTTCACAAATGTATGGGCCTGCATGCACTTCTGTGGCCTTCTTGATGTGGAGCTCAGACACTTTACCTCTGTAGGTTAACACAAATAAAACGTTGAACATGCAAACCACTGGCAGTGTACCACTTTCAACATTTAACACATTTGCACTTAATTAAAACACGAGAGCCACTGGAGAACCCAACTGGAACTGGATTTCTCTGCAGTGAAAACACTAGTGA
Source organism: Thaleichthys pacificus (assembly GCA_023658055.1). Taxonomy (NCBI): domain Eukaryota; kingdom Metazoa; phylum Chordata; class Actinopteri; order Osmeriformes; family Osmeridae; genus Thaleichthys; species Thaleichthys pacificus. The sequence continues at coordinate 396,105 of CM042865.1, forward strand.
AATATACATACAGTGCCTTTAAAAAATCATTAAACCCTGTCAAATTCCTTACCTTTTGTCACATTACACCGTGAAAATTAAAATGTATGAAAATCAAACTTTTGCCAGCTGTATTTACACATTATAACCCAACACCTAAGTGAAAATAATAGTCTGAACAATTATGACAATTTAATTTGTTAAATTCCTAGTTTGGATAAGTGATCAGCCCCCAAGAGCAGTGCTTCTCAATCCTGGTCCTCAGGCACCCCGTCCTGCATGTTTTTTGCTTTTTCTCTCCTTTTTGGCTTTCTGTCCACACGGATTCTGCATTTTTGCCTGCGAAAACTGCGCTTTTTTGGAAAACGCATTCAATTGAAAATGACACGTTGAAGCATCTTAAGTTTTACTTTACGTTTCAGTGTGGATGAGCAACTTTTGGAAACACTAGTGTGGACAGAGAGCATTTTGAAACGAAAACACTTTTTTCAAATGTAGCCTTAGATGTTTTCCTGCTCCAACGCCTGTTCCATAAAGGCCGCTCAAAAAATTCAATTCTAGTTCACGCAATCCGACTAATTCAAGTCAGATCATTATCAGTCAAGATAATTGCACATGCACCTTATTCTTAAGCAGCCCGAGAGGTAGAACATGGATCATATCGATCCAACACGGCAAAACGCAATGTTCACGGCCACATGACTTCTTCCAGAAAGAACGTTCCCCTTAAGCCGTGTACTACGACAGCTCCCTCATCCACCACTTCATAAAAATAAAATAACACACCATGATTGACGTGAATGATAGGCTACGTAGGTCGAGGTCCTTTTTATAGACCTTTACTTCATTGATTAAAACAACTGACACCCTCTAAACACATCTAAATTGACTGACAGTTTTAAATAAATAGCCTACTATTTTAAATAAATAGCCTACTATTAATAAATACATTATCCAGTAGCCTAACATTTGTGTGTCAGGAAAATGGAGGATAGGATGGATTTAGGTTTATTTTGCAATTGTAGGCTACTGTTAACAATTACGTAGCTATGATTAATTATACTATTGAGATATAGGCCTAAACATTTGAAATCACAAACTACCATACAGCCATATGTTTAACATAGGCTATGTAGGTTTGAATCATTCTGAAATCATTGTTCATCATTGTTTAATGCATTAGGCTAAATGTTGTAGTTTATGTATTGAAGTAGATTTTCTATAAATGTAGCCTACATATTGAACTGATAGCAACAACAAAAAAATCTAAAAAAAATAATGTACGTGGTAAATCGTTTTCCCGTTGGGTCTACAGGAACGTCTGGTTAAGCAACAACACGGGCTAAGCCTGACAGTTATCCTGCCCCGGACCAGGCTAGTTTCGCAGCATAAGTTGCCAATAGTAACTGAGTTCGAACTACGTTGAGCTGGCTGGCTTTATGGAACCGAAAGAACTAGAAATGAGTCTAAATAACTGACATAAGCCTGGCTTATTCAGTAAACTAGCTTTATGGAACAGGTTTCTAATTCAAATTAATGGTTGTTATGAAGCTGAACAGAAGCCTGATAATGACCCATTCATTTGAATCAGGTGTGTTGGAGCAGGAAAACAACTGAAACATGCAGGACAGGGGGTTCCTGAGGACCAGGGGTGAGAACCACTGCCGTAACCATTACCTAATCAAACTTGCTTTGGTACAACCAGTCACTTGTCAGCTCACACACCATGCTAATTTCCCCCCACATGACATCAATTGCAGTGGTTTTGACTGCTTCATAAGAAAACCAGCCACTGGTCCATGATGATTCTTTTACTAGTAGTGCATGGCAACGCAATTAACACACCATGGTTGGAAAGGTGCCTTCAAAAGGGCTCCGGAAGTTGTGGAAAGGCACAAGTTGGGAGAAGGATACAAAAAGATTTCAAAAGACCTTAACTATCCCTCTGAGTACCATTCAGAGCATTATTAAGAAGTGGAAAGCGTATGGCACCAACACCTTGCCAAGATCGGCCATCCCTCCAAACTGGATGACCGAGCCAGGAGGATATTGTTCAGAAAAGCTACAAAGAGGCCAATGGCAACTTTGAAGTACTTGCAAGTCCTTATGGCTGACACTGTTGTCACATGCACAGACCGACCAATCTCACAAAGCTGGCCTGCATGGCAGGGTGGCAAGAAAGAAGCCTCTTCTGAAAAAGGGCAACAAAGAGTCTAGTTGGCGCTTTGCAAAATACCTCATCGAAGATTCTAATGCCATGTGGCAAAAGGTTTTATGGTGAAATGAGACCAAGATTCAACTTTTTGGACTGAACTGCAAGCGTTATGTTTGGCGAAAGCCAAACACCATACCAACTGTGAAGCATGGTGGTGGCAGAATTATGTTGTGGGGGTTTCTGCTCAGGGCAATTGTTCAGGATTGAAGGGAAAATGTAAACTGCCAAGTACAGTCAAATTCTTGAGGACAACCTGCAGCAGGTTGAAGATGGGCAGGTGGTTCACCTTCCAGTACGACAATGATCAACAAAATTAGCAAATATTTCCCAATCTAGGTGCGCACAGCTAATAGAGACATCCAAACAGACTGATGGCTGTAATTAAAGCAAAATCTGGGTATATGAAGTATTAAATCATGGGACGGATCACTTTTCCAACTCTAATTCAAGTTAAATTTTTACGTTTCTGAAGTGTTGCCTTTTTATGTTACTTGAATGTTTTAAGGCAGAATGTGTAAAAGCTGGAACGAAAAAATTATTTTTTAGAGGGTTTTGATTTCAGGTTGTAAAACTATTTCAAAGGGGATGATTTCCTGTAGGCACTTTAATGTATCAAATGATTTTACAAATGCACTGAGTTCATAGGATCACAATCCACTATGAACAAAACTATGTTCATAATCAAACAAGTTTACTTAAATATCTTACAGACCCATTTACAGTTCATTAACCTTGTTTAGTTTTTGGCTTCACGGTATGTGCTTGCCAATCTACTTACATAAACAAGCATATGGTAGAGTTGGGGAATGTGTGCTAGGGGTGGGCGATACTGCAACATTTGGTATCGATCCGATACTAAGTAAATACAGGGCCAGTATTGCCAATACCGATACCTTTTACTTTGAAAAGCAGCTGATCTACTTTTGTGTAGGGGAAAGCAATGCCTCATCATTTATGAAGTCAATGCATCATCAATATGCAAATTTGAATGAAAATATAAAATTATGTAATTATTATAACACTCTTTATGTTTCATGTTTATTGTATGCACCTGCCCACCAAAGTAAATTCCTTGTTTGTGTACACTTACTTGGCGATTAAACAAATGTCTGATTCTTCTGATTTGCATTTTCATGATCATTGAATGCTTTAATTTTTTTTCCCTTTAATTAGTTGAGAAGCTGAGCTTCTCTTTCTCTCTGCCATTATGCAGCCATCAGTGTGCTGTTGACTGAGTCATGTACTGCACGTGCACGCAGGCAATAACTCACAGCATAGCAGGGAAGATGGGAGAGGGGCAAAGTGAAATGAACGAAGTAAGAGGAGCGGTGTTTGCACAATCACTATGATGTAAAGGGAGTTGTGTACTGAATGTAGAGAAGATAAATGTCAACTGAAGTATCGATCTTTTCACGCGAGTATCGATCAATACTGATACCAATGTTGGTATCGATACTTTAGATCGATCCGCCCACCCCTAATGTGTACTGTAGCCCAGTCTATCTGATGCTACCAGAGCTATTTTGGAAAAAAGAGTGGATGTAGATGTAAATAACATTCATGTGACCTTTGCATGACACAAAACAGTGCAAATAACTCATGCTGTGTGTGTGCAAGAAAACTATTTCCATAAAAAAAAAATGCTATTTCCAAAGTAGAAGTATATCTATTGTCTCACGTTTAAGTGCGGAGGACTGGGAGTACTTACCTTTTCTTTTTTCGAACTTTAATGTCTTGCTTGTTGTCACCGTTGGTTAACTCCTTTCCATCTTTGAACCACCTGACTTTGGGCGTGGGGTTCCCTGCTGTAAGCTCACACTTCAGGAAAGTCTTCCTTCCCTCCTCCACCTTAATATTCTTCATCTCCTTAAGCTTGGGCTCCGCTATAAAACAAGCAGTTCCATTGTTAGTTGTGAAATGACATAAAATCTGAAATTATGATGTGCTCATTGGTGAGCATGTTCAGTGTTTCCCACAGAATGTGATTCTATTTGTGGCGGTAGGTAGTAAAAATTTGTTGTAAAAATGTTGGGCTCAGCCCAAACCTATGTTCTAGTATCAGTTAGATGTGAGTGTAGATACGGACTTCAACAAGTAATGCGAGCACGCGAAAAATGTATTTGCATTAATTTACATTTTGTCATTTAGCAGACGCTCTTATCCAGAGCGACTTACAGTAAGTACAGGGACATTCCCCCGAGGCAAGTAGGGTGAAGTGCCTTGCCCAAAGACACAACGTCATTTTGTACGGCCGGGAATCGAACTGGCAACCTTCAGATTACTAGTCGATTCCCTAACCGCTCAGCCACCTGACTCCCTGACCTAATTTGCGTGCTAAATAGTTTTGGGAGCTTTATGTAATATAAACGTTACGTTGGACTCATATTGTTATATTTGCCGAATGTATTTAACTATGAATATTATGATATTTCACGGAATGTATCAGTTTGACACATTTGTGCAGAGAATTATGATACCAACCGTTCGTAAACTCCAGATTGATTCTCCTGCCGATTCTCTGAAAAAGCAGTTTGTCCCGCGCATTGATTCAGGGCGTGCATGTTTTTTTGCCATGTTAAACAGTAAAAAATATATTATAATAATAACTAGAGAGGGTACAATTTCCCCAGAAATTGTACCCTCTCTAGTGTGCTTGCTTGCGTCGGTTGCACAGGGGTCCGTTTTTTAATGACATTTTTACAACTGATATTTCTGTATATTTTATAAAAAAATGCATAGGGCCTACTTATTATTTATAAAGATTACATAGATTTAAAAGCATCTTTTTTTTGCTGCTCATTTACAACTCAAAATACGAGTGAAGTGTAGAATGAAATATGATGTCTTCTCATTTCCCCTGCAAGAGGCAGCCTCATAGCTGAATCAAAACGAATACATTTGGCAGACCGGATGACTTGAATGTCCTTTTAAGTTTTCCCTTCTCTTGATATTTTCAGGCATTTAGCCTACTCATATTGCATTCATTCATTAATAAAGAACCCCCTTTGAAGATTATTCTACGATGTTACCGGCAGTAGAAGATGGAATCGCGATTCAAACAGTACCATCTGCTAACTGAAAATATGCCCCCAAAAACGTAAATAAGCTTGACATTTATTTAGTGGAAAATCGCTCATTCATAAAAAGCTCACTGGTAGCGATCATTGTCAGTAACAACGCAAAATGCGATATAGCTCTGTGTGGAGAAGCTGCCCCGGTAAATTCTACTACTACAGTACAGTACTAGACTACTGCGGTGTTCGTCTTGGTAGCGATTGCGTTGGTTGAATTCGATTCAACGTTCTCGGTTTAGGCTGAAATTAATTATTTTCATGAACAGATTGACAAAGTTTAGGCTGTGGCAATGACGCTCAGGTTAGTAGTCAGATAGTTTCACCTATTGAAAGACTTGATTTAAGTAAGGGGAGTGCCGAACTAGGGGTGGGCGGTATACCGGTATGAACGCGAATACTGGTATTGCGTTGTGCCATGATATGGATTTTGCCATATCATGGATATCACGATATATTAATAAATGTATTAAGTGTTTCTGTTTGGTATAAAATACAAGTAAGTGATACTGCCTAGCGGGCTAGTTCAAATTTGTATCTTTTACAACAAAAAAACATGCAGCATGCGCTGCACTGCATTGTCCCAGCCAATGAAAGTCAACAAACAAGCTAGCGCAACTTCGAGGAAGCAAACATTCATATGAGTAAACTGCTTTTGTTGGCAAGTGTAAGCAAGCGTTAATGATGTCTGAAAATAAAGCCAGTGGGGTTGATTTGCCGGACGAATTGGTAAAAAAGTCTTCTGTCGTTTGGAAATGGTTTGGTTTCAAGTTATCTGACACCGACCAACAAACACTACTCTGTAAATTGTGTCGTCGAATTGTGCTAGCCAAAGGTGGAAACACTATCAATCTTTTTCACTGTTTTATTTTTTTTACTGTTGAACGCGTAGGCTACTGAGAAGTCGCTCTTCCGTGGCAATTAAACACTGCAAAATTTTGAAAACTCATGTGACACACCGGAGTTACCCAATGCAAATCCGTCCGAGTGAGGTAGATTAGCCGCTGCAGTGCGGATTGCATTGTCATGACATTTTAAGAATAACTAATATATCGTGATATATACCGATACAGTCAGTGCTTACGAATTATACCGTGATAAACATTTTAGGCCATATCGCCCAGCCCTATGCCGAACATGTTCTGTCGCCGTTTGACTTCCTAAACAGCTGTGTAGATGTTTTTGTAGTGTGTCTCGCGTAGGCTACAGCGTTGCAGTGAGCAACACTGGTTTGAAACCACAGGTAATGATAATTTCACCAACAAATCGTTTACTTGTAATGTAATGTCATAATAAATCCTACAACTAAAATTTATTTGTGAGGAATGTTTATTTTAACGATTGAAAACAGATGCATCATAGACCACTGTAGTATGTGTTGCCCGGGCAACAGAGGCTAATGTCATGCTAATGCTTCAGTGAAATAGTAGACTACCGTTTCCGAAAGTAGATGTGGGCCTACTTCCTTAATAATATCAGCTAATATTGTACATTACATTTCACAATAGTGTTTCACATCACAAAGTAAAATGAGTAAATATTTATCACCCTGGCCTCTTTGCTTGTGGCGTTTCTGCAGCTGCCTTGCAGTAAAGCTATAGTTAGCCTAGCTATCCCCCAAGTTAACAGATGCGAAACGAATGTTCTGCTACAGGTAGTCACGCGTGTTTTCGTGACGTTAGTAACGTCAGTGACTGTGGCTAGCAAATTAGCCACCGTTAGCTTCACTTTTCACCACAAAAACTTAACTTGAGCCTAAACCATGCAACGGAACGTAAATAAAAATACAAGCAACTCAATCGCTACCAAGACGAAACTTTTGACACCTAGGTTGTCTATGTAGTCCAAATATTGACAAAGATTTAGGGGTGTGAAGAGAAACAATAAGAAATATATATGTGAGAGAACAAAGGTTGTGCCCTTGCCGAAGGCAAAGCACACCCAATAATACATTTTTGGCGGTCATTTTTTTTTTGCAGCAGGCCGCCACAAATAAGTAAATGTATGGGAAACACTGATGTTGGTGCTTTTGAGTGTGGGCCAGAGACTTCAAAAGGCCTGTTCCACACAACACTGCAACCAAGACTGATGATCACATTTAAGCCCCAGAAAAAACTGACATTGTTATTTGTGCCATTTAGTCAACCAAAGCTTTGGTTTGCCTGTTTGGTAAAAAAAAAATATTCCATGAGAAGCATGAAAGAAAGAGTCATACTCCCTATGACCAGAATAAACTGTACTTCTAACCCTGCCAATCATACATCAGACTGCAGTCCAACTATTAATGAACAAGCTCTGGAAAAATTAAGAAAATATCATGAAACTAAATGCCAGTATCTGGGTTTGGAAATTCATCCTCTTGACCTTTCTCCCAGATAATCCATTGGCAACAAACTAGCTGTGTGTGTGGTATGTATGAGAATCGTAATACTATAGAAAATCTTAATAAAGTATGATGATACATTTCCAAAACACCTACCAAGTCATATCTAATTTGCCATTAATAATTATTTGTTATTAACATTGTACTACTACTATCATACAGTACAATTACTTTTACCACATATCAAGGTACAAGACTGTCAGATAACCCACAACCTTAACTGTGTGCATACTCCTGACTATCATGAATGAAGAGGCATAGAGCACCATACTACATCCCTTCATTTGCAAGGGAGCTGTGTCAATATTTGAGCAGGTGTAAGGTATTCAACATTGTTAGCCAAGCAATTCAGTCATGACATAATAGCATTCCACAGCAACATCAAATTCAGACTTAAACACCACCACCATGGAGTTAACCACTGCGCTCAATATCCCCAGACTACTCTCTAAGATGATTTCATTGTAATGTGGTGTAAAGGAACCACTGAGCAACAACAAGCCACTCGATCCAGCTGGCCACCACAATGATCCTAATCTGCAGTACTTAAAGCTGGTGTAGGTAAGTTTTGTGAAGCTAGTTATTTTAGCTTCTATTCCAAACGATTCAAACCATAATATCCCACTCCCTGCCTTCAAAGACACTCCCACAAAACACATGAACGTGCTTCCTGACTACAGAACTGAAAGTGTAGTTAGTCCACGAGAGAGAGCTTTTGACAGAGGAGCATCGTTCTTTTCACAAATTACCCAATGTCGCATTCACATGCAAGAACACACACACAACAATATCATAATGGACAATTTGGACATGGCTAACGTTAGTACTCACTTCTTTCAAGCTAGCATGTTAGTTTTGGGAAATGTTATAATAGTTTTAACTGTGAAAACTGGAACTTGATTTATTGCCTGCTCTTTCTCCGCCATTCTTGTGCCTCAAGCTCGATTGTTTAGAATACCTCTGCCTAGCCTGCTTGAAAACTACAGTAACGCGCATTGAGGGGCAGGGGCAGAGTGTGTGCAGGTAGGTATGTAGACAGAAAGGTAGCTTGTCCAATAATCTTGGAACAGTCTTAATGATTCGTCGTGTTTATTACAGTCCTGCGACGTCCACAGATGTCGGATTGATTACATATTACCGTCAAACCTTTAGATGTATTGGTTGCTATCAGGATGTGAAGTTTATTTCTGCAAATATGACTAAATGTGCTTCTCAACAACATTGCCTACACCATATCTTTAATCACAATTGTTTTCTTCTTCACCAAATCACTTTAAACCAATTTTAACAAGTCAAGATGAGAGGAAGGGCACTAATGGTTTTCAAAAATGCCCTCTAATGTTATGATGATCATTTATGAAACTGACAAATGTACTACTTTGAACCACTCTCCCTGGAGCTCTACTGTCCCAGCCCTGTGGTCTTCTCAGGTCGGATCAGATTCTCTCATTTCTGGGTGGGACTGTCATTAACCAACTGTTGCTCAATCCAAGAGCTCACCATACCTGAATTGGGTAAAGCTCCAGGGAAGGGTTTCCCATTAGTGAATCAGGGACTGTGTGTGTTTTCTTTCATTTGTTAACTGGCAAAAAAATAAAAAATTAAACCGCTTTCGCGTAAGCAGTTACTTTCACTCTCATTCATCACTGGGGAAAAGTAACCCAACCCAAACCGGAACCTTTCCTCTTAAAGAAAATATTTAATCTATTAACGATGAAGACTGAATTTGTTTAGTAATGGAGGAAAAATAATCCAACTGTACAAAAATAGTGAATCCCTGGCAGTGTGAGAAGTTTTAAGCACTTCTTTTTTTCCATTCTTGACCACTGAAGATCTCGAGACAAAGCTCTGTCCTCACAAGTAACAATGGCAATACTTTTCAACTTCACTCTGTCTGTACAATACTTTACGCCTGAGAGAACAGATTGGTGTCTCCATACATTTCTAAAGAAAATATGATCACAGAATTTACATAACTGCAGTGTTTCCCCTACCTTTATATTAGGGGGGTTACATAACTGCAGTGTTTCCCCTACCTTTATATTAGGGGGGTTACATAACTGCAGTGTTTCCCCTACCTTTATATTAGGGGGGTTACATAACTGCAGTGTTTCCCCTACCTTTATATTAGGGGGGTTACATAACTGCAGTGTTTCCCCTACCTTTATATTAGGGGGTTACATAACTGCAGTGTTTCCCCTACCTTTATATTAGGGGGGTTACATAACTGCAGTGTTTCCCCTACCTTTATATTAGGGGGGTTACATAACTGCAGTGTTTCCCCTACCTTTATATTAGGGGGGTTACATAACTGCAGTGTTTCCCCTACCTTTATATTAGGGGGGTTACATAACTGCAGTGTTTCCCCTACCTTTATATTAGGGGGGTTACATAACTGCAGTGTTTCCCCTACCTTTATATTAGGGGGGTTACATAACTGCAGTGTTTCCCCTACCTTTATATTAGGGGGGTTACATAACTGCAGTGTTTCCCCTACCTTTATATTAGGGGGGTTACATAACTGCAGTGTTTCCCCTACCTTTATATTAGGGGGGTTACATAACTGCAGTGTTTCCCCTACCTTTATATTAGGGGGGTTACATAACTGCAGTGTTTCCCCTACCTTTATATTAGGGGGGTTACATAACTGCAGTGTTTCCCCTACCTTTATATTAGGGGGGTTACATAACTGCAGTGTTTCCCCTACCTTTATATTAGGGGGGTTACATAACTGCAGTGTTTCCCCTACCTTTATATTAGGGGGGCGCCGCAACGGCACCCCCCCCCTCCCCCCTGGAAGGTCAAGTTTTTTTTATTTTTTATATTGCGCCAGATCACAAAATAAGTCATTTAAGGTTACCTTTCCTATAAAACAGATATATAGCTTGCTCTTTATTAAACAAACTAAATGGCCTTATGTTATTTATCTTATTTACACGACGGCATGTCATTTCTGTCTCTACATGGTCGGGCGACCATGTTTCTACATAGAAATGAATCCATAACTGAAAACAAACTGCAAGCCCGCATCTGTCCTACTATTATGTCCAGTTTTTTCACTAGTCACAGTGGTTGAAAAGTAATCCATGTTTGAAGACCACATGAAAATTAAATATCTTAATACCCCAATCCCTGGAACATGTATTAATGTAAAGACAACTCATTGAACATGTACATAGCTGACACTTGGGCTCCCATTCCAGCTGTTTCTCTATGTAATAGAGGAGCACCATTTAGGGAACTCTGCTTGTTTAAACCCACAAATGTAAACGGTTTAGAGTCCACATTCCAAACCATGCTAAATTAACTGCATTATCTAACGCTTAGGGTTGAAGAATATGAAGAATTTCATACAAAACGACAAATTATCCACTGACTAGTTTTGGAAAATCATATTTTTCCAGTTCTCTTTCCCCCCCCTCTCTATAATTATAATTCCCATATCCTCCTTAAAAGACATGGCAGATGTTGTGGACTTAAAAAGGCATTTGGGTCGAGCCTAGAGGGACCACACAGTAAGATAGGACATGGATTTGGGCTTTTATCCATCATTTAAAGATTGTTTGAGAGCATGCACCTACAGTACAGTATGCCTTTTTTCTGTGATGTACAACCGTAACCTAGTCTTGCCTAGTCTTGTTCATCATGCGCATTAAGAGATGAGCTTTGGCATGAGGATAAACGAGTATGACAATACAATATTTTTCATTTGTGCATCTTAGACGGCAACTTAATATAGGCCTATTAAGTTGTAGCACTAGCAGCACATACAGTATATTAAGCACAGCCAAACTGTCCATGATTTTTAATAAAGACAAACATTTTAAACTATATTGACCTCACCTCTCACTTTACATGCATGTATGGAACATTATAATCCTCCTAATAAAATACACAGTAAAGACAACAATTAAGACAGGAGGGACAATTAAATCCAAATAAATTGTTGTAGATTGTAGTGAAATACATATTAAAATTGTAACATAAGCAAAAAGTACATTTTGTTTAGGAACCCCTTGATAACCAAATGTTGTCCTGCAATGCTTAGGCAGGAAAGGGTTAAACTGAACTAACACCTATCAAATAGGAAGTTAACCTAAACCCCCTAATCTTTCCAAATCGGTCACCAAATGGATAATGCCACAAATGCAGCTGGCACAAGCAGGGAATTCAACAAAAATGAATCAAAGCAAAGTGAGATCAACCTTCAACCCCCTGATATTTTACCCCCTATGTTGGTATAAGTACAGCCCCATTAACAATAATTTGATAGATTTTCTCACTTGGAAATCCACCACCAAATTTATATTTTAAGTGATACTATTTAGCCTACTGTCAGAAATTGTGTTGAAACTACAGCTAATCGAAAATATTAAGAATTTCATTTGTATAGCTGTTTAATGATTAATGCCATCCACAAAACTGTTTTGGTTATGTAAGGAAACTAAAAAACTGAGAAGAATGGTAGATAAATGGAGAGTTCCGAGTTTACTCACGTGTTTGACTAGTAGGCCTATGGCCTAGCTAGCTTTCTTCAGCAACGCTGAGATACGCCATGCTGTGATGAGCTACATTCCCCACGCAAATAACCATATAAAACTGAGCGACTCAAAAGTAATCGGATATAAAGCTGTACAGTTTGTGACTGAAGCAATCTTTTTTTCATCAAACATTGATTCGGGAACTTCAGAGGCATAGCCATGCAAGAACGTTGTCACCCTAAACCTGCTAAGTACACCTGTAGCATATCAATAAAGGGACAGGTGACGTCTGTTTGGGGGGTGACATCGTAGCCTATTATAAATTAACAGTTAAAAGTAATGAGCAACAGGTCAACATGTTTAGTCAAAATATAATAATTCAGGTAATAATTCGTCCTACCTGGTACAGCATCCGTTGATTTCTCTGTGTTTTTCTTTTTATCAACCTTTTTATTCCCACCATTCTGTCTGTCCTTACGCGTTTTGTCAGACATTTCTTAATTACGTGAAGGCTAATCAAGTGCTTTAAAAACTGATTCTCCTCGACTATCAGCCACCCGAAAGGGATAATGGAATCAAAGTCCTCTAAGAACTTGTGGACGTGTGTAACGTCAGTCAACTTAACTATCCAATACCGGGTTCCAGAGATGTCTTATAGCCTATCTTTATAGAAAAAATAATGATGGGAGGAGCGTGTGACGACGTCGTGTTCTCTTGGTTCTCCTGGTCCGGACACAAAATAAACATTAGTCCTGGTTCGTTTAGCGTTCACACTGGCATTTTTACCACCGAACCTAAACAAAAGTCATAGGGATAAGGTCGCAACCTGATTGGACAGTTTTTAAACCTATTACTGAACATTTTGAACACTTCAGCATTTCTTTGTCGTGCGACTCGGACCAAATTTTAACAAGGAGTTTTACCTCCTCGTTGGTCCACGTTCCTCTGCTCATTTTGTTACCGCTTTAATGGGTTGTATCTTGTGACGTCAAATCTTATTATTGGTCCGTTTAGACGTATTTGGTCCGTGTTGCGTTCACATCAATCGACAGCACTAGAGTTCGTTTGGAAGCGGACCGAGACCTACTTTTCAAGCGCGCACTTTCTTGGTCCGCGCTCCAGGGTTCGGACGACAGCACTAACTAATCGCACCAGTGTTCGTTTTAAAACCAAACCTGCCAAGTGTGAACACGACTTAAATTCTCCTTCAAACATTTCTCAGTGCGCCTGTCACGTGCACGACAAGAGCCAGCGGTCGTTTAGGCTACTCACTCGGTAGGGGTCTGGGAACAATAATATTGACGCACTGACAACTTTTTGCGCTTGTATTGGAAAAACGAATTGCTATTACTGGAATTGGAATTTGGAAGTTGCCCACTCATGCTGCTAATTAAAATTATTATTCTTATATATATATTTTATTTTTAAACTGTTTAGTTCTTAGAATTAGTTTAACTATTGTACTTTTTTACTTAATTTAAGACCCGTATATGTTTATTGTTTGCACCTTCCTGCCACAGTAAATTCAGTGTTTGTGTAACATACACAAACACGAATTCTGATTCTAAATAAAACAAATTTACGTCTACTGAAAAGTTTGATTCCACAACAACTGGGACAAAGAACTCTTAACAAGCTGAATGCAGGCATACAAAGCATCAACTAACACTGATATAATTTAACCTGTCAAGCGTCATCTTTTAACATCGTCAATGAATGTGTAAAAAGTATTAATAATGACCGCTTCAAATTTAAAGTAAATGCAGCATAACCACCAACAACTCTAATAAGACATTTCTCCATATTCTTCAACAATTGTAAACACCAATTGCAAACAGGGGGGTATTCCACAGGCCTGTTCCATAAAGGCCGCTCAAAAAAGTTGGACTGAAAGTCCCAAACCTGACTTGAATTAGTTTAATTAGTCAAGCGGGGCTAAAGCGGTTCCATAAAGACCAATTTCAGCTCACGCACTGCTACTAATTCAAGTCAGATTTAAGTAGTCAAGCTAATTGCGCGTGCACCCTATTCTGAAACAGCCCGAGAGGTAAAACATGGATCATACAATCCACCACGGCAAAAGCAATGCACACGGCCACGTGACTTATTCCAGAAAGAACGTTCCCTTTAAGCCGTGTACTATGACAGCTCTTATCCACCGCTTCATCAAAATAAAATGACATGCCATGATTGACGTGAACTATAGACCAATTATCACTCTACGTCACACCACTGTCAAGCATGCTCAACTGCGCATGTCGGCTGCAAAAGACGAACTTCTCCCAGGTATAAAACACTTGGAGTGTCGATCAGGTCATCATATATCTCTGGCCACTGGATTTCAGAGCTTGACATTAACTTTTTGAGGCACTTGTCCTTTGGACAAGTACATTTACGTTTCATTTGTCCATGCACAAAAGTCACTTGACCCCCGATACCTTTAAATAGCCTGACCAAGTGATAGGGCAAAACTAGCCTGGCTAACGGAGGTCACATTCTCAGGCAAATGACGAATGAAACAGGCTCGCAAGTTAGCTAAACTTATACTAGCCTATATCTTAAATAATTTTGTAGACATAACAATGGATTCTGCCACTAAATGAGTTACTTGGCTATATTTCTGGACATACTATCCACAACCAGGGCTGGACTGGGACAAAAAATCGGCCCTGGCATTTTTGGCCCAGGCGGTCCACAGATTTAATTTGGTCTAACATAATATATATGAACATAAATATTATACCGTAAATTTGTAATGGGGTTGGCCACCAAGTTATTTATATTTTTCAAGTCCATTTCTGCTTGATTTCTGCTACCTGTCAAGTCAAATTGCAGTGTTTTTTTGGGTGTGTAAATTAACTTTGTTTTGTAAATAAACTATGTACTGTGTTATTTCTGTAACACAGAAATGCTATTATAAGTCCCTGGTGCTTGAGCTTTTTTTCAAAAAAATATTTTGTATGTTCCAGCACTTATAGACCCAGATTATACTGTATATATTAATTAAAATAGTGACCCAAGACTCTGGACTATGGACCCCCTGAAGTAGCCTTGGCCACCCCTTGGCCACCCCATGGTATAAAACTCTAGTTCCGCCACTGGTTCGTACCCACTGCAGGACGAACATAGGCCCGATACCTCTGACGGAGTTTGTACCACGTCTGTTACATAAAATTGGCCTAGTCATATTTTCTTTATCACACGATGACTGACATATTGTCACATTATAAACATCTCTTTCCAAATAGGCGTAATAATTTTATTAGCACTGGGGGGGGGGGGGGGGAATGTCACTCTTGCCTGTCTTCAAAACTTGAGAGCCCTGCAGCCCTCATGTAGCGGGTTTAGTGAAAACTTTGAGTTGTTTAACCCTGAAAAGAGGCATACTCCAAGGTTTCCGTTCCAGAAAGGCAGGTAACGAAACCTTTTGGTAAGTTTCCATGGTAACTTATTCCGTGAAACTAACCTGGGCTGCGTTTCCCAATAACGATGGATCGTAGCAACGATCGAGCAAAATAACGAAACCATCGATATTTCTTACGTGCGTTTCCCAAACATGCTCGTAAGGAGTAGGCTAATCTATGCGCTTTCAAGAGCTACGAATTTTAAAGAGACACATTAGCTACGGTGTCTTTGGGAACGGCCCGTAAAAGTAAGATTCATCGTACGATGGATTCTACGATCAACTTACCAAATACAATTTCAATTAGTTGTCTTTATTTCAGTGCCAAAAAGCATTTGGTCAGTTCTGAGTGCACGTCCACAGCGAGTAACATTAGCGATGTAGGCCTAAAGGCCGAAATATGCTTCTGCATCTCCATTTACCATGGGCGGGTGCACGGATATGCACGGATACGGACGGATACGGACGGATAGACTTTGTTTTTGGTTCTCCATAGGCTGTGGGTGCTGAAAACAATTCACCGCCAGAAGAGTAGGTGGCGCAACGGTTTTTTGTAAGTCGTCCTGGAGTGTTTATTTAGCCTACCTAGGTAAGTCGGAGCAAGTCAGAGCAGTTGGAGCAAATTTACAAATTAGCCGTTTCATCAATAAAATACGCACATTTTCAGCAACTACACTGCCCATTTCTTGTCACATTTTAATTTAATTTCAGATGCTGATTTACATGTACTGTTTAGCTGAAATATTAATTGTAAAAACTTACAGCAATGGCGGTCAAAGGATTCTGTTCGTCCTGTTTATCACGGCAACCCCGCCCCTGACGCAAGCGGTTCTTAATACTGACCTAATCACAGCCAAGGGGGTATCCGTAACTATCCGAAATTACGATTGATATTTAGAAAATTCAGGAGGTGTACGTCGAGCTCTCCGGGGCTCTCCGAGGGCTCTCGGAGAGCTCGGAGAGGGCGTTCCCCCGTAGAGGAGGGCGTTCCCATGTGTCCGTTTTTCGAAAAACGCAGAAGCATATATTGGCCTTAAGGGCTGAGAATGTTGCTAAAATAAATTACAGATTGTGACGGGAAACGGTAACGTTAACCTAGGTATTCATCGGGGAATTAAAGCACATCGAATCGCAGTCTTAAAATCCTCTCCCGGCGTATAACTAAGCAAATTAAATTTTGTTCGAGATCGGTCGGCTGCACCAGGAAAGAGTATCCCATGTCTGCCAACGCTATCAGGCTCAGAAAGTGGGAGGGGATAGGTAAAAACGCAGAATTTGGCATGGAAAACCTGCCAGGGAGCAGGTTAGTTTCACAGAGTAAATTACCATGGAAATTTACCAAAAGGTTTCGTTACCTCTCTTTCTGGAACGGGAAACCCGAAGTATGCCACTTTTCAGGGTTAACCAACTCAGAGTTTCCACTAAACCCGCTACCTGGAACACCCCCCTGTAGGCTAGTTGTGTTGACTTGTCAATACACATTCTGTAATCCATGTGCGTCTTCATGAATCAGAATCAAAAAGGGATTTATTCGCCATGAAAGTTTGCACAGACAAGGAATTTGCTTTGGCAGGAAGGTGCATACAATAAACATAGGAATCTTAAATTTAAATATGTGGTCTAACTATACTAAGGGTACATAAACTAGCAATACTAAGTGGAATTAGAATGAAAATAAAATAAACATGACACAT
This sequence comes from Thaleichthys pacificus, assembly GCA_023658055.1. Lineage (NCBI taxonomy): Eukaryota > Metazoa > Chordata > Actinopteri > Osmeriformes > Osmeridae > Thaleichthys > Thaleichthys pacificus. Next base: position 413,331 of record CM042865.1, read on the forward strand.
TGCAAGTTAAAATGAGAGCATTGGATGACAAGGTGAGGGACATTGGCTTTACCACCAATCTTGTACAAGCTTATTACTGCAGTACGTGTGCCCGTGATGCCTGTGATGCAGATAGCGATTAAGATGTTGGAGAGTTGATTCCAAGTTAATGTTTTTGGAGTTGGTGGGCGTTCACAAAAAAAGTGTTAAGTGCTGTGCCCGTTGGCGGTTTAGATCCATGGCTCTATTGCTTCCTGCAGTTCAACCTGACAGCCAACGTGTTTACATGTTTAAAGGCCTATTTATTTTTCTTGAAACACAGCCTAAAATAGCACACACAATATTGCATGTCCTTCGGACCTGGGAAAGACACATGTCAAATTTCAACTTCATACAATGCCCGGATCACCAGATAATCTAGCCACAGACACACACACAGACTGACACACAGATCCCTGGAATTTTAGATAGATAAACATCCTGGTTGATGACATTTCCTTATGTGAAAATGTAAACTACTGTAGGTCTACTGTTATACAGGCATCTGCTTGTGTGACAGAAAGGTTCTGGTTCACCGCGTCAAGTATCAAGTTTAGAGATAGGTAGCACATACATAGCATTAGAAGTCTATACAATGAGAGAAGCAACACACCTATGTACAATATATTTTTTATACTGTACTAAAACTAGATAACAGTACTCCTCAATCTTAATACATACAATATGAATGCCATAAAAAATATTTAATTTGGTTTAAAGCAGAGCACATCACATACTGCTAAAAACATTCTGTATTGTGCAATTTGTTGAGTCCTAATCTTTCCTCAGTTTTACTGGCAACTGCTAGTGCGGCAAGACAAGGCCTGTTTCTTAGTGGCAACCCAAGACCAGACTTTGTTTTTGTTTTTTGCTAAAGCCCCTGTTGACATGAGCAACCTCCACAAAATAATTTTGACAGAAATTAGATGAAAGGTGCTGTATAAAAAGAGGTAGCCAGTGCCTTAATAAAATAACATGAAAGCGTAGAGCTTTGGGAAACTCCTTCCTCTTAATAGTTTAAGGATTGCAGTAGAACAGTCACCTCCAAAGCTCAGAGTCTCTAAAACCATCTAACTGTTGACAGTACCGACACCCTAATACATAAAATTATATCATACATAGAATATCATTCAAATCTTTACATTTGTCAAGATTAACACACTTCCCATCTCAGAAAACTATAATCTGAATTGAATTCAAATAAATGCTAAATCTGATACGTAAATATTCACCCTCTTAGTTTCTCAAATACCTGATCTTCATTGTGACGCTACATTTACAAGCAGAAGCATGCTGCATACAGTTATTGTTTAAAAAGGCTCGGTCCTCCATTGATGGTGGAGTTTCGACAGTGGGAGTTGCATGAATGGCCTGTTACTGGTAATGCTACAGTTTCCCTTCTTCCTACCCTTCGTTTGGAATGTGACTTTAGAAGTTTAGAAGTATTGACAATAGGATAAAGTAGGAGACAGCTGATCGTGAGAATATAGTTGGCTGTACTGTACACACTGACAGTACACACCAAAGACATACTGTAATCATCTATGCTGGTTTAAAATAGTTTCTAAAACAGCGTCTAATTCAACTCCATGCAAAAGAAAATTTGATTTATTAAGCATCAGCTTAATCTTTACTTCCATCAAATGGTAGCCTGACGTTGTCATACTCATAATTCTTGTCAGAATATGAGTCTGAGAACTCTCCATTGGGCTGTGACTATGGGGCGTGTTTCAACCGAACCCGGAAAACAAATGCCTCTTTGCTCAATTGGATAGACCTACAACCAATCAGAGCAACGTAGTATGTTAACTTTTACCAAACCCCGTAGGAAGGACGGCAAAAACATATATTCCATCGACAAATGCCTTGATTGCGTTTCTCTGTACCTCTTTCAAAATGAATGCGCTGTCGATGTCTTCTAAAACAGACTCGATGGCAGAATCATAACATCCCAGCTCTCCAGCGGTAGCCATGTTTGTTGAAAACGAATTCAACCAAAGCGCTCTTTGGGTGACGTGGTTGATTACGTTACTGTTGATAATCTGTCCATCATCGTATAAAGCCCGCCCTGACAATTCCATTGTTCCGAACAGCTTCTGTTCGGACATAGTTGTTCCCCAACCGAGACTCCCCAGACCCAACTTCCCGACCAAATTATTTTGTGGGCGGGGATAAGTTGGGCTGGCAGCCAGGCTAACTGTCAGCCAAACTAAGTGGGCAATTAACTGCTTCACCAACTGGTGCCAAGAGATAGGGAAAACCGTAGACCTGAAGACCATAACCAGGGAAGAAATGAATGAAATACTGCGGGATTTCTACGGCACTGTGCGCAATGGAAAGGGTGACCACTATGGGATCAGCAGTTACGTCTGCCTGCGTTCGGGACTGAACCGACACATTAATGATCCACCATTGAGTCGGTGCTGGTGTTTAATGAAAGAAAGCGCTTTCAAGTCCGCAAACAATGTTTTTCTTGGCGTTGTGAAAACCCCTAGACGACAGGGGCACGACCAAACGAAACATCATGGATCCATACCAGCCTGTGATCTAACATCAATAAAGGCCTCACTGGATCCAACCACACCAGAGGGCCTAGTTAGAAAGATCTGGTTCGACATACAACTGCACTTTGGACGCAGAGGGAAGGAGGGTAACCGCCAGCTAACCAAAGGGTCGTTCGCAGTTTTTGCTGATGAGAATGGACAAAAGTATGCCAGCATGACATTTAATGAGGAGACCAAGAACCATAAAGATCCTCAGGAGCGCAAGAAGGACAGTCGCCGTGGATACATGTATGCTCTTCCAGGAAACCTCCGCTGTCCTGTCGCCTCCTTGGAGAAGTACCTGTCACTCCTACCCCCCAAAGCACCTGCTTTCTACATGCACCCAAAGAAGAGCGCTGCCTCTTCAGATGACATTTGGTAGGTATTGGCTTTAGTAGGCTACTCTTTAGCGCTTTAGCCAACCCTAACACGCATTAATAATAATGATTACAAAAATTCTCTGCCGCAGGTACAGAATGGAGCCAATGGGCGTCAATTATCTTGCAACAATGTTGCCCAGGATATGCAAGGCAGCGGGCACAACAGTCTACACCAATCACTGCCTGCGCAGCACCTTGGTGCAAACGCTCTCTAATGCTGGGTTGGAAGCAAGAGAAATCATGTCAGTGAGTGGACATGAATCCGAAAGCTCCCTTCAAAGCTACTGGGCACCAAATTTCAATGAAAGACAGCGTTGGAGTAATATCCTTGCTGGAGAAGGCACTTCCAACAGCGAGCCACCGGCAAAGAGAGCAAGAGTGGTCGAAAGCGATGTCATCAGAGACGAAGGGGACATGAGAAACGTTTTCCATGGATGCACAATTAGTGGAAATATCCAAATCAATATAAGCAAACCGTAACATGTTTATACCTAATGTTTAAAATAAATATTATTTTATTGAAAGTGTCCCATTGTCATTGTTGTTATTTTAAAGGCAGCTTTTATGAAATGAGCAAAGTCAATTGCGAGATCTAGCTAGCTAGCTAGGCTAACAAACGTGAAGTTCACAATGCTGTTTGTCCGTTGCATAGCACAGGCATGAAAATCCCTCACCTTTCGGCGAAATTCGCCGTTTTGAAACCAAAATAGGTGACCTACGTGAATCGTGTAGATTCGATGAGAAATTGTTTTTTTGGGGGGGGGGGGGGTATATTCATTCAGTGAACTGTGAACAGGTGCGCGTGTCAGAAGGGAGCGCGAGTGCATGGAAATATGAACGCGAAGGGCCTTGCATCACCAGAGCAGACCACCATCAGAAGCTGAAAGCACTGGCCTCGGCGATTTACCTGACTGAATTTGGTGAATGATGGTTTCAATCATTTTTATATTTTCTGGTATATCAGTTACCCAGGAGCTCTGTTGACATAGACTTAGCTAACGTTAGCTACAGCTTGATGAATTGACTCATTGAACACAGCAGGAGAGAACGCAACGTTAGCCAGCTAGCTAAAGCTCCGGTGGAAAATTCCAAATGAACTTATGCAGCCCTTAGTGCCGCTTACACACAACAGTGACACTGACAGATCGAAAGCTAATTTGAGACAATATAAAGATGGAAAACCAGGCTAAGAAACGTAAATGTAATTACTTTCACTAGACAACGTTTTACCAATTGGACAAACGGCTATGTTTGTTTGTTTCAAGCTCCAAAAACTATTTTTTGCTCAAATCTGACAAAAAAAATTTATCTCGCGCGCTATGCGCGCTCGCATTAAGCATGGAAGTCCCTAACTAGCATCACATCAGGCATAATTTGCATGCATTAGCAGGGTGCTTGCTGTGGTGGCGTATACGGGACCGGTTTTGGTGGGCCGGTCTGAATCAATAATCAATAAGCAGACCTGCCAACCTGTACGCAATTTGTGTAGCGGATACGCATTTTGACTTCAAAGTACGCTGGTACTTGTATTGGCTGTCAATCATGATGGAAGAGTAGACAAGTTAAGTTACAGCATGTCCACCATCTCTTGTGGGGGTTATGCATAAGCCATTTGTGGTGCCCTTACCACATTGTGCCTCATATACTGTAAATGTTAGACCCAGTGACAGGCTGGCATGAAATGGCTTGCATAATACTTAGTAAGGAGGCCATAATAATTTTTGACTCATGGCTTAAGTTACGTTTCTCCAGCTCTCCCCAGGTTGGCAAAATAAGTATCTCAAAATGCATCAGATTGATGCTTTAAAATATGGAATATAAAAAAAATTCTTATGGGGGAGCATGCACCCGGACCCCCTTAGAGGGGTAATATCATTCTCACCTTTTTCACCCCTGACCCGTTTTCATGCCTGATAGCAACAGCCACTGTTTACAGGGACTATTTTCTCTCGGCTACTGAAATGCGATACACAATGTTTGTTGTCTATAAATATTTTGTGCTGAAAGGCAGCTTACTATTTATTTACTATTTATAATTTCGCTGGCAACCGTATTATAAAAGCAATAAGGTACTCGAGGCACTACTTTATTGGCGATAAAGTACTGCCTCTCGTACCTTATTGCTTAATTATAATACGGGTGGATGAAATCAAGCATTCTGATTGGTTGAGAGGGAGTCCCGGGGTGTGCATTATTGAGCGATAAAGTACTGTGCGCCTTTTTACATTTACCTTAAAAGGGAAGCGTTCCATATTAGTGCACACTCAAAAAGTAACTGTACACCTGTTTACAATTAAGCTGAGGAGCGTTCTATATTGGTGCGTTATCAAAATAACGGTTAGATCGTGCGCGACCGTTATTAGTTGTCATTTCAAGCTTGACAGTTAATCTCAATGAAAGACAGCGTTGGAGTAATATCCTTGTACTTCCAACACCGAGCCACCGGCTAAGAGAGCAAGAGTGGTCGGAAGCAAAGTCATCAGAGATGAAGGGGACATGAGAAACGTGTTCCACGGATGCACAATTAATGGAGATATCCAAATCAATATAACCAAATCTTAACAACAGCCTTATTCTATCGAGTAACTCGTAACTATAGTATAGCCTATACCCAGTGCCTACATTTGAATGATTTAGAATGTTTAGGCCTAATGTTTAAATTAAATATTCTTTTATTGAAAGTGTCCCATTGTCATTGTTGTTATTTTAAAGGCAACTTTTATAAAATGAGCATTGAGAATGAATGAGATGGTGCAAGATCTAGCTAGGCTAACAAACGTGAAGTTCACAATGCTGTTTGTCCGTTGCATAGCAACAGCCACACGTACGGGACTATTTTCTCTCGGCTACTGAAATGGATACACAACGTTTGTTGGCTATAACTATTTTGTGCTGAAAGAAAGCTTACTTTTTATTCACTATTTATAATTTCGCTGGTAACCGTATTAAAAAAGAAATAAGGTACTCGAGGCAGTACATTATCGTCAATAAAGTACGTGTTCCATGGTTTGCCTAACAACACCCTGGAACACGTACTTTATTGACGATAATGTACTGCCTCTCGTACCTTATTGCTTAAGAATGAGTTAGTGGGCGGGGCTTTTATACTGGTTGATCTCTGATCTCCAACTTAACCTGCTCCCGACCAGGTTAGCCGTTCAGCATGTGTTACCATGGCGATCTACCCCGGTAACAAGTGATCCACCGTCGTAGTACAGAAAACCCTGGGTTGAACCTGAAGTTACCTCGCTAACGCCAAATCTTGATTCGTAGTACAGGCCCCAGATGTCCTCTTTTACCCGGACATGTCCTCTTATCGAGACCTAAAAAATGCGTCCGGCAGGTAGGGCTGGGTGGTATGACGGTATATACCGTGCGACGGTAGAAATGTGTCTACCGGGAGAGATTTGGCTATACCGTTTCAACCGCGGTATACTTGTATACTATATTTTTGTATTACACGTGTCAATTAAATGTCTGGTTGTTGTATTGTATATAAGCCATCATATAAATCGCATTCTTGCGATATTTAGAATTGTAGTTGAACTTTTATTTGATTTGCTATTTCCGTTTGACCTTGAAGCACATTTGCGTTGGTCTGACGGAACGAAGTGTATTTTGTCTAAGCGGACCACATTCATGCCGATGCTAATTAATTATATACGCCGAAGGTTGATACGCCGAAACCGAAGTTAGATATGGATAGTAAAACTCAGACTGATCGCTTTCGCTCATTTAGAAATTTTCGTAGTAGGTCACCACGCGGATGGCATGACTGCGTATCAGCCAATCGGAACGCTCGTACTCGTAACTTTTTGGAATCTTTTGTTTTTAACTCAAGTGTTATCTCATGTGAGGCAGTTGTTTTTGTTTGTAATAAATAATCGAGTGTGATGATGAAGTATGGTATGGTTATTTTGTACCATTTCTTAATTGAATTTACAGAACAATTACTATACCGTGATATATACCGTAACCGTGATATAAAATTACTCATACCGTGATAGAAGATTTTGGCCATACCCCCCCCCCCATACCGGCAGGGATTCCAAAATTGTCCGGGATTTTGCCTCGTCGGATATTTGTGTTTCTCTGGGTCTTTCCCAAACTATTACGCCCTTACAAGTTTTGGAAAGGGTATCTACCTTAGCTAGGCTGAAGTTAGTTGACAAAACTGAATTTAAAAGTACAAAAACCCCACCAGGAGCACCGACAACGTCGGCAACCCTGCGCCAGGCCTCATTCTTTTTGTCAATGTCTCTGTACAAATACAGAGACATATCGTACAGAACTGGATATGCAGCCACACAAGCGATTAGTTACTCCTCCATCTTGAAACTGAAAACTAGAAATGTTTACCATGGTTGCTACGTTACGAGAAACAAGAAAACACTCCAATTGGCCATCGCTAGCGAAAATCGCTCCTCATTTGCATAAAGTTGAGAAAATCTCAACTCGAATTGCTTGAATCGCGTTGTGTCGCTACCCACAATGCACCACGCAAGCGATTCGCCTGGCTCCATTGAAAATAAGTGGAAAGCATGTTGTCGCGTCGCTGCAGTGGACACGCACTGCAGCGACTGGGCTGACTCATTTCTAGTTCAGTCGGTTCCATGAAGCTAGTTCAACGTAGTTCGAACTCAGTTACTATGGTAACTTATGCTTCGAAACTAGCCTGGTCTGGACGTTCCTGCAACACTGACCCAACAGGAAAACGATGATTTACCACGGACATTCTCATTTTCTTATTCAATATGTAGGCTATATTTATAAAAAATCAACTGAGCCTACATAGGCTACAACATTTAGCCTAATGCATTAAACAATGATGAACAATGATTTGATACACACCATAGCCACGTTAAACGTATGGCTATATGGTAGTTTGTGATTTAAAATGTTCAGGCATCAGGCATAGGACTATATCTCAATCAAAATTATTAGAGTATAATTATCATAGCTATATAATTGTTAACAGTAGCCTACAATTGCAAAACAAACCTAAATCCATACATCTATAATCCTCCATTTTCCTGACACAAAAACCATGTAAAAAAAGTTAGGCTACTGGATAATGTATTGATTAATAGTTGGCTATTTATATAAAACAATGTCAAAAAAGTCCATTTAGATGTGTTTAGAGGGTGTCTGTTTTTTAATCAACGAAGTAAAGGTTTAAAAAAGAACCTCGACCTACGTAGCCTATCATTCACGTCAATCATGGCGTGTCATTTTATTTTGATGAAGCGGTGGATGAGGGAGCTGTCATAGTACACCGCTTAAAGGGAACGTTCTTTCTGGAAGAAGTCACGGGGCCGTGTGCATTGTTTTTTGCCGGGGTGGATTGTATGATCCATGTTTTACCTCTCGGGCTGCTTAAGAATAGGGTGCACACGAATTAGTAGGAGTGCGTGAGCTGAAATTGGCTGTTATGGAACCGCTTTAGCCTCGCTTGACTAATTAAACAAATTCAAGTCAGGTTTGGAACTTTAAGTCCATCTTATTTGAGCGGCAGTGTTTCCTAGGCCTGTCGCGATAGTCAATATATTGACTTATCGCACGATATGTGGAAATGAGCGCAATCATTTTTGGTGCCGCGATATATTGCAACTGATCATTTTTATAATAATAAATAATGATTATATACATTTTTACATAAAAACGAATGTCACCAACATTTTAGTCGATCCCGCTGCCTCTGTCATCTTGTCTGCTTTCTGTGTCGAAAGCGTAGGCGGGACTAGCGTCTCCACACACACACACAGAGCGGACACCGACAGGTGAAGAGAAGGCGTGAACCCACTGTGTTATAAAGTGTTCTGTTTCGTGACATCTACAGCTATTTAGGAAGAACAAGTAAAAATTGACTTGGTTTCAAAGCCGCAATCTTCAGCTCCGGTGTGGGAACATTTTGTCTTTAAGCCGAATGAGATGAGAGCCAATTAACGTGAACGAGCCGGTATGTCGACTTTGTTTAAAAACAGTGGAAACAAAAAGAGGCAACTAACTTAACATCTCACCCAGTAGCGGAGATAGCGTGGGTGCGGCCGCCCCAGGGCCCCGTGCCAATAAGGGGCCCCTCAAACACCGCTGATCTTGCATCACTTACTTACATTTTGACAGTTTAACCTTCAAATGCATAATGCAACCCTTCTGTCTGCTTCTTTCTCAAATAGCTTTTTCTTTTTTTTCAGAAATTAGACCATTTTAGTTATGAAAATGGAGAGAAAATGTCAATCGGCGCATTAAAGAGAAAAGAACGAGATAGTAGGAGAAGTGTGGTAGCATCGTGTGCTCCTCTCACATCGTACTTCTCATCATCTGATTGAGCGCACTTGGCCTGTTCAGCACCCATCAGCTGTCGTTGTCTGTGGTGTTGAACATGTTTTACTTGACTGGCAAACTGTTTTCTGTGTTTGTAAATACAAATTTGTCAAAAAATGTGGCTTTTCTTTGTGTTTTATTTGACATATAGGCTTACTTGGCTCAACAAGTGACACGTTATAACATGTGCATTCATCAGATATTTAACGTTTTTTTAAAAACGGTTTTAATTTTAAAATGACTTGGTAGCAGAGGGCGCCTGTGATGAAGCTCCGCCCCCACTGTACTGAGAGTCTAGCTCCGCCCCTGATCTCACCTAAAACATAACTATCCCACCCAGTTGTTCAACCTGTGACAACAACTGCAGCTAGAGCTGGAAAGGGGTCTTCCATACAGTTATCTGTTACAGATGCCTTTTCCCGACAGTGCAAATATAAACGTGACAGCGCGAAATGGCGCACACTTACGGATAGCGTAACTCGCTATATAGCCAAAGAGATGCAGCCATTAACACGGTCGAAATACCAGCATTTACAAATATGCTGCAAAAAGACACACATGGCTGACAACTGTCATGCATTTCAACCATTTCACACGCTCTCATGCCACACCTGGTATATCTCACGTTGAAAAGGCAACACCAACCAAGTAGCCCTGTTCACGTTGTAAACAATAACGGACGATGCGCAGGTTCATGGAGTGAAGCAACCAGGGCTGGACTGGGACAAAAAATCGGCCCTGGCATTTTTGGGCCAGGCGGCCCACACACAGTGTTCGCCCCACAACACTGGATTATTTATGCAGGCATCCGCCTGTAGATTTTTTAGCTTTTTCTGTCTTTATCGATGCTAAACTTTAACGATGCCAAACGATGTTAGGCATTAGCCAACAGCTCGTGTCTTCCTGGATTTGATTGAATCAGGCGAGTGCCAATTAAGGAAATTAACCAATGGGCCGCTGTCAGTTCTTTATGGGCCGGCCTGAAAAAAAGTAATAAATAATAAATATCAAACAATATAAACAAAATATACAAAAAATATCGGCGATTCGGCCCAAAAGTGCGTTGGCCCACCGGGCAAATGCCCGGTATGCCAGATGGCCAGTCCAGCCCTGGAAGCAACATAGACTCGCGAACAGGGTCATTATGTAATCAGTGGCATAAAATGGTCTGAAAATTACAATAATATTGTTTATCACAATTAATTTTGGTGCAAAATATCGCACAACAAAAAGTAGTTATCGTGACAGCTCTAGCGTTTCCCCTACGTTTACAGCTTTTGGGGGGCGGGGGGGGGGAGGGGGGGCACCATGTAAAGACAGAAATGACATGCCGTCGTGTAAATAAGATAAATAACATAAGGCCATTTAGTTTGTTTAATAAAAGAGCAAGCTTTAGACCTGTTTTATAGGAAAGGTAACCTTAAATGACTTCTTTTGTGATCTGGCGCTATATAAACCTTCCAGGGGGGGCGGGGGGTGCCGTTTGGGCCGCCCCCCTAATATAATGGTAGGGGAAACACTGCGCGGCCTGATCTTAACAGCTTAAGGCCGAATTATACTACTCCGACTCCGTTACGGACAGACAGATGGACAGAGTCGGACAGATTCGTTGAATTTATAGTACTCCGAAGGCTGTGGGTGCTGAAAACAATTCACCACCAGAAGAGTAGGTGGCGCTGCACTGCGATGCTAGGTCATCGAAAAGTCTGAGCAAATTTACAAATTTACAAAAAAGCCGTTTCATCAATAAAATAAGCACATTTTCAGCAACTACACTGCCCATTTCTCGTCACATTTTAATTCAGATGCTGATTTACATGTACTGTTTAGCTGAAATATGAATTGTAAAAACTTACAGCAATGGCGGTCAAATGATTCTGTTCGTCTTGTTGGTCACGGCAACCCCGCCCTCGCCCCTGACGCAAGCGGTTCTTAATACGGACCAATCACAGCCAAGGGGTATCCATAAAATGACGGACGGACATACGGGTAGTCAGGAAAATCAGGAGGTGCACGTAGAGCTCTCCGAGGGGCTCGGAGAGGGCGTTCCCTGTGTCCGTGTCCGTGAAAACGGAGTAGTATAAATCGGCCTTTACATCTAAGGTGTGAGCTGTTGCCCCCTGTGCAGTCTTTGTGCATTGCTATGCACATCGCCTTAATATTGTCCTCAGCACAAGGAACACAATCGGACAAGAACGACTGAGAAACTTGGCAATCCTTGCAATTGATAGGAATAATCTAAAATCTCTTGTAAAGAATCTTCACTGGTATGAGAAGACCGTAGACATATTTGCTGCACACACTTCTAGAAGAATGGACTTCTATTTTAAGTAAATGTGTCACTCTGCCCCTCATGGTCCTGATGACAACAACCACACTCTCACAAAAGTTTTTACCCCCAGTGCTTTTTTCAATTACTATTAAACTACCAAAGCTTGACTTGTGTTGATATTTTACTGACTAGACTTCTTCTGACCTTCCAAGATCCAAAGACAGACAGCTTTTACTTATCTCCTGCTCTTGGAATACTGGATTCAACAACAGGCCAGCTATGAAGATAATCTCACAACATGTAAAGTGAGTGGAACCCTCCCACAGGCAGAAGAACTAATAACATTCGTTTTTAATAATTCCAGATTTTCATGGATTTTGTTTGACCTTTTAAAACAGCAGGGGCTGTCTAAAAGTGCCACTGTAATGTACTGGGTGCTGCGTATATATTATATATATTTATCCTTTGTGTTTTAATATGATAATATGATATGTGTTCCTTAGGAAATATGGGGATAAACTTCGGCTGCATTATCTTACCTTAGTTGTATAGTAAGTTTGCATTAGGTTGCTAGTTGGATTATTGCTACATTTGAAAATAAAAACATAACATAACTTGAACATAAGAAAGTAGAGATAAGTAGCCAACTAGTGTAAAATAACATTACGCAATGGTTCGGTTTTCCTCCTGTCCACCCAAGTCTTTTTTGCCACCAGCCGCCACTGCTGAGGAGTGAGTTTAACTGATCTACACCAGCTACATGAACTATGGTGCATAGTGAGGAACAGCAAGATTCCAAGGTACAAACATTTACACAATCAGTCACAATACTCTAGTAAAAAGGTTACAAATCCTGGTGTGAGACATTCAAAAAAAAATTTTAAGTATGGTGTCAGAGGGGACAAGTGAGCTGTTCTTTCCTGTCATCTCCCAAAAACATAGTGAAGTCTGTGTAAATGATTGGTCTTACTCACCTACGCTATAGTAAAAACGATTTGGTTTGTCCAAATAGTTTACAGTGGTGAGGTCAAGGCACTTTAGCAGACCCAAATTTCCAAAGTGCCTTTTCTGAGAAATACAGTTTTTCCATGTGTGTGTCGTCAGAGATAAACACAACGCCTACACACAAAAATACTTTGAAAACAAGAGCCAGAGACTAGTGAGCTTTAGTTGAAGTTCAGATGAATTGGATAATTAAGTTGGAGATAGGGATAAGGATGGGTATAGCTAGACAGAGGAGTCCATTTGTTGTAACCCCAAATTATCTGTAAATTAAGATACTGTAGAGTACACATTGGATACATTAAAACAGGTGAACAACTATTGTACTGTACTTTTGAAAGGATTCAAACCAAAATATCCCATCCCCTCCCTTTAAAGCCAGTCTTCCAAAGCACATGAACTAGCTGTCTGACTACTGCCGGGAGGTAGACAGACAAGTAGCCTGTCCAGTCCTGTTTGGTCTGAATGCCGTCCAATCATTAGAGCCGGTCCAACCTCAATGATTGGTCATGTTTATTACAGTCCTCCGACGCCCACAGATATCTGATTTATTTAATTTTACTGTCGAACCGTTAGATGTATTTGTTGCTATCATGATGTGAAGTTTATTTCAGCAAATATGTCAAAAGGTGCTTCTCAACAACATTACCTACCCTGCCTTTAAGGGATCACTATCCTTAAGTGTTTTCTATTCTCTGCTACAGATACATACTGTACAAAAGTATGGTAAATCTGTGGATCTTCTTTAATCACGCAGTATGTTTCTTGCTTCCGCTAGCTTTTAGGAGTAGGGTTGGGTATCGTTTGGATTTATACGATTCCGATGCCGAACCGGTACTTTCAAACGATTCCGATTCCTAAACGATTCCTAAAACGTAAAAAAAAAAGTAATCAAACAAAGGCTCTTTTATAGTTTTTTTTTAATGAAAAATTATTTAAATGTAACAATATATTAACGTTTTAAAGTAGCCTACTTAAATATATAATAAGTAAACCTAAGTCACCTAACACACAACTACAATAATTTAACAATAAATAACAGTTACACTATTAACAAGTACAGTGCCTTGCAAAAGTATTGACCCCCCTTAGCATTTTTCCTATTTTGTTTTAACCTGGAATTAAAATGGATTTTGGGGGGGTTTGTATCATTTGATTTACACAACATTTGAAGATGCAAAATATTTTTTATTGTGAAACAAACAAGAAATAAGCTTGAAAACGTATTATGTTATGTTATGCACGCTCAAAAACTTGAGCGTGCATAACTATTCACCCCCCCCAAAGTCAATACTTTGTAGAGCCACCTTTTGCAGCAATTACAGCTGCAAGTCTCTTGGGGTATGTATCTATAAGCTTGGCATATCTAGCCAAGGCAAAACTGCTCCAGCTCCTTCAAGTTGGATGGGTTCCGCTTGTGTACAGCAATCTTTAAGTCATACCACAGATTCTCAATTGGATTGAGGTCTGGGCTTTGACTAGGCCATTCCAAGACATTTAAATGTTTCCCCTTAAACCACTTGAGTGTTGCTTTAGCAGTATGCTTAGGGTCATTGTCCTGCTGGAAGGTGAACCTCCGTCCCAGTCTCAAATCTCTGGAAGACTGAAACAGGTTTCCCTGAAGAATTTCCCTGTATTTAGCGCCATCCATAATTCCTTCAATTTTGACCAGTTTCCCAGTCCCTGTAGATGAAAAACATCCCCACAGCATGATGCTGCCACCACCATGCTTCACTGTGGTGTTCTCGGGGTGATGAGAGGTGTTGGGTTTGCGCCAGACATGGCGTTTTCCTTGATGGCTAAAAAGCTCAATTTTAGTCTCATCTGACCAGAGTACCTTCTTCCATATGTTTGGGGAGTCTCCCACATGCCTTTTGGCGAACACCAAACGTGGTGGCTTTTTTTTTTCTTTAAGCAATGGCTTTTTTCTGGCCACTCTTCCATAAAGCCCAGCTCTGTGGAGTGTACGGCTTAAAGTGGTCCTATGGACAGATACTCCAATCTCCGCAGTGGAGCTTTGCAGCTCCTTCAGGGTTAACTTTGGTCTCTTTGTTGCCTCTCTGATTAATGCCCTCCTTGCTTGGTCCGTGAGTTTTGGTGGGCGGCCCTCTCTTGCCAGGTTTGTTGTGGTGCCATATTCGTTCCATTTTGTAATAATGGCTTTAATGGTGCTCCGTGGGATGTTGAAAGTTTTGGATATTTTTTTATAACCCAACCCTGATCTGTACTTCTCCACAACTTTGTCCCTGACCTGTTTGGAGAGCTCCTTGGTCTTCATGGTGCCCCTTGCTTAGTGGCACCCCTTGCTTAAATGGTGTTACAGACTCTGGCCCCCATATATACTGAGATCATGTGACACTTAGATTGCACACAGGTGGACTTTATTTAACTAATAATGTGACTTCTGAAGGTAATTGGTTGCACCAGATCTTATTTAGAGGCTTAATAGCGAAAGGGGTGAATACATATGCACGCACCACTTTTACGTTATTTATTTTTTAGAATTTTTGGAAACAAGTTTTTTTTTCCATTTCACTTCACCAATTTGAACTATTTTGTGTATGTCCATTACATGAAATCCAAATAAAAATCAATTTTAATTCCAGGTTGTAAGACAACAAAATAGGAAAAACGCCATGGGGGGTCAATACTTTTGCAAGGAACTGTAACAACAAAATAAATGTTGAGTTGGTATGCTAACTAAACCAGCTTCAGACTTAAGCAGTTCTTTTGCAGATATTTTGCAGAATTACCATATTTGCCTTCTCTGGTACGATACGACACCTCTCCTGACTTATGACGTGTCCTGCACAGGAGAAAACTCTCTCAGTATCAAAGAGGCCTGTACACACAGGTATGAGTTTGAAAGGGCAGACAAATTGGGGAGGTTGTCCCGGGACTAGGGACCGATGTCTGCAAGCTGTCGAACACGGTGCATCCCTCTGCTTTAAAGATCCTGTAAAGCAAATTCCATGATTTGCTTCTCAGTACATTATATACGTGTTAGACCGTAGAACAGTTTCTCTTCCGTTTTCAGATCAGGTTTTAATGGGCGGAGCCAAGAAATTACCCATCTACGTCACTTTGACCTATCTACATCAGAACACTGCATGGCTTCTCCTCTCACTCGGTGAAACGGTATAAAAGACTCCTGCTGTATTATTATTGTAGCCTACATCAGCTAGCTACGCCTACAGGATGTCTCCCTCCACCCACATCTGCATCTTACCTGGATGCAAGAACTTCAGCTGCGCTGCAACGCTATTTAATTTCCCTAGTGATGAGGAAAGGAAAAATAGGTGGATTGATTTTGTGAAGAGCCACACTGATGGAAAGCTTCGCATCAACTCCAACAGCCGCCTCTGCAGTGACCATTTCACGGCGCATAGTTTTAACATGGACCAGAGACGGACGGGTTTCACGGACACACGGCCTCTCTTGCAGCGCGGAGCCGTACCGAGCATCGCCCTCCCGGCCGTTCCTCCTCCGGTTGCACCTGGACCATCCAGCGCCGCCAGCAGTTCATCACTCAGTTCTGTGTGCTTGTTATAATTATACTAGATAACTTTTCCAGAGGTATCTCTGCTACGAGTTAGTGCAAACCGCTACCTTGATATTAGGCTACTCGGTGTAGAATGATGGTATTTTGGTGAAATGGTAGCTAATGTGCTAGAAGTATTTGGAGAGCTCACTGTCTGCTGTCTCTGGTGTCCATTTTAAATCCTGTGTTACAGCTCAGGGAACAAGCTTCATTTATATGCATCTGTATGTTTCACTCATTGAACAAATAAATTCAAATTCTATACGGTTTTGTTCGGCTTGACGTATCGTCCATTATCTTGAGAGAGATAATGCCTTCCAGCGAGGGGCAGAGCTTCAGCTCCTTCAGGCGACACGCCCCCCCAGTCTCAAGCAGAGAAGACAGCTGATTTTTTCACGATTTCAAAGCCTAATTTAACATACTTTTCTGTGGGGTTTTTTTTCATTCGAATTTGGATGGGTAGTTAATAACATTCTTCTGTGGTGTGGTGAACTTAAAACTCGTTTTCAATTCCACTTTACAGGATCTTTAAGAAGTATTCTGTGTCTCGCCGCATGTTTCAATAGATTTGAAGTGCTTCTCCCTTTGCACGTAATCGTTTGGAAACATTTGAAGCATTTTGCGATGTCGGAATCCTTGGCTGTGAAATACAGCCACACATTCGACCGCTTCGCTTTAGGCATTTTAAATGCACTAAAAGCTAGCTAACGATAGACTAGCAGAGCAAGTGTAATATGTTTACTAGCGATCACATGCAGTGAATGGTTAATATGCTTTTACGTCTGTTTTGGTGAGCCCAGAGGGAAAATATGGCATTTTGAAAGTAGACTACATTAACGGTAGCTAGCCGGAGTTAGTGGTAGTTACTCAAAAAAAGTAATAGATTACACATTACTAGTTACTTAAAAAAAGTTATGCTTTACTTTACTAGATTACTCACTGCTGAAAGTAACTAGTTACACTACTAGTTCCATTACTTTTGGATTACTCCGTGACATCACCTGAGATGCACTTGCCAAATAACAATATATATGCCCAACTCAACTCATACTTATTATAATGAGGACAGATCTCTCTTATGCTTTTTAATACCACAAAGCTGACAAAAAAGTTGTGAACATCAACCTAAAAGTTGTCAAGCATAACAAGGCTACAGTACTGGCAGTAAGCAAAATGTCTCAAAATAAAATAATGCTTAAAACTTTAAATGGCAACATTTCCTCTACTATGTATGCTGCTACAAGCCTGTTTATCTCTGCTTTGGTAACCTGCTGATGTTGAAAGTCAAGTCATGGCTGCTTGGCTGGTGTCGGCAACAATGGCAACGGCAACTTTTATAGGCGTCAGTGTCACTCAGGGTTCGGGGATCCTTAGCTATAGTCTTGAGTTAGCATGTTGCCGTTGAAGATGCTTTGACAGATTAGAGGTTGTGTTTGCGGTGGTGGAGAGGTGGATTTGGCGTGGGAACAATGTACATTGTACAGTTACGTTTTTGTCCTTTCGCGCAACTAATACGAAGTAATGTGCATACCTCCATCCCTCAAAAGACGTCCTAAGCGGTGGCTCTGCCATTCTTGTTTCGCCTCCATGTGTGTTCGAATCCGGTCCGATTCCTACCGGATGCGTAGGAACCGGTTCCATAGTGGAACCGGGTTTCTGTACCCAACCCTAGTTAGGAGTGGCCTTCTTCTATTTACTTGATATTATGAGTTTTGCTTGTTTGAACATGAGCCGGCAGACTACGACTATATGCTTATCATGTAGCATTTATCTGGTGAATTGATCTGCTGGTTTTTACAACCGATAAACACCGGCTACACACATACTAAATAGAATGAATAGTCTAATCTCGTGTATTGAATTGAGCACAGGATGATTTTTTCTTTGTTTGACCTGGTAAACCGTGAATATGTCTTTCAGGATGATTTCGGAAGACGTGATTTGTACCAACAACTTAACACATAACTTGAACCATAATCGGGCCAGGTACATTGCAATGTAGTCAGTACAAAAATACTGGGTGTTAAAACACACATCTAGGATAAGCCATGAAAGCAGGAACCTGGGGCCTCATGTATAAATGTTGCGTACGCACGAAAAGCTTGCGTATGCTGGTTTTCACGCACACAGTGGGATGTATAAAAATGTACATGACGTGAGAATGTGCGGGCCGTCACGCAAACTTTTGAGCAGACGTGAGAATGTACAGGCCTTGTCTGGCTCTGTAACGTGAGGAATTCTAACTGAAAAGTGCCGAAACTCAGCAAACATTACAAAATAAAGTTTCCACCACAGTTTTTTTTTACTGTTTTCATTTTCTTGCATATTACAAAAGTTTAAGTGTTGAAGAAGCCACTGAATATAACAAACAACATGTTTAGGATCACTAAACACTCATTTGTTCTTGTTTACCTAAGCTTCCAGTTGAGTTGTGGGCACGTCATGCGTGATGTGATTTGAATCACGGTGCAGACGTTTTTTCCCTAGGCTACTTATAGCGCGGGGGTACTAGCTGTAATGTTTCATATGTAGGCTGTATTTGTCTGTACAAAGTATGATCCAATCCCCCCTCGTAATCAAGTAGTGAATCGACAGATTTGGTCTTGAGTCGGGCTACTTAAATATAAGTAGGTGTGTTAACTGTCAGGTATATGTACTGGGTGTTAAAACACACATCTAGGATAAGCCATGAAAGCAGGAACCTGGGGCCTCATGTATAAATGTTGCGTACGCACGAAAAGCTTGCGTATGCTGGTATTCACGCACACGGTGGGATGTATAACAATGTACATGACGTGAGAATGTGCGGGCCGTCACGCAAACTTTTGAGCATACGTGAGAATGTACAGGCCTTGTCTGGCTCTGTAACGTGAGGAATTCTAACTGAAAAGTGCCGAAACTCACCAAACATTACAAAATAAAGTTTCCACTACAGTTACAGTCATACGTCTATGACATTGACTATTCAAAAAACATAATTACCTCCACTAATAAAAGTTTGATCATTGATGTGGATTATTCACATCAAAATGCCAAAACCCAAATGAGAAATGCTATTAACTGTTTAATCCGCCACCACTTACTATTTTCTGTTAAACTTGAGGGGGTCAAACGAACGACAAAATCACTCAGGAAATGCATGTCACCCTTTGTATATGGTTAATATTGCACGCTGTGCAACTACAAGATTGGCATGGGAAAATGCAAATGTCTCTGTGAGCCTGACTCTGGCTCATCCATGGCGCACAGAAGGCATGACGCACGGATCCACCTCCCAAGGACCACCACTCGTTTCTTAACTTTTAGTTTTACATCTGCATATTCATTTATGGAAGGAGGCAAGGCGGGGTCAGTGGCTCGTTCACGTGCGGGCCATCTCACGTTGATTGTGATTTATAAAGGAAAGGTGCGCAGGACCTGGCGTACAACCGGTTTTATCAAATCAAATCAAATCAAATCAAATTTATTTGTATAGCCCTTTTTACACGCAAGCATGTCACAGAGGGCTTCACATACGCCCCTAGAACTGCCCCTCAACCAACCTAAACCCTCAAGGAAGACAAGGAAAAACTCCCAGAAAAACTCTCAGCAGGAGAAAAAATGGAAGAAACCTTGGGAGGAGCAATTCAGAGAGGGATCCCCTCCTCCAGAGACGGTTTTATACATGTGTATATTTCTGTGCGTAGGTACTTTTCAAGTTTTGGCGATACGCCTTCTTCTGGTATGTAAGCTGCGCAATCTTTTATACATGAGGCCCCTGGAATTTGATTGAGTGTGAATATTGTTTTCTTTTTTTCACTGAGGTGAAATAATCGACGCTCAACGCTTCTAATGATTAACTCAAAACAAACACACGTCTCTTAAGGCGTGAAAAGGTCTACAATCTTTGAAGCTGAATACCTGGGCTAGAGCTTTCCAGGTTTACCAACATTCAGATACTCGTATCTTCTTCAACTATTTCAGATTTCAATGTCTGACAAATAATTTGAAAGCTTACAATTTGCACTTTCACAATCTGTAAAAAACTGAGAAATTACCTTTTCCGACAACCGCCTCTTTTCACAGGTGTGTCACATTTTGTCTTGTGACTTGATTGTATTCGATTTATACCGCAGGGTGTGTTGGCAGCACACTCTAGTAGGCTACAGTGCCCATTGGCAGCTTGCAAGATCCATGACTCTGTCACTTAGTGTATCTCGATGCTCTCTGTTCTCTTGTCTCTAAACTAGCACAACCATCACCCTATTCACTGTGCAGGGCTCGACAATAACGATGGCCCGTCTAAAGCAGACAAAAAAACAGGATTTTTTTACACAGGCACCGACTATTTTCGAAAACAATCCCTGACCAGCCATGCTAGCAGACAGCACCTGGTTTGCGTGACAGTTAAGCGGATGGTTGACAATCCATCTTCCAGGCCGTTGACCATGCTGGTCAGGAATTTAAATGCAGATGGCCATCGTGTTATTGCACGACTTATAACAACGGCATATCACGTAATTAAGACGGGCCAGTCGTTCGCCTCGTTCCCCCGGTCTATTGAACTGCAGCAGAAGAATGGTGTCGACTTGGGTACTTAGTATCATACTGATGAAATGCAATGGAAGCTTTTATATATTAGCATTGAGGGACCAGAGGTCAGTCCCCCCAGGATTTCGCGGGCCTTTTTTGTGATAGTTGCAGGCTAAAATTCCTGATTTCGCGGGAGCTTTTCCAAAAAGTTGCGATGAAAGTTGCAGTGTTTTTTAGGTGTTTGTTGCGATGAAATTGCGGGAGCAAGTGAAAGTTGCGAATTTCCCTCTTTGTAATTTTTATTGAGTTACATTTACATTTAGTCATTTAGCAGACGCTCTTATCCAGAGCGACTTACAGTAAGTACAGGGACATTCCCCCCGAGGCAAGTAGGGTGAAGTGCCTTGCCCAAGGACACAATGTCATTTTGCACGGCCGGGAATTGAACCAACAACCTTTCTGATTAATAGCCCGACTCCCTAACTGCTCATCCATCTGACCCCCTTTACCTGGCAGTTGAAACTTGGGGCTCTCAATGAGCGCCCTCAAAGTGTTTTCGTTGTTTTTTTATATATTTTTTTTTTTATATACGCCTAGTCTGCTTTTTGATATGCAGGGCGGGGCCCTTAGGGCGTGGGGGCCGCCTCGCTGGACCGGTAATCTGCGCTATAAGTAGGGAAAACCGCCTTGCGTTTATCCACTCCAATAGTTTGTATATAGAATGGCATTGATTGCTCTACAGGACTAATGATCATCATTATACAGGGTGTTGATTACACAGCCGGGAAACATACTATAGCTAGCTACATGTTATCAGCTCCTCTTCCACATGGGGTCCCCCAGGGCTCAATCCTCGGCCCTCTTTTATTTGCTCTTTACTTACTCCCCCTCGGTTCTATTTTTAGGAAACACAGCATCTCATTTCATTTTTATGCCGACGATTGCCAGATCTATCTTCCATTGGCACAAAACAATGCCCACTCAGTCCAACCACTCATAGACTGTCTTATCGACATTAAAGCTTGGCTCTCATTCAATTTTCTTTGTCTTAATGAGAACAAAACTGAAGTAATGATGTTTGGACCAAGTTGTCATTCTTGCCCCAACGTTGACCTTGGCTCTCTGTCACTGTATCTTAAGGACTGTGTCACTAATCTGGGGGTCAAGTTTGATACTGATTTCAAATTTGAGAAACAGATCAGTGGTGTAGTACAAAAAAGCTTTTATCAACTACGTCAAATAGCCAAGGTGAAACCTATTTTATCAAGACCTGACTTGGAGAAATGAATCCATGCTTTTATTACGACTCGTCTTGATTATTGTAACTCCTTGTACATAGGGATCAGTCAGACTTCCCTTGCCCGTCTGCAGCTTGTGCAGAACTCTGCTGCACGCCTGCTAACCCAGACCCGCAGGCGTGAGCACATCACTCCCATCCTGGCGTCCCTACACTGGCTCCCTGTGTACCACAGAATACATTTTAAACTTTTTTTATTTGTTTTTAAATGCCTGAACAACCTTGCTCCACCATATTTATCCGATCTGCTTCAGCCTTACTGCCCATCTCGATCCCTAAGGTCAGCCGACCAGCTGTTGCTGACAGTCCCTAAAATAAGGCTGAAGCTCAGAGGTGACAGAGCATTTGCCGCTGCTGCACCCAAGCTTTGGAATGAGCTGCCTTTAAATGTCAGACAGGCCTCCTCGCTTCCTGTTTTTAAATCTCTTCTAAAAACGCACTTTTACTCCCTTGCCTTTAACTTACCTTAAATTTTCCATCATTCTCTAAAAAGCAATTGCAGTGAGCTTGTTTGTTTGTGTTTTTATATTTATTTATTTTATGTCTCAATGTAAAGAACTTTGGCTTCCCCTGTGGTTTTTTAAATGTGCTATATAAATAAAGTTGATTGATTGATCAACCTGTGGAGTTTCGTAATCGCGAGTGGGTTCATTACGTTGTGATGCTAGTGATGTTTCACTTTTCTCCACAAAAACTTTAAATTAAGCCTAAACCGTCAAAGGCAAGCCCACCCAATAATAAGAAGAAAAGGTCGAAAAACAATAGGTGGCTTTGCAGCTTCGCTGCTTATCCCCCAATTATAAGTCGAACGAGGTTAACATGGCATAAACACTAATGCTTTGGTGTGTTCAGCAAGCAGCTGAATCATCAAAGCACTCCTACTCCTTTTCTCTGTATGATCCAGATGTCTGCAATGATATGTGTACTTCTTGCCATGAAGTGTTTTCATGGTGCCTTCTCAAGAGGGAAGTTTGTTATGGTTTGTTTGGTAAACAGAGTATAACTAACAAAAAAAACACCCATCTAACATAAAAGCCTCTTTGTATGTCCATATGCCACATCCAAATGTCCCACCTTAACTTATGGATATGCATTCCCAAAAACCATAAATTACAAAGTATTTTTTTTAATGTTTTATGCCTGACAACAACCACCAATAATAATAATACAAATCTGCATTCATGAAGTGTTAAGTACCCATCCGGTAAGTGAGAAACAAGTGAAAAGCTTTCACAAACTATGAAAAGATTTCTATGAGGAGTGACCCAAACTTTCATGCAGATTACATGAGCAAAATTCTTCTTACCACAGATGAGGTGTGTTTACTTCAAGTATCTATTAAGGTTACACCTCATGATTGAACTGTTCTAATTTTGTGGCAGCACAACAGCAAGCTAAACTGTCCACCAAATGCATGTCAGGGGTCATGTAGAAGTGTAAGTTAAACTACAAGGAGTGAAACTACAAAAACAACAAAATATAAGTACATAAGTAATTAAACAGTGATAGAGAGAGTGCAATGACAAGGTAACACTATACTTCATCTCTTTAATAATGCAAGGAATCTTTGTGCGTATGTCTGTGTGTGTGAGGTTTTAAATAGAAGGATTTTAGGGCAACGAGGATTCCACGATTATCTTGAGAATAGCGCACTGTGCAAAGCGTAATTTTGCAGGTGTCAGTTTTGTAGCACAGTCAACAGACAACACAATGCCAATCTGATCACCTCAGTAAAACACGGTATGCTGCTGACCCCATCACCAAATGTCCCTTAACTTTGCATTATATGATGTCTTATCTCTCTGGAGGAGCTTCAAAGGGTTGAGACTAGACTCTCTGGAGGAAACCTGGAGGCCAACCTGCCTCAGCCTTTTTCCCTTCTAACCCAGATGAACTCAGGACAAAGGGATTTACACAAAGCTGACCTTTATGGATGAACAAACATCTCAAGGACCACACTGTTCATGGACACTACAAGGATGATAGGAATTGGTGTGTGATAATGTGTGCTATTATTTTATACTGTATTGATTTAATAGAATTTTTTTATGTAACTTCCTTCCACGTAGAGATAAGTTAGTGAATATTGGTATCAAACTAATTGTAATATACAAACAAAACCATTTATCAATGTTGTGCAGATACATTTTGATGTATAAACAATGCATGAACCTTGTAAGGCCATGATCCAAAGAGTTATATACCGTTCACGCCTGTGAATCAGCCTGGGCAACTCCCAACCAATTTCATTGGTCGGTTACCCAGGTTACCCTATAAAAATACTTTGACGAAAAGACCTTTGATCAAATTATACAGACTTGTTTAACTACGGCCTAGGACTTACATGGAGCCCGCTTCGACCCACAACTTCAACACACAGACAAAAGTAAATGCCACTAGCTATATTTCTTACTTGTGAAATTGGCATGAAGTAATTTATATTGTTGGTGTTTGATTAGACTACAAGTAAAACTAACTAGGTTAGTGTCACCACAAGACTCTGACAAGGACTGATTCTTTACACCTATCCATTATTTGTTTCCAATTGTTCGTTTTGTATTCCAACTCTAACAATAAACCAATAACATATCCAGTACTGATCATTATATTTCCACTTACTTCAATAAATCATTGTGTAGAATTGTAACTTTTGTAATTGATTCCCTCATGTTATCTGATCTGCTCTACTCTTAAAAACAAATAATATCAAAATACTGATTATAACATTTGGAAAATAAGCCGCATTTTCTATAAACCGCACCCCACTAGAATGGGAGCTTTGTGTTTGTAAATCTGAGTATAAATCCTTTTCTAGGACCTGTTAAATTTGCCTGAAAACGCCTAAACAGCATACCCAAAGTAAATTGAAAGCTGTTCTTGAACCATTTGGAGTACATGCATGTAAATTGTCTCTTTTGAAAGCTGACACTCTGAAGTTATTTCCCCTGTTGTCAGGACCCCTGTCAGTCCTACTAGTGTTTAGTAATAGAAGCTTGAACACAAGGAAAGTGAAAGTTTCTATTTCCGGAAGACAACATTGGACCACAGGTTGAAGCCTTACCCAATTCAAATCAAAAGTCAAACATAATACAACAATATATTCATATTTGACACATGTTTTTAGAAGAGTACATCCAGGCGTTTTCTAAAAGGGCCTTTTGGAGACTCCAAAATGACCCTTTGTAACCAAGGTCAAATACTTAGGATAAAAAGGTGGGGGGGGGGGGCAGGACGCACAGACCTAGTTGGCTTTAGAGGGCTGTCAACGGGGCATGGAAGCTCCTATTGGGTCAATCTTGGTGTCAATCGAAAGGGGAGGGTTCAGCGGACATTTTGATGCCTTCATATCGTAAATACTCCGTTGCTAACCGGAGAAAAGAACACTTTTATGTGAACAAGTTGTTTCTTCCGTCGGCTAACTTGCATAATGAAACAAAGGATAATGGCTATTCATGAATGTAAAACATTGTATTTGGAGAATTACTTTACATGGTAGATACTTTGAACCCTTGGGAATGTACGCAGATCAAGTTTTGATGTGTTGTTTGCATACCTGGAAGACACTGAATCTTTGAGGGTAAGAGAAACGTTTGGCTTTGGTGTATTTTAAAAAGTGGTGACTGGACAAAGACGTTGACTAAACTTGTTGTTGTGACTCGATCTTGAAATGGTTTACATATCTACAAGCACAATAATCGTAGCTTTCCAATGATGTATGACATGTGTAGTAGTCTAAAAAATATATTTAGTAACATTTAGTGCGTAGTAACTGGGGGAGGAGGGGGCGCTGTTTCGGGCCCGCGGGCGGGCCTGGTCGGAAAACAGGATAAACCGCACTGGAATATATGCCGCACTTAATACGGGAACAAGATACCAGGCAATGCACGAGTATAGGCGATCTTACAGCATAACACACTTCGAAAACGAAAGTAAGTAAGTGCGTAATGTATGTTTTCTATTGCCCGAGAATTAACAATGGCAACAATTGGCAACAATGCAATATTAACATTACACGAATAGCGTTTATATCACTGAACTGCCAGTGATCAGATTCTGTTGTAATATCAGTCACATCAGAACCCCAAATGAAAAGTAGTTTAGCATACTAACGCCACTCCAACAAGTAGCAACATAACATAATTCAACCATGTAGCCGAGGGTTTTATATATATATGCTAAACTTAGGGTTAGGAGTACATTGATCCCTCTTGATAGCAGCAATCCATTTGTCATGACGCTCAGGGTTTTTTGGGACATTGTAATTTGCAAGGTAATTTATGTATTTGAGATTTGCTGTTATCACTAGCCCACAGCACCACAGATAGACGGCATCTTGCAATTCGGTCCCCAAGATGGCGCCGCTACCACTGTGTGACGTCACATGAAACCAGTGAATAAGCCGCATCGAAATATAAGCCTAAAACATAAGTATAAGACATGTAAAATCGGGGTATAAACCGCGGCTTTATTTCCAGAAAAATACGGTATTAACTATATGTTTCCTTGGTTTCCTAAACCCAATATCAAGGTGGTGCCCCTTTAACTCAATACTTTATTAAAGACGAAATATATATATTCTTAAACGATCACACTCAGCTACAGTTTATATATATTCATAGCTAGCATGTGTTTCTTCAGCATTCCCGCTCATTACACCACTCGCAGACGTAGACGTAGATATGTCACAAAATATATACGGTCCACTTCTAATCTTAGCTACCTATCCAGATCTTCTCCACCTGCCCTCTCTCTTTCTATAGGGCTCTAGAAATGCCAGTCTGCTGTGAACAAAGCAGACTTAATCCCGGCGTTTGCATCCCATGCTTCTCTTCACGCCCTTGCGCTGACAGAGACATGGATCTGCCCAGAGAACACTGCAACTCCTGCTGATCTTTCCGTCAACCACTCGTTCTCTCACTCACCCCGCTCAACCGGGCGAGGTGGTGGGACAGGTTTGCTTCTTTCCCCACATATTAAATACGCATCCACACCACTCTCTGTTACTGCCAAATCATTTGAACACCATTATGTGATGCTAACTGATCCTATCAAAGCATTTGTAGTTGTCCTCTACCGCCCACCAGGGCCGCTAGCCGACTTTGTGGAGGAGCTGGACATGCTCCTCAGCGTCCTCCCGGATGATGGAACCCCGCTGATAATCCTTGGGGACTTCAACATCCACCTCCAAGGATCGCAGGCCGTCGACTTCTTGTCTCTCCTGACCTCCTTCGACCTGACGCTGCTGAGCACACCGGCGACCCACAAGGCAGGCAAACAGCTAGACCTCATCCTGACACGTAACTGTATCACTGACTTAACCTCTGTAATCCCACTGCACATTTCTGATCACTACTTTATCCAAGTCTCTGTCTCTCTCCCTCCAACTCCTCCTACCTCCCCTCCCCTCGTAACTTTCCGGCGCCATCTCCGCTCCCTATCCCCCTCCCATTTCTCCTCTATTGTAACAGCCTCCCTCCCATCGATGAGTTCTCGTCCCACCCCACTGACACTGCAACCAACACCCTGTTAACCACTTTAACTGCATCACTTGACTCTCTCTGTCCCCTGTCAACCAGGCCTGCACGATCTTCTCCCTCCTGCCCGTGGCTTACGGATGTTATCCGTGAAGAACGGTCCACCCTTTGGGCAGCTGAGAGGAGATGGCGCAAGTCCAAAGACGGTCTGGACCTTGATAAGTATCACTCCCTCCTTAAATCCTTCTCTTCTCACTGCTAAAACTCACTACTTTCTGAACAAAATTAACTCTGCTTCAAACCCCCACAAACTTTTCACTACCTTCTCCACCCTTCTTAAACCACCCCCCCCTCCACCCTGACAGCAGACGACTTCTCCTCCTTCTTTGAGAAAAAAGTCGCCGACATTAGCAGTCGGTTCCCTAAACCCACCTTCCCTACCCTCTCACCCTCCATGACTGACCCAACTAAATGTCTAAACTCTTTATTTCCCCTGTCCGAGGCAGAGATCTCTGACCTCATTCTCTCTAATCGCCCCACCTCCTGTCCCCTTGATCCTGTCCCCTCCCCTCTCTTTCAAACCATCTCCCCCTCCATCATAACTTTTCTTCTCCATGTCCTAAACTCCTCTCTTACCTCCGGCACCTTCCCCTCTGCCTTCAAACAGGCCAGAGTTACCCCTCTACTCAAAAAACCCTCCCTTAACCCTGCCGTCCTCCAGAACTACAGACCAGTATCACTGTTACCCTTCTTTTCAAAAACAATTGAACGTGCTGTATCTAACCAACTGTCAAACTTCCTCTCTCAGAACAACCTGCTTGACCCCAACCAATCGGGCTTCAAGACTGGCCACTCCACAGAAACTGCCCTCCTGTCAGTCACCACTGCCCTCCAGTCTGCCAGAGCGGCTTCAAGGTCATCCGTCGTCATTCTGCTGGACCTTTCGGCAGCGATTGATACGGATAACCACCAGATCCTGCTCTCCAGACTTTCTGAGATGGGCATCACTGGCACTGCACTCTAGTGGATCTCATCCTACCTGTCGGGAAGATCCTACCAGGTCTCCTGGGGAGGCAAACTGTCAGGCCCTCGCCAGCTCTCCACTGGTGTCCCACAGGGCTCCGTCCTTGGACCCCTCCTCTTCTCTCTGTACACCACCTCACTTGGACCAATCATCACCTCCCATGGCTTCTCCTACCACTGCTACGCTGATGACACGCAGCTGTACCTGTCGACCGATCCGGGGATCTCAGCTAGGACTGAGGCCTGCCTCACAGACATCTCCGCCTGGATGACCGAGCACCACCTCCAGCTGAACCTCGCCAAAACAGAACTCCTCATCATCCCGGCCAAGCCCTCCATCTCCCACGATCTCTCAATCACCCTGGGATCTGCGACGGTGACCTCTTCATCCTCTACCAGGAACCTTGGGGTTACCATGGATGACGAGCTCTCCCTCACAGCCCACATCGCTGCAGTCTCCTGGTCGTGTCGATTCACCCTCTACAACCTCCGGAAGATCAGGAGATACCTGTCTGAGCACTCCACCCAGCTGCTAGTCCAAACACTTGTCTTCTCCAGGACTACTGCAACTCGCCGGTCTCCCAGCATGCGCAACCCGCCTTCTCCAGAAGGATTCAGAATGTGGCGGCCCGCCTAGTCTACAATCTACCCAGAGGCTCTCATGTTACCCCGCTCCTCATCTCCCTCCACTGGCTACCCATCACGACCCGCATCAGATTCAATACCCTGGTACTGACCTTCCGAGCAGTGAACGGGACTGCACCCAACTACATCAAGTCTCTCCTGCAGCCTTACACCCCCACCCGCCACCTATGGTCTTCTTCAGACAACCGCCTGGTGGTCCCACCGCTCAAGAGCGCCCGGTCCCAACACAAGCTCTTCTCCTGTCTGGCCCCCCAGTGGTGGAACCAACTCCCCACCTCCATCAGAGACACTGATAGATCCCCACCTTCAAGAAAAGGCTCAAGACGCACTTGTTCCGGGAGTACAACGGTACTTAGGAATGGTTTGCTGGACCCCATGTTATTTTTTTTAATACATTTAGTCATTTAGCAGACGCTCTTATCCAGAGCGACTTACAGTAAGTACAGGGACATTCCCCCCGAAGCAAGTAGGGTGAAGTGCCTTGCCCAAGGACACAACGTCATTTGGCACAGGGAATCGAACTGGCAACCTTCAGATAACTAGCCCGACTCCCTCACCGCTCAGCCATCTGACTCCCTACAGGTGATCCCTACAGTGATTGTGATCCTCAAGGATCACAATCACTCTTGCTTAGAGCCTTGCTGCTCTTGTTGGTTAGTGGTAACTGATTTAAATTGTAGAAATATTTTTTACTGTTGCTTGCTTTTCTACAGGTACACTTGCACTTATAGCGATTCATGTTGTTTAATTGTAACTTGTTTAACTACATGCTCTTGTGGTTCTTCCCTTTGGCACTTATTTTGGTTGTTCACAATATGTGCTTCATGTTTTGGCTACCCGCAATGTTTTTTGGGGCTATCTTGTTGTTATCAGTGACCTATGCACTTTGTAAAGCTCTCTCTTGGAAGTCGCTTTGGATAAAAGCGTCTGCTAAAAGAATAAATGTAAAATGTAAATGTAAGTTTTTAAAGACTCAAGGACGTGCAGTGCAGTTTTGACTTTGTTTGGGTGAGCACTTTGAGATCCCAAAATGTTTTTTTGCCGCCAGTTGAGACATGGGTAACTGCAGACCTGGAGCTTCTCTGAAAGGGGAATGTCGGAGCAAGTGTGAGTTACGGTAGCATGTGGGGGTGCTTATTCAGCGGATTTGTTGCCACTCCAGACCGTTTCGCATGGTGGGTTGGACTGTCTGTGTAAGACCTGTCGATATGCAAGGTAGCCTAGGCCAGTGCTAAGGACTTCCAGTTGCTAACAATTATTTTGCCATAATGTTTTTACTCTCTTTTGTGGTGCTACTGTACTGTAGCTGCTGGACATTCCAGATTCAGCCACTTTGCTATTAGGCTACTAATAATAAGCCTCATGTCACCAGTCCTGTTATTACCGAATGCCGATATAATAAAAAATGCCTGATTATTATTTATTATCTCTTACAATGTACTACATATTAAAAATAGTTTGTTTAACATGCAAATCTATGGGCTCAAAACGGGGCCAAAAGTATTGCAAATGTGTATAGGACAATCCACAAATGTAAAACGTGTTCCACAAATGTAAAACGTGTTTCGAAAATGTAAAACATGTTCCGCAAATGTTAATTGCTTTCCACAAATGTAAATCAAGATCCACAAATGTAAATCAAGATCCACAAATGTGATTAACTGTCCACAAACAAGCACATTTTGATTTGCCTTTGAGGTTTTTTCTAACTACATATTTGCAAGACATTTTCAAGGGGATTGCGTAAAATTGGTGCCATAAAGCTTCGCAAATATGGCATTAAAAAGCTGAACTTAGATCATGTGAGTTTATACAAGACTAACGAATCATAGCCTTTAACAAGTTATTTTTATATGGATACTTTTTATAACAGCAATAATGGAACCGTCACATGGTGACTTAAGTAGATTGTCAATGCGGTACGTGTCTGTCTGATCATATAGTGAATTACCTTGTGTGGCCTCTGCAACGGCCAGAGCTGAGACAGACGAGTGTTGGTAGCTGTGTTAGTCTGATTCCATAACCCACACCTCCCCGTCTACTAGAGACCCCAGAAAGACTTAACGTCCGTGTAACATTGCAGCGCATGGATTACAATCACTTGCATGTATGCACTCGGGTTTCGTTGTTTGACGTTTTTGGAATAGGCCTAACGAAACAGCGTAGGCCTAATTGTACTACGAAAAAAGAGACATCATCAGATCATTCATCTGGACCAGTTACACGGACACTTCACACTTAGTGGTGCTACCACATCTTAAATGTGCTTAGCATTTGTCTTAACCCTCCTATTGTGTTCGGGTCAAATTTGACCCTTTTTGAAGATGCATGAAAAACACCTTAATTTTTTTCTGATCAAAACAAGGCTTCATTAATGCCTCCACGGTGGTCTACTGAATACAATCAAACACAATTTGATCAGTTTTCTTCTTTTTTTTTAATACCTCTAAAAAAAAAAGTTACATCTGTGGTGTTGTGGGTCAAATTTGACCCGGTGGTAATTCTGGGTGGTTTAAGCAGGGAAATAAACAGTAAATGTTGCCAAATCATTATAAATAACTAAAAGGTCAACAACACATAACTACTATGAATAAAAACCTACAATATTAGTATATTAATATTGTGTAAAAGTATTCAAATCATGTTTCATGCCACCGAATCGCATTGACTTGAATTAAATTGTAACATGCAGCAAATACTATGATCCCACATACACACACATCCCACTCTCTCTTTCACTCACATCCCCCACCCACCCACCCTCCCCCCCACTCACCCCCACCCACATCTCTCTGTCCCCCCAGCTGTATAGCAGTATATAGGCTTGGACTTTCTCACACTTTATTACCAACATCTCATCGCAGCATTTGCACACACATACACACACACAAACATGAAAATACCATTTCATCTCTCATATTGAATACTTTTTTGCTGTTATTATTTTGAGAACCCTTTCATTGTCATAGATGTGACAAAGGTTTTTTCAATTGGGGAGTGGTAACATAATTTTGATAAGACCTTCTTTGAGGTCTTACCCACATCCCATTCTGAAGCAGCATATGAGTGAAGCCTAGTTCAGGCATGGCACTCTACACCTCACCCATTGGACCACATCCGATAAGGCGACATTATAAGGCCGCACGGATACTCCTACACTCACTCCCGGTTGTTGTATTATTGTGCTGCTGCTGCCCTCCACCATCCCCATCTCCCCATGTTGTCTATATGTTACTATCCATCAGGTGGGATTATTTATCTATTTGCTCTCTATAGTCTATGTATATGTTGTGCTTCCCCAAGATATATCCACTCTGCCAAAGTCAAACCTATTTTCATGTCTATGGTTATCAATTACTGCTGAAATCTAATGTGTCTTGACTGAAATGCAGTTGTCAACATGAGCAAATGATATCTCACAGCCTTTAGAAATATCCTTATTGACATGACTAACATGGAGGGAAGACTAGTGTTTGTGAATAGTCGGTGCCACATTGCCATTGCCACATTGCCACATGCCATTTCAATGCTTACCGGGTGTACCTTCCTGGGGTATACAAATCAAACAATGAGGCCACTGTTTTTGGAATTACATTATCATTACCCCCTTCTCATGGTCTTATAAATCATTTCCCTGTTCTGTACATCATAACCAAATAAAATAGATAAATGGTGCCTTTTTTGTACATAAAACGTGCACATAAATGATAAGTAAGTTCAATATAGTCTAAGGTACTTAAAAAAATCAAAGTAATATATATTTAACTATGGATATGGATGGCTAATATGTTACTTGGCAGATAAAACATTTCATTGGATGATAATTTTTGCTTTAATTCAGTGCTTGTCAATGTATTCAAACACGGGTCAAATTTGACCCGCGAACACCAAAGGTGTAAACACTTTTTGAACACAATAGGAGGGTTAAATTGTGTTAAATATGCTTTACATTAATGAAGCAATAAGTGAATAATGAGACTCCGAGTCAGTGGTGCGCTTCAGCCTAAAGACGCTCCTACAACTCCCGGTGTCACCCCTTTAACAGTCCGGGTACAGCACATAGAACCTACATTGCTACATCACGGGTGTCCAGTGCGATTTACTACATGTGTGAAAACAATTTTACATTTGTGGAACGTGTTTCACATTTGCGGAACCAGTTTTACATTTGTGGATCACGTTTTACATTTGTGGAACGTGTTTTACATTTGAGGAACCAGTTCTACATTTGTGGATCACGTTTTACATTTCTTGATCACATTTTACATTTGTGGAACGTGTTTTACATTTGTGGATCGCATTTTACATTTGTGGAACGTGTTTTACATTTGCGGAACCAGTTTTACATTTGTGGATCACGTTTTACATTTGTGGATCGTCATACGCATTCGCAATACTTTTGGCCCCGTTTTGACTCTAGGGTCAAATCGGGGCCAAAAGTCACGTGCGTCAAATCGGGGCCAAAAGTCACGTGCGTCAAATCGGTGACAAAAGTCACATGATCTAAGTTCAGCTTTTTAATGCCCTATTTGCGAAGCTTTATGGCACCAATTTTACGCAATCCCCTTGAAAATGTATTGCAAATATGTAGTTAGAAAAAAACTCAATGGCAAATCAAAATGTGATTGTTTGTGGACAGTTAATCACATTTGTGGATCTTGATTTACATTTGTGGAAAGCAATTTACATTTGCGGAGCATGTTTTACATTTGCGAAACACGTTTTACATTTGCAGAACACGTTTTACATTTGCGGAACACGTTTTACATTTGTGGAACACGTTTTTACATTTGTGGATTGTCCTATACGCATTTTCAATACTTTTGGCCCCATTTTGAGCCCATACAAATCACCAGAGCGTGCTGATCACTGCCTGAAAGTGCAGCATGCAAATGTACGTAGAAGACGAGTGGGGAACGGTGCAACAGAGAAAGATTTTGTTGTTGGAGAAGATAATGTCATTCGATTTGGATGTGATATCTTTAACCTAGATTATTAAAATTGTAAACTTCAATTTAGGGAATAAACCTGCAATCTTGCTTCATGTCTTTGATTATAGACACGTATATACAGAAATAGCTATTTGACTAGTAACAAGAGTCTAACAACTTAGCACATCCAAAGCCAAAATAATTGTTGAAAGCGTGCAGTCTCTCAAATCGAAACTAGGCTGTTGTTCAAAATAAAATTCAGATGGTTAGACCTACAGTAGCACAGCATAAGCAGACATAGCCTAAAACCTTTGTTCCCAAAACATAAAAATCCTATGCCTAGCCTATATGCTACACTCTGTAAAATAATGATCCGATGGCCAATTTACGGTTTTCAAGTGGTAGACTACATCATATTCGACGTCGAACTATGGAATATAAACCGTTGTTGGTAGAGTGTGCATTCAACATGCCAATTCTTTGCCATTTTGCCTAAAGAATTAATAACACCAATTGTAGACAAAGTATGGTAGAGTTTAGGCTAACAGCTACAATTGTGGTCATGTGCCGCGTGCAAAAAAACTAAACGCAGATTAACGAAAGGGAAAATGCCAACACTGGCAGCTCAACTAAAAGAAATCTTAGTCGACCAAGGGCTTATCAACCAAACAATCGACTAGTCGACTGAGTGGGGATAGCCCTAATTATTTCATTAGAACGTTTGTTGTCTAGCTCTTAAATCATTCAGGAACATTTCATTTCTAATAAAGGATGTTACACAAGTTGCGTGTTACACTGCAGTGGGTCTAAAAATGCATAGCCCAACATTATCAACATTCTATATCAAAAGTAGTGTAGCGACCCGGCAAAGGGAGTCCTGGGTTAGTGACTCAGCCTGTCAGTAGCATATATTTACACACAGAAACATCATAAAAATTCAAGGGTCTGATAGATCCAGTTATCCTGGCAACAGTTATTGTTCTTTATTTATTGACAGGGCACGGTCCAAGTATTGCAAAAATGAAAGAAATGTTTTAGTTTGGAACTTCTAAGCTAGAAGCAACAATCTCTGCTTGCTCTCCCGTTTATCCTGTTTGCAAATGTTTGCTCCCTGGACAATAAATTGGACTGTCGCTTGTGTGTTTACATCAACACTAAATGGTGCAAAAACTCAATGCTAGTTTCTAATCAGTAGCCTACACAAGTCTAGTGATGCTAGCTTCAAAACTGGTTTGGCGTGTCTGATGAGCAGTCTGTATGCAGAATCAGATCAGAATGGGTTTTAATCGCCATAAATGTTTGCACAGACAAGGGATTTGGCAGGAAGGTGCATACATTAAACATATAGGGATCTTAAAAATTCAATATGAGGTGTAACTATACTAAGCGTACATAAACTAGCAGTACTACGTGGATTTAGAATTAAAATAAGATATACTATAAAATAAAATATAAGTTGCCGTAATTTACCATTTAAAAATACAAATATTACAAACTATACAAATGGCACAAGAGATACAATTGTGGAATGCAGTGCAAAATGCAATGTGTTTAAGACATTAAAGTCAAATGAAGTCAGTGTGAACCCTTGGCCTTGTTGAAGAGGCCAACAGCGGATGGGAAGAAACAGTTTTTGTGGCGTGTGGTATTGGTCCTGATGGACCGCAGCCTTCTGCTGGAGGGGGGGGACTGAAACAGGGAGTGTCCAGGGTGGGAGGAGTTGGCCACAATCTTCCTCGCTTGCCTCAGGGTCCTCGAGGTTTGCAGGTCCTTGAGGGTAGGCAGATTGCAGCCAATCACCTTCTCTGCCGTGCGGATGATACGCTGCAGCCTGCTCTTGTCCTTGGCAGTGGCAGCAGCGTACCAGATGGTGATGGAGGAGGTGAGGATGGACTCAATGATGGCTGTCTAGAAGTGCACCATCATTGTCTTTGGCAGGTTGAATTTCTTCACCTGCTGTAGGAAGTACATCCTCTGTTGTGCTTTCTTGGTGAGGGAGCTGATGTTCAGTTCCCACTTGAGGTCCTGGGAGAGGATAGTGCCCAGGAAGCGGAAGGACTGCACAGTGTTGACTGGGGAGTCGCACAGGGTGATGGGGTGAGTGGGGCTGTATTCTTTCTAAAGTCCACAACCATCTCCACTGTCTTGAGAGCATTGAGCTCTAGGTTGTTCTGGCTGCACCAGGTCACCAGGTTGTCAGCTTCCCACCTATAATCAGACTCGTCTCCACCAGAGATGAGCCCAATGAGGGTGGTGTTGTCTGCAAACTTGAGGAACTTCAGGGAATAGCATAACAGAGATGTGGTTTTAGTAGCCAAGGTGGGAGAGGATTAGAGAAGTTTGCTGATAGCCCTATAGTTCACAAAGCGCCTCCTTAGCTTTTGCACTGGGATAAATGTAGCTACACAGGACAGTTGTAAATTCCTGTGGTAAATAAAATCTGCATCTAAGGTTGTGTTCACATTTGGCAGGTTTGGTTTGACTTTGATGCAACTGCTCTGTTAGTGAACCAGGACTAAATGTAGGCTGTAATTACATTTTTGGGTCCGTACCAAGAGATCCAAGAGAACCGAACTACAACAGGGTTTCCGCGGGTTCTTAAAAAGTCTGAACTTTAAATGTAAGGCCTTAAAACGTCTTAAAAACGTCCAGAGGTCTTACATTTAATTTAGTCAGGTCTTGTAGTATCTTCATATTAATCAGACCACTACATGAAGTGAGTTGAATTGACTCTTTACTTTACTGTTTCCAACATTACAGCAACAGACAGAACTCTCCAAGCCTCCTGCATGGGATGTCTTCTTCAACTAACTTATTAGGAAAGAACACAACATCAGTGATACCAAACCAACCCCTAGTGGTTACTCCAGGATACTACATCCCCTCCAACTTAAGCTAACAATTGGGTTGCTGTTTTCTTTTTCTCTGTTTTACTTAGGTGTCATACTTTTTCTATTAATATCAGTATTATTACATAACCTTTCACATACGAACTACCAATAACATTACAGACAGAATATAACACTGTATCTCAACCACACATTCGGAATATCTAAGTGAACAGCATCAAATTTGTCCTTTTCAGACTTGGCTTATGATACATAGTCTTTCAAGTGAGCCGGAGAACATCTCTCTCTTGCAGACCTCCTCAGATTCGTAGGTTGTTTAGTCTCCGTTTCACAAACCGTCAATTCCAGCGATTGTTCATTCTCAAGGGCAGACAAAAAACTTTTGTCAATGTCTTCTTTTTGTTTCTGTTGCTTTTTTAGAATTCTAGTCTTCACATCAGGAATGAGTAAGTCAAATGTGGACCTCAACTTCCGTGACATCAGCATTTGAGCAGGTGACAACCCAGTTGTTGCGTGAAGAGTGATTCTATAAATAAACAAGATTCTTGCTACTCTTGTCTCCAAGGTGTCACCTTTCATCTTTTTCATCCCCTCCTTGAACGTTTGAACAGCACGTTCAGCCAGGTCATTCAAAGAAGGATGATAAGGAGCTGACGTTACATGCCGAATGCCATTTCTCTTCATGAAAGTTTCAAACTCTTCACTGGTGAAACATGTTCCATTGTCAGACACCAACATTTTAGGTAATCCATGTGTACTGAAACACATTCTCAGTTTCTCAATCGTAATGAGAAGTGGCATTTGTGACAGGATAAACTTCCATACACTTGGAATGAGAGTCTAGCAGAACGAGGAACATTCGTCCTAAGAAGGGCCCTGGGTAGTCTACATGAAGTATTTCCCAGGGTGTGGCTGGCCACTCTCACGGGTGCAAAAGAGCTTGAGCAGGTGCCTTTCTGAAACTTTGACACATATCACAATTCTGAACCACTCTCTCTACCTCCTGATCCATCTACATGTATGATCGGGCCAATCCCTTCATCCAGGACATGCCAGAATGGGTCTGATGTAACTGTTCCAATACAGCCGCTCGACCTTGTGATGGTATGATGATTCTCTCTCCCCACATCACACAACCATCTTTGACACTCAAAGCATCCACGTTCTCAGGCCAACACTGTAAGATTTACTCATGTACTCCAGAGAGTGTTATGTCATGCGAAGTCCACTTCTTAATTTGTTTTACACTTACAGGCGAGTCATCCATTAAATCCATTATCAGCACTTGCTCATCAGTGTCATCAGGTTCTCCCTCAACTGGCACTGGGAGTCTACTAAGCGCATCAGCATTTTGGTGGTACTTTTCTGGCTTGTACACAATGTTGTACTGATATGCTTGTAACATCACAGCCCATCTTTGCACTCTGGGCGATCCCATTTGAGGAACTGCCTTCGCTTCATTGAACAAACTGATCAAGGGCTTATGATCAGTGCACATTTTGAATGCACAACCTTACAAATACTTGTGAAATCTACAGATGCCAAAAATCACAGCCAAGCCTTCCTTGTCCAACTGTGAATAACGCTTTTCTGCAGGCGTTAGCGTCCTTGACATGAACCCAAGGGGTTTCTCCACACTCTCTCCTTTTCTGCGCTGCGAGAGCACTGCACCTACCCCGTAGGGCGAGGCATCACAAGCCAGAGTCAGTTCCGAATCTGATGAGTAATGCACTAGCATCTCTGCTGACTTTAGTAGAGCTTTCGATTCCTCAAAAGCTTCTTGTTGGGGCTTTTTCCACACCCACTGAACATCTTTTCTCAGCAGCAGATGTAGAGGGGCTAGCAGCATTGCCAGGTTTGGAAGGAACTTCTTATAATAGTTTAGCAACCCCAGGTATGCTTTAAGCTCTGTGACACACCTTGGTGCTGGTGCTTCTTCAATGGCTTTCACTTTCGTTTCCAGAGGATGGAGACCCTGTGCGTCCACTCTGTGTCCTAAATATTCCACTTCATCTGCCAGGAACACGCATTTCCCCCATTTCAGTCGCAATCCAGCTTCTTTCAGTCTCGACAACACTTAATCCAGTGCCTTCCAGTGACTTTCTTGGTCTACGCCAGTCACCAATATATCATCCAGATAAACAACTACTCCAGGAATACCTTGCAACAATCCCTCCATTGTTCTCTGGAAGATTGCAGGAGCTGAAGCAACTCCAAACGGCAGACGATTATATGTGAATAAGCCTTTTTGTGTATTCACTTTCAAGTATTTCTTGGAGCTCTCATCTATGATGATTTGTTGGTAGGCGTGACTCATGTCCAGTTTTGTAAACTGCTTTCCTCCATCCAATAGAGCAAAAAGATCTTCCACTCTTGGTATTGGATACTGTTCCAATGTGGTCACTCCGTTGACTGTGAGTTTTTAGTCACCGCATAATCTTATACTGCCATCCGGTTTCAAGATAGGAACAACAGGAGCTGCCCACTCTGAATACTTAACAGGTGAGATAACTTTCCTCCTTGAACACTTCCTCATGCTGGGAGAGCACCTGTTGCAATGTCATCATCTCGGACTGTACCAGCTTTATCTCCTGCCATTGTAGTTGAATTTTGTCAAGCCAAGCTCTGCCTAGTAAGCATGGTCCTGTTCCTCTCACTATGACAAGTGGCATTGTCCTTTCCTGCTGCTGGTATTTGACATGAACATCCGCCACACCCACTATCTCTAATGGCTCTAATGGCTTCTGAGCCTTTCCAGATGCCCTTGTACATGCCCTCATTCATAAGGCTGACATTAGATCCTGTGTCAATTTCAAAGTTTACAAGTCTGCCATTAACATGTAATTCAACAGTGAGGGGTTTCACTTTCTTCCACGCATCAGTTTTCACACACGCCAAAGTGAATGTTTCTTCAGATTCATCACTCTCAACATTTTCACTGACATGGAATGCTCGGTGCGGACGCACTCCTTTTCTACTTTTTCCAGTTATCGCGTGTCCCCTCTGTTTGCTTTTGTTGCGACAGGCCCTAACGATATGGCCTATCTTCCCACACTCATAAGATTTGTCCGTCTTAAATCTACATTTGTCCGTCTTAAATCTACATTCATTGGCAATGTGGTTCTTCCCGCTGCATCTGTTGCATTCTCTGTATTCTGTTTGTTCACCAGTTTCCCCCTTTTTTTCTTGACTAGGTTTTCTAGTTACAAACATGACGCTGTTACACGCCTGTATGCTAGCTCTGTTTTGCAAATCAAGCACATTTCTGCTGGCGGCTTCAGTGGCTACTGCAATTTTAAAAGCAGTCTCAAATGTCAGATTTGCTTCCGAAAGCAACGGTCTCTGCATCCGATCATCATCTATGCCACAAACAAGTCGATCCCTCAGCATTTGGTCTAAAGTTGCTCTGTAATTACAGTCTTGTGCTAAACAACGTAACTCTGCTACATACTCTGTCACAGTCTCTGTCGGCTTCTTCGTTCTGGAATCAAATTTAAATGTATGTACAATCTCACTTGGTTTAGGATTGAAATTATGTTTGA
Source organism: Thaleichthys pacificus (assembly GCA_023658055.1). NCBI lineage: Eukaryota > Metazoa > Chordata > Actinopteri > Osmeriformes > Osmeridae > Thaleichthys > Thaleichthys pacificus. Next base: position 453,684 of record CM042865.1, read on the forward strand.
GCATCTCAACCAGTTGCTTATAAGTCTTTTCACTTGGTTTTGTAGGGCTAAGAATATTTAGCATCACACTGTAAGTTTGTGGTCCCACAATACTTTAGCTCTTTGCTTACCCTCATCTACGATTTCATTAGCCATGAAAAATTGCTCCAGTATTTCTGAATACTCTTTCCACGTTTGAGCTTTTGTATCAAATGCTGCTAGCGAGCCGATAGCTCCAGTAGCCATGATTCCTCTTCTTCTTTCAACCCTTTAGATTCACCAGTGTCCTCAACCATCAGTCACCAGCACTCTGCTCTCTTTCATCACCTCAATCCATTGCCCTCATAGGTGTTCCGCTTTATCCTCATCGCCAAAAATGTAGTATCTTCCTATTACATTACATTTACATTTATTCATTTAGCAGACGCATTTATCCAAAGTGACTTCCAAGAGAGAGCTTTACAAAGTGTATAGGTTACTGATTATAACAACGAGATAGCCCCAATCATTGCGGTTAGCCAAAACATGAAGCATACATTGTGAAAAACCAAATAAGTGCCAAAGGCCAGAACCACAAGAGCATGTAGTTAAACAAATTACAATTAAACAACATTAATCAGACCACTACATGAAGTGAGTTGAATTGACTCTTTACTTTAATGTTTCCAACATTACAGCAACAGACAGAACTCTCCAAGCCTCCTGCATGGGATGTCTTCTTCAACAAACTTATTAGGAAAGAACACATCAGTGATACCCAAAACAACCCCTAGTGGTTACTCCAGGATACTACAGGTCTAAAAAAGGTTTTACCCTCGTTCTTAGCAAAAAAATCTTGAGTCATAGCCTACAGAGCAGAGCTCTATAGTCATTGTTACAAAACCAGCCGAACGCTGCCCTCAGAACGTTGGTGCGGGGTGTTTTAGTTCTTTCTGGGGGATCTTGGTGTTGGTACGTACGTGATGATAACACTACAAATCTCATGATAAATGCAATACCTGCCCGCGAAATAGGTCAGTGTCTCCTCAGGGTTTCTTAAAGTTCGGCTACGTGTGGAAAATGGGAAAGTGTACTTTCAACGAGACATGGCTAGATCACAGCGATTTCCGCTGTTGATTACAAGCGGTACCCAGCTTGTTTACAGGCTCGCTGTAAACTTTGCCCAAAAAATATTCTATTAGGGACTCTGGGTGTCTCTCTCTATTTGAGGGCAAGTTTGTTTTAGCCTATTTTCATTTTGAGGGTAAAGTTTTGGGGCATTTGGCATGTTGTTGGGTGTGGAAGGTTACTAATGTGATTGCTTTATCTGTAAATTAAATTAATGCTTTTTCAATGACTGAATTCATTGAAATAAAATGTTTTTTTCAGAATTTCTTTGATTTGAATATTTTTTTGGTAATGCGTCGTGTAGGTCTTAAATTTAAATCTTTATGGTCTTCAAAAGGTCTTAAATTTGACTTACTAAAACCTGCAGAAACCATGTACAAGTGTGAACACGACAGTCATAAGCTCCACCAGCGATGAGCAGTAGCCTATGCTGGTGCCAAAGTCACTGTCTTGTACGCAAGTCAAGAGGCATTTCGTTGTTAGCATACAAAAAGGACGCTTGGCAATGCTCTTGTTCAAGAGCCGAAGGTCTAGAATGGGCCGCCCGTCTTCTATGGAACAAGCAAGTACGGGGTGTATAGGCCTTTGTTTTGGTGTTCCTTGGGGACCAAGGTCACTGCTCCTCTGTCTAGAAGGCTTGCGATCTCCTGACAGAGAGCGTGCACCTTGACTGGGCAGGACAACACCCGTTTATTTCACACCCTCAAAGGGAGGAGGGACTAGGACAAACTGCAGAGCATACCCGTATCTCATACCCATCTCTCATTTCCACCAAAGTGAACCGGGAGCTAGTTCGGAGCTGGTGCTAGAGCCAGTTTGGAGCTGGTTCAAGAACAGAGCCTTCTAAGAACTGGTTTGCTTTTCCACGGGCTAGAGAGCCACGTCATTACGTCACTGTATACGTCTCATCGCGGCAGCGCCAAACACAAAGCAGAGCCCGTCTAAAGGCTGTTTATTAATCTGAAGAACGCAAGGTTGAGATGCGTGTTTTCTTGGCTATTGCGCAACACCCTGGACTCGCAGCAGAATGACAACACTGGCATTATCAGCGCTACATTTGATAAACTTTTGCTGTATAGTGCTTGTGTATTACATTTGTGTTAAATATAGGCTCAATAGCTCATAACATTTGTGTTTGTCATTTCACTCATTTGATAGGATTATGATAAAACGCAGCAACTAGTATCTGCACTGCACTGCTAGCTAGGTTATCGAAAAGTCTGAGCAAATTTACAAATGAGCAGTTTCATCAATAAAATAAGCACATTTTCAGCAACTACACTGCCCACTTCTCGTTACATTTTAATTCAGATGCTCACGGTAACCCCGCCCCAAGCGGTTCTTACTTGGTTCCCAATCTAGTCCAGCTCCAAAGTGGTGCTATTTGCAAACCACGTACAAACCACTTTTCCGGTTCTCAGTCTGTCGAAAGAGAAAGAACTGGTTCGCGATTAAGCACCGGCTCCGAACCTGCACCCAAAATGCGTTGGTGGAAAAGGGCTATCAGTGTCATGTCTAGCTATTTTGTGAGTGTGCAGCTCGCCTTCCATTCTGAATGGAATAGCAAGAGGGGGCAAGCGCACGCAGAGTGGGTTAGACACAGGAAACGGCTGTAATCCTGAGAGACCCTGACGGCCACCGTACACTCAGGGGGTATTACGGCCCAAGGCGGGGGTCAGCTCGAAAGGGCCGGGAAGATCCCGTCACAGCTTCACTAGCTAGGAGTTGTTTGTTCGCTGATTGTTCGCTCTCAAGATTGATGAGGGAAGGTAGATTGCCCTGTGCCGAAGGTGCGGCCGTGAACGACTCAACCGTTCCAGGAAAGGTCTTTGTTCGTTTACGGTGTGAAGCACTGAGACAAACTCGCGAGAGATTAGGTAAGTCCTAGGGTGTTTAATGGCACCTTTTCAGTGTAAAACAAATACAGTAATAAGGAAACTGAAAAAGCTGTGTCGGCGTGTCTCTTCGGTCGCCAAATCTCTTAGCCTCTGGCCCTCCTGGCTCAATCTTTAGGGTTCTTCTCTCCTTATGGCGAGTCTGTGTAGCAGAAAACATGTCCACATCCAGGGCTCGACAATAACGATGGCCCGATGGCCCGGGGCCAGTAAAAAGTAACGTCGGGACAGTTAAACTAGCAACTCACTGGCCCGATCGGGCCACTGCAAATTATTGATTGAACATTTTTTTTGCATTGTAAAAGTTAACATCCTTCATATGTTTTGCTATCTGCTAAATGCATAAATAACTTTGCAGCTCGTGGGGCGCACAGTTGGCAAATCAAGAGTTGAGTAGTGAGTGACGACTGGTTGTCAAATTGTAATTCTCTAATCTCCATACATTTTTTAACAACTGGCGCGAGACTGGCGCCAGACAATAAAGTGAAGATGGCAGCAAAGTAGAGCTACGAGCTCAAACAGAAGCAACTTTTTTTATGGAACGAAGATGCACTGTGTCGTCTGTCGTATGTTCCCGTCTAAAGCAGACAAAAGGATATTTTTACAGAGGCACCGACAATTTTCGAAAACAATACCTGACCAGCCATGCTAGCAGACAGCACCTGGTTTGCGTCACAGCTAAGCGGATGGTTGACAATCCATCTTCGATGCCGTTGACCATGCTGGTCAGGAATTTAAATGTAGATCGGCATATCACGTAATTAAGAAGGGCCAGCCGTTCGTCTCGTTCCCCCAGGCTATTGAACTGCAGCAGAAGAATGGTGTCGACTTGGGTACTTAGTATCATACTGATGAAATGCTATGGAAGCTTTTATATATTAGCATTGAGGGACCAGAGGTTTCAGTTTCAGCCAGACAGAGTGCAGAGATGGCTGTCAGCAGGGAAGAGAGCACGTCATGTTTGAGGTTAAAAGTCAATTGTTTTGCTGACTATTACCTTTAAATTTTTTATCACTAGAAATGTGATTTAATTTTTGTTCTTTTTATATCCAGGATGTGTTTAATAAATGGTTAAACATGTTAACAGAATAACACAATTTATAAGTCTTTGGTTTTGTTGTAACAATGATAAATTACAACTTTTGGAGGGGGGGCCAGTAAAAACTGTCTTGGGGCCTGTAAGTTTCAAACCCACTGGCCCGATGGGGCCAGTGCCAACATTTTTTACTGTTGAGCCCTGACATCAACCAACCTATCACCCCTTTTTGTCCCCTTTTGTACTCACCAGGAGTGGGGTAGATGAGCAACAGGTGTGCCTCGTTGAGGCTCTCTTCCCCAGCCCAGGAGTAAAGGGCTGGGCTGAGGCTTTGCATCGGTAAGGAGGCCAATAGACTGCCAGGCCTATGGCCGACAAGGCCCCTTTGTCACAACGGGCAGGTACTGCCCCAGCGAGAGAAGACAAGTTAATTGTGGCGGCAGTTCGAAGGGGCACGGGCCCGAAGGAACCCAGGCACACTTTAGTGCGTGCAAAGAGGCCGAAACCAAGGGTCATTTTGTCTGAAGGTGCTTAGCAGACGTGGCGGTAGCTGAAGGTGGTTGACGAGGCTGCTGCAGCGGCATCTGACCACCCAGAAGCTTCTTCCCCTCCTCCAGCTGGGCGAAGCCTTGGTGACGGCCTCGCCGAAGAGCCTAGTGGAGGAGATGGGGGCGCTGAGGAGGGCGACCATGTCTCCTTTCATCACCGTGAGGGCGAGCCAAAGGTGTTGCTGGACAACCGTGGTGTCACGCGGCCAGCGCAGATGGCCCCACCCTGGTTTAAATAGAGGGCTGCCAGCTTTTCAGTTAGCTTTGTACATATTGTTAATAGTGGGAAGTATAAGAAATAAATACGGATGAATCTGATGAAGCACGCATGTGTTTATGCTTCAGTTGCTGTGTGTCAGCAATACTAATGGCGAATTTGGATATGGGATATGATAGCTCTAAGTACCACCTTTCATTAAAGACAACAATTATTAAAAGTAATACTTTTTTTATCCTAGTATGGATAAAGTATTTCACCATGGGTCCTTTTGGAGTCTCCAAAGGGAACCTTTAGAAAACGCCTGGATGTAACCTTCGAAAAAACGTGTACAATATTTATTTATTGTGGTATTATAATCTACTTTAGACTTGGAGTAGGTAAGGCTTCATGCTGTGGTCCCATTGTGTCTTCCAGCCAGGGCCGGTCCTAGGCATAGGCGATATAGGCAGCCGCCTAGGGCAGCGTCAAGAGGGGGGCGGCAAATTCCGAAGTTCATCCATTAATTAATTAACTGTCCTCACCACCAGCAGAGGGCGCCAAGTCACATATCCGTGTTGCGGTTGGGGGGCGGCACCCCAACTTTTTTTGGGGGGGGGGGGTTGCTGTTGATACATCTCGCCTAGGGTGCCGAATGTGCTAGGACCGGCACTGCTTCCAGCTAATACCTCCCACCTATAGGCATCTGTATGCAAAACAAAAGTCAGACAGAAATAAAAGCTTTCTATTTCATCGTGTTCAAGCTTCTATTACTCAAAACCAGTATCACTTACAGGGGTACAGGGGAAAGAACGTCAGAGTGTCACCTTTCACAAGAGACCACGACCATGCATGCTCCAAATTGTTCAACAGCTTTCAATTTACTTTGGGTTTACCTTGTATAGGCATTTTAGGGGAATTTGACAGGATTGTTAAAATGTTAATAGTTTTTACCGTTTGTTTTTTTCTATACAGTGTTTTGGATCATTTTGATAATCAACTCAGTGTCTTTAGATAGTGAGGTTAGCAACTTAACAGAATTGGGCCTGGCAGGAATGGTGGGAATGATCCCGCTTATATCATGGTCACAAAAAGTGAGAACATTTCTAAATATTTTCATGGGTTTAAATCAAAATTGTGCAATCAAAATTATGTTTTTCACAAGACATGAAACCAGCTAAGATATGTATTGTCCACTCAGCTCATATAGAACCCTTTGGCTCAGCTCTGAGCCAGAAAGCTAATGTTATGCTATCCATGATACTATACCAGACCAAGGTATGAAGACACTAAATTAACAGCATTGATAACATATACCGCTGCAGTATTACTAATAACAACATTAGTACACTTATAACATGACTCTTGATTGGACGAATGTCATTCCACTCAGCTTGCGGCTTAATTCCCATTAGATTGATGGACGCTGAGATGTATCTCTCATTATTAGTAGGTGGGTGTACAGTCAGTTGTCTCTTCTGAGGTGGGTATATGCTAACCTGACAAAGATCTGGACAAACATGCATCGTGAATTGTAGATTTACATGACAACACAGGTTATTTATTCGAATGAAACACAGTCAGGAACATGAAATAACATTATCCCCATTGCCAATAAACTAAATCATCACACATTCTACCTATGCTAGATACACGATACTACAGCACCTCTTTTCAGCAACAGCTTCATAGCAAATCCTGCTTTACATTGTCCCAGGTTATCAAAACTGTCCTCGGTGAAATGGTTTGAGCAAATGTGTAATTGAGGGTCGAACTGCACAGGGATCTTCTCATAGACAAACATCACAGCCCGTCGAGTGTTTGGTTCCTTAGGAAGACTCTGAAAAGTGTCAGCATTCTCTGTACAGCCTGGAACACTGCATTTACCACCGTAGTCTATTTTCAATATGCTAGAAAAACGTTCTTCTTTGTAATTCTGTGGTACACAGAGCAGCGCACAGCAAATTTTGGGGCGTTACAAAGGTATTTTTTACATGAATTTTTACAGGTGGATTGCATTCACATCTACTCATTTAGCAGAACTTTTTAATCCAAAGCAATAAATGTGCACAGAATAAACAGAAGACTCAAACCCTGTATACACTGTGTAGCATTGCAGGTCAGAACTTCACCAACAATGCAGTGTGCAAAAGGCACATTCCCAGAATAACGTCTTATCACAGTGAGTGACCCAGGAGATCACTACATTATGATCACAGAACTGTAACAAAACATTTTTAATTTGCTATTATAAATATGTTTCCTGATGTCAATAGTTACAGAGCTTTAAAGGATAGCTTACATAAATCTGGTTGATCACACGTCAATTAAGAAATAATTGTATACTCAATTAAATGTGCTGCCATAATAAACTAAGCACACAAGCATGAGTTCAAACTTACTGTGCTGTTCATTTAGATTCATGTATTTGTGTGATTTTAAAATGTCTAAATAAGATCATTTTGTTGAACATTATTAAGCCTGTTCATTATAGTAAAATATTGTGTGGCCAAGGTAGCTAGATGCTACTGTATGGCACCATTTGTAGAGCTAGAATTCAGTTTTAAAAAAGTACTCCAAGACAACACATTACACAAACATGAACTCTTAGGCTAGATAGAGATATAAAACACCAACATCTAATGAATGTAGACTCAAAATATGGTTGCATTTCGAAACATGGCACTATGGCATGAGTAAATATCAGGAAGGTTCCATAGATTTCCATCTACCACCTGTGTGTCCTCAGGGTGGGTAGAAAAATTGGTAAGTCACTAGTCCGCCTCCGCTCTGTCCTGTGACACATAACAGGATACGGTTTTCAAATAAACCCACTCACCCTAAACCCCCCTCAATAAGTCTTTCTTCATATTAGGAAATGTTTCTCCAAAGCCAGTACACTGCAGTACACTGCCAGTCAAAAGCCTCACGTAGAATTTATGGTTGTTGTGAAGAATAAAAGTTATAGTCAAAGTTAAAAGATTTTTTAAGATGATATTTCATCTACAAGTTGCATAGAGATAATTAATTTATTCAAACACCTCAGGACCTGAGACTGTACTGTCTGTATTATATTGTATTGTTGTTTTCCATCCCATCTTCTTACTCTTACAGTCAGCATGTAAATACCATCCAGTACTGTACCAAACCCAAGGTTTTCTTGTACAAAAGGTATATGTGATGCTAAGGAAGTTTTGTAAAAAAAAAAGTGGTGATTATACATTGAATCCCTCTAAACTGAATTCCACCATAGGAATGTTGCCAAGGAGCTGTGTCCAGTGTACTGCTTTGTATATAAATGAAATAATGCTGACTAAATATAAAGTAAACGTAGAGTACATCTCATATCATTTAATCTCCAATCTCATACAGTACTGAAATACCAACATAAAGAAATACATTGGAGTTATTTGTCCTGGCATATACTATTACCAGTTAATTTTCCCCAGTGTATTCAACAGAGTCTTTGCACTGTGTGTCTTTTTATAACTATTTGTAGATTGTATTGAAAAAAGTCCATTATCTGTGCTGACAGGTTTGAGGAAGACCACTGCTATTTCATGTGGCATCATTGAGTCAGTGGAAAAAGCTCTAGAATAGAGGGTATTCAAAGCCTATGTCTTACAAGATTCCCTCTGGGTTTCAAATAGTTAGTGCTCTGAATATAGTAATATGTATACATAGTTTTTCTTTGAAAACAGAGAGAAATAATAATTCTGAGGACACAAATGTAATTGGTAAAATATTGGGGGGCTTTATTTAATATATATATGTATATTATATATATATTAGAGAGCAAAAATAAAATTGACAGAAAATATTCTAAGAGACAACCCTGAAACTATAGTAAGCGATTTCAGAATTATTGAAGGAAAGAGCGAAAAGTGCAATCTACTCTTGTCACCCCAACATCCCTCAGCATGGTTTTCTGCTATTACTGCAACCCTCCCCTGCACCAAGAAGATAGGGATGTGCAAAGGAAAACAAATGTTAATAGAGTCCTAAAGCTAACCATGAACATTTATAACACTGGAACAGTCATGATCCAAGGCCCGGACCACAGCCTGGAGGAGTTTTAGATGTTTCCTAGACTGTCAGCAGATTCAGTGTCTACAAAACACAAGAAACAGAGATGAAGAGCATCTGTGAGGACGTCACCACCTACAACCTCCCCAGTGTGCCCTACCCCACCTCTTACCCCATTGCCCTCCAATGATAAAGCTCTGCAAGACAGTATCGGTCTTTGTCAGGTGACGTCACAGTTGCGAAAACCGAAGGGCATTATGGGAGTATCCACCATTTTCCAGGTACGCGTGCAGTGGTGTTCAGTAAGTTTGCAGTGAGATTCATTTAATTTGGGAAAAAATGGGACGTTCTTGTTGCGTGATCGGCTGCAATAGAAGATGTCACGACAGCAAAGGTCACATACTTAACATCGGGGATAGGTTTTTTTCCTTTCCCACATCGAAAAAGTAGCCTACAGGGACAGCATGTAGCGGACATAACAAAGAGGCGTCGGATCGCCTGGGTTGCAGCGGTCCGGCGCAAAAACATCACCTTTGCCAACATATCGCGTTCTATGTATGTCTGCGGTCGACATTTTCACAAAGGTAAGATATTTAACTGATGTTGACAAATGTGAAGTATGCCTTTCACAGCACGCTCTGAAAGGCGAAGGGCAAGGGAGCAAAGACAACACACTGAGCCAGCTGAAGGATGTGGAGAGCAGAACACTGAGGAGGAGACACAAGAGGCTGAAGGAGGTGGAGAGCAAAACACTGAGGAGGAGACACAAGAGGCTGAAGGAGGTGGAGAGCAGAACACTGAGGAGGAGACACGAGGCTGAAGGAGGTGGAGAGCAAAACACTGAGGAGGAGACACGAGGCTGAAGGAGGTGGAGAGCAAAACACTGAGGAGGAGACACGAGGCTGAAGGAGGTGGAGAGCAGAACACTGAGGAGGAGACACAAGAGGCTGAAGGAGGTGGAGAGCAAAACACTGAGGAGGAGACACAAGAGGCTGAAGGAGGTGGAGAGCAAAACACTGAGGAGGAGACAAGAGGCTGAAGGAGGTGGAGAGCAAAACACTGAGGAGGAGACACACGAGGCTGAAGGAGGTGGAGAGCAAAACACTGAGGAGGAGACACACGAGGCTGAAGGAGGTGGAGAGCAAAACACTGAGGAGGAGACACACGAGGCTGAAGGAGGTGGAGAGCAGAACACTGAGGAGGAGACACACGAGGCTGAAGGAGGTGGAGAGCAAAACACTGAGGAGGAGACACGAGGCTGAAGGAGGTGGAGAGCAGAACACTGAGGAGGAGACACAAGAGGCTGAAGGAGGTGGAGAGCAGAACACTGAGGAGGAGACACGAGGCTGAAGGAGGTGGAGAGCAGAACACTGAGGAGGAGACACACGAGGCTGAAGGAGGTGGAGAGCAGAACACTGAGGAGGAGACACGAGGCTGAAGGAGGTGGAGAGCAAAACACTGAGGAGGAGACACAAGAGGCTGAAGGAGGTGGAGAGCAAAACACTGAGGAGGAGACACGAGGCTGAAGGAGGTGGAGAGCAAAACACTGAGGAGGAGACACGAGGCTGAAGGAGGTGGAGAGCAAAACACTGAGGAGGAGACGCAAACAGAATGTAACTTCTGTGTGCACAGATGTGCAGAAGTAAACCGCCTGTTACAAGAAAACAGACAACTGCGACAAGAACTTGATGAGTACAGGATGTCTGATAGTTTTTTTGGAGACAATGATGACAAAGTAAAGTACTACACAGGGCTGCCAAACCTGGGAACCTTTATGACCTTGCTACATTTTTTGCTGCCTCTTATGCCAGACCAAAAGAAGAAGGTTCTCAGTCCGTTTCAAATGGTTCTTTTAACCTTCATGCGCCTCAGACTGGATCTGCCTGCACAACATCTGCCCCATCTCTTTCGTGTTTCTCCAAAGACAGTATACAGAACATTTAATGATAGTGTCATTTCTGTATGCAAACTTTAGCCATTCCATTGCATGGCCAGACAGAGACACTTTGCACAAAAGTATGCCTCACCAGTTTGTGGAGTCCTTTGGACACATAGTAGCAGTATAGTTCACTATATCCAGTTATGAGGATATAGGTAGCAATGCGGGGTCAGCACTCCAACTTACTGCAGTCAGCTTGTATGGATCTGTGTCTTGAATCGATGCCAATTTTTCGACATAACGGTCCCTGGCATTTTGGTTGACTTTGTCGCAGTATGGGCTTTTCTCCGTTTTCTTGTGCTTCTCCTTTTTTGCGATTTATTGGCATATTATCTTGAGTAAATTCTCATCCGTTCTCATCGACTGCAGGTTAGCTGTACCTGGAAAATGGCGGCGCGGTGACGTCACACACAACAAACCCACGTGACTGACAAAGACCGATTGCAGAATTAGAAAGAGACTTCATTATCTTTAAAGAAAAAATGACCACTCCAGCCCCATCCCAGTGATGCCACATAACTGTGACAAGCTAACAACACAAGTCCATCAGCTATGCACTACTGTGAGATATGTTGAGGAAACTAACCAAGATCTAAGGAGAAGAGGAGCACAGCCAGTACCTTGAGAAACAAGAACTAAAGACTCTGCTAATTAACATGCCCAAGACAGAGACCACTGACACACCAACACCCAGTGATGGGCAAGCTACTTTATATGAGTAGTGAGCTAAGCTACTAGCTACTCTACAATAAATTCAGCTTCACTACACAGAAGCTACCACTCATAAAAATGTAGCAAGCTAAGTTACAAAAATCAGTCAAAAGTAGCTTGATACATTAGTAGCTACTTTCAGTTAAACTGCATGCCAAGTCAATGCAATTTTAGTGATCAACACAACCGTCAGTAAGATAAACGCTAAAATATGTTTAGATTTATTTATTGGCCAACAATCGCCTAATACACAAAAAACAAATGCATGAGTTTACAAATGTCTCCGACCTCTGTTTAGGAAAACAATCGTTACTACCACTACCATCATACAGCCTTATGCTGGTTAGCATGAGTTATCAAACTGTTTTAACTTAATCAATTATTCCATTCTCCCACCTCTTTCCTACTTATTCGTTTCGTTAGCTGATTTAAACCTAATTTCATTCATTGATGCAAAATGGAAAAACGGTAGAAATGCAATTCAATCACCTGATCGTGTGTTCGTATGTTTGTGTTGGATGTCGTTGAAGTTGACAGGAACTTTTTCTTTGGATTACAAAGAAGGCATCTGAAAACATATTTCTTTTCACTCGTCTCGACTAAAGTGACATACTTTTGAAGGTATGGCCACGGTGTCACTGTCACTTGTTCAGACTCTTCTACGGCTCTTGGGCTCTCTGCCATCCTGTCTTTTCTGTTCTGATATTTTTCCGAATACAAAGATTTAATATTTTGCTGTTATCTAGTCAGACTGGCCGCGCAGGCGCTGTGTGAGTGGAGATGAGAAGATGACAGCCCTTGCTGTACTCAGCTCTCGTGAGATCCGTTGTAACTTGAACTGCAGAACGGGATATGTGAGATGCTTTTTCAGTGCTTTGTCAACACCAACCTTAAGTATGAACATCAGAAATGTCCAGGAGAAATTAGCTTTTGAGGACGCTACTGCGCTACTTGATCAATAAAAGAGCTTAGCTACTGAAAAGTTACTTGGTTTTGTAAATAGCGACGTTACCGCCAAGCTACTGACAAATGTAGTTAAGCTAGTAGCGTCGCTACAAGTAGCGACACTACTGCCCATCACTGCCAACACCCAATCAACATCCCCATCCCCATCCATCCCCACTCACTAACACACATATCACCCCTGATACAAGTACCACCACAAAAACACACACTCCCATCCCCCATAACTGTGGTATATTGGATTGAGCACTCGGTGCTCGACTGTGTTGGACTGTCAATACTACTGGGTTCAGGGATTGACTGTTGTGGTCTGGGTGTGTGATTTGCCGCCAGTAAAGAACTGACTTGTAATGCATCCTTGTCTCCGTGTATATATGTGATAAACAGTGATTAAGTTAGCAACCCACGAATAGTAGCACTTCAATAGTCTAGGGTACATTAAGCTACAACAATAACCATGTATCCATTCCAGCCCCGTTCACCATCGCACTGCTGTTAGCTCTGACATCAGCAGCCAACCAAAGAAAATCAACATAGATGCCACATCCGAGGAGAAGAAAACAACGATGGAATAAGACATCATCATCCTTTGGGACTCAAATGGGAAACACCTCAATGAGAGATGGCTGTTTCCTAGGAGAAACGTGAAGAAAATGTGGTGTCCAACTGCCCAATCTACCCTATGATTCCTGTCAGAACAGACACTGAACACACCACCCATGTGATCGTCCATACGGGAACAAATGATCTAAACACAAGGACAGTTTATGTAGCTAAGACCCTCATCCTAGTAGAGTTGGGTATCAAGAACTGGTTCCATTTTAGAACCGGTTCCAAATTTCCAAGATCCGTGGATTCGATAACACGTGCATTTCGATTCCTCATTTCAGTTCATTAAAACACTGTGCATTAAAACACTGTGCAGACTCCCGATCGTAATTCACTTCACTACATCTGTGAAAGGAGGCCAGAAGTTGAAGGATGTTACATTATGGACGACGAGAGATTCATCCTAGAAGCTAAGCAACACTAATTTTATGACACAACAAATCCAAAAATGGCTGATACAAATTTGTATCTCGCAAACTCGCCAATGCAGCTGCCTCGCAGCTTCTCTGAAATTCTGTGAGGACAACTAACCTGGTCACGTTGCAGCCGTAACGCTCTGTAGACATGTCCGGTGTGAATAGGGCTTAAGTGTGTGGGTATTTGGCTGTTTGGTATTCTGTTAAAAGCAGTGCCTGGCAAAGGATCTCATACCCTCTCTGTTGATGTGGTCGTAGAGGTGGCCAGGGTGAATGTTTCTGTGGTGGGCTATACTCACATTCTGCATCTGTGCACACTTGAATTATATTAAATTATTTATCCCATGGATGACTTGAGGATGTATATCGCTTCTGGGTAGTAGATAGGTATGCCTTTGGGACTGTTGTTGTTACTACGGTCTAGGTTAGGTATCGCTTCAATTTGATCGATTCCGATTCTAGTTTTAAAATCCGGTTATTTTCAAATCTTGGTTCCTAATCCAATGATTTTTTTAAGAGAAAAAATGTACGGATATAATTTTCTGTTAGTGTGACACCCAAGATGTGTGATCACATTTTGGAGGTTTTGTTAGTTTTATTTTGAGCAATGTTTTGAAATAGGGGTCATAGAGGCCAATTATAAGTTAAAAAAAACGGAACAGTTCAGTGTTGTTGCCAGTAGAAACTAATGTGGTGCTGTGTTTCCATCGGGGACTCTATTGGCAGGCGGGTGTCGGTACTTCTTTAATATGCTGAGCGGCGCGAAAGCAAGAAGAAGCACCTGTCGCCTGGTCTCAATTATTTTCCTGTTTTTCAGGGTATTCTTATCTGTCTATGGGTCCTCTGTCTGGATCGGCGACACCTGTAATTGGAGAACGTCGTTGATCCAGTGATCTCTGAACCTGTGGGCCGGTGTGTGACATCATCAGAGTAAGGGGCTGCGAGATTTCAGGCGTCTGACCACCATCAGAGCAAGGGATTTCGGGGGCCAAAAGCATCTGACATGTTCACTATGACCAACAACGAGAGGAAGAGACTGGTTTGGGCTATAAGGAAGGGACTGTTCTGCCTTTCTCCTGATGAGTTGTTCCAGGTCGCAGCAGACATCTCAGGGACATCTGACCAAGACTCGGCTAAGTTGAATAGGGAGGACGAAGAGGGCTGTGTTGATTATGTATGTTCATATATGGAGAGTACATTTTTGTTAGAGTTGTTAGATGAGGGCATGTCACAGTTACTTTTCCTAAATGATGTAATTAGTGAGATGATTCGTAGCCACAAACTACAGTAGTACCTCACACACTACACAAATGACCGACACTCAATCCATTGACGATACCAATAACCAGTCCCATAGTCCACATATCGCACAGTCACCTCGTTCCAACACTGACCAACACTCCATCAACACCACTGAAAGCATGATCGCCCTCAAAGACCTTCCCTTACTGCAAAGGAAATAATTCAAAATTAATGGGGGGCAAATTGGAGATAACGCCTCTGAAATAAGCTACAGCAATATTAGTAAACAGATGGATGAGGGATTGAAAGAAAAGCACACCGAAAGTGAGGTAATCAGAGCAGTGTTTCGTATTATAAAACCCGGCAACTTCAAACGTTTGCTAGCCAGCAAGGAAGAGGTGACAATAACAGAACTAAAGAGTTTCTTACAGTCACATCTAGGGGAGAAAAGTGACACTGAACTGTTTCAGGAGCTGATGAATGCCAAACAGCATCCACATGAAACGCCACAGCGGTTTCCTTACAGAATGATGGGGCTCAAGCAAAAAGTGATATTCACGTCCAGACAGACTGATTCAGACATTAAGTATGAGGCGCAAACAGCACAGAATGTCTTTCTTCGCAGTTTGTCAGGGCTTGAGTGAGAAGCATGACAATATCAGGCGGGAGTTGAAGCCTCTGCTCACTGATCCTACAGTTACTGATGAAGTACTTCTGAGACAAGTTACCAGAACAACAAGTGAGGAGAGTGAGAGGAAACGACGCTTGGGTCATAGCACTCGCCCAAAAATAGCCCATGCAGTAGTGAGGTTAATACTAGTGAGGTGACGAAAGAAAAGAGTAACACTGATATTAAGGCTAAAGATGAGCTAATTGATCAGCTGAGCACTCAAGTACAGGCTCTCGCTAAGGCCGTAAGCTCCCTACAGACAAATGTTGCAGAAACAGCAAGGCCACCAACATCAGAGTCCCAACCGCAGTGTACCTGCCAATGTCCCAGTAAATAGGGAAGACCAATAAGAAAAGAAAGACCCTATGGATGCCCTAACTGCATAGCGAGTAACCAGATTAACTGCAACCACTGCTTTGTCTGTGGGGAAGGGGGACACCGTGCTGTGGGATACTTGAAAGGCTCTAGGCCATCGGGAAACACATCACGGTCATAGCAGAGGGACAACCTGTGACCGACTGTAGTATGCAGTCTCACAAGTAAATCAGTACGAGCTAACTACAATATTGCCCCTCCTCATTCACCAACTAATGACAAATCAACATCACACAGAGTAGCTAAGCTAATTGGAGAAAAGTGTTTATTGAAATGTAATCTGAATGGACATTCTGTGATTGCTCTTCTAGATTCAGGAGCCCAAGTGAGTATCATAGACCGCCCATGGAAACAGAAATACTTGCCTCAACAGAAAGTCGCCCTCTCAGTGAGCTCCTAGGAAACAGAGAACTGGAGGTCACTGCAGCTAACGGGGGGTCAATTCCATATGATGGATGGGTTGACCTCACCTTCGCGTTAATTGACAACAAGGATCCAAAGCTTGCCATCAGAGTACCCTTCCTGCTTAGCCTTGTGAGCCTTATGAGACCGATATTGGGCTTCAATGTGATCCAGGAGCTCCTTCTAGGGCAGACGGGGGGAAATTAAACATGTCGCACTTTCTGTATTTATTCAACAACATTTGTAGGCTTATTATTTTATCCTGTACTATACACTATATAGCCTAACTACAAAAAGCATCCAAAGTTGATGTCAAATGATGAAATGGAAATAAATACGAGGGAGGGATTGCCTAACCTACAATTTCTATTTCTGGGAAAATGGTTAAGTTTACTTGCGGGCCGGCCCATTTGTGCGTAGTGTCCGACCATGGTGTATTAACAAATTAACGTGAACACTGCTTATACAAGCCTGTAGCCATGTGAAAGGCTGAACCAGGGACAATACAAGCGACAGTATGGAAGAAACCTCTTGAAAATGTGCCATTTTATCTATGGAACATACCACCAAGGGATCGTAATACCTGTGTTTTTACTTTGAAGTGACCGGAGGCATGTTCCATAAAGATAATGTAATCCGGGCATGTCAGTTACTTTCCCATTTTTTTGGTAAACTTGCTTTTTGGAACAGGCCCCCGATTTTCTGAGTTACATTTTGTATTTTACATACAAAATGTCATACATTCGTTTTAGCATACATCCACGGACTAAATAGAATGAATAGGCTAATCTACCCGCAATGTTTGGGGTAGTTGTTATAATCAGTGACCTATGCAATTTTGTAAAACTCTCTTCTGGAAGTCGCTTTGGATAAAAGCGTCTGCTATAAATGTAAATGTAATCTTGGGCATTTCATTGGGTTAGGGTTAGGATTAAGGATCTTTGTTTGACCTGGTAAACCATAAACATGCTACATTTTATGGAACGCCGAGTTAGTCAGAATTAAATAAATAGATACATAAATAAATAAATATGGCTATGAAATACATTC
The DNA here is from genome assembly GCA_023658055.1 of Thaleichthys pacificus. Taxonomy (NCBI): domain Eukaryota; kingdom Metazoa; phylum Chordata; class Actinopteri; order Osmeriformes; family Osmeridae; genus Thaleichthys; species Thaleichthys pacificus. Next base: position 470,848 of record CM042865.1, read on the forward strand.
TGAAATTAAAAAAAGATGGCAATAAATATATAAATATAGCATCATATATTTATATAGCTGAATCCATTTACCTACATCAATAAATAAATACATTTACTTATTTCAAAATGACGTTGTAAAGACGACATTTATTTATTTAATGGGACTTTTATTTCATAATGCCACATTTATTTATTTTTTGAGACTTTTATTTCCTAACGTCACATATATTTCCGAACACCACATTTATTTCTGTGCTGTATTTATTTCCTGTATTTATTCGATCGCACTAGAGCAAAAACACATATGATTGTTGGTCCGTTGCTATACAATGCAAGCTATTCAGGCTCATGGAGAAAAGGAGCTTTCAGTCAGGAGTTTATTGGCATTCAGGCAACATTTTGTATGGGTTCATCGAAAACAACTGGTTACCGTGGGCACACCAGAAAATACCCGAATGTGTAGGCTAATCACGTATTTGGGGTTGTCTTTAGGCAATATACAAATTTCCCACGATACCACAGCGCCTTATGAAACTCCATCTTACAAATTAATACTTAGATTGTCACTGTGAACCCAGACAATAGGCTACGATCAAAATACGCTTAACCCTTAACCCTAAAGGAAGATTCTTTTTAGCCCCATGGTGGCTTTCTACACTTGCCGTCTTGCATTACTCCCTAACCGCTCAGCCAACTGATCCCCTTGCACATGAACACTGTGCTCGATAAGTCTCAAACTATTTAAGACTTCGTGGGTCTGTGTTCTGTAGAGCACTTGTCCGCCCAAGTACCTCTACAAAATCTACAGTGTGTGCCAAAATGATATATCCTGACAAGCCATGCTGATCAATTTGATCTACTAAGGCCAGCATGCGATCTCTGACACGACTAATGTCTTCCATCATCTCTCGAATTTAGGTGTCCCTATGTGCCTTTGATTTTGTGCAGCTGCGTTGGTCTGAAGATAACCACGCCCCTCTCGTTTGCATTTGAGATTGGAAATAAATACAGCACAGAAATAAATTTGGTGTTCGGAAATATATGTGACGTTAGGGAATAAAAGTCTAAAAAAATAAATAAATGTGGCATTAGGAAATAAAAGTCCCATGAAATAAATAAATGTCGTCTTTACAAAAAAGTCATTTTGAAATAAGTAAATGTATTTATTGATGTAGGTAAATGGATTCAGCTATATATTTATATGATGCTATATTTATATATTTATTGCCATCTTTTTTAAATTTCAGAATTTATTTCATAGCCATATCAATTTATTTATTTAATTCCGACTAACTCGGCGTTCCATAAAATTTCTCAGGCTGTTTCAGAAGATGTGATTTGCACCAACAACTTAACACATAACTTGAACCATAATCGGGCCAGGTACAGTGCAATGTAGTCAGTGCAAAAATACCGTGATAAAACACACATATTCAGGATCGAGTGCAAATATTTACATTTAGTCATTTAGCAGACGCTCTTATCAAGTACAGGGACATTCCCCCAAAGCAAGTAGGGTGAAGTGCCTTGCCCAAGGACACAACGTCATTTTTGCACGGCAGGGAATCGGACTGGCAACCTTCAGATTACTAGCCCGATTCCCTAACCGCTCAGCCACCTGACTCCCTCAAATATTGTTTTCTTTTTCTTTTCTTCACTGCGGTCGGCGCTTGATGCTTCTAATGATTAACACAAAACGCCCACACCTCTCTGAAGGCGTGCAAATGTCTCAAATTGAGCCGATTATCTGGCTAAAGCTTTCCAGAGGCCTGTTCCATAACGCGAGTTTACCAAATAAGCCAGACTTATGTCAGTTAATCGGACTAATTTCTAGTTCATTCGGTTCCATAAAACTAATTCAGCGTAGTTCAAACACGCTGAATGCTTCGAAACTAGCCTGGTCCGGGGCAGGCTAATTGTCAGGCTTAGACCATGTTAATGCTTAACCAGACGTTCCTGTAACACTGACCCAACGGGAAAAACTATTATTTACCACGGACATTCTCATTGTCTTATTTTCATCAGTTCAATATGTAGGCTACATTTATAGAAAATCAACTTAAATAGTCTACATAGGCTACAACATTTAGCTTAATGCATTAAACAATGATGAACAATGATTTGACACACACCATAGCCAAAGTATGACAAAGCTGTTAAAACGCTAGCAGACAAAGCAGGAAGAGAATTCTATGCAATTAAGAAATCTATATGTAAATATAACTCTTCCCTCAGAATTTTGACTAAAATATTTCACTCAATCCTAAAACCAATCATGCTCTATGGCAGTGAAATTTGGGGTCCCTTTACACTTCCCATCAGTGGCGGGCCGTGCATTTCACGCCTAGGCCTTCAGTGACGTCATACTTAGTCCTACCTAAATTAATACACCTCATAATACCATCAATATGACACCACGGCTCAAGAATCCATACAGAATCACACTTACATCACCTAATATAGGCTAGTCGAGCAACACTTAATTTCCGGAGCATTTAAAATCAATAAGCTTGCATTCACAATTAAGAGTAGGAAACTAAGATCACGGATACTGTCAAAAATAAAAAATAAAAGACGATTTTAAGAGATGAGTCAACAAAGTTTGTCCATCAAAAGTACGCTATGTGAGCTTAAACAAGTTTGTAAAATAAACTGCACATTGTCGCCGTTTCATATGTCACCAACGAGACGATAACTAAACAAACTATTCATTGAAAATCCAAGGAAGCAGATTATTAGCATTTGTTTTTGAGAATGTGTGACAGCAAAACAATTGAACATGTTGGCGCAGCTGTGACTGAAGTCACTTCAGTCAGCAGCGCCAATGCGCCAGGTTATTTATCTATCTCGCTAACAGATTGCCCTCTCTCAGGCTCTCACGACTGCTTATCCAATCACAGACGCGTACATGTCAAATTCAGCGTAAGGGTTTCTAGCTGGCCTTGGTGTCGCAGACTCGAGATCTGATTGGCTATCGCAACTGACTGTCTCTGTTCACTTACAGCGCACGGGAGCATGCTCTGTTGATTCTGAAGGCCTCAGGCAGATTTCATAGAACCTGACAACACAAGCTAGCTGAAATATGATTGGATAAAAACTCTACCATAATATACAACACTGTCAGCAGCTCAACCAAGTGGATATAATAAGACATGGAGAGAACAGACTATTGAGAATAATTTGTATTTATTTAAATAGTTTTGTTATTTATGTCAGTGTATTTATTGAATGACATTAAGATGGAGGAAAAATATGAAGAAAAAAATTATAATTGTATTTCGATATTCCCCCCCAAAAAATACTTTTCTGAGTATGTTTAGGCCAGCAGAGAAGTTCTTGCTGGCCCTGACATCCCACCACTGCTTCCCATAGCATGTGGGACAAAAGTCCAACTAAAATGTTACATTTAGAATTTTGTAAGAATGTATTTGGTCTACCCAGAAATGGGCCAAATCTTTTAAGTAAAATATAGTCCCTCTCACTCTCCATAGAAAAAAAGACATTCAATTTAGTATTCACTTTACACAGAGTGACCCTGAATGCCTCCATCACAAGGCCTTTTAAACAAAAGGAGGAACAGAGATTGACCCATAAGAAATAAAACATCAAATTAATACAGGTGATTATGTTCATTAACAAAACTCAGACTTCTTGATAATAATCATAATGAATATAATACCTATTGGAAAAATGAAATCAAGTTACATTACAAACTTGAATGTTACCGAATTTTGAATGGAGAAATGAAATTAGCTGAACATCTTAAATGTAAAATGCACACGCCAGGCATGTCAGTTTATTTGGTTTTACTTATTTTATTTAACCTTATGGCTTGGACACGACCGCCGTCAAAAATAGAAAAGCTACCTATCTGTCGCGAAGCTGCGTGGAGGCCCGCGTCTGGGTGAACTGCACGCATCTTAAACGTGGCGCGTCTGGTGTGAACTGCACCATAGACTAGAGTGGTCGCAATTAGCCGCGATCATCTCCAACAGTCGCAATGTGCCGCAGACACGTCTGATGTGAATAGGGGGTTACATGAAAGCAACTCCGGTGGAATTGTGTATCACAATAGGAACAAACTTTTTAATAAGATTATTTAAGTATACCTACAATGCTGTCTTTAGGATTATCGTTACTCGGATGTAGGGTTGGTTCTAACTGGTTCTAAGACAAACAGCAACAGCTAAAAAATCTGGCATTAATGCTATTTCACAGAGGACAATTGATTATCGACTGTTTAATTGGTTCATCCATAACACCCCACATACAGTGTTGAGTATGGTTTCAATGGACTAATGCAGCTGCACTCTTACAAACTAGAAATACAGTACAGACGTTCTAGTACTCCATTGCATAAAAAGTAGGGTCTTATCAACAAGATTCAAAAACAGTTTGTGGCTTTTTGTAAGGGGAGAGCAGGGATGAAAATTTTGTATTTAACATACCCAAGTCACAGGCCGTACATATTGCTTTCCAGTTTTTAAAAAGGGATCTTGAGGCTACTCTAGAGAGGTTTGTCTATGGAATATTTTTCCATGCAGCGAGTCAGCAACATACACAAACAGTTTGATTTAATGAGCTCTGTGTGTACAAAAGCTGATGACCGGCTGGTCTACTGGAGTGTTCCTCACTTACTCAGCCTTGCTCCTACGCAGAGCAACCTTTCAACAGCTGTTGTGCACAGATGGGGAAAACGTTGTTGATAAAAGCTTACTTTTCTTCCACTCGAGGGTATACATGCCAGTTTAAACCCTTTTTAGGCTCCCTCGGATCTCACATTCTCTCGTCCATTAGACGTTGTTTTCTATAGCATATCATTGTAGTGTGACTACGCCCACCGCCTCCAACTGTTAGTCTCACGTGCCACACACATTGAGAAGGGCCGAACTGTGAAGAGTGAATTTTTCCACAAACTAGACGTAACACCTAAGGGCTTCGAGGATGGAACAATATTTATAGTACTCACTCAACTGCAGCAAATATAGACCTCAATAAAGTAAGCCATTTGTAAAAAAAAAAGCCTATGTGTGGTTATGCAATAGAGTAAGAACATTGTACGAATGTATACAATGGTGAAGCTTGTAGAAGATAGCGTGAAACACTATGTTTAAAGTGATGGACCGGCTTTCTGACATCTGCACTGAATATATATCGTACACAGGATTAAGAAATATTATCATATGAGTAATACTGTGTATAAAGATGGTGTGCCTGATGCATACATCCACAGCGTTATCTCTTTAGACACAACATAGATACACTTTGAGAAGACAGAGAGGAAACTAGAGAAGTCCCCTTTCTCAATGAAGCCAATGCAAAGTTACCCAATCAACCTCACAAGTGTCCTACTTAATTTCTGATCTTTGTACAAAAATTAGCATCACAGTGGTACAATGTGTTAGCCACAAGTTCTAGTGAGATAAATAAACTAGGTCACTTTACTTATGCTTTAACCAAACTTTTGGAGTTCACATAACTCAGCTGCAGTGTGGTGAAAGTGTTAAACTTGAAAATGTAAGTCTTATGAGGAAATGGTTTATCTAAGTAAACATGCCAGCTGAAAACAGGTACAATATAATTGTTTTTACTCTCAACAAGCTATTCAGACATTTATATCTTGCAGATTTTCTAATCGGGCAATTGTGTTGATTGTCCAGCAAATTTGATAAAGAATATTTATGGAAGTGTTGTGGAGAAAATCACTTCTGGGACCCTATAAGTTATTTTTATATTTTGTAAAATGTAAGCTACTGTACAGCCCTTCATGTAGGATTAACATACAGTGAAAATTACGTAAATTTGATTCAAGGCCTTTAGTAAATCAATTTTTTGGTGTGATTTAGAAATTCTACCACAACGAAAATACAGACAAACAGCACTCTGTCATATCACTATTTTCACCATACCAGAACTCTGATATGTTATTGCATGCCCATCGGAAGTTGACAGAGGGAAAGTCATCAGCCAAATATGGGCATGTTACGTGGAAAGATGAGGACATGATGAATCATGCGGGTCTACGTCTTGCATTCTTTTGTTGTCCAAATTGATGGTGTAAATCTAAAGTGTTTCTCTATCCCTCTCTCTCCTCCTTTCACTCTTTATGGTTGTGTTAACCCATTCCCTCTCCCCTTCTCTCCAACACCATAGGCTGCCACCTTCAGCTTTGAGTGACAGTGAGTGAACCAAGCTTCAATAGGGAGTTACCTGACAAACTGATGGTCTCCTCCTTCTCCTCCCTCGTCTCGACCGATTAGCCTAGCCCTGGCACATCTGTGGGAGTGTCTAGGTTTTGTGGGCCAGCAGGGGAAACAGCTGCCCTTCCACCCCTGTGGGGCAGCCAACCCTGGCTTTATCACACTGACCGCCAGCTCCTACATTATTATTGTTCCATGCACTCTATCTCCCTCTCTCTGATAGGGACTACGGTGTTATTATGTTGGCCAGAGGAGGCAGACAAAGGGCCTTGCTTACACCCACGGTGCTTGGATGTAATCTGTGGAACTGTGGAGAAGAGGTTATAGAGGTTTGGCAGGTTCATTCGGAAAATAGATAGGACACAATGCACTGTGCTAAGGGAAATTCTTTTTTTGTTGTTGATGTAATTGTGATCTCTGTGAGTCAGTCACCTATAGGTGTAGGGAAGCTTCCATCCTTTACTTTGTCTCTTACAGGAATGCAACACTGACATCTAGTGTGCCTGCAGCACCTACACACGGGCTAAGTAATAGGGTCTCCATAATAAATGCAACGCAATCCGTAGTCTATATACAGTATGCGTGGAGTGGTACTGTAAATATTATCAATTAAGAGAACTGTGTTTATTGATCACTGGTAACCTTTTTCAGACTTATTTCCATACATTGTCTACCAGATATATGAATGTACTGGATTATGGGTCTCAGTAGAAGAACTATAGTTGAGCACTATAATAACCAGATTCCAATAATTGGAATTATGTACTAAGTGCTCTTTAAGATGTACTGTAAGTACAGTATTCTGCAAACACACTGATCATAATCCATTGTGAAATAATGTTTGTGTGTGTGTGTGTGTGTCTGTGAACTTCATGCAGATGTGAGCAGATGTTTTGAGTTTCTATTGGTTTAAGCTGCCCTAGGCCACCATTTCATGCAAGCAGAACATAACTAAGTTATCTACTGTAAAACCTATTTTTTAATTTTTTATGGCCTTATCAGAACAGATAAGCCAGGATAGACGCTAACATCAGCACACAGCCCCAGCTTCAGTATGTGTTTCAGATGTGAGTGGAGTTGAAGTCGGGAATGCCCTGGCAGGGAAAGGCCGCCATGGACAATAGACTCCTCTGTAAGGAGGAAATGGAGAGGGGTCCACCAGCTGCCACTGTCAATTTAGCTCAGCAGTTTCCTCCCTCCACTCAGGTCTCTCTTTCCCCCCATCTCTGTTCTTCCCTCTTCCTCTATCTCTCTATTTTACTACCCCATTCTTTTTTTTCCCTTTCAGCTTCTGTAGCACCTCAGGCTTGGGCTCCTAAACTGACCACAACTCATGAACAAAAATGTATTCAACAGTCTCAACCCCAGGCTTTACATGACCCCAAACTCACTCACAGGGCCATTTGGGAAATGGCATTTCATAAAGTTTCTAGAAATGTCCGGCGTTGGCTCTGAAAACTCAAGGCCACTGGGAGGCTTGCTAAACAGATGCCAGCTGTTTGGGTTAAACATTTTTACACAGTTGAAACTCCTACTGGTTGTTGGAAATATGATAAAGGGACTTTCCATCCACTTGTCGTCTCTGATGCTCCCTGACATATGTGTGTGTGCAGGATTAGGAGCCAACAAAGATCTAGTTCAAACTCCAGCGCTCTGAGCACACACACATCCAACATGCACACACTCACTCATTCATTCACTACCCTACCAGACTACACTAATCCAGGCTGGTTCATAGTAGCATAACAGACATGCCATGCCTTCCATTCATGAGAGGATGTGTGGTGTTCCTGTATGATTGATTGGTTAGGTCCTTCATACCAGATTATATTCAATATATTATATTCTTCAATAAACTGCTTTCACACCTGTTACAGCGCTGTATCTATGTTGGTGTACTGTATGCAAAAAAAAAATCCTCCCATGCGTTCTGCAGAGAAGGGAGACTGGCGTTTGTCACGGTTTGGAATGGAAGGGAGAAAACAGGACAACGGCGGATATCGCTGTAAAAAAAACAAACAACGTTGTTAGGTGGCAGGCGTGTGTTGCTTAGGCAGCCGCCTTAACTGAAAAGTGCTGCGGGAAACCCTGAGCTAGCAACAATGAATTGCAGATTAAAGGGTCCCCTATCGTCCAGCTAGCTCTCAACGCTCGGCAGGAATTTCAGGTCCACTCACTAAAAACAAACTTGACCCTCTCACTGGATATATTGTATAATAAAATGTTTTATTGAATGCAATTGGTTGCCTTGTATATTCTGTTCTATTTACCAAACTCCTTTCTTGTCTTAAATTGAGCAGTTGCTGGTGTGATTGCTATCTAGATTAAATTCAACTTGCATCAAGTACTACAAACATAAATGTTGTTAACGTGGTAAATTGTAAGTGGGCTGATGAATAAAAAAACTTGTTTAACAAGTCCCATTTCAGGGATTTTTTTGTAGGCCAAGTGGAAGAGAAATGTACTTGCCCCACTGGACAAGTTAAACCTCAAACAAAATAAAATGCCTTGTTACTTTTAAAGTAACATGACAATATTTTAAAGTAGATAGCTTTTTTAATCTCCGTAAATTCTGCACCAAAAAGCTTTTAAGACAGAAAGCAATTCCCCATTGATCTGTCACATCAGAATTTTGATTTGGGTCACGAAAGTCTTGAAATTTGAGTGAGAATGCGTCGCCCGCATAGTCTTAGGCGGCAGCCATGTCTTGGTTCCCTGTTTCACTGTTAGTCTCAGACAAGGGCGTAGGTTTGGTCTCAGCTTTGGTAGGGACACTGAACGCCGCCCCCCCCAATAAAAAAAAATGATATGTAGGTAATTGGTTTAGGTTTTATGGAGCTGTACTAGGCCTACATCATCTGTACTGGACTTCTGAGCAATGAAATAATGATTTATATTTGGGCATCCCAATTTATAGCACATTTTTACTACCTACAAGTATAAGTGTGAATGGTAACATTCATGGGTAACATTGTCTAAACATCCCTTAAAAAACAGCAATTTAATGCAATCTTTACCAAAATGGACAAATTCAACTTCTCACCTGAACCCCTGATGCTGATTCATCACCAACCTGCTCTACATCTGTAGCTTCAGAGTGCTGTTTTTCCTGCACAGTAAATCATCAATTTAATACAGACACTAACCATGCTTAGTTGACTGCTGACATTGGTCGAGATTACAGGGATAGCCATATTACTATCCAAGGGATTATATAGGCCTACTTATTACCAGTTAATATCACTTTTAAGTTGCTAGCCTGCTGCTGGTACTAGGCTAAACTAGCACGGTCCCATTATGTGGGTAGGTTAGCTTTATCCTTCTGGCTTCAACAAGACCAGCTGCTGCTAACACACTGGTCGAAAGATTGCAGACGCTAGGGATAGATTTAATACAAGCAAAAGTTACATGCTCTACTACACTAACAACTTTCAAAACATGTTTCCATTGTAGAATGGGTGGCGATGTAAGGCTAGCAAGTTTGCACTGTGTGGGTAGTTTTCCTACTAGCTAACTAACAACGACCTTGCTAGCTACTTACTCTCTGGGTGGTGAAAAGACTTCTGATACATATTTTCTTTTTGGGTGACATTTTCTACAAAGCACAAAAGGGTCAAAAATATCAATGCTGAGACCAAACGAAATACTAATATGAGGCTTTATTATTTCCTGGCGTATTTAGTAGTTTACCGTGTCAGACTACTGACAGCTCTCTTTCTGCAAGTCAAGATTCACTAAGTGTTTCTGACTGCCACTTCAGCCAATTAAATTACATCATCTTGTCTCGCAGGCTCGAGGGCGCATTGGACTGGGCGACGAACAATAATACAAATGAGTTTTGCAAACATATTGTGCAAAATATTTTTTCGGAATCGATCCAAATTACAGCACAAAGGAGTTCGCTAAAATATTGGTGGGGTCAATTTTGTCATCTTAAAATATTGGTGGGGACTAGTACCTAGCGTACCCCCTAAATCTACGCCCATGGTCTCAGAGTCAGACTCGGGTCGCTCAATGGCAGTGAGTGTGTTCACAATGTTGTATTTCACTACATTCTACACCAAAAACGTCAGGGAGGACTGCTTTTTGTAGATACGAGCCTGCTGAAGATAGACGGATTTCTTTAACCAAGCCTGTTTCATTCGTCATTTGCCTGAGAAAGCAACCTCCGTTAGCCAGGCTATTCAAAAACAGGTTGACAGTAGTGGTTTTTTTGGAACTACAGCGAACTACTTGAACCACGTGATCACGTGTCGGCGAGACCAAAGTGTGTCGGAACTCTCTTTTTATATGGCTCTGGTTAATACGATACGCTAGTGCAATTCCCCTTTATATCTATTAGTGGACGCTGTAGCAGTGTGTTTAGGTTGGGAAAGTTCTAGAGCACAGAAAAAGAGCATATAAGAACGAGCAGAGTTGTAGACAAGGTTAGGGTCAGCTAACCCTCGAGCTAACCCTCAGTGACCCGCGACCTGACCTGCAGTCAGGTTGAAACCCCGACCTGGTGAGGACGACCCGATGAGGATGAAGAGCATGCAGATGAGCTTCCCTGAGATGGTTACTGACAGTTTGTGCAGAAATTCTCACCCTAACCGACTGGTCTTCGGTCCCCCCCAATACAGTAAAACTGCACATTTTAGAGTGGCCTTTTATTGTGGCCAGCCTAAGGCACACCTGTGCAATACATTTACATTTATTCATTTAGCTGACACTTTTATCCAAAGTGACTTCCAAGAGAGAGCTTTACAAAAGTGCATAGATCAATGATCATAAACAACGAGATAGCCCCAAAAACATTGTGGGTATCCAAAACATGAAGCATACATTGTGAAAAGCAAATAAGTGCCAATGGGAAGAAACACAAGAGCATGTAGTTAAACAAGTTACAATTAAACAACATGAACCTCAAAAGTGCAAGAGTGTACCTGTAGGAAAGCAAGCAACAATAATAGAATTCACAGCGAGTACAAGAAGTTAAATCAGTTACAACTAACCACAGTTACAAATAATCATGCTGTCTCATCAGCATCTTGATATGCCACGACTGTGAGGTGGATGGATTTTCTCGTCAAAAGAAAAGTGCTCACTAACACAGATTTAGACAGATTTGTGAACAATATTTGAGAAAAACAGGCCTTTTGTGTACATAGAAAAAGTATTAGATCTTTGAGTTCAGCTCATGAAAAATGGGGGCAGAGACAAAAGTATTGTGTTTATAATTGTGTTCAGTGTATGTAGATTGAGATACGTGTATGCTTGGCTATTGCGCAGACTCAGCTCATTAAGGCAGTGGTATGACAACAACACTGGCATTAGCAGCACAATATTTGATACGCTTTTGCTGTATTGTGTTTGTGTATTATATGTATGTGTCTAATGTAGGCTCACACTTCAAGTTAGACAAACTCAAAACTTGTCTTTCCCTCATCTGTCTCTATTTTAGTACCGGGGAGTTTGAAATGCTAGCTAGATGTTAACACCCCTAATGAAGACAACTGTATAGCCATTTTCGGAATGACATTTGAAAAGTGAAAATCAACTAAAAAGCTAATAAACTAAAAAACCCTAACAGCAATTACGTTTTGTGTAGCTCATGCTAGCCTCTAACTTTGCTGGCTAATATCAACTATTGCGTCTCCACTGAACTGAATCTTCAGTTCTTCAGTAAAGAAATCATCTTTATAGATATTGTAATGGATAGTGATCTTTGTTTTTCTCAATTTTCTCTCTGCTGCGCGGCATCTTTTTGTTTCACTAAAAATTGTATTTGAAGGTTGGCTAGCAACAGCAGCAGTGACTGACCTTCAATGACAGGTGGGGGGAGGTGCACAAAGGACACACTTATTAGTGGTATCTTGCTTCCAACTTTTCTTTTGACAACCCAGTCATTTGGAGCAGATAAACATCTAAAAACATGCAGGGCTACAATAGGCCCAAGGACCAGCATCAATGACCCGGATTGAGAGAGGCTGATAGAGGGTTTTAGAGAAGCTGACAAAGTTGAATGTGCTTTTCCCTACTTGCAATCTTCATAAATAATAAGTATGCATACTTATTTAAATTATACCAAAATATTAGTAATATTACTTAAAATTGAAAACTGACCCACCTGCAAAGGATGCAAGCATACCACACAATTAATTGTGACCTCCCAATAAATTGTACCCTCCCTGGTTTAGATTTTGTAACAAAGCAAAAGAACAAAGTTATCCAGTGCAATGGTTCGATGCAGTACTGTACCCTGCTGCATAGTAATGAAATAACATGCAAGACTTATATGAACTCCTGATTTAACTTACTGCTGTTGTATTGTCAGGATATCCACAGAATTTGGTCATGACCCATTATCAACTGTACTACATCTGCTGAAAAGCTGTCAGTGGATACAAAACCTTTGTCAGCACCACGTGATACCCAACATATTCAGACAGCAAAATGTCATCATGCTAATAGGTTCACTTGGGGTGTTTGTCTCTAATGGAGAGCTGAAATCGATATGGGGAAGAAAATCATTCTCACATTTGGTGCAGGGTGGTCCTGGATTAATAAGCCTAAAAGCCACATCAAATCCTTGCTAATGGTGGCAAGTTTCCCTGACAGGGCTGGGTCACTCAATGAGGAAAGCATCCAGCTATGTAAAATAGGATTACACTGCTTCTACTGTAAACACAATGCTTTTGTATTAAGCTTAGAGGTGTTCTTGAAGCATCACGGTGACCACAGGTCAATTTAACTACATTGCCTTCATCCAAGAATCCTTTGAGTGCACCGAGTCAGAGAAAAACCTCTTTAGAACAGGAAGATCCCTCTTGTTGGGTGGCAATTGAATAGTTAAAATTGTAAACAGATTTGAAGTGCTTTGAGTCCTAAAACCATTTTGAAGCGGTTACTTTGCAAATATGCTTACTTTGCTGAAGACTGTGAATGTGTAAATTACATATGCATTACGTCTATGAAAATAACAGAATCTGCCTCACTTGTGTACTAAAGTGCAATAAGGCTACATTTGATAAAGCTTTTTTCCATAAAAGACAGCTCACAGTCAAATGAATGTTATCACCTGAATCTCAACTTCCAAAGCTTTATTCCAAAAGATAGAAGTTTTGTTTAGACAGATGGATCCTATCAAAATTATACCCATATTCTAGGGCACATCAGAACAAATTGTCACTTGGGAATTGAGGTGCCACATTCATGTCATAAGCTCAGTTCAACAATAAGCCATACTGAATTTATTGTGCAAAAAAAAAAACACTAACAAATGAAGACAGACATTGAGTGAAATCATAAGGAGTCTTAAGTACCGACTAGCCTGTTCAGACAGTAAATTCAAGTGAATTAGAAGACGGCAATGAAACAGCAATGAAACTGTAAAAAAAAATACATTAAAAAACAAAAGCGTAACTAGATTGTCTGCTTGTGTGATCCAGTGTAATCCTTATCAGTTGCACATGGTGAATATAAGACTAGACTTCCACTAGAGGGTGACCTTTTCATATGAATTCAACACTGCATATTATACACAAACAATGTTATCTAACACATGAGCCCAGGCAAAACAACCTATTGTATGCATTGCAGTAACATTAGTCATTCCATCCCATCAAAACTTCTGCATTATGCCCAGACAGGAAACAGTAATTGAAGAGGATACGCTTCTGCACTGCACGCTAGTTAATTAATAAGCATACATGACACTGTTTTGAGTACTTCAAAGCAGTTGAGAATATTCTCCAGTCCACTTTGGCAGCATAGAAAGCTTAGGCCCCAAGGATGTCAGAGAACTAAACAACCCTCCTGCCTATATGAGGGTCTGGGATGGCAAGAATAAAGGCTGAATGTCAAAAGTGAGCTGTGGATGACACCAGAGGAATACAACTGTAAAGTGTACTGGCAATGAATTAGCAACATAACAGTAAGGACCAAGGAATTGATCTTGTTACTAAGTAACTTTCTATGACAAAGCTAGTGATCGCATTTTATCAAAATAACCTGAACAACGAGCATGTGCCTTGTAACATTGAATCAAACTTTGGTGTTACCTGCTCATGCTATTCCTGGACATACCTTGCCTTACATTGACAACAATTGTGATTGCTCCACATGGAGGGGTTTGTATTTCAACCTTTGTCAGGAGCCATCTGCCTCTTGGAGATAGAACGCACACTTAATTGCCTCCAGATGATGGCCGTTGACCTGGAAACATGGTCACAGCATGAAATGCCCACACATAACCCCCAATTTGAAGGAATGAGCCTGATTTAAATGTTAAATGAACTGTGGATTTCACATTTAGCTGGGTTCAAATTAAGGGCAATTCAATCCCTTTGGGATTTAACATTGCACTTATATGTCAAACGTGGTCTATGAAAAAACAGACCATTCATTTATGTGTCATTAACCTTTTGGTAACTGTTGCACGACAGTTTGATTCCTACCAGTGCTGTTGATTACCAAACGTAATCTCAGGTAAGGCCAGAAACAATTTGTAGACCATAAATTGACAACATCTATTTGTAAATGACGTGGCCAATTCATCATAAAAAATAGAATCTGTTCACAGTAGTGCACCTGCATATTGGATCAGTTTCTGATTTGGGATATACTGAGTACTGTTAAATGATCTGATGAAACTAATACAGTCATACGAATACAACTCAGCACTGTTGAGTCTTCTATTTTGGGCCCTGTTAACTGACAGGCTTTTAAAATAACTTAAAAAAAATATTAACATCTACAGTCAGGAATAAGCCCTACTTTGAGTGATAAAAGCCCATCTCTAAATCTCTGATACCGAGAACATGACCGCTTATACGGAGTCAGAGTGTGAGAAGAGACAGCAGGTAGTGGAGATACTGCCATGTTAGAAACACTGAAGAATGTGGTTTTACACGCTGATGAGACATTCGGTACAATCAAGTCTGCCACCATTGCCATTCATTCTGTTATCTGAAACTATGCACAGTGGAGGAATGAAAAGCGAAAGGTCCTTACTTGACCAGATTCTGTCAAAGATTGGGCACTATGTTACTACGCAACATAGCAATACCTATTAACAACATTGTAGTACCGTAGGAACTGCTATGTAGTAACACTTCATTATAGTTTAGCAGTAGAAGCTATTTCAAAAGTGAAATTTGGTATGGGGTAGGTTGGGCTATACATGAGTAAATGGATGTGGATTGAATTATTTGGTAACACAACAGCTAACACTTAATAACATTTCATTACATAGCAATTCCTATGTACCTACAATGTTTTTAATAAAGATCCCCAGCACAGAATAATTATTTTCTTATATTTATGTGCCCTAAAATGTCTGACCTTGACTAAACTTAATTGTATCGGTGCAAAGTTGGTCACCAGAGAGGTTTTTTCACAATCCTCTACTGAAGGTGGAAGTCTGCTGTGAACTTTCTGTGATAGAAACGGTCCAATGCAAATTAGATTTTTGCAGTCACAAATTCAAGCCAATCACTAGTCATATATCTAACCACTCGTTTGCTCTTTCACAGGTCAACCTAGTGCATGCAGCGGTTTTGGGCCATGCACATGGCCTGGGATATTTGCATATTCATAGAATTCAGAATTTGTCAATGAGGAAGAAAGAGTACATGTGCTTCCAGACACTTTTATGAGTTTTTTTATACTTTTTATGGGAAAACCATTTAAAATTAATCATGTTGGGGGACTTTAAGGTATTGCTGTTTAGTTCCATTATTGTTAATGTTACCTTATAAAGTGTTTTCTAATCTACTTTTGGTGAACACAGAGCCACACACTTAAAGCCAGAGATAGTTGGTATACTGAGATTTACTGTATTGAGTATTATTATCAATAATTCTATCAGTAAGTGATCCCTATCAACCTGTATACTGTATATTTGATATAAAGTGAAGATCATCTTTGTCACACCTACACTAGAACACAAAGCCAAATGTAAATACTGTATTACAACTCCACCAGCACACGCACACTTACATTTTCAATGAAATGCAGCATTGGTGGTGGTGGGTGCTGCAGAGGATCAGAAGGTAGCTGGGCCTTCATCCCTAAGCATGCTGAGTGAGCACAAACAGGGAGCAACACCCCCTCCCCTGCCCCAGAATGTCTCCACTCCTGGCAGCTCTCTCAGAAGCCCTGACTGGGTTTCCCTCTACTGCAGAGTAGTAGCCAGGAAAAGAGGATCTCCCTGGTGACACAAGATCAGAGAACTGAGCCCAGATAGACTGTGTGAAACATGGGCTTACCATAGCACAAAAGAAAACTTATGTCATCCATACTGAGGAACAGCGAGACTATGACACCCTCTTCGATTATCCTCACTGTTATTGGGTGTGCTTTGCCTTCGGCAAGGGCACAACCTTTGTTCTCTCACATATATCTTATTATTATTTTCCCACCCCTAAGGATCAGTCAATATTTGGACTACATAGAAAACGGCGGTGTCAAAATGTTCGTCTTGGTCTCGATTGCGTTGCTTCTATTGGGATTTATGTTCCGTTGCACGGTTTAGGCTGAACTTAAGTTTTTGTGGCAAAAAGTGCCTTGTGTCAACAAAGGGTACTCAGTGCTAGCCTACGTCACAACGTCAGCACACGTTAGCAACGACGCATGGATACAACGTGCATAGATGTGCTGTTGCACAGCGAGTATCGTGCCGTGGTGTACTAACAGCATCATACATGTACATTTAAGCAAATCAAGACTTGCATGTACAGTAAGTAATGTAACATTAAATAATGTATTAAACTCAAGCTTGTGTGGTGCGTCGCTGGCTTCAGTGCCACAGCCTAAACTTTATGTCAAAAGAAACATTCTCATTTCCGACGCTTTCAAACAATCCCCTCACTCAGTGAAGTTTGGCTAGCCACCGCAACTAGCTTGCTCGTAGCAAACCTCTTTTGAATTAGCCAATTCTCCCTAAATAGATGTCAAGCTTATTTACGTTTTTGGGGGCAGATTTTCAGTTGGCAGATGGTACTGTTTGAATCGCGATTCCATCTGAAATACTGCCGGTGACAGCGTTGTTACAGTCGTTTGTTTCAAAGGTTTTTTTTATGAATTACGCAATATGAGTAGGCTAAATGCTTGAAAAACTTAAGGGGACCCACCTGCAACCAACGCAAGCAAGCACACCCTACAATTTCCCCAGAAATTGTACCCTCTCTAATTAGCATTTGCCTTAAATCCAATAGAAATTGATAGTTGAGTTTCCCTTAGCAATATACTCTTTAAAATAGAAATACCGTTATTAATAACTAGTTTATTTGTTGAGTTAAATTTCCACACAATCACCTAATGGATTTGTACCCAACCAAATTAGTAAAAATGATGTGATGCACTGACTCACACACTCAAACACTTTTCACATGCACCAGACACCACTGATCTGCACCTACCCTCACATATTCCTTTGAGAAATAATGAATACAAGAAAAATACATCTGCAGTATGTTTGGCATGGCTTTGCTCTCTTAGCCAGCTGCTGTGCGTGTGTCTGCCAGCTTGGTTCATGTTTTATGTTGAGTGCTTTGAAAAACAAAAGGCGAGCGTCCTACCCTGTACATGTGGCGCAGCTGCCAAGGGGTGTGCCGGAGCTAATACAAATTCCACTCAAGGTCAGGAGGTTTACCTCCCAGATTATCTGTTGGGCTTCCTGCTTGGAAGAAGAGTTGGGGAAGACACAACTGTACACGACACCTCTCCTGGTTTTCCTACTCCTAATGATGATGTGGAGAACTTAAAAAATGCAATAGGGCTGACGGATGTTCCAGTAATGTACAAAGGCATCCTGACTGAATGTTTACACAAACGGGTTACCAATCAAGAAACACTAGTGCTGCACATTTCACTTCCAAAGCCTTGCATCTTTATTTAGTCAGCGTTCTGGTCTGAGGACCGTCATGGTCTGACAAAAGTCTTGTGACCTGATCATTAAGAAAATAAACTAGATGTGCTTTGCACACCCTCACTAAGAGTTCTCTTTTATCTGCTCACATGTGTGTATCGCAGACACACCTACAGACAACTGTATGAGTCCGGCAAGATCATTTTAAACCAGTGGTGAGGTTAAAGTCAATGTTTCTGTCTTTAATCAATCATCCTTACTACGCCTTTCTCTCTTCCTGGCTGAAAAGTTGCTCAACATATTGGCGTAAAAAGCAAATGGGAACACCAAGCTGGTTTCTTGTGCACAGCTGAAGAAATCATCAGGCAATCTGCATGTGCCAAAGATGGACAGGTGTCTCGATGCTGTTTCGACTGTCAGCTTCTCTCAGTACAGAACGTCCTCTGTTCTGAGCTGCTGTCCAGAATTAAAGTCCAGAGTTACAGCCCAGAGTCCCCTTAAACCCAGAGTTCCCTACAGAATAGAGTTATAGCTCAGAGTTCCCTACAGCCCAGAGTTAAAGCTCAGAGTTCCCTACCCCAGAGTTCCATACAGTTAAGGGTTACAGACAGAGTTCTACAGGTCTGAGGAGCTTTGACAGGCCCTTTTATGAGTGGCTTCCTCAGAAGATGACCAGTGACTTCACTAGCATTCGGAATAAAAACTGTCAAAACATTTTTGAGTTAAGTCACCTTACCAAATAATGTACTTTCTTCAAATCACACCAAGGTCCACATGTAGTAACGCTTTTGCGCCCACTTCAGGCGTATTTGTTTCGCAATTTGCGCGTAAAAGCATGGCGAGGTATGTACAAACATGCCGCACTGATGTAAAAGCGCACGCTGCCTGTCGCGGGAACTGAAAATGGCAAATTGCGCTTTTCCCTGTCATGCATATGCATTCACAGGAGGGTCATGGGGAAAGTGGGAGTTTCCCATAAAGAGATGGGAGGGGATGCGTTAAGTGCGCCTAATTATGTATTCCGCGGTATGTACAAAAAACGCCTGTGAAAGCACACCTCTATTTTGCGGTGATAATTCTCCGCCTGTTAAAAAAAGGCGGAAACCAGGATGTGCATATGCCTCCTGGTGAAATGGCAGCCGTAACCGGAGCAAGACGAAAACATACGCCAAAGGGTTTTTGCCACAAGGATCACACTTTTTGAGTTGAGTGAACACGAAATCATTACACGTTACAGATTAAGCAGCCATGCAATATTAAAGTTACTGGAAGAAATCAAAGATTACATTGAATCTCGACTCAGCGTTCACATTCCATTCCAGCAGTTGTTAAACTCCTCGCTACATTACAAATATTGGCATCAGGATCATTTCAAACAGTCATCGCTGTTTTTACTTTGGTGGCTGATCCATGATAGAAAGAGAGAAGGAGGCCCATTCAATTGCGCGTTT
This sequence comes from Thaleichthys pacificus, assembly GCA_023658055.1. Taxonomy (NCBI): domain Eukaryota; kingdom Metazoa; phylum Chordata; class Actinopteri; order Osmeriformes; family Osmeridae; genus Thaleichthys; species Thaleichthys pacificus. Next base: position 490,331 of record CM042865.1, read on the forward strand.
AAATGCTCGCAATGTACGGTATAGTGGGCGGAGAAAGGCGCTGATTACCCAATGACCTACCGGTTTCGTAAATCCGACGTAAACTGAAGTATCACAGCGTGCGCAATCTGCGGGTTGGCCATGGCGCTAATAATGCTACGTTTGCGAATGTACGTACATGAGGCCCCAAGTCTCTTAAATTCAGTGCCTAATGACTAAGAGAAAAACAAACTATAAGGTGCCAACAATTGTTGTGGCCAGTTCTACATTGTAACTTTATGGCTGTCAGATTAATGCCATGGCAGTTTACAGTAAGTTTCAATTTTTTTATAGCAGTACCATTAGAATGATAAAAAGTCAAGTACCTTATGGAACACTGACAATGAGAGTAGTAAAATATCTCCTTATTAGATCTCCTCAGTCCCTAGTTCAACACCCTGACAGGTGCACTTTGTGGGAGGAATTTGTGTGAAATATTTCTTCTCATAAAGGGCCTTGTGTAGAGCAAAAATGTGACGCTGGGTTGTATAATGATCTCTCATGCATCACGTGCAGGACCTTTCCAGCATTACACCCCTGCGTATCAGCTTTGTCAACTCTGACAAAGATGTTCATCTGCTCCCCTCATTTGTTATGGCTTCACTGGCTAAATGTTTTGGATGAGCACCATTCTTCATAGTTCTGAGTTTTAACATTTAATCTGATCCACATCAATACAGGGACTTTTCATGAATCCATTCAAAAATACATTGCTGTTCCTATTACTTTTCACTGTAAAAGCATTGTCAAACAAAAACAAATAAAAGCTGACTTAAAGGGGCAAAGGAGTCATAGGAATGATTCCAACCAGTAGGCCTAACCATTCTAATGTGTAATCCAATTTGTATCATGACTTTTGTTGGAGGGTTCAACAGTAATCTGTCCTGGTTGTTGTTGGAGCATGCATGATCCTAAATGTATGTTCTGTTTTCACAATGTAAAAGTCATTGCATCTTTTGAATAACCTATTAAGGCAATAAAGCTCAGCAACAATCAACATCGGTTTTTAATCTGAATTTTTCTTTCCGACAAATCTTTCCCATTTCCGTTTCAAAAAATCACAGAACTTATTTGAGTGACAAATGAAATACTACAAAACATTGTATTTTCTACTATTCTCAGGGTAAAAAGGCATTTTACCAGTATGGACATTTCAGACTTGAATACATACATATTTACATATTTTAGGTAACTACGCTACTGTAAGACAAATTAAGTAACAAATTACTTAACCTATAAAAATAAAGCAGAAAAGAAACAAACACTGAAGATTACTGTACATCTAATTGGCAAATGTCTTGTCAACTCTGTCCTCAAAGCAGCGACACCTTTTTGTGCCTCAAGGCAATACACCGCTAACAAAAGCAGTGACGAGACCAGCCATGCTGGCTCACATTCTACAAATCCCCAAACTGCGTTCTACAAAGAACCATCGTGCTCCTGATCCGCCACGCATTGCTGCCATAAAAATGGAGACAGAGGTAAAACCCAAGCCCCAGCAGCCCAACAGTTACACTGCTAAACAGTGTAAAAGACAAGGACACACCGAAATGCGATGTTGGGATCTTGGCAGAAGTAGGCCTATTCCGCCCACACGCTTGTTTTATTCTAACAACAAAGTTAGATTTTGTCGTGCTTGTCTACGAAGTGGTCACACTGAGTCAAAATGTTGGGATCGGGAAAGGGTAGGCCTCCTCTATTTTACATGCAGCAAACGCTGGGGATACATCGGGCAAAAATACCTTTGACTTAAGACGCACAATTCTATCTCTTACATTTACTTAATTCAGGTCCAAATTGTGATATTGCTACATTGCCACTGTATTACCCATGTTTAGTCTTTGTTGTAGTTCAAAGATTCGTTGTGAACAGTTTATTTGTTGCTGCTACAGTTCCTGTAGCATATGCACAGTGCATATGGTTTGTTCATCCATGGGTTCCTATGTTGGTTTGTGTGGATGAGTATGTATATACCTTTGTGTGTGTTTTAGAGTTGGTGGTAAATGTTCTGGGCTTTAGCTAAACTCACAATGGTTCCTGACCTGTAAATGTAGATTGGTAGAACTTGTATTATTGCTGTTTAATTTACGTTTTGTTTATTTTGGACCCAAAAACACTGTTTTGCTTTAATTGCCATTTTCATCTATGCTAGATTATATGTTTTTGTACCTCTCATCTATCAAAAGGGAGGACTGTTCACCCATTTGAGTTTTAGGACACTGTCTCACTAATTTCCATTTGTATCCAATCCGACTCTCTCAGACCCCAGACCACTCCAAACGTCACTCCAAACTTTACCATTTTCATTGTTAACCAAGTGCTGTGCTCCAAGTGTGTTCTGCTGCAACAGGACAAGGACTATAGCAGGAATATGCTATAACTAAGGGCACGTCTGCATGCCAATACAATGGTTCTTCCAAGTGATCTTCTGAGCAATAGCCATGATCCAAAAGTGATTCTCTGAGCAAACAGCCATGACCATTAGAATGTCAATGCTGACCTGTCTGCAATCAAGTTCCTTTTTCCTATGGGTGCAGGTTATCACACGATGAACACTGCAGCTTTTGCCTGTGCTTTTGTGTCCAAGAGGGAGGATTATAAGGCTGGGTGTCAAACCTGCCCCCACCTCTCTCTCATATGCTAAAGTCTGGAGATTCTGGACGGTCTCAACTTGATGGCTCTCACACCGCATTCAATATGTGGTCTGATTGGTTGTCCTCGTGTATAAAGGGAATTGTAATGCATTGTTCTGTGGATTCTTCATCTCCTAAGACCTTCTCCTCAGTTCTCCCTTGTCCTACTGTCCTACTCCTTGCTCACCTCTTGCTTTCTCTCTGATTTACAATGATCATGGTAGAGTAGGTAAGATTTAAAGCTTTCATTTTGTAACATGTTTGCCTTGTAATTGATTTCATTCATTTGCAATGTTATTAAATGCGTATTTCATTTAACCATACTTTGACCATTCTTGCTCTGATTTAACCCATAGAGTCAAATAAGCTTAATTGGGTGTGCTTTGCCTTCGGCAAGGGCACAACCTTTGTTCTCTCACATATATCTTATTATTATTATTTTTATTATTCTTTTCCCACCCCTAAAACTCAGTCAATATTTGGCCTACATAGACAACCTAGGTGTCAAAAGTTTCGTCTTGGTCTCGATTGCGTTGCTTCTATTGGGATTTACGTTCCGTTGCACGGTTTAGGCTGAGCTCAAGTTTTTGGGGCGAAAAGTGTCTTCTGTCAACGAAGGGTAGCAGTGCTAGCCTACGTCACTACGTCAGCACACGTTAGCAACGACGCATGGATACAACGTGATAGAGACGTTCTAGCACGCAAATTGGAGCTTGGATTATGAGTGAAAAATGCCAACCCCCAAAATTACCAACCATTGGGTTTTGTTGAGAAAGCAATTTCGAGTGGAACTGCCATCTCGGATTTTTTATTTAGGTTGTGAAAGTCTTTGTAATTTGAGCGAGTGCGGGTCGCCCGTGAGACTGCCTAGGCGGCAGCCATGCAAGCGTTTCAAACAATCAGTGAAATGTGGAGCAACAGCAGCTAGCTTGCCTCTAGCAAACTTATTTTGAATTAGCCATTTCCCCCTATATTAATGTCAAACTTATTTACGTTTTGGGGGGCATATTTTCAGTTAGCAGACGGTACTGTTTGAATCGCGATTCCATACTGCCAGTGACAACGTTGTTACAGTAGCTTGTTTCAAAGGGGGTTTGCAGCTGTTTCAAAGGGTGTTCTTAATGAAATATGCAATATGAGTAGGCTAAATGCTTGAAAATATCACTAGAAGGGAAAAACTTACAACCGACGCAAGCAGGCACACCCTACAATTTCCCCAGAAATTGTACCCTCTCTAGTTGGGTGTGCTTTGCCTTCGGCAAGGGCACAACCTTTGTTCTCTCACATATATCTTCTTCTTATTATTATTATTTTCCCACCCCTAAAACTCAGTCAAAATTTGGCCTACATAGACAACCTAGGTGTCAAAAGTTTCGTCTTGGTCTCGATTGCGTTGCTTCTATTGGGATTTACGTTCCGTTGCACGGTTTAGGCTGAGCTCAAGTTTTTGGGGCGAAAAGTGTCTTCTGTCAACGAAGGGTAGCAGTGCTAGCCTACGTCACTACGTCAGCACACGTTAGCAACGACGCATGGATACAACGTGATAGAGACGTTCTAGCACGCAAATTGGAGCTTGGATTATGAGTGAAAAATGCCAACCCCCAAAATTACCAACCATTGGGTTTTGTTGAGAAAGCAATTTCGAGTGGAACTGCCATCTCGGATTTTTTATTTAGGTTGTGAAAGTCTTTGTAATTTGAGCGAGTGCGGGTCGCCCGTGAGACTGCCTAGGCGGCAGCCATGCAAGCGTCATAGTAGTTTAGTATTTTTATAGTTCGGTCAATTCTACACCACAAAACAGAAGGAGGGCAATGTTATGACGATATGACTATTGTGAAGACAGCCAGAAGGTGAGATTTTAATGTAGGTTGCTGTAAAAACTTGGATTGGTTTGCTACGTGAGAGCCCCGTCAGCCTCCGTTGACGACTGCGTCAGCTGTTGTCGATCTTTGATGAGTATTTTCTTAATTTCGTACCAGGGTCAATTCTACATCAAAAATCAGAAGGAGGGCATTGTTATAAAGATATGGTGATTGCGAAGACAGCCAGCGCGTCAGCATATTTTTGGGATTTGTGTAAAACTTGGAATTTGAGTGACACCACGGCTTGTTTTGACGTTAGCCTCAGTCAGACTCGGCTCACCCACTGGCAGTGTGTAGTACTGTCTTCAATGCCACAGCTAAACTTTATGTCAAAAGAAACGTTCTCATTTCCGGCGCTTTCAAACAATCAGTGAAATGTGGAGCAACAGCAGCTAGCTTGCCTCTAGCAAACTTATTTTGAATTAGCCATTTCCCCCTACATTAATGTCAAACTTATTTACGTTTTGGGGGGCATATTTTCAGTTAGCAGACGGTACTGTTTGAATCGCGATTCCATACTGCCAGTGACAACGTTGTTACAGTAGCTTGTTTCAAAGGGGGTTCTTAATGAAATATGCAATATGAGTAGGCTAAATGCTTGAAAATATCACTAGAAGGGAAAAACTTAGAGGACGGACCCACCTGCAACCGACGCAAGCAAGCACACCCTACAATTTCCCCAGAAATTGTACCCTCTCTAGTTCTATTTGTATTGGCATTATTTGGTTCATGCTAATACACTGTTCAGTTTCCCATCTTCCTTTAAACCATAGGGGAATTCGTTTTGGTTGTTTGGCCAATATTTAACCCCCTACACTACTATTCCCAGATAAGTATTGACTGTACAGGTATATCTGTCCACAGCTTAAGCCCTCTAATAAGCAGAATAGGGCACAGACTAAAGCAATAAAGTAGCCCAAAACATGTTACCTCTACACTTGCCATTTGGTTTGCCTTATTCGCCTACAATAATATTGCATCCTTAGCACTTATCCCAAAGCACACAATCAACAGACTATCATTTATAAAGAATACAAATAGGGCAAAAAGTTGTTAAAATAAAATGGACATAAAATACATTCTTTATATACCATAAATTAATAGGACAGTGTGGTACAGTAGAGTGTAAAATAACAAAAGAATGAAGGCATGTCCATCGGGAAAAAAACTGTCCACATAAATTGACTTTAAGGTCCTTTTCCTCACATACAAAGCTCTACACGGACAAGGACCAAGCTACATTGCTAACTCTCTTATAAACTACACACCAGCTAGCTCTAATAGGCTGCAGGCCTATTAGAGGTCACCAGAAGCAGTCACAAGAAGATTGGTGATGCGGCCTTTGTCAATTACGCCCCAAAACTATGGAACAAATCACCCATAAATATTAGGGAAGCAAACACACTAGACATTTTTAAAAGACAGCTTAAAACTTACCTTTTTACCAAAGCATTTAACAAATTTGATCTCAGAAGGGTTTTACTACTTTTATTACAGTTATATTATTGTTTGCTATTTTAATTATTACTTTTATCACTTGTATTATTGTTTTTATTGATTCTATGTAAAGCACCTTGAGCTGCAATGAAGTGAAATGAAATGTGCTATATAAATAAAGTCTTATTATTATAAACCATGGTGCACAGGATTAAAGATTTTTTAATGTAACCAGTTCTTGTATTTGAAAGGTGTGTTTGGCTTGTGTGCCAGATATGTAAAGATTACATAACAGAACTAAGTTAAGGTTAAGCAAGAGGTCCAAATTGTTTTCTTATATAACAGGTTTTCAAATGTAATGTACAGTGGTTTCCAAACTAGTGCCCAGTGCCCGTGATGCAAGTTGTCAGTGATTAAGATGTCGGTGAGACACACACAGATTCCTGGAACTATAGACAGTGCACAGTTGACAGTGATGCAGTTGCTGAGTCAGGCTGTGTTCACACCGAAAGCAAAGCAAATTGACCGCGTGAAAATTTGTGTTTATTTGTGCGATTCACCTATCTCCAGAAACGTAGGAAGAGCTAACTTTTTTTTTGCGTCAACCATGTCCAAAATGACTACTAGAAACAAATATAAAGTGATGTCATATAGCAGAGCATGCCCAGACAGCTACAATAATCTTGCCCTCCATTTCTTCTAAAACATCAGTGACATCTCACATTGATAAGCTTTCGCAACATAGCACTCAGGTTGAACATTTTAAACTCAAGCGATAGACGCGAATAGTAGTGCCCATGATGCAGCTGATGATGACAGTTCTTCTCAGCGGCTTTGATACCTATATTTCTCAGATCACAATTTAAATTCTCAAAAGTACTTGTTCAACCTCCACATCATGTAGTCATGTGCAAATCATAAAAGCAATTTATCATTCATTTAAACAAATTGGGATCATCTACAAAACAATGATCCCACCAATGATCTTAAAAATATGATCCAAACCCATTTCTGAAATGATATATTGGATTGGAAACACTCACATTATTAATTTCCTTCATGTGTATATCTCGCCAAGTTAATGTGGCCTCATCCATCCTCGTCCCTGATGTACTGTGCTCTGTAAATGTTGGATAATCTGGCCAAGAACATTGGATTACAACTGTCTACGGACACTGTTATTGGGTGTGCTTTGCCTTCGGCAAGGGCACAACCTTTGTTCTCTCACATATATCTTCTTCTTATTATTATTATTATTTTCCCACCCCTAAAACTCAGTCAATATTTGGCCTACATAGACAACCTAGGTGTCAAAAGTTTAGTCTTGGTCTCGATTGCGTTGCTTCTATTGGGATTTACGTTCCGTTGCACGGTTTAGGCTGATCTTAAGTTTTTGTGGCAAAAAGTGTCTTCTGTCAACGAAGGGTAGCAGTGCTAGCCTACGTCACTACGTCAGCACACGTTAGCAACGACGCATGGATACAACGTGAAAGAGACGTTCTAGCACGCAAATTGGAGCTTGGATTATGAGTGAAAAATGCCAACCCCCAAAATTACCAACCATTGGGTTTTGTTGAGAAAGCAATTTCGAGTGGAACTGCCATCTCGGATTTTGTATTTAGGTTGTGAAAGTCTTTGTAATTTGAGCGAGTGCGGGTCGCCCGTGAGAGGCAGCCATGCAAGCGTCATAGTAGTTTAGTATTTTCGTATTTTTATAGTTCGGTCAATTCTACACCACAAAACAGAAGGAGGGCAATGTTATGACGATATGACTATTGTGAAGACAGCCAGATGGTGAGATTTTAATGTAGGTTGCTGTAAAAACTTTGATTGGTTTGCTACGTGAGAGCCCCGTCAGCCTCCGTTGACGATTGCGTCAGCTGTTGTCGATCTTTGATGAGTATTTTCTTAATTTCGTACCAGGGTCAATTCTACATCAAAAATCAGAAGGAGGGCAGTGTTATAAAGATATGGCGATTGCGAAGACAGCCAGCGCGTCAGCATATTTTGTGATTTGTGTAAAACTTGGAATTTGAGTGACACCATGGCTTGTTTTGACGTTAGCCTCAGTCAGACTCGGCTCACCCACTGGCAGTGTGTAGTACTGTCTTCAATGCCACAGCTAAACTTTATGTCAAAAGAAACGTTCTCATTTCCGGCGCTTTCAAACAATCTATGAAATGTGGAGCAACAGCAGCTAGCTTGCCTCTAGCAAACTTATTTTGAATTAGCCATTTCCCCCTACATTAATGTCAAACTTATTTACGTTTTGGGGGGCATATTTTCAGTTAGCAGACGGTACTGTTTGAATCGCGATTCCATACTGCCAGTGACAACGTTGTTACAGTAGCTTGTTTCAAAGGGGGTTCGCAGCTGTTTCAAAGGGTGTTCTTAATGAAATATGCAACATGAGTAGGCTTAATGCTTGAAAATATCACTAGAAGGGAAAAACTTAAAGGACGGACTCACCTGCAACCGACGCAAGCAGGCACACCCTACAATTTCCCCAGAAATTGTACCCTCTCTAGTTGATAGTGTAATAACAAATCCCACATTTGAGTTGAGTACAAAAGCTTCATACTTCCTGTTTCTGAACTCAAATTATAACTGTCTATGATCATCTCTACGTAGGATGTTTTTTTTTGTCACATTAGGTCTGTGAGTTTATAATAAAATGCTAAGAATTATGTGTTGAAATACATTAAATGTAAATTCAGAACAGCAGACAATCACACATCATAGGTAAACATACATTTCATAGCCCATGCAGAGGTTAAATGTTCACACGGAATGTCTTCCATAATTATGTGAGAACAAGTTGACAGGTTTATTGCAAAGTAAATCTATCAAAAGCCTGTAATAAACAACAGCTATAGCACAATAATCTGTAATATAAACTGTAGCACAATATTTTCTTTGTAAATCTGGATTTACTATGATTTTGTAAGCCTGTGATATTATTGCCGCTGACTAAACAACGAGATTCCTATTTTTCCACATTGTTCGAAGGAACTTAATTGAAATTACATTGTAATGCTAAAATAGTTTACCTTACCTTCATGTAAGAAAGCATGCCACTCAGGGGTAGAGTTGAAGTTCTGTTTTTTGAAACTATTTTTCAGTCCCCAGAAGAATTATCCTATTATCACTCTAATAAAATGAAACTGTTAGTTTTTGTTAGTCCCAAAGGAGTTACTGGTCACTAAGATTATTCAGTTCACAAAACATTATTTAACAGTAAAAAACGAAACCATGCTAACCATGACAGAAAAAGCTAATTATGTACAAACTTTCTGAACTAAAAGATTGTCTCTGAAAAAGGACTTTCACAGCAACTAGGAATGTTGCAATGTGGTTACACAGCCTCAAATAATTCAGTTTTTGCACTGAACTTTTCAGTCCCAGAAGATGCATCAAGAGTTAATTTTCTATGCCTTTTCCACAAAAAACAATAAACAACAAAAAAACATTGGACGCTGATCAACACAATGAGGTTTTCATCTGAGCCTGTTATAGTCTGAGACTGTTTGCCATTACAAAGTGTTTGTCCATCCCAGTTTCGTTGTACGATCTATAAACATGTAACATTAGGTTTTCATGTTGATCCCTACATCAAAAAAAAATTCTGCCTCAAAACACAGGTAGCCCATATGTTTGATGTTTCTATGTTTCACTCTTTTTTTGAAAATAATTTTAAAATATGGAATGAAACATGCAGACTTGAAGTCAGCTAAAGGAGACAACACTTATTTCTAGAAGCCATCCTATGTTATTCCCTCCCTTTGTTATTTTTCTGACCAGGCTTGGAACAAGAGGTTGTTTCATTACAAACTCTCTCCACCCAAAAACCTATTAGTACCTAAAGTGACTTCTGTCCCTTCTGTCCGGCATAACCACTCACATCATCAGTATAACGCCTCCCAGGCGGGCTCAAGGTGGAGGAGGTAGATCTGTCCCTCCAAAGTACTTGGATGAGGAGCACTGACCCTGGAAGTGCTCCAGTGGTGGGGTTGATGGGGCTTTGTGAGCTATAGGAACCATTTACTGTATAGCCACACTTTAACTTGACTAATTAATAAATGTATCTAATTGCCTCATTGCCCATGTCTGGTCATATAAACCATAGAAATGGTTCTAAAATATTCTAAAGAGATGTATAGTTAATCGACTGTCCATTCGACAAGGGGTTATAAGTCTGGGGTAGACACAAGATTGGTAGGTTTATTCTGCTTCTCAAGATTAACTACATTACTGTCCCTCACCTTGAATGAACCTCAAATGCAAAGAGTCACTTCTCCAGTAATAAAGCAACAACAAAATGAATGGTACTCTGATAGGAATGCTTTAGACCATACCCTTGTGCATTTTTGAGCAATTGTAATGATTCTAGGTGAGTGAGGAAAACAGAAAGCAACATTGAGCTCATGGACCCCAAAAAGCTCCTTACAGCATTATTTGTGTGCTTATACAGCATGAAGCAATATTTTGAAATTAGGGATTTGATTTGGCAGCAAAGAACCAGGTCCAAATCCAAACAAAGAATGCCCAATCTCAAAAGATTTATAGATCAGGGTCTCTCAACTAATCAATTACAATATACACTGAGATGCAAGTTTGCTGAGGAAAAAAACTATGGAGATACAAAATTGCAGCAACACAATATTTATATAAAGCGGATCAAATTGATGTTAAAATAGTGAGTTCATATATTTTGAGAAAGGGATGCAATTTCATTTGTTTATAAAGGACGGCATATATTGACTGATATAATCAATTGATAAATGTATAATATTTTGAGCTCACAAAAGCATTTGGAGCGAGGCTCAGACGTTATTGTGAAATATTACAAGATAAGTGGAATTTTTTCATTCACTAGCTTCTTGATAACGTTGTATCACGAATGACTGCCAGATTCATGAATAGTGAGTGCATTTTCTACGCAAGAGATTTGGGTAATCCATGTGAATCTGATGACATTAGTGCATGTCCCCTGGGTATGCTGCCAACCCAAAAGGATTATATCTCAACCATACTCTCAAATGTCTATCATTCCTCTGTGTCATGGCAATATACAGTACAGTATGTGTAAAAGATGAGCTCTGTAAAGGTGTTTACTTGAAAAAGAATAAGTGAATTAACGTGTGATTAAAGAATAACGAGAAGATCTCTGACATGTCTTTATCAAAGTTAATTATCAGCTATTTTATAGGAGAAACTCAAACTAGATGCAGTCAACAAACAAATTACTGCAATGCAAGTATTTCTTAACAATCAAATTCAGCACCACAGCAGAAGATAGCTCCCACTGACATCAGGGTGAGCCCGACGGTCACAGTTCATTCACACCTAATCTACGCATTTACAAGCGAGTGACATCATTGCTAGTGAAAACCTTTAAGAACACAAAGATTGTTCACGGTTACATTCCAATTACTGATTGACCTGTTTTGACGCAAACAAGATACTAGCAGCACTACAATTTTCTTCAGGCCTACGTGTTTTTAGAACTCAGTCGACATTAGGTTGTCATACTTCTATGTAAACAGTTGTTAATGGATATCATCGTTTTCTTTTTGAACGGATATATGTATGTAGGCTATACTGTATGTGAGGTATTGAGAAGACTATGGTGCATGGCCGCGTGTATTAAGCTCTGAGACAAACATTATCGTGACAGTAGGACACCGTTTGACACTGCGCAAGAAAGTTTTCAGTCTTCCACTTACCACAATCCTTGCAGAGCACTTTGCTGACATCCCTTCGAACCGCTCGGCGCGTCTCGACAGGTGGGAACCTCGCGTTGAAAATGAAGGTGTCATTTGTGGGTTCCAAGAAGAACATATACCTAGTTTCTTTGTTCAACAACGCCAAACAGTTCTCTTTTCTGTTCAACACAATATAAACAATAGAATTTTTCTCGAGTCCCGCTGCTTTCATTTCCCAAACCTGGTGGACCTTTATCCTAACCTGGTACTGTTGCGACTTTGAAGTCCTGTTTGACACCGATTCTGACGGAAAATGTACTTGTTTTTCTATTATCTGGACCTCGCTTTCGTTCCTTTTGGAACGAGCGCGTTGATTGCGAAGATTTCGCCCCTCTTCTTGGAGCTTTCCCTCAAACACTACTGTCGACTGGTGCACCAACTCCTGCACCGGAGCCATGAGAGAGGGGCTACATGTCAGTCCACAGAAACCTCCATACGGAGAGATCGAAAAGGACGCAAAAATTCCACAAACAACTGAAATAGTAAAAGAACTCTGTCCAGAGACTAGGTGGGTCCTCATTTTGATAAAGGTCAAGATGATACGAAAGCTTCAAAGGTAGAGAGCAGATTAGAAAGAAAATTTAAGATGACTAAACTGTGATGGAAAAAGCGAGCATGGTCCAACTGAAGCCCGCTGTTTGCTACTGTGAGCCACTACATGAGGGGGCGGAGTTGCATACTCTCGGTGTCGTGTGTACACATACGCCATGTGTGAGAGGATTTAGTATCATATCGTTTTCAGACTTTTTTCATAAAAATAAAAAAAAAGTAAAACATATATTTAGTAACTAGTAGTTCAATCGGAAATGTGTTAAATGTTAAGTGGTGATATATTGGTTCAGTTGTATTTTTTTTAAAGATTTCATTCTGTAATTATATTTCATAATCACAGGGATAAACAAGTTATTGTTGTTCCTGTTACATCTGTAATAAGAACACAATTGGAACTCTTGTTACAGAACAATAGAACAAGAACATTACTGTGAATTAAAAAAACATTTGAACATAGTCCAATAGTCTGATCCTGGATTACTTCAAAACAGGCTGTAAAGGGGTAGCTATCTAAACATTGAATTTCTGGTAAATATAGGGCAAAAAGGATTAAAGCCATTAGCAGCCAATTTATTAATAGTTCCCTTGCCAAAGCGTTTATGTTTTATGTATGTAAATCGTAATCCTCATCTTAATCCACATAACGTTTTTCTTCAAATAAACGCTGCCCTCTAATAAACGGCGCACCAAAAATTAACGTTATTTAATAAACGCCGCAGTGTTTATTCAAAGAAATACGGTATTGCTTTTTGGGGGGTTAGAGTTACCCCTTTGCAGCTCCTCTCCCATTGCTTCAAGGCATTGCTCTCAAATTAAATGAGATTCTCTGTTGTGATTAAAGACATAATTGTAGGGGGGCCTGATGGTACATACTATTGTGGTTCATCATTCAAAGCCCCTCTGCCCAGCCCTCTCCTCATGGCATGACAGCCTCAGGCCGTAACATATCCTGCACCCAACCACAACAGCCTCAGCCTGGGCAGCTGCACATGAGTGGGGTGCCTATATGCCTGGAGGCCTTCCTTCCAGAACTGCCTTCCACCTGCTTGAGAGCCACAGTTCAGCTACTCAACCCACCCGGGTCTGGCTTGCATTGATCTGGCACGTCCCTCCGTGGCCACACATGACACTTCCACTTCAGCTGTCTCCTCTCACTGTCAGCCATGTTGGTTCTTCCAATGTCTCTCCTACCTTCTCTCACAGCCTGCAGGTTCTAACATTAACGGAATAACTCGTCATTGAAAAATGTCATTGTTTTACTGAATAACCTTTACAAATGCTGATGGGAGCTGCTGCTGATAGCCGACAAAGACATTTCAGACTTTCTAGTTTGATATCTTTTTTTAAACAGAAATGCAGTGACCTCTACCCCTTAAATCGAAATCCACTTACCAAAATGGCAATGTGCCAAAACCCAGACCACCAGCTACAGCTGACCTAATTTCTGCTGTGAAAAGTCAATGAAAATGTGTTGCATAAAAGTCAATGAAAATGTGTTGTCATTAAGAGGTGCTGAAATGAGTATCCTCAATATTATCAGTATCCTCAACATTATTCACACGGTTCCTTCTTGAACTGTGGTCACGTGATAAATGGTCAATATCTATGACTCGGATGAAATGTATGATGTACTTTATTGTATACAATGCACCCATTTATTTGACATATGTATCAGTTCTGTAAATATTTCTGGGGCGTCCACATGCCCTATGACATTAGCGTGATTAAACCTTAGACAGGCATGTTCTTTAATCAATAAATAATTAGGTTAAGTACTCCACTAGAACACCCACACAACCATGTGCCATAAGGAAAAGGAAACACCAACGTCAAGATATGTTTACTAACCAGCAACCCACACTTCAGAAATGTTTCATTCTATAACTTCTGACAGCCTCTTAAGCTATCTCAACCACCACTCTTTCAATTTACCCACATGCTTTGAATTTTCAGCACAGATTTTGTACAGCTTGTAAAAGATACCTGGAATAACAATATGCTCATTATTGAGCTGGAGAAAAGTCTGTTTTATATTCTATATTTGCCCTTACATTTAACAATTTAAGCCATTCATTGCTCCTGATATGAATATCACATATAGAAACAATATGTCACCTAAAGAACTGTAAAACTGTTTAACGGAAGATAATCTGAACAATGGCCTGTCCTCAAACAGTTTTCTGCAAAAAGGAAACTATATATATGGGTAAGCTGATGAAATGGGACTGGTTTAATGAGACAGTTACATTCCCTCAATGCCACCAGCAATTCAGAGCAATTTTAAACCTAAGCTCCTACAAATTAATTTCACAGGTCACCTGCTGCTGACCATCCAACAGCACATATTTATGGGACGGGGCGGCACAGTTGTCAGTGTCCTACTTCTACACACAATGAAGAATCATCAATAACAAACTAGGCACACAGGAAAGAAGGCATTTAAACCAATTTCAATGGTGCTTCTCGTTGCCCCCTCGACACTAGCTAAAAGCGAATCAGAAATGTTTTTAGAATTTTTATAAACTATAGTCCTTGAATAAACTTTTCTTCTTCATAAAATTACCTACATTGATTGGGCTCCCCTCTAGGTATATTAATGCAGGTGTATTTTAAGCAAGTATTTTAAGGATGTAGGGATTTGTCAAGGCTGAAATAAAAGGCTTCCTCTTCTCTTCCTGGAGGTTTGCCTGACAGCATCAAAGCCTGAGACGAGCTGTGACTGGACATAGATGAGTAATGTGAAGAAAGACCTGACTGTGTATGAGCAAGAGCCAGAAATCAAAGAATATCAAAAGCATGTCCAAAATCTAGAGCAAAAAGGAGGTCAATCACTTTTACACGGTTCACCAGCTCTACTCCCACCAGGATAAGACACTATCTGTGACAAATCCCAAGTCTCTCACCTAATCTCTCAAGACGTTTGTGTCTGTGGAAACACTAATCTCTAAAGGGATTAAATGTTCACATCAAGGTGCAGCCTACTATTCCCTAATTCTTTCCCTAAGGTATTTTGTTGAAAGTCAGAACAACCTTTGACAGAACGGTCTTAGCCCAGGAATAGGCAGTACAGTGACAACAGCAGAGCATGATGTGTAAATCAAAAATGTATAGTAAGGGTATTCAACAAGGTAAACACGTTAATGTGTTAACATGTTCATTTACCACTTTGTATCGAGAAAAGTGCATTATAAATCTAATTAATTCTTATTCTTATTATTGAGTTAAATTTTCTGATCATTCTTATTTTAACAAGTAACATTTAAATCTTAAATTATATGCAAGTCAACTTCTGAATGCAACTAAGTGTGGGTACCAATGTACAAAAACAACGAAAAAGTACTTTTACCTTGAATTTACATTTTATTCTTAACAAGTAAAACAAAACAATAATTGCACATGGAATTATATCAACAGTTTCAGATGAGGTCCCAATTAATACAAATCATTGTATGGATTAGGAAAAAAGTCCTTTCTTCTTTTTGGCTTTCTTCATAGCAGCAGGTACGGTCGGTCCTGTCAGAACTTCTGACCAATCTGGTAACTTCCTCTTTGAAGGCTGGCTAAAGTTCTGGCAAAAGAACCAAAACAATATCAACAACAGTGTAACCAGACCAGACTCATGAGGGATCCAAGTACAGAGGGTTTTATTTAGTGGTGGGCATAGATTATTTTATTTAATCTAGATTAATCTCACTGTAATATTGGCGTTAATCTAGAATAATCTAGATTAAAATGGCTCATTTGAATTCCGCCGAAGGCATTCAGAATATGTGTGCTACCCAAATAATGACTAAAAGTAAGTCTTTGAGAACGGGTTTCTCAAGCCAGGTGGCGCATTAGACCAGGGGCTCATCTCCTGTGTCCAAAATGCATCACAAACTGCTTGAGAAAGCTGTTCTACTATGATAATTGGTGATGAAAATTAATTATGTTCAATAAGATGTACTTGTGTTTATTAACTGTTTATTAGATTAGTTAGCTTGGCTGATAGAGCTGTGCTGACGGGCTTGCCTCGGTTGCACTCAAACAGTAGTTTGACGACGACTCTTCCCCTGTGCTACATCAGTGCTTGGCCCGGCATCTTCCGCATTAGCTAAGGGATGCTTTGCGTTTAGGTGGTATTTGAGACTGGAAGAACTCCTACAGTAAACTAATTCCGCATAGCACAAGGTGCAAACAACCTTAGTCTTGTCGAGGTTTCCATTTGGAAGCTTCTTAAAAATAAATTTTCCCTGAAGCAAACCAGGCGGCTTCATAGCTGCATCCATGTTAGCACGTCACGTTTGATGTGATAATTTCATACACAAGGCATACACACAGGTTCGAAGACTCGTTCTCGCCCCCTACAGTGCAATTCGGCTAGGTATACATCCGCGCTAAAATATCAAGGTGAACGTCATCATAGCTTGCGTAGTATAGACCCAGCTCCCAACCCAACTTTGAGAATAGATTAACGGCGATATTTTTTTGTTATCGCCCGATAACGGCCCACCACTAGTTTTATTACAAAACAGGGTAGTCAAGGAACAGGCTCGGAGATCGGTATTCAGGCAGACGTAATCCAAAATCGTAATCTGAAAACAGGCAGAAGGTCGTAATATCGTAATGATACTAGACATATTAGTAGAAGTATTAGTCCTTTGATTGAAATACCATACTGTTAAGAAGCTCTTTCTAGAGCTCCTATATAGGCCCAGGCCTGATAAACCTCTGAATGAAAACGTAATCTGACAGAGTTGTATAGCACTATGTACATAACTCATGGTGTTCTAAACATGTCAAAGCTAGTATATGGAGAATAGCATAACTAAATCAAATCCCATAAAGAGCAATACAGTCTCTATGTGAGCTTAAACTTCACATACAAAACTGCATCCATACAGAAAAACCTGGGGCCGACCTTCATCGGATTATTATTCATCACAATTCCTCGTAAACCCTTTATCTGACCCTCCAAATTGAATTTCCATGGGGATACAGGCATCTGGCAATCTCTTTGGCACTAAATCTTTAATGACCTTACTATCAGGAGAAGGAAGAAAAGAATACTGGTGTTTATATATTTGGAGGCTGCCCTAATGCACACATATTGATCCATAGGATTGCATGAAAAGGGCCAAAGTAGGACAGAGGAGAGAGAGAAAGTGCGACAAATGTGAATTTTCAAAACATTCACCTAAATGGTAGTAACCCTTATTTGAGAATAGGCTGAAAACAGCTAAAACTAAAACAACTCAAGACTACTCATGAGCAACAATGTCACCATTCAAGATAGCTGCCACTGTGTGTGTGTAGCTCTCCCACTTGGCCAAAGGTCTTGCCCCCAGCAAAGGTGCTTGAGACCTTTAAAGGGCGGTCAGAGGGCCCAGATGCTCATGCTGATTGCTGACCCCTGGTACAGAGACGGTACCCAGGTCAAATGTAAGCCAGCTCCAAGCTAAACCTGCTACAGGCTCATCTCGTTAGATGGGGACACGCCACTCGCCAATCCTTACAGTGTGGGATTAGCGAAGGGCTAGGGTCACAACCCCTCTGAGGTACGTCACAAATAAACAATGCGCTGTGCGTTGAAGAGCCCTTAACCCTGCATGAACTTTTTGACAAGGACTCTTTCACTCTCTTGTGCGCGCTTTAAGGCTCATCTTCTGATCTGCTATTGATGTGGATTCACGGATTACTAAGGAGATCATGATCCCTAACAGGGAAAGAGGGACCTATTAAGCTACACGCAATTGTAAGTACTCTTATCTCCCAAATAAACGTACCGGTACGTTTATTTTTTTTACCCGAAAAATCCACCTGGTACGTTCTTATTTTGGACGGTTTGTTTATTTTTTGCATTTTTTTCGGAAGGGAAGATACATTTGAACTCTTTGATGTGAAAATGTTAGCTACCTTAGCTAGCTAGCTACTGGCAAGTAGCTTACATTAGCTAACGACATTAGCTACTGTAACTAGTACAAGTTCAGGATTGTATGCCGCACAAGACGCGGAATATGAGGTGCTGTGATATTTCTAATGACATCATCTCGCAGCACCTCATATTCCGTGTCTTGTGCGGCATACAATCCTGCAATTGTGCTGCGCGGCAGCCGTGTCTACTATAAGTTTGTTGAGGTATACTGTACCAGTAGTCATGGCATGTTTGTTATTTGACAGCTTTGTAACTATGTATTTCCAAGCTACAGGCATTGAAGTATTTTCCTAGCAATGCTTTATTTGGTAGTGGTTGTCATGTTGACTGTAAGCTGTTTTAGGAAAAGTGATAGTACTAGTACATGTATGTTTGTAACTAGACAGCTTCTTTTTTTTACTTGTATTTTTTTAGTTATGTAATAACTATGTATTTCCAGTGGTTTTCATGTTATGTTGCAGTCATGTTGACTGTAAGTTTTTGAGGAAAAGTACTACCATATATTTGTAACCAGACAGACTCTTTTTTTAATTTTCTAACAATGATTATGTATTTCAAGTGTTGAAGTTTTTTCCTAGCTAGCAATGGTATATTTGCTGTCCATTTCTATTCCTGATTGCAAGTGACAGTAAAAGATGCGCACTTACACTGGTAGGAACACATTTTGATAGCATATGGACACAGTGTGCGTGCTGATTTGGCAATTTTCCGGGGGGTACTTTTATTCCGGGGGGTACTTTTATTAGATTTTGAGGATTTGTCCGGGGGGTACTTTTATTCCGAGGGGTACTTTTATTTGGGTGATAAGAGTAGTTATTGTCAGTATTAAAGCACTAATTCAAAAGATATTACATTTTGAGGCATTCCTCAGATGATCTGTATGCCCCTAGTTTGTGCTGGGCCAAAAGAAAAACATTCATCCTCAACTAAACGTAACCTTAACCCATCACAAAAGTTACAGTTAATAGTTATAAATAAATACAATGTGTTGCCAGTAGTGCTAGTGAGATGTAACCCTCAGCAAGTGGCTTACCATTGCCAGTATTTCCAGGTGTCTACGGTCCAAAAATTTGAAAAATGTTCTGGCCCTCGCAGAGGATTTGGGGTGTCATTCTTGTATGTGTAGGCCCTATAGCTAATAAATAAAGTACTGACACTCGCTGCGAGAAGGATAAAGGCATATTTGTATGTCCACTTCTCTTTGAAAGCTCAATTTTCTGCATCGACTTTACTGACTTTTGCGCACGCCATTCTACAACTTCTCTCGCTTCAGCTTTTGCTTCTTTGCTGTCCCTCTCCTAACATGCATTGAAAACTTTTGCTTTGATTGTCTGAGTTTCGTGAAGTGATTTCAATGACGCACGTGATTGGACAACACATCGTAGTTAAGGCCGAATGATAGTACTCCGACTCCGTTACGGACAGACGGACGGACGGAGTGGTGTGGTGTGGGTGCTGAAAACACTTCACTGCCAGAAGAGTAGGTGGCGCTGCACTGCGATGGTAGCTAGGTCATGGAAAAGTCGGAGCAAATTTACAAATTAGCCGTTTCATCAATAAAATAAGCAAATTTTCAGCAACTACACTGCCCATTTCTCGTCACATTTTAATTCAGATGCTGATTTACATGTACTGTTTAGCTGAAATATGAATTATAAAAACGTACAGCAATGGCGGTCAAAGGATTCTGTTCGTCTTGTTGGTCACGGCAACCCCGCCCTCGCCCCTGACGCAAGCGGTTCTTAATACGGACCAATCACAGCCAAGGGGTATCCGTAAAATGACGGACGGACAGACGGATAGTCAGGAAAATCAGGAGGTGCACGTAGAGCTCTCCGAGGGGCTCGGAGAGGGAGTTCCTCATCGGAGAGGGCGTTCCCTGTGTCCGTCTCCGTAAAAACGGAGAAGTATAAATCGGTTGGGAATCCGGTAGGAATTGGACCGGATCAGAACGCACATTTCAGTTCCACTTAATGTGTCGACTGAAATATTTTCCCTCTGTTGCTCCGAAACGGACGTAAACTATCACACTTTCTCTGTAGTCTACCGTTAGCTAGCTATCGTAAATGTAGGCTACTTTCAAAATGCCATATTTTCCCTTTGTGCTCACCAAAACGGACGTTAAACCATAGTAATATATTGTTAATATATATAATATTGTTAATAATATATATATATATATTGTATATATTGTTATTATATATGTTAATATATTGGAGTCAGGTGGCTGAGCGGTTAGGGAATCGGGCTAGTAATCAGAAGGTTGCTGGTTCGATTCCCGGCCGTGAAAAATAAGACGCTCTGGATAAGAGCGTCTGCTAAATGACTAAATGTAATGTAATGTAAATGTTACATTTAAATAATTCTCCATTAAAAAAATAAAAGAGCCTTTTACTCTTTCATTTTTCATTTTTTCAAGAATCGGTTTAGGAATCTGAATCGTTTTTAAAGTACCGGTTCGGTATCGGAATCGTATAAAGCCAAACGATACCCAACCCTAATCATAGTATGGAGTACTGTCTGGGACTTTCCCAGCTGAGCTGATCCAGCGCAGTATGTGTTCACTGAAAATAACGGTTGCTTCATCAGTGTTTAATTCAACAATTATTTATGAAAAATGTATCTGGTTCCAGATAGATCCTTCAATAGGTCCGCCAATTGTGCACCCCTGCTGTAAGGTCTTATAGCTAAGCCTCAATTTCAACAAAACATCTAAAGATTTGATAAGTTCCAATGTTGAGGCTTCCACAGAGCTTGATAACAACCCATTCATTTGAATAAGGTGTGTTGGAGGAGGGAAACATCTAAAACATACAGAGCAGTGGACCTTGAGGACCAGGATTGAACACCCCTGCTTTAGGCTACAAAAAGCCAACAAAACCTTTAAGTCAAAAATAAGAGCTGTTCCTCGAAAGATAGCGTCTGACCTTGTATACTCTCTAGATCTACGATTTCAGTAAACACGTACCTTTACAGAGGAATCGTTGAAAATGTCCTGTGTGTCCTCTTCTGGGGACTTGTAGTTCCAGGATGCCAACATAATTGCGCCGGTCTGGAGGGTAGCTTTAGGAGTGGGGGATACTTCAGAGGTGCTGGGCACATTCCTAGTGCTGCTAGGAGTTACCTCCTGTAAGAATAAAAAAATAAATTGACAATCATTTGTGGGTGTGTATGTTCTCAAACAACAGTAGTCACTAGTCACTTTTAATGATTATGTTTCAATATAGGGTACACCACACTAGCCACCAAGAGGAAGATGGCCTTCGCATCCAAGATTGGCAATTAATACTCACACAAATCCTGTCCTAACCACCTTAGTTGATCATTGTTTTGAGTAATTTTCATTTCCTATTAGCTCAACCAGGCTGACTCAGCCTCCAATGAATAACTCAAACATCCAGAGTAACATCACTCTTCTCTCCACTTCTAAG
The DNA here is from genome assembly GCA_023658055.1 of Thaleichthys pacificus. NCBI lineage: Eukaryota > Metazoa > Chordata > Actinopteri > Osmeriformes > Osmeridae > Thaleichthys > Thaleichthys pacificus. Next base: position 511,943 of record CM042865.1, read on the forward strand.
CCTCTAAGATATCAAACCATGCCACTTGGTCCAACAATGAGCCCTTACAAGCCTCCCGTTCAAATTAGTAGTCATGACGCCAAAATGACATACCTCAGTAAGTGATAAGCTAAACCTAGGAAATCAACCAGTGACTTAAGAGACCAAACAGTACACATTCTGACAAATCACAACTGTCCATCTGTAGTTTGTTTTGCAGATCTGACTGCATCAACCTTTAAGAAAACATGTCTACTATGATAATCAACCTGAGATGCAACATCAGATGTCCTGTTGGCTTCTGTGCCTGTTTAAATAAGGTTTTAGAAGGAAACAAGGACAGCCTGGATGGTGGAGCAAGAGACTCAGAGTGTGTGTGTGTGTGTGTGTGTGCAGAGGGGGGATAGACAGAGAGGCAGAGGGAGTGCGAGAGAAAGATACCAGAAGCACACGCATGACTCTGCTGCTTCGGTTGGAATTAAAAGACACCTGGGGTAATTAAGGGAATCCTTCCATCCATGATGGGTGTAACACATAGCCAACCTCAACACGATGGTAATCTGATCACCTCAGTTCTTCCACGGTAGGCTGCTGAAAGAAAGAACCGACATTGCATCATCCCATTGACGAGTTCATGTCCCACCCCACTGCCACCAACACCATGTTATCCACACTAACTGCATCACTCGACACTCTCTATCCCCTGTCAACCAGGCCTACGCGATCTTCTCCCTCCTGCCCGTGGCTCACGGATGTGATTCGTGAAGAATGGTCCATCCTTCGGGCAGCTGAGAGGAGATTGCGCAAGTCCAAAGACGGTCTGGACCTCGTTAAGTATCACTCCCTCCTCAAATCCTTCTCTGCCCGCATAACTGACTAAACTTTTCTCTACCTTCTCCAGCCTTCTTAACCGACCTCCCCCACCCTCCCCCTCCACCCTGACAGCAGACGACTTCTCCTCCTTCGTTGAGAAAAAAGTTGCTGACATTAGCAGTCGGTTCCCTGAACCCACATTTCCTACCCACTCACCCTCTATGACTGACCCAACTAAATGTCTAAACTCTTTCTCTCCCCTGTCCGAGGCAGAGATCTCTGACGTCATTCTCTCTCATCGCCCCACCCCCTGTCCCCTTGATCCAGTCCCCTGCCCTCTATTTCAAACCATCTCTCCCTCCATCATAACTTTTCTTCTCCATGTCCTTAACTCTTCTTTTACTTCCGGCACTTTCCCCTCTACCTTCAAACAGGCGAGAGTTAGCCCTCTACTCAAAAAGCCGTCCTCCAGAACTATTTATTTATCTATTAAATGTATTTGACAGGGACAATGCAGATAAACATAGCTGTAGAGCAAAGTTTGCAGCCGATGTAATGCACATAGAGATTATAGCAAAGGCTAATTTTCAACTCACATCCCTGGATGGGCCTTTCTACAATAACACACAATAAAAATAATATACAATTAAAAAAATCCAAAATAAAAAAAGTATACAAGTTCAAACAGTTCTACAGACCAGTATCACTGCTACCCTTCTTTTCTAAAACAATTGAACGTGCTGTATATAACCAACTGTCAAACTTTCTCTCTCAAAACAACCTGCTTGACACCAACCAATCGGGCTTCAAGACTGACCAATCCACAGAAACTGCCCTCCTGTCAGTCACCACTGCCCTCCAGTCTGCCAGAGCGGCTTTGAGGTCATCCGTCATCATTCTGCTGGACCTTTCTGCAGCACTTGATACGGTTAACCATCAAATCCTGCTGGCCAAACTCTCTGAGATGGGCATCACTGGCACTGCACTTCAGTGGTCCTTGGACCCCTCTCCTCTTCTCCCTGTACACCACCTCGCTTGGACCAATCATCACCTCCCATGGTTTCTCCTACCACTGCTATGCTGACGACACGCAGCTGTACCTGTCGTTCCCCCCGACTGATCCGGGGATCTCAGCTAGGATCGAGGCCTGCCTCACAGACATCTCCGCCTGGATGACCAAACACCACCTCCAGCGGAACCTCGCCAAAACAGAACTCCTCATCATCCCGGCCAAACCCTCAATCTCCCACGATCTCTCAATCACCCTGGGATCGGCGACGGTGACCCCTTCATCCTCTGCCAGGAACCTCGGGGTGACCATGGATGACAAGCTCTCCCTCACAGCCCACATTGGTGCGGTCTCCCGGTCATGTAGATTCACCCTCTACAACATCCGGAAGATCATGAGATACCTGTCTGAGCATTCCACCCAGCTGCTAGTCCAAGCACTTGTCCTCTCAAAGTTGGACTACTGCAACTCGCTGCTCGCCGGTCTCCCAGCATGCGCAACCCGCCCTCTCCAGAATATTCAGAACGCAGCGGCCGGTCTGGTCCTCAATCTACCCAGACGCTCCCATGTTACCCCGCTCCTCATCTCCCTCTACTGGCTTCCCATCACGGCCCGTATCAGATTCAAGACTCTGGTACTAACCTTCCGAGCGGTGAACGGGACTGCACCCGACTACATCAAGTCTCTCCTCCAGCCTTACACCCCCCCCCCCCCCTGCCACCTACGGTCTTCTTCTGACAACCGTCTGGTGGTCCCACCGCTCAAGAGCGCCCGGTCCCAACACAAGCTCTTCTCCTGTCTTGCCCCCCAATGGTGGAATCAGGGACACTGACTGTCTCCCCACCTTCAAGAAAAAGCTCAAGACGCACTTGTTCCGGGAGTACAACGGCATTTAGGAATGCTTGGCTGGACCTGATGTTAGTTTCCTCCAGGATCACAATGACTCTTATTGAGAGACTTGTTGCTCTTGTTGGTTAGTTGTAACGGTTTTAAATTATTGTACTCTCTGTGAAATATTTTACTGTTGATTGTTTTTCTACAGGTACACTCTTGCACTTTTTGTGTTTCATGTTGTTTAATTGTAACTTGTTTAACTGCATGCTCTTATGGTTCTTCCCTTTGGCACTTATTTGGTTTTTCACAATGTATGCTTCATGTTTTGGCTGCTCGCAATGTTTGGGGCTATCTCGTTGTTATGATCAGTGACCTATGCTCTTTTGTAAAGCTCTCTCTTGGAAGTCGCTTTGGATAAAAGCGTCTGCTAAATGCATAAATGTAATGTAAATGTAATAAGACACCTCATACGATGCCTTATCTTTCTGATCGAATTACACAGACACATTTAACTACGCTACGTACTCCGCTTCAACCCACAGCTTCAACACACCAACAAAGTCAATGCAACTAGCCGTATTTCTTACTTGTGACATTGGCATGAAGTGATTTATATTGTGTGTTTGACTAGACTACACGTAAAACTGACTATCGTTAGTCCACACTAGACTCTTCCAGTTATTAGCCTAGACAAGGCCAGATTATTCTTCCCTATTCCCACTCTTTTCACCTTTCCATTGGTCAAATTGTTCATTTTGTTATCCAACTCTAAAACTAACAATAACAATATTCAGTACTGTTCATCATATCACTGTTCCATTTACTTCAATAATCATTGTGTATAATATTAAATAGCGTAATTTGATCTCTCATGTTATCTGATCTGCTCTACTCTCATAACGAATGTATTCCTTTAGAATACTGATCCCTACATAATAACTGGGTTTCCTCCATCTCCCTAAACCAATATTGAGGTGGTACCCCTAATAACTCAATACTTGATTATAGATTCAGTGTAACTATTCTTAAACAACCACACCTCGCTACAAAGGGAGAGGATTCTAAACCTCAGTGTCTAAATGATTACATTTTTAACATAATGTATACTTGAAAAGGTTTGTGGTGGGCTCAAGACGAGAAGCGAACCCTTGGGATTGACACTTGTTCTTTTCACTGAAGTGAGGGGCTGCTAATGACATACTGGGTGGCGTGTGTCTGATCAATGCCTTTTGCATTGACCAGAGCTATCATGATAAAGATTAACTATCGCACAAGCAATCCAATTAAGAATGCCACCATGAATAAGTAGCCCCAATGATGTCACTGCAGAGATAATACTGTAAGGTCTTAGCAGTTCCGTGCATTCTTCATGTTTGTAGCTGATAAACAACTTGACATTCATTCAATCAGTGGAATGTTGCATTTCAATCAGAGCTCTGCTGCATCTCCATTCACTGCAGCTCTGCTGGCGTTCGTGGAAAATGGGCATTCTATAACAATATAACAAAACGCATTGGATTGTAGTTAATGAGTTAAGAAGAGTTTTGCCACCCTCTAGTGGTAATAGGAGCATGACTAAGCTTTGAAAAAGCTACTGTTCAGTGACATCGACCAGTGTTTCTCAACTGGTGCGAGCTGGTGTGGAGTGGGTCGCGGACGTGTGCTTCGGCTCCGTCTAAAAACCAAACGTTTATTTTTATTACGTTACCGAACATCCGATGGTGTGCTTTTATTTTGAAAGGTGCTTGAGTTGATATAGCCGTCTAGATTTATACAGAGTTACATGCCACCCACCAAGCCAATCAGAAACACCACCTGCCATTTATTTTAGATGGCACCATCTGTAAGTTTATAGCATTCAAATGTTTTAAAGTCAGGGGTCTCATTTATAAAGCTTGCGTACGCACAAAATGGGGCTGGAAATGTGCGTACGCCACTTCTCACGCAAAAGTTGTGATTTATAAAAAACAAACTTGACGGGAGAATGTGCAGTCCTCCACGCAAACTCTGACCCATCCGTAGGCCTACGCACATTTTGGAGACAGTGGGAATTGGCGACGCAGAGGACCATACTGTAGTCAGACTGCAGAAAGTAAATGTGGGAAGAACGATTACTCGTTAATATTTATATATTTTGTTTTCCTCACACATGTTTTTTTTCACTCAATTTCATCATTATCATGAAGATTACATCCAGCAGTGTTATTTGCGCTTGTACTGAGTGATAATTTTTCCATAAACACCATGTACAATCCAACTCAAATGTTAAATCAAAATTCAGTGCAGGAGAGGGAGATGCCCCGACTGCATGGAATACAGGATAACATCACATATCCTACCTTCACATAACTGCTAAACACAGTGTAGCCTATAACTAAATATATATTTTTAATACTGTGCATATATCATGTCAAAAACTGGAAATACAGCTGTTAAGCTCCCGTGCAATCGCTACACTCTACGTCCTCGTTATCAGTCCAAACTTGAATACTGTTCATAACAAACCCGGCATGAAGAAACGTGTGTTTACGGATACGCTTTTGTTTTCAAATTGTTACCTCGCATTGCTTTTTTATGTATTGGTGATCCCGCTGCTGTGGCCTAATGTGTTTTTTCGCTCCTCCACCTCGCCTACAAGTAGTTCAATGTCAGTGTCTGAGAAGTTGCGCCTTTTCGTTCTTTTCCCTCCTGACGCCATGATTCAACGTAACTTAACGTAAGAACAATCGCATGCCAGGGTCATTAATATACTGGATTAGCATTCATGAGGTGCTTTGCATTGACCATTTATGGTTAAAAACGGGCGTGTTCAGGGCGTGGTAAAATGCTGATTCACGTACGCACACTTGTGGGTAATCTGTGATTTATAAAGGGAACATTGCGTACAGGTGTGTGTACGCATGGTTTTATAAATCATATTTTTTGGGGGCGTACGCCATTTTAGGCTTTTGGGCGTACGTACACTTTTAGTAAGAATCCTACACACAGTTTTATAAATGAGACCCCAGGGGTCTCATTTATAAAGCTTGCGTACGCACAAAACGGGGCTGAAAATGTGCGTACGCCACTTTCCACGCAAAGGTTGTGATTTATAAAAAACAAACTTGACGGGAGAATGTGCGGTCCTCCACGCAAACTCTGACCCTCCCGTAGGCCTACGCACATTTTGGAAACAGTTGGAATTGGCAACGCAGATGACCGTACTGTAGTCAGACTGCAGAAAGTGAATGTGGGAACAACATTACTCGTAATATTTATATATTTTGTTTTCCTCACACACGTTTTTTTCACTCGATTTCATCATTATCATGAAGATTAAATCCAGCAGAGTTATTTGCGCTTGTACTGAGTGATAATTGTTCCATAAACACCTTGTACAATCCAACTCAAATTTTAAATAAAAATTCAGCGCTGTATGTCTCACCATCAGATTGTCCACTACGGGATGTAGGAGGGGGAGATGCCCGAGCCCGACTGCATGGAATACAGGATAACATCACATATCCTACCTTTAGATAACTGCAGAACACATTGTATAACTAAATATATTTCTTTAATACTGTGCATATATCATCATATGTCAAAAACTGGAAATACAGTCGCTAAGCTCCCGCGCAATCGCTACACTCTACGTCCTCGTTATCAGTCCAGACTTCAATAGACTACTGTTCAATAACAAAACGCTTTTGTTTTCAAAATTGTATCTCGACTCGCGGTATCACTGGCACAGTTGACGCCACTCGCACTGTTTTTTTTATTGGTGATCCACCGGCCACCAAATAATGTGGTTTTCGAGCCTTCGCCAATAGGCTAACAGTGTCTGAGAAGTTGTCATGCGCCATGATTCACCGTAAAGAAGAATCGCATGCCAGGGTCATTCATGAGGTGCTTTGCATTGACCATTTATGGTCAGAAATGGGCGTGTTTAGGGCGGGGTAAAATGCAGATTCACGTACGCACACTTGTGGGTAGTCTGTGATTTATAAAGGGAACATTGCTTACAGGTGTGCGTACGCACGGTTTTATAAATCTGATTTTTTTTGGGCGTACGCCATTTTAGGCTTTTGGGCGCACGTACACTTTTAGTAAGAATCCTACGCACAGTTTTATAAATGAGACCCCATGGTCCTTTATTTTGTGAAGTTTATCTCTCTAATAATGACAGGAATCTTTGTGTGTGTGTGTGTACAAATTAGAATGGGTTTAGTTTCCCACGATCAGCTCAAGAACCGGGCAATGTAGCAATGCTACTACCATGCTAGTGTTACTTGTTAGCCTTCTCATCAGTGGCGGCTGGGAAGCCCCCGCAGCCCCCGCAAGGCGGGGAGGCCCCCACACCCTAAGGGCCCCGCCCTGCATATCAAAAAACAGACTAGGCCTATATATAGGGAATCAGGTGGCTGAGCGGTTAGGGAATCAGGCTAGTAATCAGAAGGTTGCTGGTTGGATTCCCCGGCCGTGCAAAATTATGGTGTGTCCTTGGGCAAGGCACTTCACCCTACTTGCCTCGGGGGAATGTCCCTGTACTTACTGTAAGTCTCTCTGGATAAGAGTGTCTGCTAAATGACTAAAATGTAAAATAAAATAAAAATATAAAAAACAAGGAAAACACTCATTGAGAGCCCCAAGTTTCAACTGCCAGGTAAAGGAATTCCGTAAAGTAGGCAACGTAACAGATCTTCATCCACTTCCATGGGCTAAATAGTCTAAGATAGTCTAAATAATCCCTGAATCTGACAACAAATGGCTTTTGGTATTTTACGTGTCTTTTGCGCCATAACGCTTATTGAACGCACATTTCGAAAATGCTAATGATTACGTTCTGCTAAATGACGGTAGAGACATGAGTAAAAGAAAATATGCAAGTGGTGCTCAAAAGTGCTGCAATAAACTGTTGTCTGAACAAGCTCGAGCAAAACACCCGAAGATTACACACTTATTTAGACCAGCCAGAGAGGAAGCTATTATCAACATCTCCACAGACGAAACACTACAGCAGCCGCAGGTAGCTAGCAGCAGCACGTCTTCACCAGCAACCAACAATAAATATACTTGCTTAGCCTACTTATTGGCAAGAATAAATGTTTTCCTTACCTCCATTGATTGTGTGTTATTTCATAGTGGCGATGATATCCTTGGTGCTGAGCTATCAGAAGGCTAGCGCTTCACATCGTGAACATTTGGGTCTTTCTGGGTATTATATATATTTTTAAACTAAAAAATCTCCTGAATACAAATCTGTTTAAATCACTGATATCTTTATCACAACTGAAGTTACATCATTTTAAAGTTGACCTGTGTCAAAAAGTGATAAGGGAGAAAATTGCATTCAAAGATTCCACTCCGTTTCATTCTAATTCTGTGGAGAATATGGAAAGGAAATCCTTTTGTTCGTAATCACGTTGTGAATGTAATTGTCCGTTTAAGTACAGGCTACATTAATAACTTCTAGGTCGTCTAGTCAGTGGCGCAAAAAGTGGGTATGCACTATATGCGGCGCATAGGGGCGCAGCACCATGGGCGAGCAGGTGCGAGTAGTGAGTTGTCGTCTATGGAAAAAGATGGATAAAGCAAAAAAGCTGTCTGGGGCTAAAAATACAAAAAGAAATAGGGAAAATTAGATGGCATGTCAAGGTATGCGACAGCAGTTAAATAAGTGGATGGTGGTGAAAGGCAACAGGTAGAATTTAAAGGGTGACGTCTGTGCCTGGAGGCTTGCAAATATTCATGTTATCAGACTAGCTAGCGTTTGCTAACACTGGGAATGTAGAAGCCAAATGGGGCTTCTACATTGTACATTCTACAGTGTTGCAAGGCACGGAGGTTGGGGGATTCTTGAGTTCCCGTGGCCTAAAGGGAGCTGACCTTTTGGCCAAGAAGATTGTGTCCTATGTAATGTTTGTGTTTCATTAAAGGTATCTTTACTATCCTCATTTACAGAGGGAGCTGTGACATCAAAGAACTGTGGGACACTTGGTGGGGAGTCAAACTGTCCCTGAGTAGTACTGGCCGATCACAGAGACCGCTATATTTATTGATTGAACATCTAGAAGATCGTTTGTTCTAAGTTCATATAAGGTAGTGCATGTGTGATGGTTCTTCACCTCTCTTCCGAACGACCTGTAGCTTACAGCTTACATGTCCTCTGTTATGACGGGTCACAGAGTACTCTGTTAATTCTTAATTTGTACAAACTAAATAAATTATATTGAAACCGCCATTCTTGACAATATTTAAATCTACAGTGCCGTTAGAATTTTCCTTCATAGGGATGACTACAGCATAAGAAGCAATTATGGAGTACTCGCAAAGAAGGCAAACGGCACCAATGAAAGCTACCGCTGAAGAGAGCCTGAGAGAAGATGTCTTTTGCTGAAGCATAAATGACAACCAGTTTGCACTTTCCATTGAGGACAGGATCTTCTTGGAGATTAGGGAGAAGGAATTAATCAAGGATGATAATAACAACTGGGTTGTTCCACTCCCATTTCCCAGCCCCAGATGTCTCCTCCCCAATAACCGAGACTATGCTTACATGCGACTGATGTCAGTCAGACGCACACTTAACAAGAAACCAAAAATGAAAGCTCATTATGTTGAGTTTATGCAGAAACTATTCAACAACAACCATGCAGAGCCAGCACCACCTCTGCAAGAAGGCCAGGAATGCTGGTACCAATGTTTGGTGTATATCACCCCCAGAAGCCTGACCAAATTTGGGTGTTTTTTTATTCCAGCCCACTGGTTGATGGGATGTCACTGAATGATATGCTTGTCAGGACCAGATCTGAATAACAGCTTGTTGGGAATCCTTCTCAGATTCCGCAAAGAACCAGTTGCTTTTACTGCAGACATCCAGCAGATGTTGTACAGCTTCTTAGTATGAGAGCATGACAGGGATGTCCTACTGTTCTTGTGGTTTCGTGACAACAACCTCAACAATATGTTGTCGATTTCCACATGAGGGTCCATGTCTTTGGCAACAGTCCATCACCAGCTGTAGCCATCTTTGGCTTGAGGAAAGCAGCAAGAGACGCAGAGAACAAGTATGGCAGTGATGTACGTTAGTTCATAAAAGAGAATTCAATCTGGATGACGTTCTTAAGTCTTTCCCAACAGAAGCTGAAGCCATCGATATACTGCAAAGAGCCCAAAAAGCGCTTGCACTATGCATTACATTTTTCACTGTGCTCCTAAATTTCTTTGTGTGCTCCAAAAAAAACATTTAGGAGCTCATGTCCTCCTTGGGAAAAAAGTTAGCGTAGAGCCCTGGTATAGAAGCTAAGAAAGAACTTTCAACCAACAGCCCCCTGCGAAAAGTCAATCCCATCATTGATTAAGATGGTTTGAGAGTTGGAGGCCATATTACTCAGTCAGATCTTCATCAGAATGAAACAAACCCTCTCCTCATCCCAGGTAAACATCATGTTGCTACCGTAGCGGGTCAAATATTTGGCCAAACAACCAAAACTATTCTCCTAAAGTTTAAAGAGGGGAAACTGAACATTGTATTGTAATAGCAGCAACCAAATTATGCCAATACCAATGGAAATTGCAGTTATTTGAGTCAGAAGCAAGACTGGTCAAAGTAAGGTTAGATTAAATTGATATTTAATAACATTGCTCCAACAACTCCTGTGGATTTATTTCCACTTATCTGTTCCCAGCGGCAGAATTAGTGGGCATTTTAGTCAAAGCCGCGCTAGGCTTTGCTCAAGCAGTGAAACGCCGTAGAAGGGGAAAGTGACCGGGAGCGCTAGTTCGGCTACGCAGGCGTGGGATCCGAACAGTGATTCCTAGTTTTTTCCTTTCTAACGTACGTTCACTGTGCAACAAAATGGACGAACTTCAGCTACTGAAGGTGAAAAACAGAGACTTTCTTTCATCTTCGGTTTTGTGCATTTTCCCGATCTGACTCAATGTAGCTGCTGAACATTCCAGATTCAGCTGCTATAAAATGAGCTATTACTAATAATAAGCCTTGTGTCACCAGTCCTGTGGTTACCGAATGCCGATATAGTAAAAAATGCCTGATTATTATTTATTACAATGTACTACAAATATAAAATAATTTCAAACTATGGAATATAAACCGTTGTTGGCAGAGTATGCATTCAACATTTTCAGTCACCCTGTACTTTGATGAAATGTTTCCATACCACAGATCTCTTTGTCATTTTGCCTAAAGGAATAATAACACCAACTGTAGACAGTTTGTTTGAGTTTGTAGTTAGGCTAAAGGCCGATATATGCTTCTGCGTCTTTCGAAAAACGGACACATGGGAACGCCCTCTACGACGCTATGTCCTTTTTTCTAAATTTTTCTCAAGTCATATCATTTTAAATTCTCGTGCTGTCAAGGGGTGCTGCAGCACCCTCAGCACCCCTAGTTCCCACGGCCATGGCCCCTGCCCTCTGACTTTTCATCGCCAAAGATCAGTTTACACAACTTTTTTTTATTAGACTATATGTATTATAATTTTTTCTTTATTTTTCTGTTTCTCTATGTTCTTGACAGTGCCTGACGCAAAGCTCCCGATTTGTTTATTTTTTTTCAATTAACCACTCAACAAGGAGTCACTGGGTATTATTATGTAAAAATCAATGTGTAAGTAATTGCCAATGGTACAGCAGTTCACTAATAAGTCAAAACAGCCAACAAGTGTCTACCTCACTCACTATTCCCTTCACTAGTATCTGTAGTAGCCCTACTTTCTGGTATTTGTTCTTGGGTGGGGTCTGGCTCTGTAGACAGCAAGGACAGTCAGTGACTTAAGTAGACTTATAAATATTTCATATCTTATTTAATTCATATTGCTTTTGTACACATTTATGATTATATTTTATGGAACAACTGATGAAGAACTAACATACCTAGTCTTGGCATTAACATCAAAAATATCTAAATTGGCTTATCAATGCCATAGCTCTTTAGAGAAACAGCTTCTCTTTATTATTGTATGAGGACAGCAAGCTGTAAGATTAGCCCCTGCTTAACATTAACAAGACTCATGTCAACAGGCTACCATAGCAGTTTAGTTTTACTTAACACTCATGTAAGAATGGAAAATTGTGTCCTATACTGCTACTGGAATTTTTGGACAGCGTATTATAACGTTTGGCGAATTATAACCTTACTGATCTTTTCTCTGGATGATATTTAGTGGATAATTTTGTAATGTCAGCCTTGTCAGGCGATTATTTTACACTGCTGACCACACGTAACGTTAAACGTTAGTGTCATTCGGTTAACGCAGTAATGTTAGTAGCTGGCTAAGCGCTAGCTCCTAACATTAGCCACTCCAACATCGTAGCATTGGACGAGGCGAGCTATGCTATTTCTCACATATAACCACAGGGTGCCTGCAAACCATGGACTAAACTATTTATTAAAGAAGGGTGTTATTGCTCTGAAAATATAAACATTAAAAAAAAAATCCTTGATTTTGTGGCTTTGTTTAAACTCTGATGCATTAGTATGAGTATTAGTTATGCATATGCATAACAATTTAGTCATAGAAAAGGAAGCCTACATAATAGGCTACTGGGATTTTTGTGTCCCCACCCCCAAACAATCGATCAGTCGACTGAGTGGGGACAGCCCTAGTGAACAGACAAAGTTTAGGCTGTAGCATTGAAGTTCAGGTTAGTAGTCAGATCGTTTCACAGATAGTTTAGATTTGTCTCATTTTTTAAGGGTCATATGTGGTCATTTTGGTGTAATATGCTCCCAAAATTGTATCTGTGTGACCTTTATTTGGGACTGTAGCACACTACTTATACATAATTCATTGGACAGGTTCAAGTGGACACTGCACCTTTAAGAGCGCAGTGAGGTCTGGGCTACGTTGGGGGTAGCTAGCTACGTTTTCTGTTAAAAAAGTATTGTCTTAGGCCTACATGAATAAACGACGCACGAAGCTGTGTGCCAAAAGTGAGAAGTTTGCTGACCACCCATCTTTCCAACTACTTACAAGATAATTTGTGCAAACGCAAATAACTGTTGTGGCGCGACATGTTTTAATTTCTCCAATTGCACAGTAGTATATTCTGCGAGCTGATACAGTGACCTAGCCTGGTCCTAACCAGACTCTCGTACATTTCATTTGTACAGAGAGTCTGGCCTCGCTCCATTGACAAGCGTTGACTTCCTTGTAGGCGGGTACTCTGTTGAAGTTTAAAACTATTGGATCTGCCCAGAGCCACTCTGATCTGCCATAACCAATCGCTAGCGTTCGCCAATTCCTTCACCACTACTGTAACAGAGCTAGCTGCCATAGCTGGAAAATCAAACTGTTCCCGAACCCCGTGGGGAGGAGGGCCACAACATCATGGCCACCAACAAAACTCAGCAAAACTTGTTCTTGCTCTGGCTTTAGCTTATGGATATTCGGCAGCGTTGCCACAACGGACCGAATGGCTTCGCTCGCATCTTTCTCCGCCGCCATTACGGAACTACAACACAAACTCGCACACGACATCAACGTCATTGTTCTCAGCCACTCCCTCTGTTCGCTGATTGGCCGGTAGAAAATTAACCGGAGACATCTGACTTACTTACCTCATGGCCAGACCTAGTACAGAAGCAAAATCAAAATTGAGGAGGGCCAAGATGGCGCTGATCCATGCAGACATTCTGCATACTTGATCCTCTGACAAAGTCGGGATATACACACAATAAGTGATGAATTTTTTTTTTTTATATGTGTAAAAAATAGTCTATATCAATAACATCTAACTCTAGTGGCTGATATAGTGAATAGTCTTTTGTGAAATTCGTACGTATGGGCAAACGCAAAGATAAACATCCCTCCGAAAAGGACGACATGGAGAGTAGCGGAAATATTACTCCACACCAGTCTTCTGATCCACAGCCAAAGGATGAGATGATAACAGATGCATCTGTTACAACTGACACAGAAGATCCAGATTGGCCTTCTTTATCTTCTCTTCCAAAAACTCCAGCTAAGAGTCCGGCGCCAAAAAAAGGGAAGGTTATGCCAACGCACGATACAGATCTGAGCATGGTCCTTGCCACCATTCAGTCTCTCTCCACGAAGTTTGAGGTAATAGTTCAGAAGGTTACATCCAGGGATGTAGTGGGGGCTAAACGCACGTAAACGCCGTTTACGCACCTCCCGAAATTCGGAAATAACGTTTATCCACCTCTAAATAGCGTTTATGCGAGTTTACGCACATCTAAGTTCTCTGCGCCTCGTATTCTGCCGTTGGAATAATCGGAAATAAATGGTGTAATTTTAAAACACCAAAGACTAAATTTCATATTGTTTAACATATAAACGCTGTAGTCTGAATCATTTCATCTGCGCTGTATGGTCTGTGATCCTCCAATCAATGCGTTGCGGCTGCGACACCAATCAGGATCCACGAAGTATGTAGGCCTACTATACACACATACACATTGTGGATTAGTCTACCTGTTCGGAATGGATTAATTAGCCATGGATGTTGGGATATCAGGCGATTTTTGAAGAGACCGTCGAGTGCTCCCACTCCCACAGATGCCCGCAAAAGGCCTCAAGTACAGAGTAAGATTCAATTCACGTTTGTAAACGTTGTTTTGGTTCGCACAACATCGCATTCAGACAGGGACAAACGGTTAGCCTACTATTAATAACAGTGCGTTCAAATACGATGATGCAGATACAAGCCAACCGTACCGGTTCCATCTAAATAGGCCTAATGAAACGTAATAATAAATAAATAAACAGGGTTCTCAAGCCTCTGTGAAGGGGCTGAAATGCATGTCTCACGGTCAATGCGTGTAGTTTTCCGGCGACCGTACGTTCGTTAGTAGTTAAGCACAATAGACGCGAACACACGTGAAAGCTCGTCTGGGGGGGGGGGGGGGGATCTCACTCCAAACTTGACGACCCTGTAGATAAATAAATAATAAAATTCATTGTTTACCCACCTCTAATTTTACCACTACACCACTGGTTACATCTGTGGAGACAACTGTGAGACATACCGAACAAGCTATAACTTTTTTGAATGATACGGTAGAGAAACTGGTTAAGGATGTCGCAAATCAAAACGAGAAGATCTGAAAGAAGACAACTGTTTCAACTATTGAAGGCAAATAGCTACCGACGAAGATGGGGGCCACGACTACAAGGGTTGGAGGAGAAAGATCTACAAGAAGACACCCGTGATCGAGTGATTAAAGTGCTTGGCAAGGTTTCCCCGAAAATTGCTGTGAAATTGCCAGAAGTAGTGGACTCGGTGCACAGAATTGGGAAGAAAAAAGACAAGAATTATGCAAGAGCTATAATCATCCAGTTCAGCATGCGTCATTTTCGTGATATCGTCTGGAGAGATGCAAAAGGATCGAAATTTCTCGAGGAAGCCCATCTACGCTTGAAAGAAGACGCTTGAAGTGGCCTTTGGTTATGAAAGCTAGAGGAGAAGGCAAGAAAACACTAATTCAGCGGTGCCTTCGCTTACATTGAGGGTAAAAGGGTTACTATTGATGTTTAGTAGCCTGTACTGAGTATGGGCACAAATGATACTTACAGCTGGTGCTTCTTGTCAATAATTATACATCATCAATGTCCTAGTCACAGTATGTTAGTCTACAGATTTGTGAGATTGTTGATATAACCTCTCGTTACATGTGTGGGTTCCCGATGGGTCTACTAGTTTCTTTCTAAACGAGTAAAAACCAAAAGTGTTGGAGGTATATATTCTGTGTTTAGTGTTCTTATTCTTAGATGACAGTTCTTAATTTTGGGAAATTAGTTTGTTTGAGGCCTAAGGAATATTGATAAAGGGAAGGTACTTTTTATTTTTACGAAACAAAGAGAAGCTCAAATAATTTTTATGCAGGAAACCCATTCTTGTGACAATGATGCAAAGTTTTGGAAAGCTCAATGGGGTGACTCAATGTTTTTTTGTCATGGCACAACTCATTCAGCGGGGGTTGCAATTTTGTTTCATAATTTTAAGGGTGATATAACAAAGACAGTTTACTCTGGAGAAGGAAGATGGATTATAATGATATTAAAGATAGATAACACACTATTTATTATATGCAATGTTTATGGACATAATAACAAGTGTTTAAATTCATGCATGTTTGAAAAACTTAGCCGGATCTTGTTCGACTTAGCAAGTACAGAGATGCACATATGCTGACAGGTGGAGATTTTAATGAAGGCCCTGATGATGCCCTGGATAGATTTCCTCAGAGAAACAGTGTATCCAAGAATTATCAGATACTTTGTGATAACCTACAGGTTATTGATGCTTGGCGCTTCTTACACCCACATAACAAAGAATATATTTGGAATAATAATGCTTTCACTCATAAATCAAGGATTGTTTTTTGGCTCCTATCCACTAATGCTGTTCAGTTTATCTCTGATATTTCAATTGGCTACTCACCTTTGTCAGATCATAGATTTATTACGATTTCATTAACAGGAAGCATAGACAGCTGTAAGAGAATTCGTGGCTACTGGAAATTCAACAATAAGTTACTTTCTGATAAAAAAAATATAGAAATGGTTGTAAATGTTGCCTCTATATTTGAAGATGACTCCAAGAGTCATACCCAAAGGTGGGAGCTGTTTAAATTCAGGGTTAGACAAATAGCAATGCGTCGTGGTAAAGAACTTAAAGAGCTCAATCGTAAAAAATCCCAAACTATTTTAGACAACCTCGACAAATTATTGTCCAAAGACAATCTTGACTCAGATGAGGAAGCTACCTTACTGAAACTCAGAAATTAAATGGATGATCTTTACTTAGATTTGGCCAAAGGTGCCAAAAATGGGGGAGAAAAATACCAGTCAAATTATAATGACAATAGTGTGAGATCCTTTTAGCATAAAACCAAATCATATACTCCAATAATCTCAAGTCAATTTCAAGTTGATTGTGAAAAATACCTTTCTCTGGATGAACTCTCCAATGCAATGCAGTCTATGAAAAGGGTTAAGTCCCCCGGCTCAGATGGACTGACTGTTGAGTTTTATGCTTTTTTTTGGGACACCATCAAAACACCACTACTTAAAGTATATAATGAATGCACTATTAATGAAGAACTATGCACCACAATGAAACAAGGTCTTATTACCCTTATTTCAAAGCCGGGCAAAGATCCTCTTTCCCTTGATAACTGGAGACCAATAACATTACTAAATATAGATTACAAAATGTTTTCATTAGCATATGATAAAAGATTAAAATCTGGTTTACATGAAATTATCAATGAAACTCAGACAGGTTTAATTCCTAATAGACATATAAGCTCAAATATAAGACTGGTATTAGACCTTATAGATTATGCACATCACATTGGATCTGATGCAATTATACAATTTTTTGATTTTTACAAAGCATTTGACACCATCGAACATCATCGAATATCTAGGGATCGAATATCTAGGGATATTCTTATCCCTAGAGCTATTGGGATTTGGAGAAAAATGTATTACAACTGTTAAAATGTTATATAAGGATATTAATAGTTCTGTTCTATTACAATTTGACACCTCAAAGAGATTCCCTATTAATAGAGGGGTGAGACAAGGTTGTGGTATTTCACCTTTCCTGTTCTTAATAGTTGTGGAATTACTCTCCCTGAATATCCTAAATAGTTCTGAGATTAACGGTATATCTATTATTGACCGGGAGATAAGAATATCACAACTTGCTGATGATACAACCTTGTTCCTAGAAAACAAGCATCAAATTAGCAAGGTTCTTGAAATTATTTATACCGTTTCAGACGGATCTGGCCTAAAATTAAATATTCCTAAATGTGAAATAATTTGCTTATACGATACTCCTGAAACAACACTACATAATATACCCGTTAAGAACACTGTAATATCTTGGCATTCATATCTGCAAACAAATCTCTGTACGGCAATAAATTAATTTTATACCAAAACTTAAGGCAAAATTAAAATTCAACAATTGGCTTCAAAGGGACTTGTCTTTTCCTGGCAGGGTTCTTTTAACTAAAGCAGGTCTATCTAATTTTATATATCAAGCTATCTCGCTATTTGTCCATGACAACACATGCAAACAAATAAATAGATTATTATTTAACTTTTTTGGGAAAAATAAACATCAACTAGAGCCCGACCGATATATCAGCGGGCCAATATTATCGGCCGATATTGGGTATTTTCCAAACTATCGGTATCGGCATTTATAATGGCTGATAAATGAATATGAATTTTTTATATTATATTTTATAAATTATATATTTTTTATATTCTTTTTTTTTATTGTGTTTTTGTTCAAAGGACTTTAAGTTTCATATCTTAAGTTTGTATTTTTATACAAACTTAAGATACTTAGTCGCTCTGTACTTAGTCGCTCTGGATAAGAACTTCTGCTAAAAGTGACTAAATGTAAACTACAAATAACTACTGTTAAGGAAATCAGTTTGTTTTGTTACGCGTTTCTGGATTTTTAAAATATTTTTTTATATCGTCTGATATCGGAATATCGGATTTTTAAATCACCAAATATTTGTATCGGTATCGGCCTTAAAAATCCTTTATCGGTCGGGCTCTAACATCAACATCTGAAGCAACAGGTTTTATGTGGTAGAAAAGCTGATGGAGGATTTGATATGTTAGACTTTTTTGATGTTAATAACACTTAAATGGATTAAACAGTGTGTTACCTTTCCTGACTATCTGGTACTTTATCCCATCTAATATTTTTTAATTGGTGGGTGGACAACATTTTTTGTTATCTTGCAACTTTACCCCCCCTAAACTCCCTTTAAAATTGTCCACATTTCATGAACAAGCTCTCTTGGCATGGAAACTTTGTTTTGTCCACAACTTTTCCCCACACAAATTAAAGATATGGAATAATTAATTGATTATAACTAAGAACAAATCGATTTCCTTGAGAATTGGCATGAGAATTGAATTGACTATCTTTGTGATATGATGGACTCAGATGGGAATATTTACTCCTATCATGATTTCATGTTGAATCATAATTTTCCGGTTATTCACAAAGAGTTTCTCACAGTGATGAAAGCAATACCTAATGGTCTTGTTCATTTGATGAAGTGTCATTTATCATTTGGAGAGATTATAAAGACTGAACCAACATTCAAAGTCGGTGACAAGAGTATTTATGAACCAAAATGTAATAATAAAAATAAATAAATATTTTCACCTCAAAGAAACGTGTCACCCCTAGAGGGAAGTTCTTTTGGAATTCATTAATAGACAATATAAATTGGAAAAAAACATGGCTTTTACCATATAAATTCTGTATCCCTAACAAAGTTAAAGATGTGCATTTAAGAATTTTACACAAAATCTACCCTACAAATGAATATATATTGAAATTTAGCAATGATGAACCAAACTGTACTTTCTGTAAAACTGATCATCTTGATCATCTTTTTTTTTAAATGCCCTCTTATTGGTAAATTTTGGGTTGACTTGTCAAATTTCTTTATCTCCAAGTTTAAATCAGATATTGTATTGACAATGCATAATGTTATTTGTTATCTTTCTCATTGCAACTCAGATGTTGAATACAGGGGAATGTTTTTATTAGCAAAATTCTTTATACATAAATGTTAATTTTCCTCTATAATGCCTAAATTTTTTCATTTTCTACATGACATCAATTACCTTGTTGAAACGTTAAAAATTGTGCATAATGAAAAAAGTGTCAAATTGGTTGAATTATATGAAACGTTTTGTTAATTACAGTATAACCTGTGCCTCTACAATTTAAAAAAAAATCGTTTATAGTTGTATATTATTTAAATTGATCTTGAAGATGCCTCTCATATAATGGTCATTGCTGTATTGACTGATCTGTCATTGTATTTGTTAACATTTTTGCAAAAAAAAATCTAAATCAAATCAAAATCGAGCGGAAGTACGTAGGAGGGCAGAGCCAGGATAACAGTGACCGGCTCACCGTTCTACATAATGTTACATAACCAATTAAACTTCATCTTTAGATTCTTAACTTTAATGCAGATCTTAGATTGACGGCTAATATTAACCAATCATTCCCTTTACGAGACACGACTGT
Source organism: Thaleichthys pacificus (assembly GCA_023658055.1). NCBI lineage: Eukaryota > Metazoa > Chordata > Actinopteri > Osmeriformes > Osmeridae > Thaleichthys > Thaleichthys pacificus. The sequence continues at coordinate 531,633 of CM042865.1, forward strand.
AGATAACAAAAAATGGTTGTCGCAGTCTAGAGCCCTTTGCCATATTAAAACCTGCCAACTACAACACTCGACTGTTCCTTGTAATAAATAGTATGGTTAAGAGTTTAGCTGACTGTGTATCTCAACAGGCCCAGGGTTAGAGAGGGCACTTTGAATGAGAAAAGAACAAGTTGAGAAACACTGCTTTAGACTTTAGTTCTATTGTATTTGTGTTTGGTGTAGTAGTAAAATAAGTACTGGGTAGCTATGTTAAATAATAATAAGTGATATTGAGAATCTGTCACGCTGAGGACGAGAATAAACTCTAGCTTGCATTTGTGGAAAAAGACATGAGATACTTAACACGGTGGATGGACAGACTCCATCCACTGCTTTTACCTCTGGTTCAATCCAGGAGATGGACTGCTGGCTCTGGGGTGGTGCTGCAGACCTAGGCTGCAGTGGGCCGATGGGGACAGCAGAGGGCGCTGTATGCACTCCATCTCTCTGCAGCATGGCCACAGTCAGTTTGAGCAGGAAGGGGCTGATATCTTTGGGAATTCCAGCTCGAATGGCCTTGATGTCATCGAGGTCTGGAAAGGAAATAGGGTAGGACAGGGAGGAACATGGGTATATATGTAAGGTGAGTTACTTAATAAGGTTATTGACAGAAGCCCAATGGGATGTTACACACTCCGCTTGCCCTATGATCAAAGTCTGAAGTCGTAAAGAACATGGTGGGAACATGCTGGAAATTATGCAACAGAAATACAACATTGGTTACTGTGATAGTTGGCTACAGCAAAAACACATTCTCCAGTGGATCTATTGAGCTGTACTACCTGACAACGTGATTGATTTCACCATTTATTCATACACATGACAAATGGTTTAACATTGGCGGAATGGATGTACACAGGGAAGCGCTGCCGGCCTTCACTGCAGCATGCATGACATGAGGCAGGGAGCAACAAGTTAAATCCCCCGCGGGGAGAAAAGACAGAAAACATGGGGGAGAAGGGGATGGTGGTGGGTGGCAGCAGCGCAGAACACAAAGGTAATTGAGGACGCGCGTGCATGTGTGCGACTTTATAGCGCCGCCTATCAAGCTAAACCTATGGGCTGAGAACACGGCGATGGGTGATATGGCGCGCGCTGCTCGAGCGCCATGCCTGGACTTGCTTCGCTCATTTAATCTTTGAGTATTGACTGATCGGGAATATAACATTAAAGGGAAAACAAGATGACATGAGTAGCAGGTTCCTTACTGGAGTTGATAGGGGCAGACTGGACAATGCGCATGATGGTGTCTCTTATGGCAGGGGTGAGACCAGCTCTGTTCACGTCTAGAGGGAGGTGTGCCCTGAAGGCCTGCAGCAGATGGGACTCCACCGCAGCAGAGGGCAGGCTGCGAGCGTCACACACATGTTTCTGGAAACACACATACACATCATTTACACACATTAAAGCTCAGTTTTATTCACAAACAGTGAGTAATTGTTATTAAAATGTGCCGACAGATATCAAATGCGTCTGTCACATACTTTCTAAAAGAGATGAAGAAAGAACTAAAGTTGCTAATCTGCCGACAAAACGAAGGAGATGGGAAATGTACTGAAACTAAACTAAGAGAAACAGTATTACATTTACATTAAATTTAGTCATTTAGCAGACGCTCTTATCCAGAGCGACTGAGTAATAGCCCGATTCCCTAACCGCTCAGCCATCTGACTCCCGACTCCCGGGTATCAGTGAAACGGGATTTATGGATATCTCAGTACACCCAAATAGGAATAATTGCCACATTGACCATGCTCTGGCCCTGCTCCTGGAACAGTCTGTAGGTGATGTTGACACTGTCTGGTAGAGGGGAGGGATGGGGCCTTGACAGCAGCGATGAGCTTTCTTCTCTGTGCACAGCAGATGGACAGTTCACCTAGACAAGATAAGAGGACGACTTCCATCAAATTAAACATTTCTCACTTTAAATTTGTGTGCTGGTCTCTTCTGAAAGGACGAAGAAGGTATAAGACATGTAATAGAACAAGGAGGGTGGAAACCACAGTGAAATACCTTGTATACCAAAGCTTATCTCTACTGTTGTGAAAAAATCCTTATTGGACCTGGGATGAGAAACATACTTGTATCTCATTTAGATTTAGCATTAACAAAGTCAACTTTTATAACTGTGAATAATACATCTGTCTCGGGTTACAGATTTACTTTTGAGGACTCTCCTTTTCACCTTAAATTGGTGTTCCGCACATAAACTTGCTATGGTTTTGAGGAGAGGCGCCAGCATGCTTGACTTGGCTTCAGACACTCCATCCACCAGCTTCAGATCGGACACCGTGCATGGTCTACAAAAAAGCCAGAGGGAAATCAGGTCTGACCTTCTGCATAAAATTATTGCAAGAATTTGTATCTTCTTTTGCCTGATATTGATCTGTTTTGCCAACAAATGGCAGAAGAAGAGAAATCTCTCCTTCTTGTAAATGTTCAAAAGTTTCCCCCCCAAGTGTTTTGCAAGAAATAAAAAAACTTTCCAATCATTCCACTTCTACTAGGACCAGTCCTTGTACACATGCTTTGTCTGGAAATTACTGTACCTTTAGAAATGGTTCTCAACGTGACTACACCATGGATTTAAATGGCATACCTAATCTTTGCCATGTCGAGGAGAATCTTGTTGGTGGCTAGTATGGCTGGTGGAATGTTTTTCTCGCTGGCCAGTTTTTGTCGATCGGCAACCAGTTTGGCGTACAACTCTGCCTGTGCAGAGACAGAGGGCATCCACATATAAGTTACATATAAGTTACGATCCGTTCACAATAGTCCATTGGGTCAAACACTGAAAGTACATTGATCCTAGATTGAGTGATGAGGCTGAGGACTGAGGAGCTTACATTTCTTTATTCTATATATCTTAATATTGTCTGTGTCTATTTGTTTCCGATAAAGTGTGCAATTAGATACGCAATTGCAAGGAGCCTTGGGGGGGGGGGGGGGGGGGGGTTATGACAATGTTTTCACAGGAAGAAGACTGGTTGTCTATACCTGTAGTTGTAGCTCTCTAGGATAAACTGGGTCTGGCGGAGGTTTGGGCACCTGTGACTGGAACCTGGAGCAGACAAGATACATGCATTTCACATGAAAACAAATCCACATTGATCACCTAAATGTTGATTATTTCATGGGTTTCAGAAAACACTGAATTGGTTAGTTTTTAGTCTTTGGGGTGTTATGCTGTGTGAAAACAAACCGTGCCATACCTGCCAGGTGAACTGTGGTACTTTTCGTAAACTTTGCTGCCAATGTTTCCTGAGTGGGAGGCAGTCAAATGATTCTGGATTTTTTTTTATTGAAATGTGCAGAATTAGACCAATTGTGCTGGACACCACCTTTGTAAAGGTCCCAAAGCAACCATCCTGATTGACTGGGTTTGCATTCTAAGTATCTTGTTCTTTGAGACATAATACAATTTACTTTTGTTGGTTATGGATAAATGTGTGTATTTGCTTGTGTATACGGCATGGATATTTCTGATAGAAGAGTAGAACAGCCATTTTCTCTCACCTGAGCCACAGTTGAAGACTGGCTGCCAGCTGCAGTATTTGAGGTAGGAGCAAGGCTGGGCTTAAGTCTGAAACCACATGTGAAAAAACACTTTCATGACAAAGTGTCTACCTGGTCTCCTCTGCCTCGCCCCAATTGCCATCAAATCCAAAACCAAGTCTTGAATAACTGCCCTTTATGCTATCTTAAAACTGTAATTCATTGAAATTAAAGGTACAGCATGTCCAATGACAGTGCTTAATGGAAATCTTAAAGGTCCCATGACATGCTGTTTTTGGATGCTTTTATATAGTGGTCCCCTAATTCATAGTTTTCCGTCACGTGACATCCGCGGTGACCTGGAGGGCAGAAAGCTGCTGGCATAGCAGCTCACAACGTTGAGACGCAGCAAAAGCCGGGATCACCTCTTAGCTAAAGAGAAGGCAAGATATGGACACAAACTGCAAGTTTTGGGCACTTGCGATCCATATACAGCACCCGCTGCCATATTTCTGCCCCTAAAAATCGCATGGTTTTTATATATGTGATGATTATGTGATATCATTACTGTAAACTAGCTAACCCCTCTCTCTCTCTTAAACAACTGCTAACTATTAATCTTTACTTATTACGACCTCAATTCCAAAAAAGTTGGGATGCTGTGGAAAACGTAAATAAAAACGAAGGATCAAATGAGTATGAAAAACCAATCAGTCTTAACCCTTGTGTTATCTTTGGGTCATTCTGACCCATCAGTCATTGTGACCCACCGTCGTATTGCGACAACTTTACCGCATACAAAAACAAAGTGAAGCATTTTATTTTAACTGTTGGGCTGTCTCAGACCCCCCACATTGCAAAGGTTGAAATAAAATAATTTTTATTTGTTTTTGTATTGGGTAAAATTGGGTAAACACAACGATGGTTCGTTATGAACCTTTGGGTCATGTGACCCGAAGGCAGCACAATTAACACAAGCCTCACACATTGTCTTTGTTTTACATTCAGTTGAATATCGGTGTAAAGGGATTTTCAAATCATTTAATTCCAAATGCATTTTGAGTTTAGTTGTGTCTAACACAACAACCCAACTATTTAGTCAACTAACTAACTTTAACAACCACTGCAGTTGGTCGCCTCGATACACAACAAACTATGTCAAACCGATTACATAAAGATATCAAATGTTTTATGGCAAAAAATACCATAATTAATATACCTGTATATTATTGTGTTTAACTTTACTTGAGCTTGATGAAGTGTTAGCTGCAAATACGTGTATATTTGGACGGCTGGCATTGTTTGCCCTCCCCGGAGACAAAGGTAACGTTAGGTTTAATGGCACAAATCCACAATCTCCTCCTCTCTGGGTTTTCTTTATTGGACGAAATTCTAAAGAAACACAGCCCAGGCTTGTTTCCTCTTCGATTACTGCATCCGATTTTTTTATTTTGGCAACACAAAAGCAACAGACTCAAAGCAAATGTATGACTTTATAATGGGTGTCGGGCAGCGGAAAGTCTTTTTTGCCCTCCAAGGGGGCGTGTCCCTTGGAACGTGACGTCACGTGAAAACTATGAATACTGTATCTGAAGTATCTTTCCCGAAATTCAGCCTTGGTGCAGAATTACAGCCACTACGAGTAGTCCCACAATGAGCTTTCCTCAGGACGTGCTGTTTCTTTGTTGCTGTAAATGCTAATGAGGAGGAGAGAGGCGGCACCATGCGCTAATGTTTACAATGGATGTATCGCAATGGCTCGTAGCCCCATTGCTGTAAGATGCCTCGAATTTGCCCATTCTCATCTGATCACCCTGGTTTGCAGAGGTGCACACTCATAGTAATTTCAATGAGGGGAAAGGCGGACATCGTGCGCCATAATACCAACAGCAGAACAGTTATCCAAATAACAAAGAAGTGTACAACACTCGCGTTACAGTGTGTGTATTCACACACATACTTGATGCTTTCTACCTTTACATTAGCAACAGTAACTGAGCTGTTAGCTGCAGAGCTAATGTTACAGCCACATTCTAAGGGTAGCAAGCTAGGTATCCATATACAGTAAAGCAACAAAATGATATAGCGTTAGTGTAGGTTTGTAGCTGGACCAAGGAGAGTTGGTACTGATCCAGAATTTAATTTCAGACGGTCAGCAAGGCCAACTTTGTATTGGCCCAAATTGAGGAAACAGTCGTGGCTGAATTGTTTGGCGCAAACATACAAAACTTTGGGAAGTTGTGTCGACACATTTCCAGAGAAAATAAAATTACGACACTGGTTCTTCAGAGGCTCGGATGAAGGAACTAAAATAATACTTTTGTTTTCATTTGTACATCCAAACACTGAGCAACTGTTATGCTTCGTTCGTTTGCAAACCATGATGTCTCTCGAGGAAAAAACGATATTGCACTCGCACGGTCGTAGCTCAGTTTCTCATGGGCGGGCCAGATTCTCTGGGCAGGCAAAGCAGAGAAAGGGGAGGTAACCTTCCTCCTTATGATGACATAAGGAGAGGATTTTCAAAACCGAGCATTTGAGCTTTAATTTTCTCAAAGGCAGAGTAGAATACCAAGGGCTTGGTTTACAACTATCAAAATGTCAGTTATTTCAAGCAATTTCAATTACAGTTATCAAATCCTAGAATTTTCCTGTGTACTAGCATATAGCAATGCCTTGTGCAGCAGTTGCCAACAAAGTGGCCCCCATGATCCCTTCTACAGTGAAAGAAACAGACTGAAAGCATATTTCACATCTGGACAGTCTACCTTTGGACAGACCAGGTACTGAGTGCCCTGTTAGGCTGTAGCAGTAGGCTTCTCTTTGTCTCATCCTGGGCTTGGTTGAGCCACTTCTTACCCTAAGCATAAAAAACACAATGCAGACAGTTATCGTAAACAGTTTATGCAAATTAATGCTTCCTTATTGTATAGGTTTTGTGTACATAGTGCCAAATTCTAAGCGCTAATTAATCTTGCACTTCTTGAACTTCCCTGTTCTGAAGTTTTGCTTAGTACATACAAAAGCAAAGTACATCACCATCATTCTTACAAGTTAGTAGTACTCTACCTTAAAGGTTATTCGACAAAGGGTGCAGAACTTGTTACTGCCAGTGTACTCTTGCAGGAGGTCCTCTATGAGCAGCTCCTTGGCCAAGGCCTTCCAGCAGGCCTCTGGTATGCCCTTACCCCCTCCGAACAGATGGTGGCGCCGGTAGTTTTCAGGAACCCTTTGAGAGTTCTGAGAGGAAAAGTCATTTAGTTAATGTGCGCTGACATGTTGGCTTTATAATGGTCACCCGGTATGTGTATCTGTATTTAAAATTTTTAAAATGAGTGTGTGTGTGTTGTGTGTAGGCGTCACGGTATGAAAAAGCTTAAGTAAAGCTACCCTTTCATGTGCCAGGATATTTTCTTATGCTTCCACTGGGCTAAAGAGATGTATCCTACATATTCCTGTTAGAGAAGCTTAGAAAAATTAGGCTGCTCCTGTCTATCCTACGAGTGGGGTCAGTGAAGGTCAGACTGGATGTGAGGTGATACTAACCGAGCCACGCAGGAAGAGGATGGTGGTGGTGGTGCCATACCTCTCCCCCATAGCAGCCACTGCACTTAGCAGCTGGAACCCCAGGGGGCCAAAGTCCTGATGCCTACTTCCTCCTCCAATGCCGCCATCACAAACACTGTCGTCTATGATGTTCACCAACCTGGACACACAAAGGAAAGAAATATGGGACTGCTTCCATACTTTTGAGGGGAAAATAACTGAAAAACTCAATGAGCTTGAACAAAAATAGGGGAAAGTTCATACTGATTAGGACAATGGGATGGTTATCAAACTTTTGTCCACATCAATCAACAACACCTGTGTGTGATGCCATTTTAGGTTGTACAGCAATCGTAAGACTAGATGTTTGATAAAACATGTTACTAGAAAGCATTGCAAATGATGTACATAACACTGATAAAAGTTATGGAGAAAGCACACCCAGATGTGCAGTTGTCACAACACTGGTAAGTTCCCTTGATGCCAGAAGTGACTTTTCTCAGCTGCTTGTCTTCAAAATGAGAGAGGATCAATCTGAAGAGGAATACATTGTACAGATTACAATTAGTATTGATTCACAGAAAATCCCCATTGACATTTTCCTTTTTGAAGAATCAATAAAGATAGGAAACATACTTTCTTCTGCATTTGTATGATTTGAGATACTGCTCCATCTTGACCATCATTTTCAACTTGTAGGGACGAAATGTGTTAGTCCCCTGGTTGAGGAAAAACCTACAAGAATGTTTTGGAATTTAATTTACTTTTTGACTCTACGACAAATTCAAACAAACGAGTCATGACTGTCACTAAGTGTAACAACCTCCTTACCCCTACCGCCAATCCTGTAACAAAAAAAACAAAACAGAGGGAGGCAGGCAGAGGAGGACGCTGTAACACCTGAGATAGAGCTATTTCCATACAAAAACGGTTTATATTTGTTATTGCATCATTATCAAGATCAAGCAAGACCTTAGTTCAGTTTAAAGAATGTGTACTTGTAGACAGGGCTGTCACCAATCCTGTCACATCCGATCAGTGAAGAGGGAAAGGACACATTTTTAGAGCATGCTACCTTCGTACACACACAGTTACCTATTGAGGGTCATGTCTCCAGGTGTCCAGAGGACGTGGCAGGCACTGGGCAGCCCATCTCTCCCTGCCCTGCCGATCTCCTGGTAGTATGACTCCATCTCCTTTGGGGCCCCATAGTGGATAACCTTCCTAATGTCCAGCTTGTTGATACCCATTCCAAATGCCACAGTGGCCACAACGCACTGAAATCAGCATGTTATTGTATTCTATTGTTATTAGTATTATTCAATCTCAAAATGTTTCAAGTCATCATTGCTCCTCTTTAGAGCATAACAGTCAGCAAATGGCCTACCTGAATTTCATCTCTCATGAAGCTGTGTTGTGACTCTCTCCTCTGTTTGATGCCCAGCCCAGCATGGTACAGTCCACCGGTAATGCCCAGCTTGTACAGTACAATACTCACCTGCTCTGCCTCCTTCCTGGAGGGGCAGTACACTATAGAGGGCCCCTCAAACTCATAATCCCCCCTGAAACAGGAAGCAGTAACAAGGGAAAAACACATTAATATTCTTTCTTAGTCTATCTGTCCATCTATCCATTCATCGATCGATATGGTAAAAGATCTATATCAAGAGTAGATTTTGGTTTGACTGTTGTGAAATCGAACTAATGCTGTTGGGGAGATTTGTCAGGAGGGAAAGGTCCCTCCGTCATCTTTCAACTCACTCTCAGGATTCAGTTTCTAAACTTTCAAAGCATGACAAAACTGCCAGAACTCCATAACTGCAGGGAAACAAATTGCGGGTGTATTTCTGTGTGATTGATACGATGATCCAACCAAATGGTTAGTTGCAGACATGAGATGGATCTGATTGGTAAAGGGTGTACGACGGTCCCTCCGTTTTTTACATTTACAATGTTTCATGTCTGTTTCCATGTTCAGAGCTTTCAAAAACTTTCACAGCATGTAAAATATGTTCACCTGTCAAGTTACAAGCTTGTAAATCCTCTTTCCACATTATGTATTTCCAAATCTTGTCTTTCAAGCTTTCTGAATTATGTCTCTATTCTCACCTCACATCGTCTGTCTATTTGTGTCTCTGTGTGTGTGTATGTCTGTCTGCCTGCCTGTCACAGTTCAAGCTGTCCTGAGAGTCTGACTCTACGTGGACCCACCCAGGCTTCTTCCTTAGGAAGCGCTTCATGTCTTCCACCATGTTTCCAGACTTGCGGCCGACCTCCAAGAAGAGGTTGGGCCTGTCAAAGGAGGTGCAGGTTATGACAGGATCCACCAGGTTTAGGCTCCTCACAATGTCCATCCTGATGGAGGGGCTGGCTGTGGCTGTTAACGCAATGATAGGGACCTGATGGGACAACATCATGTAAAGATTTTAGCGGTTCTCTGTTGGAATATTTTCTTTTGTGAAACATGAGACTATTATACAGGTGAGTCAGGTGGCTGAGCAGTTAGGGAATCGGGCTAGTAATCAGAAGGTTGATGGTTCGATTTCTGGCTGAGCCAAATGACGTTGTGTCCTTGGGCAAGGCACTTCACCCTACTTGCCTCGGGGGCATGTCCCTGTACTTACTGTAAGTTGCTCTGGATAAGAGCGTCTGCCAAATGAGTAAATGTAAATGTAATGTATTATAAAGAAAAGTGTATTGTTGTTAAAGTAAAATAAGCTAACCGTTACAGTGTTTATTGTCAAGTTGACTTAATTTCTTTCTTTTATTAAAAGAATACCAACACATTTTATTAATGCCTAGCAATATGTGTGTACATTTATGTGTAAATTATGTAAGTCCTTAAATTGGAGGTTTGTACAAATCAAATTATTCAAATGTTTGACTTGCTTTGAACTGAAAATATAAAAAGGTAGTAAGTGTAATGAAAGGTGGCCAGACATTTTTTTATGGCGAGACAAAACTAAACTCACATTGGGCATACATCTCTTCAGTTTGCCAAGGTTTCTATAGGCTCCTCTGAAGTCATGGCCCCACTGTGAGATACAATGAGCCTCGTCCACCGCTATCAGAGAGATTCCTGCAGCACATATGCATTAAATGGAAATAATTCATAGTGATTTTATCCCCCCAAATTGTATAATTGTGCTTTGTTGTTGACAGAACTGTGATCTCTGCTTACGTTATTTATAGGCAAAGGTGTTCTTTACAAAGACTGGTAAAATAGTAGGTAGAAACGTTTTTATTAACTCACCAATAGTTGTGTTGAGCTGCTCCAGTAAAGAAACACTTCCAGAGCAGTATTCTGGGGTTATGAACACAACTTTGTAATGCCCCCTTAAAAATAGAAATGTAGTTTTCTGTTTCACATTAAGATGTTCAAAAAATTTGAAAACAAGTCATGCTATATGACTGAAATGAGAGTTTCTATTGTGGGGTGTTTTCTTCAGAATCAGAATCAGAATTGGATTTATTCGCCATGAAAGTTTGCACAGACAAGGAATTTGCTTTGGCAGGAAGGTGCATACAATAAACATATAGGGACCTAAAATTTAAATATGTGGACTATCTATACTAAGGGTACATAAACTAGCAGTACTAAGTGGAATTATAATTAAATAAGATATACAATAAAAATAAAGATATACAATAAAAGCTAAAAAAATAAGAAAATCTTAAGAAAAGACTAACTGTTTCACTTCCAACAAGACATTTTTGGTCTGAGCTGAACCGAGGAAACAGGCTGGAATATTGGACATTCTGGAATTAGAACAACAAATAAAATTATTTTTGTGAAAATAAACATTTGTTTGCAGTTTAATGTGTATCATGTTGTTAATGCATATCTGTGGTGTTAACATACTGCAGTTGCAGCACCTGGTCCTCCATGAGGGCAATGAGGGGAGAGATGACGATGCTCAGACCTCCACAGTACACTGGGGGGAACTGGAAACACAAGCTCTTCCCATAGCCTACACAGGAAAATCACTCACTGAAGCACTCCATTGAAACATTGTTGCAACACCTATGACATGTACTGCAGCCATGAATATGATTATATTACAGCCCTTGTACTGTTAAGGTATTCAGAAGGGTACAGTGGACCACTGACAAAAGAAAAAACACAACATTGTCATAGGAAACCCCTAAGAAAATATAGCTGCAAACAGCAATGAGGAGGCCAGGCAGGTTAAATGACAATTCTTTTTTTTTTGACATCCACAGAATGGGGTTCCGAGTACACGTAGCATGTTTGGTGTGAATCCATCAAAGATTTGCTGAGATACGACCCAACTTCCTGTTTGGTGGCACTGTTGCCAATTTTGATCGGAAAAACGGTTTTGAAAATCTAAAAACCGTGTGATAACATTTGTGACGGTTGGTCGGAAGATGACCTGTGCCAAATCTTTGCTTATTGCAGCGGCCCATAGGGGTCAAATTGCACACACTTTTTTGGACGTCTTTAGAACGTGGCCCCGATTCCATATACCAAGTATGGTGTCAATGCAGCAAAGATCTGCTGAGAAATAACCTTGCTTCAATACCGACTTTGATTGGCTGTACCATAAAAACGGTTTAGAAAATCTAAAAACCATGTGATAACTTTTGTGAGGCTTGGTCTGAAAATAATCTGTGCCAAATATGTTGAAGATTGGTCAAACTTTGTCAGACAAGTAGCGAAAAAACATTTTATTCATGAATTTAAAAAGGGGGCTGCATCAATTCAGCTGGTATCGCAAGTTAACATGCATCACACATGGGATCTCTCAAGATATCGCCAGACAAAGGAATCATTTAATTAAGGCAAACAAATCAGTTATTGGCTGAAACAGATTTTTGCTTATTGCAGCGCCCCCTAGAGTTTAAATGACATGACCTTTTGTGGACCTCTTTAGTTCAAGTTCAAGGCTTTTATTGTCAGATGCACAGAACAACACAGGGTCAGACTGGGCACTGAAATTTATAGGACAAGACAACGCAAAGCAACCTGGCATAACATAACATATAAGTACACAGAACATAGATTACATCTATGATAAGCAAAAATGTAGTAAACCTCCTAATATACAATAATATAATGCCTCGGGAGTTCACTGCGGTCGTCATGAGTGCAGTCTACATCCCCCCCAGGCAGACAAGGCCGCTGCTTTGGATGAACTGCAGGGCACTACACTGCAACCTTTTGAAATGCCATTGCGACCGTCATTTTTAAAGGGTCGCAAATGTATCACTGATTATTTTTGTGCTTACCTTAGGTTTTAGGCAATATGCTATGATTTGTTAGGAGCATTTATTAAAACTGAAAACAGTAATGTGTAAATTAAGAATACGTTTTACAACGTGCTCTGAGCATTCAACACATCAAGTTAGCTTCAGCCCGGCGACCCCACCGCCCCCCTCCCGGAATGGTGTAGCCTAACGTTGATAAAAAACTTTTTTTTAAATCAACCTCTCGTCAAGACGGACGCAGCAATCGCATAGGCTACTCAAATCTGACATGTTAAAATGAAGCGGACAATTTACTCCTTTTTTAAGAAGGGACGTTCAAGTGTAACCGAACCATCACTTGATGTCGATTCGCCATTTCAAACGGAGCCTGTGAGTGAGAATGATGAGCCTGAGAAGGATTCGACAGGGAAAACACGCGGGAAAAACAATACGGACATGCATTTCGACACCAGTGGCTCGAAGAATACCAGTGGTCATAGGTGCCATTTCCAGCGTATAAGTGGTAGGCTATTGCCAACCTTTTCGCCAGCGCAAGGCAATTTCTCCTTAGCTAAGGGATTTACTTAAAGGTTTTGCACAGAATCCCTTAAATGGTTTCCTTAGCTAAGGTGAAACGTTAAGGGTTTTACTACATTGAACGTGATTTCACAACAGTAAAATTCGACCATTTCCACGGAGACTGCGTTTGTTCAGTTGTATCGCTAGTGCATCACCTTACAAAAGCTAGAGCTAGTTAGCTCTAGCTAAGGTGTCAGGTGGCTGAGCGGTGAGGGAGTCGAGCTAGTAATCTGAAGGTTACTGGTTCGATTCCCGGCTGCGCCAAATGACGTTGTGTCCTTGGGCAAGGCACTTCACCCTACTTGCCTCGGGGGGGAATGTCCCTGTACTTACTGTAAGTCGCTCTGGATAAGAGCGTCTGCTAAATGACTAAATGTAAATGTAAGCTAGGCCTACGGAAAAAAAGGAAGAAAAGAAGGCAAGACAACCAAATTGGTCAGAGGAGGAACATTTTTAGATGTTTAGACTGCAGCACAATAACCTAACAGTGCTATAGGTGTGGGATGGGTGAATTTATCTCCATAAACTCGGCCATGTTGCGAACTTTAAGGGAATCCTTAACTATAAGACCAAGATAAGGAGAAATATACTTAAGGGAACATTTAAGGAAACCTTAAGGAAAAGACTTAAGGGTGCTTTGTGCAACCGATTATATTTTAAGTAAACCTTAACTTAACGTGTTTTGTTCAACTGGCCCCAGACCCTTGACCATTGTTATACAGCATTCAAGGGCATCTACAAACCCCTCCCCCCTTTGGGAAGGCTGATCACACCTCCATTCTTCTCCTCCCTGCATATAGACACAAGCTAAAACAGGTCAGACCAATTGCGAGGTCAGTTCACATATGGAGTGACGAGAGTGTGACGACCCTCAAGGACTGCTTCGATATCACTGACTTGCTGATGTTTAGAGAGGCAGCAGATGGGGACATTAATGAATACACGGACACTGTTTCCAGCTACATTCAACACTGCATCCATGACGTCGTCCCCAAGAAGGCTGTCCGGTCTTTCCCAATCAGAAGCCCTGGGTTGATGCCGGAGTCCGGCCCAACCTGAGAGCCCGGTCTGTCGCTTTTAACTCTGAGGACCCTGATCGGTACAAGAAAGCCAGATACAACCTTCTTAAAGGGGTGATTGACTGGGTTTTTTGGGTATTTCACACTGTTCCTTAAGGTCTCCGAGTAGGGTATGTAACATTGGTTGGGCTGAAAATGGCCCGGGTGCTGTTCTATGCCCCCTTATACATCCAGTGAAATTTTCCCGGGAAAAACGCTAGGTTTTCTCCTTTTATGGTATGCTCATGAATATATACATGAGCTGCGCGCTGATTGGTTGGTTTACAATGAATGAAGCTGCGGAGCAAAGACTCAACACTACCAACACTCACTGAAACATGAAGGTGGAGACTTGAAATAAAAACGTACAAATAAATCTATTGTTGTCTACACAACACTGTTTTCAACAGATTGACTAGATATAATTTGAAATGATTACGTTAGTTGTTTCCACTTCTGTTGTCGAAGCAAACGGGATCGCCTTAGGTGGGTAACGTTAGCACTACAGCTTAGCAAACAAACTATCGTGATTCAACTCAGCTTCAGTTAGCTCTAGCTATCTTGCTGAAAAATAGATCTGTACAAACATGCATCTTGAATTGTAGATTTACATGACAACACAGGTTATTTATTTGAATGAAACAGTCAGGAACATGAAATAACGTTAGCCGCATTGCCAATAAACTAGGCTAAATCATCACACATTCTACCTATGCTCTTGCATTAGCAAGCTTAACTAGTTTACAGTCTAGGTGTTTTCGCTATCTAGCTGTTCTTGCATCCTTGCAAATCAGTGTTAATAAAAAGCAGATGAACTAGAGTCTAGCTAACATTGACTAGACGGGCATGATGTTTGTCTAGTATACCGTAGCGTAGAAGATCCCTGTGCAGTTCGACCCTCGACACATTTGCGCGAACCATTTTACCAAGGACAGTTTAGAAAACCTGGGACAATGTAAAGCAGGATTTGTTGCTGTTGCTGAAAAGAGGTGCGTTCCGATCTTATGTTCATCACAACCGCAAGCTGTAGTATGATTTTGTCGGTAAGTTATTAACAATGCTAACATATCCTGTATCTAGCACCTGCCTTTCTCCAGTTATTTCAAATAGATAATCTTGACAGGCGTTAGCAATAGGCTAGACTGCTATTCGTTTTCCGGCTATTTTTTCGGAAGCTTCCCTTCTAATAGCTAGTCTAGCTAGAGTCATTTGCTAAGTAAGTATGTTGATGTGTTTAGAAACGTATTTAGCATTCTACCTATGCTAGATACAAGAGACGTTAGCATTGCTAACTGTAATCGACAAAATCATACTTACAGCTTGCGTTTGTGATGAGCATACGGTTGGAGCAACAGCGGCTTAGCAAATCCTTCTTTAAATTGTCCAAGGTTTTCGTTTGAAATGGTTCGAGCAAATGTGTAATTGAGGGTTGAACTGCACAGGGATCTTCTCATAGACAAACATCACAGCCCGTCGAGTGTTTGGTTCCTTAGGAAGACTCTGAAAAGTGTCAGAATTCCCTGTACAGCCTGGAACACTGCATTAACCACCGTAGTCCATTTTCAATATGCTAGAAAAACGTTATTCTTTGTAATTCCGTGGAAGTACACAGAGCAGCGTGCAGCAAATTTTGGGGCGTGACCAAGGTAAAGACCAGAGCAAAAAAAGGTGGCTGTAAAACGGTAGGTTTTGAAAAAGCCACCGAACTGACGTCAGTTCGGTGGCTTTTTCAAAACCTACCGTTTTACAGCTACATTTTTTATTGTGAGATTTACATAGGAAAGAGGTGTCAATGGACTTTGAGGTTCACTGTATGTCCATTTTACCCACTGAAATGTCGTTATTCAACTGTGACAAGGTAAATTCGGTTCTGCAAACAATGACTCCTTTAAGGCCATCAAAGCAGCGAAAAGGGCTGTGGAGTGGACTTAAAGCCATTACAGACTACAAAGGGAGAGGCTACAGTGAGACCCAGTCGAGTTGAATGCCTTCTACGCTCGCTTTGAGATGCATAGAAGACATGCCAGTCTGAAGGCCTAGCCAGTGGTGTGCCTACACTAACTGTAGCTGAGGTGAGGCATTGCTTCAAAAGGATCAACCCTCGCAAGGAACCTGGCCCAGGCGGCATATCAGGTAGGGCCCTCAGGGGCTGCGCTGACCAGCTAGCAGGGGTCTTCAGTGACATCTTCAACCTCTCCCTCAGCCTGTCTGTACTCCCCACCTGCTTCAAGAGGACCACCATTGTCCCTGTGCCCAAGAACACCAAGGTCACCTGCATGAATGACTATAGCCCGATAGCACTGACCTCTGTCATCATGAAGTGCTTCGAGCGGCTAGTCAAATCATTCATCTGCTCCTCGCTGCCTCCCACCCTGGACCCTATGCAGTTTGCATACCGATCCAACAGGTCTACAGACGATGCCATCGCCCTGACTATGCACACCGCTCTCTCCCACCTGGACAAAGGGAATACGTATGTGAGGATGCTGTTCATTGACTACAGCTCAGCATTCAACATCATCAACCCTCCAGACTGGTCTCCAAGCTTGTGGACCTGGGACTAAGCACCTCCTTATGCAATTGTCATATTTGGTTAAAGTTCAAACAGCTGTAATTTAGTCAGGCTTTGCCGGATGTTGAAAAAGGTGATGCGCCACCTACTGTTGAGGACATGAAGTTTGCAGTATTGCACAAAAACACAAACTAGGCTGTTGATGTAAATGTTAAAAGATAAGAAAAACTACTTTACTTCTAATCTAACCTCCAATCTACTACTTACTACTTAAAATGACTAAATGTAAATGTACTTAATTCGTAGACTATCTGCTTCTTCAAACACAATGTCATTACTTGATTGCAACATACAGTAGTGGCCATAATCTTTGGCAATGACAAATGTTGTGTTTTGCAAAGTTTTGCTGGTTCAGTATTTGAGGAAAATGTTTTTGTATGTTTCTATAGAATACTGGAATACAATAAGGCACATTTCATTTTTTGTTTTTTGGGGGCGAAGATTTTCAAAATATGCAAATAGTCTCCTCTTTTACAGCAGTCAATCTACTCTTAAAATCCAATCAGAATTATAGCGATTTCACCTGGCTAGAACTAGTTCACACTTTCCCCTGTGCTGATGATATGACTTACTGAAATTATGTTAGCAGTCATTTTATGCCAAGCTTTGCAAACACAAAATGTATGTCGCTTTCAGAAAAGTTGAAGATGTAACCTTTTATTCTGTATAAAATTATACTGTGTTTAGCCTTGTGTGTAGAGAGGCCACCCCCAAATGAAACTGTAGGCAAGGTCCAGGCTTAGGTAAACATACAAGACCCTTATCTTGGGCTGAGGACTAAGGAGAGTTGGGGGTTTGTTTGTTTAAAGCAGGGGCGTAGCCAGAATAATATTTTTGGATAGGCCTAGAAAAATATGGATAGGCATTTTTTCAGTTTTGATACTTATTTACTTTGCGATGTGCACCGCATATTATTTCATAATACAATCGTTTTATATTAGTGTATATGCTACTTGGAGCAACTTCGTTAGCCTATATGGCTATCAAGGCTATTAAAATAAGACGACAGTGACTACACAAGTTCCCAACTTGCCAAGAAAATGAAAATCATCAATTTATATGCTCGATGACTATGTCACAATTTACCACGGCGGGCAGCACTATAAAATGGTACCTTACCTTTAGACGTAATAGGCGTGACCTACATCAAAAGGCGCAGACGGCGAGTCTTGGAGTTGAATATTGTGATGATTTCATCATAATCCAATGTATCTGTCAGTTCATGCTCAAATTAGATTAAACTGAAGTGGTTCAGCCTGGCGCTTGTCATTGATGTCCGAAGACAATTTTTTATTCTGTTAGTTGTTGAAAAAAGTCTCTCCACACTGCATGACGTTATTGGCAGTGTGACAATGATCCTTAACAGAGAGTTCATATTTGGGAAAATATCATCAGGGCAGCTGTCAAGTACACTCGATATGGATGAAAAGTCACTCATTCCCATGTTTATTTTGCGATGTAACTGCTGAATAAAAACTGTGAATTCAGATTCCTCAATTGATACTCCATAATGATCGCATGTTGTCTTTAGCTGGTCTTTAAGGCCGAACGTTTGGGAATCTTTGGAAAAGGACGCTGCCGCTTGCATGATCCCGTACATGTCTTTCACAGATTACTGAGTTCAACTCAGATTACTGAGTTCAACTCAGTAATCTGTCTGTCCAGAATATTGTTTCAAAGTTGCCTCAGGTCACTCTTGATGTTGGATGTTTTCCCCAATGAAGTTGTGACTACAGTATCGGCCAATTTTACCGGCAGTTTTCGTTGTCGTGATGCGCTCACATCCCAATTACTAACATCATGCTTAATCATCATCTTCAGTTAGCTTGAGCACTTTATCAAAGTCTCCCCCTGAGTTATCTCGGAACGTAGAAAAACTGGTTTTGAGGATTTCAATTAAACCAATACACTCTGTTACACATAGCGTAGCGCTTTGTAATCCCTTCGTAGCAAAATCACTAGTGTCAACCAATTTACTAAACGTGACTAACAGGAATAAAAACTTCTTGTTCTGGATTTGATGTAAGAGGGCATCGGCTTCTAATTTGGTTTGTCCACAAGCCTCTGAAAACTCTGCAAGGGCCTCTAAAATGACATCTAGCAGTAACAGCACTTTACTTACGGACCCTGATTTTGAACTCCACCGTATATCCGTGGATCTTTGTAGCTCGATGCATGGTCTGCCGGGATGTAACTCTTTCTGTACTTCTATGAATCGAGCATGTCTATGGGATCCACTCATAAATGTGTGTAAGCTGGTTTACTGTGTCAAAAAAAGTACTGACATGTCCCGATACTTTTGCCGCGGTACACAGAACCAAGTTCAGACGGTGGGAGTTGCAATGCACATACACCGCTTGCTTAAATGTCTGCTTTAGGAGGACATGTACCCCCCTCCTCTGTTGCCGGACATGACTGAAGCACCATCAAAACAAAAACCCACACACAGAGTGGGATCCAACCCCAAGGGTTGCAACACTTCCAGAATTTTCCGAGATATTCCTTGTGCAGACAAATCAGCAGCTTCCACAAATCCAACAGCTCTTTCTTTAATAATTCCAGCATGAATGTATCGGCTGCACACAGCAATAACTTCTCGTTTAGATTGATCTTTATATTCATCTGCTAGTATTACAAAATACGTGGAAGGAGCAGAATGAACTTCATCTTTTATCCTCCTGAGTAACAGCGTTGCTGCACACTCCAGCAACTCGTTCTGAATTTCGGGGCTCATAAGGGTGGCAATTGCTCATTAAGCCTGGTTTGTATTTCTGAGTCATACTTCGCAATGAAATTGAAGACTTCTAAAAAGTTGCCTTTGTTGCTTACATCTTCTTACATCTAAGGGAGTCAAGTGGCTGAGCGGTGAGGGAGTCGGGCTAGTAATCTGAAGGTCGCCAGTTCGATTCCCCGGCTGTGCCAAATGACGTTGTGTCCTTGGGCAAGGCACTTCACCCTACTTGCCTCGGGGGGAATGTCCCTGTACTTACTGTAAGTCGCTCTGGATAAGAGCGTCTGCTAAATGACTAATGACTAATGACATCTTCGGTTTCTCTATGCCCTCTGAGTGGAATATCCTGCTTTGCACACATTAAAATAATATCTATTACCACTTTAACATGTGCACGGTTTCTTTCTACAAAATCCTTGTTTGCATCACCATGCATTTGGTTCAACACAGTCGCGCGACTTCTAGGTCTACACGTCGTCTTGTAGGATTCAAATTTAGCAAGGGCACTAGCATGTAATTTGCTATTCTCGTGTTTACAGCAAGCATTTCTTGTCAGTTTCCAGTTTTTAAATCCATCTCGTATAAATGTGAATTCAGCATTTGCCCCAGGAAAGTGCCTAAAAAATTTACAAAAAATTGCATCTTTGGCTTTACTATACTCAATCCACACAAACTGGTCATACCATCTTGAAGAGAAGCATCGTGATTTGCCATTTATTAAACTTGAAGAGAACTTTGCTAGCTTTGGTTGACAGGTTGGTTCATCAACTGCAGACAAATCCGTCGGTGGGCCTAGAGCAGGTTCACCCCCGCCCGCAGTATCAAGAAAAGTAGACGGTGGGGTTAGCAAGCATTCTTGGCTCAAGGTGGCGGCGGTTGTGATGGCGATTGTGGTTGTTTCTGTCCTGGTGCCACCTGCTAATGTCTCATTCTGGAAGCTTTCGGTAGATTGATCCATATAATTTTCTGGCACACACTCATTTTCCTCCAGACGTTTTTTGAAAAACCTTGCTATCGACATTTGGTTTGCCATTGCTAGAACTAGCCTATCTCAGCTGGTGAGTCTGAGACAATATTTAAGCGCCAAGTGACGTTGAGAAAAAATCAAATGTAACCTAAATAGTCGGAAAACAACTTATCGTGGGATATTATTTTTTTTGTTAGACTACATTATCCTATAATAACATATAAAATAAAACACAATTACTAAATAATTTTTCGGAGATATTTTCGTTTTTGGGTAGGCCTTTGAACAAATTGGGTAGGCCTGTGCCTACCCAGGCCTACCCGTGGCTACGCCCCTGGTTTTAAAGGAGATACTGTTTGACAGAGCTAGAAGGGAGATTGAGGTCTGGTGACCATTAGTTAGTCACCTAGTGGGGGTAGGGTTGATGTTGTAAATGTCCACTGCAATAGACGCACACACCCAAACACGAACACGCGCAAGGTCTATGCAAGGGAGCCAATGAAAGGAGAGCCATGTGACAGTTGTATGCCTATTTATGGACCAATGACTGTGGAGAGCGGTTTCGTTTAAAAGGTTAGCTAGCACAACATGCTAGCAGACGAACTTTGTATCACCATGGCGAGTGGTCTTTTTGTCTCCTTGTGGGCCGGCCGTGAGCAATAAAGCTTTCTTCACCGACTGACTGTGCAATGCTTGGTAAAGATTAATATTTCTGACAGTCGCTCCCAATACTTTTGGCCACGGCTGTAGAGACCAAATTCACAATGTACATTTCCTTTAAAAACGGGACAACGGGATGACTGGGTTGCTGCTGTAAAGAATAGCTTACTCGTAGTGCTTTGAAAAGGTTGTATGGGGTGCCATAACTTGTCATGGAAGGGAATTTTAAATCATGCCTAGCATCAGTGGGAATGTGTCCTGGCTTAGGTTACTGAAATGAATTTGTGCAACAGGCAAGGGATCCACCTGAACAATCAATTTACTTCATTAGATAACCATTAGAGTTATCTCTACTGGAGACCAGGAGAATATAGCGGTCGCTGGTCGCGGCTTGTGTTTGACGGGGATGAAAAGAATTTCGAGCTCTGGGAAACTACGTTTTTGGGCCACCTCCGGCTGTAAGGGCTGAAAGGGATTATTACTCCACACCCACGGAGCCCGTGGGTGTGGAGACAGAGGAGGAATAAGGAAAACCTTATTGTCTTAAGGTTCCTAAACTTAGGAAGCGGCCTCAAATGCTGAGGCATATGCTGAATTGATTCAATTCTTGGATGACAAAAGTTTATCGCTAGTAATGCGAGAGGCAGCCGATGATGGGCGCGCAGCGCTAAAGATTTTGAGAGACTATTATGCAGGTAAAGGAACGCCACGAGTAATAAACCTGAGCTTCAAAAATCAAGCAGCGAGAGTGTGACAGAATATGTTATTCGTGCGGAAACCGCTATCACGGCATTACGAAATGCTGGAGAGACTTTGAGTGACGGGCTGCTGATAGCTATGGTTCTGAAGGGGCTTCCTGAGACTTACATTTTTTTTTTCAATCCATGTAACGCAATCGGATGAGACAATGAGGTTCGCCGAATTCAAAACAAAGCTTAGGAGTTACGATGACATCGAAAAGATGCGTGCCCCAGCCGCTGAGGACAATGTAATGACGGTGCGGGCGCGACAAAGGGCCTGCGAGACCCGCCAGTGCAGGTCCAACTGAACGTGGAGCTGAACGGGCTGCAGCGGACGTGGTGTGCTATAGGTGTGGCCTGAAAGGACACATTGCCCGTGCTTGCCAGCGCAACCTGTGGTGCAGCCACTGCAAAAGCAACACACACCGAGACATGACCTGCAAAAGAAGACGGCGCCAGGACGCAACATGGAGGGCCGCCGAGGAAGTGACAGACGAGTACGTATTCCTGGTGACCGATGGGGCGGCAGGATTCCAGCCAAGCAGCCAGGGTGTCTGCATGAGAGGCCTGATGGTCGACTGCGGGGCAACCTCGCATATTGTCACAGACATCGCCAAGTTCAGGAGGTTTGATGACGAGTTCCAGGCCGGGACACATTGCATAGAGCTGGCTGACGGCACAAGGTGCAAGGGAGTGGCAGAGCGCCGAGGCGATGCAGAGGTCTTCTTGATGGACGGCCGAGGACACCACCTCAAAACAGTGCTGAGACGGGCGCTGTACATTCCCTCTTACCCGCAGGACATATTCTCGGTGCAAGCAGCAGCGGACAGCGGGGCGACCGTGACTTTCAAGAAAGGCAAGGACATTCTGGTGCACAAAGACGGTACACAATTTCCCATTCATATACATGATAGACTATATTACTTGCATACAATACCTGATGGATGTAATGTAATGGTTAAGGGATGTTATGATTTGAAGACATGGCATGAGATACTGGGTCACTGTAATTTTGACGATGTGCAGAGATTGGAAGGTGTTGTTGATGGCATGAAAATTCAAGGTCCAAGAAACAAATCTCCACCTTGTGAAGTGTGCACCCAAGGCAAGTTTACGCAAACCAGAAACAGAAAACCTGATGCAAGGGCTAAAAGACCTCTAGAGCTAGTGCACACAGATTTGGCAGGTCCAATTCACACAGAGTCCAGAGAGGGGTATAAATATGTTGTGTCATTTACTGATGATTTTTCCAGTGCAGTGTTTGTATATGCCCTTAAGAGCAAAAGTCACACATTGCAAGCAACAGAGAGGTTTCTTGCAGATACGGCCCCATATGGTAAAATCCAACGTATTAGATCTGATAATGGCACTGAGTTTACAGGAAAGCATTACAAAACTCTGTTGGTTGAAAACGGTATTAGGCACGAGACTTCTGCACCATATTCTCCCCATCAAAATGGTACAGCGGAGCGAAATTGGCGTACACTTTTTGACATGGCACGGTGCATGCTGATAGAGAGTGGGTTACCGAGAGGTTTGTGGCCTTACGCAGTGCAGACAGCAGCCATAACCAGGAACAGGTGTTTTAACAATCGCACCAAACAGACACCATTTCAGATGTTAACAGGGAGACGGCCCAATCTATCCAGGATGCAAAAGTTTGGTTCAGAGTGTTTTGTTTATAAACAAGATAAAAGAAAGCTGGATCCAAGATGTGAAAAGGGTGTTTTTATTGGTTACGACAAAAGCAGTCCAGCATACATCGTCTATTTCCCTGAGAGCAGGAAAGTGCAAAAGCACAGGTTAGTCAAGTTTGTTTCTAAGATCTGTGTTGAGCAACAGACTCAGACCAGCATTGTGGACGATGATGATGATGTTGACCTGGAGCAGAGGGCCAATAGGATTAGGCAGAATGGGAATGCAAGTCCAGTAAGTGACCAGGGTCCAGTCAAAGAGGAGGAACTGAGTAGCAGTTCCTCAGACCCAGACAGTGGAAGCTATGCCTGAGCCCACAAGGTACCCTTCCAGAGCGAGGAGGAGGCCAGCCTATTTCCATGACTGTGTTTCTCAACAGGCATCTGATGAGGAAACTGATCAGGCACAGATGAACATAGATTACTGTTATAGAGTGACATGTAACATACCTGTAACTTACACAGGAGCTGTAACCTCAGACAAATCGAAAGAATGGGTTGCTGCAATGGATGAGGAGATGCAGTCACTTAGAGAAAAGAACACATTTACCCTAAGTAGCTTGCCTGAGGGTAAGAAAGCAGTGGGGGGTAGATGGGTTTATGCCGTCAAGAATAACATGGATGGATCTGAAAAGTGCAAAGCACGTTATGTGGCGAAAGGATACAGTCAGATGAGAGGTGTAGATTACGAGGAGACATTTTCCCCTACAGCTTACTTGACGAGTATCCGAGTGGTCATACAAAAAGCAGCGCAAGAAAACATGATTCTGCACCAATTGGATGTTAAGACTGCCTACCTGAATGCACCAATAGATCATGAAATTTATATGGAACAGCCAGAGGGCTATGAGGTGGAATCTGGCACAAGTGAAAAACTGGTCTGTAAGTTGGAGAGATCATTGTATGGGCTAAAACAATCGGGCCGAAACTGGAACAAGGTGCTACATGAGTACCTAACCAAAAACCATTTTGAGCAGAATCAAGCAGACAACTGTGTCTACACATGGGAAACAGAAAATGCAAAAGTGATAATTGTAATATGGGTTGACGATTTGTTGATTGCTGCAAGTGATGAAAACGTTCTCAGAGATGTGAAGGACATGCTTACAGACAGATTCAAAATGAAGGACTTGGGCAAACTAAGGCATTTCTTAGGTATTGATTTTAACCAGGGTGACAACTGTGTGAGAATGTCACAAACAAAATATGTGGGAAAATTTTTGGGCAGGTTTAACATGCAGGATTGCAAACCTAGATCGTCACCCTGTGAACAAAAATTGGACTATACTGATGGTGCCGAAAAGATGGCTGATGTGAGGAAATATAGAGAGGCAGTGGGAAGCCTCATCTATCTGAACATCTGTACTAGGCCTGATATAAGTTTTGTGTACTGAGGTATCTTAGAGGTACAATTGACAAAGAGCTGTATTACAGAAAACGTAATGAGACACTGGGAATACATGCATACAGTGATGCAGATTGGGCGGCTAGTAATGACAGACGTAGTACAACAGGCTATTATTGTAAGTCTAACCAAATGTGGTGCTTTAATGTCATGGAAGACCAAGAAACAGCCCACTGTCGCACTGTCTACTTGTGAGGCAGAGTATATAGCCCTAGCCACTACCATACAAGAGTGTCTCTATCTTAAACAGCTGTTGGAGAATCTTGATAAGTGTCAGTACTTACCACCTAGGGTATATGAAGATAACCAAGGTACAATAGCCTTAGCAAAAAATCCCGTAAGCAGGCAAAGATGCAAACATGTAGACATCAAGTATCATTTTATTAGGTCTACTGTGAATAATGGCACAGTTATGTTAGAGTATTGTCCGACTAATGGGATGGTAGCAGATATATTGACAAAGCCTGCAACCGAGAATAAGTTGATTAAGTTTGCTGCATTTATTTTTGGAAGATGATGTTGCATATATTGACAATGTGAGAGCAAGTGGGGGTGTTAACAAGTGTGCTCTCAACTTGTATTATGTTTCTGTCTTGTTTTGTTTATTGGTTGAATACTGACACCTGTGATCGTCAATGTGGGTGTGTACCTGTGTACATGTCATTGGAGTGTTAATGAATAAAATCACATTGAGTGAGCGCAGCTGTGCCTGCGTGTTTGAAGTCAGTCACGTCGTTGCGTCTACTCTGTGAACATCTACCATGCGTAGACTACAAGTAGCTAGCTACTGTGGTGAACCTGGCTTGTTTTGCAGTGGTTTACACAGTCTCGCTATACAGATGATCAGAGTGTTGTGATGGGCTCAAATAAACACGCATTGCTATGTTTTTACAACCGGAGGATTGATCGTAAGACTAGAAACCGTTTTGTCAGAATAACAAATTAAAAACTATGCCTCTGACTGGTTTTGAACCTACAACCCTTTGCTTACCAGCACAACATCTCAGCCAATTGAGCCATTTCCAGACATGGATTACACAAAACTGGATAATAAAAAAAGCTGTTTCTCCAATGGCGAGCATTGTCAGATTTGGTCGAAGTTCAAACAGCTGTAATTCAGTCATATTTCGACATATCAAGGTGAAACTTTGCATGGTACTTCAGGGGCATGTCACCTTAAAGCCTATTAAGTTTGAACCATCCTTCAAAAATACATTTGATTTAGTGACACAAACATATTGAGGCAATGTGTACATTTACATAAATACACCCCTTTCAGCCATTTTGTATTTGATTCAATTGTCTTAAGTAACATTTTTAAATACGTCAATGATACATATCTGTACAAAATCTCAAGAGAAGAGGAATTTTTAAGGTTTTCCAAAATTATCACTGTACAGGAAAATCCATCATGGCGGACCTTATGGGTCCTTGAGGCGTTTTTGTTCCTCATGAAAAATGAGGCATGCACACCAAGATTCAGAAGAATTGGAGCAATGGGGTGGGAATGCCATCACTTAGAAATGTGGCCCATATTTGGTGTGGGGGTACCCACTTGGATGTAGTATCAATGTGCCAAATTAGAAAATTTATGACAAGGGACTTTTTGAGATATTGAGGCGCAAGGAGAAGAAAAATAATAATAAGAAGAAGAAGAATACCAACAATAACAATAGGTTCCCTCCTACCGGAGGAACCCTAATAAGAATACCAACAATAACAATAGGTTCCCTCCTACCGGAGGAACCCTAATAAGAATACCAACAATAACAATAGGTTCCCTCCTACCGGAGGAACCCTAATAATAAGAATACCAACAATAACATTTACATTTAGTCATTTAGCAGACGCTCTTATCCAGAGCGACTTACAGTAAAGTACAGGGACATTCCCCCCAAAGCAAGTAGGGTGAAGTGCCTTGCCCAAGGACACAACGTCATTTGGCACGGCTGGGAATCGAACTGGCAACCTTCAGATTACTAGCCCGACTCCCTCACCGCTCAGCCATCTGACTCCCATAACAATAGGTTTCCTCCTGCCGGAGGAACCCTAAATATAGCTGCAAGCAGCAATGGCGGATTCCTCCAAAACATTGCGAACCATTGAAAAATGTATATTCTTCACAAATTGTCACTGTATAGAAAAATCCATGCTGCAGACTTACCAATGGGATACCAAATCTGAAATGCAATACCATCAAGATCCACAAGGGCCTTTGCTTCAAGCCAAGGAGTGAATGGTGGGGGCTTGGTCAGCCCACCCATTCCAAAAAGCCTTGTATCTGTGCGTCAGGGCGTGGCCTGTAGCGCCACCTATGGGTAATGGTGGGCCATTTGTGGTGTGGTAGTTACTCATGGCCTATACTATCACTGTTTCAGGATTTGGAGAACTTTTTACAAAATCAGAAATGCAATGACACCAAGGTCCTCTAGGGCCTTTGCTGAAAATCAAGGAGTGAGTGGGGGCTTGGTCAGCCACAGAGCCATAGAAAAAGAGAGTTGCGAAACTTCCATAGACTCCCATTGTTATCGAGGAATGCGGAAGTAAAGCGTGTCACATGCGACCTGTAGTTCCAAACATTGTATTTTCCACCGTTCAACCCCATTCATTTCAGTGTCTCCGAAGCAAGTTAGCTGGAAAATTGATGAAAATCCTGCATTTTTTCATATTTCTACCAGCACATATCAATTGTTAATAGTAGTATTTCATATAGCTATCTTTAGATAACGTTTATCGTAAGATTATAGCTTGTTAGATTCTAAATGCAGTTAGAGCTAGACTGTAGGTCTAGTATCTAACGTAAGCAACACTTTTACTGTAGCTAGCTAGTAGAGGACGTGTATCATAGCCTGAAGATCACCGGATCACTACAAACAAAAGTGGAAGAGTGGAAGAACACTGGACATATTGTACAATAAAATGTTTTATTGAATCAGGGTATATGCAGGAATCCTGAAGTAAATTTCAATACCTTTTTAAGACTTTTTGAAGACTTTCTCAAAATATTTTAAAAGCTCATCGCCACTTCAAAGTTCTAATCTGCAACAAATCTTTAACTTAATAAACAGTTGTAGTGTGCAAATAAATCTATAGAGCACAACCATACAACAGAACTCAGATAATCTCGGAAGAAACAAAGCTTGAATAAATAAATTAAAGTAGAGGGCAAGGTTTATTAAAATATTTGAATGTTTGAGTTGAGTGAGTGGTGATTCACCGCAGTACAGGGAAGGACTGGGAGTAAAAATCGGCCCTGGACTTTGACCCAGACTGGCCCACCAGAACCGGCCCACATCACCACAGCTGCCCTGCCAATGCATGCACATTCTGTGTTTGATGTGATGCTAGTTCCACACTTAATGCGAGCACGTGCAGCGCATGAGCGAAATCTTTTGTCCTTTATTTGAGTGCTAAATCGTTTTTGAGCTTTACGTAAACATAGACGTTTTTCAATTGGTAAAACCTTGTCTAGTGAAGGTGATGTATTTTTGTCTCTGCCCCAGTGCCACCCTTACCCTTTTTCTCCAACCAGGAGTACGCAAATTTACATTTCCCCATTTCGGAGTCTGTTTACATTTACGCATTCAGCAGATGCTTTTATCCAAAGCGACTTCCAAGAGAGAGCTTTACAAAAGAGCATAGGTCACTGATCATAACAACGAGATAGCCCCAAACATTGCGAGCAGCCAAAACATGAAGCATACATGTTTCTCGACATGTGGAGGGCGACACATCACCTAACCGTGCATTTCGCAAAATACGTGACTCGCTGACCGAGCACGTCATTGTTTATAATAGTCATGGGTAGGAAAATAAATATATTCATGCATACTTTTTGGAGTCAAACTCTTTGCACAAAGCTTGAACAAAATTTAATACCTCATAAAATCGGGATTAAGACTTTTTAATGCCTTTTAAGGGCCTTCATTTTCTCAAAATGGATTTATCAACTTTTAATACTTTTTAAGACCCCGCGGATACCCTGTGAATGCAATTGGTTGCCTTGTATATTCTGTTCTATTTACCAAACTCCTTTCTTGTCTTAAATTGAGCAGTTGTTGGTGATAATGGTTAGATTCAACTTGCATCAAGTACTACAAATATAAGTGTTGTTAATGTGGTAAATTGTAAGTGGCTGATGAATAAAAAAACGTTTAACAAGTCCCATTTACTTCAACAGTCGAAGGTTAAACGTTAAGTGGAACAATATAGTTCTCATTAGGCTACTGTTTGGTATGTAAAGTATAGTATAGTTGTTACAGTATGGTAGCTAGCATAGCCATTTCTAGCTCTGCTTCACAATATTGCGTTATGTATTATACATAAATGTTAATATAGTATCAGACATATACATGATACAACACACCAGTAACCAATTGATATTATGTGTTAATATACCGAAAATGTCCATGAATCGAGATGGTGCTGCTGTCTGTCCCGTCGAAAACCATTCAAACAGGTTGACAGCAGTGGGGTTTTTGGAACTACAGCGAACCTACCGGAACCACGTGAAAAAAAAGCTCTAGCTTTTTTCCTCTGTGTTTCACTGGCAGTGAGTGTTCACAGTGTTGTATTTAACTTCATTCTACACCAAAAACGTCAGGGAGGACTGATTTTGTAGATACGAGTTTGCTGAAAATAGCCAAAATCTCGGATTTCTTTAACCAAGCTTGTTTCATTCGTCATTTGCCTGAGAAAGCGACTTCCGTTAGCCAGCTGTATTGAAAACCATTCAAACAGGTTGACAGCAGTGGGGTTTTTGGAACTACAGCGAGCTACTTGAACCACGTGATCACGTGTCGGCGAGATCAAAGCGTGTCGCAACTCTCTTTTTCTATGGCTCTGGTCAGCCCACAATGTCCTGAAATGTTGTGTGTGCGTCTCGCCAAACTCACGCGTGTGTCAAGGGAACAGAATGTGTGTGTGAGAATTTGGAGCGCGCGCTGAGAAGCAGAGGGAGAGAGGATTTTTGGAAAAAGCCCTAGCAATTAGCCAAGCATGCATATTTCAAATATTCACAAAAAATATACTTTTCATCTTACAGTCAACTTTTTCTCAGATTTGTGTACTAAACATTCTCAAGAGTCTTCATATGAACTTGTGATTGACTCAGAGTATCAGTTTTTGACTGGCGGATGTGTAAAGCATTATTTTAGCGTTAGCGATACATTTGATTTCCTTTAATTCAATCATTTTTGGAGATATGAAGTTGCCTTCGCACATGGTATCATTTTATTGTGTCTTCCTCGTGTGTGTAACAGATCAAGTCCCTAGGTCAATGCACAATAAACACATTAAACTAGTGCTGTCACATTAAACTAGTGCTGTCAGTTAAACGCATTATTAACGGCGTTAACGCAAACCCATTTTAACAGTGTAACATTTTTTATCGCGAGATTAAAGTTATTTTTGACCTAGCAAAATATGTCGTTTTTTTTCACATGCTGTTGCAACGACTACTGACATTAGAAAAACTACAACACCACACCGGATCTAGCTAGACCGGAAACAAAACAACAGGCACGCCGCACACACTTGTTTGGGCTTGCAAGCCGGCTAAAGAGTAGTAGGCTAACTTTACGTTTTGAGTGGATAGTGAGCGCGATACGCCGAAATGGAGGCCAATAAGATTCTGAATGGAAAGTTTACTTTTAAACAGTTCCCAAATGGTTCCATTGACAAGACCAAATTGATCTGTGTGTTTTGTCGTTGTGAACTGACTATCATCGCAGCACATCCAGTCTGAAATACCACTTGATGGCCAAGCACACAGCTGATGCGAATTCTCCGCCCCCTCATCAAAGCCAGGCAATGTTGCAACGTTGTTTTCAATAAAAAATAAAAACATTTGCACTAACTAAGCAATCCAATCCCCTTTTCCATGTTGTTAAGAGCATTAAAATAAAATAAAATAATGGGACAAAAAGAAATCAAGGGAAATTTAGAATAGATATAAATGTGAGATTAATTGCGATTAATCGTGAGTTAACTATGACATTAATGCGTTTAATCGCGATTAAATATTTTAATCGTTTGACAGCACCACATTAAACATGTGCAACAGGTGTAAAGTCTTATTAACATAAGTAAATGTTAATAATTTGGCAATTCTGTAATATATTCCTTATTCCTTTGCAAACTGTAGAAAGCCATGTATCCTACACACGTAGGGCTCAGAATCAAGTCAATCAGAGCTACGGTTCATGAGGAGACGTTTGTGTAGTTTTGGACAAATCTTAATTTTACTGAAATATCCAATATGCCGTTTTAAGTTCTTGAGGCTCTTTTGTTCCTCATGAGAAATAAGGCATATGTACTCAATTACAGAATTTTGGGACTTATGGAGTGCAAATGGCATCACAAACAAATTGACATATTGGGGCGTGGCCTGTAGTGCCACCTATTGTCTCACGTGGGCCATGTTTGTTATGGTAGTCACTAATGCTCTGCAGTTTCAGCATGCCAAATTTCTCAATGTTTTACATTACTGGTCTAGGGGCTGCCATTGACTCCCATTGCACTAACGTAATAATAATACCACCAATAACAATAGGGTCCTCCTACCAGAGGAACCCTAATAATAATAATAAAACTAACAAAAACAATAATAAGAAAAGGTAGAAACACTTAAGGTGTTGGAATTTATTCCAAGCAATGGTTTTCTCAATCTATCACTGCATCTAGCTGCCGAATTCTCTGCTGATTTCCCTATCCAGAAGACATCCATATGGATACTTTGGCAAGCGGCAGCTGTTCTTACAATGCGGATTTAGTCATTATTAACTTTCAAAAAGAAAGGGAGAAGAGGATATGGATGGGGGGAACTTACCCGTTGCCATAACAACAAGATTATCTCTCCTCTCCTTCATAACCGAGTGTATTACTTTCCATTGTACCCTGCAATATGAAGTGATGATCTCTGGTCAGGCAAAGAATACAGGGTCACAGAAACATGGCAAGCCACAAGATTATGTAGAAATATTGATATGTAGATACATGTTGTGTTATGCTGACTTGCTTGTGTTGGGTTATGCTCATTTTAGATGGTGGTTATCTTCGGGTCATTCTGACCCATCAGTCATTGTGACGCACGTATTGCGACAACTTTACCGCATACAAAAACAAAGTGAATCATTTTCTTTTAACCGTTGGGCTGTCTCAGACCCCCCACATTGCTAAGGTTAAAAGAAACTTATTTTTATTTGTTTTTGTATTGGGTAAAATTGGGTAAACACAACGATGGTTCGTTATGAACCTTTGGGTCATGTGACCCGAAGGCAGCACAAGGGTTAAGAGAAATACTAAATGCACTTACGGCTTGAAACAACTATGTCCAAAATTCATCTTCAGACATTTTATATGATCTGGATTTGGCTCTGGAAGGGAAGGATCTATAGGGGAGGGAGGTTGAAAGAGAGACAAAGAAAGATAAAGTAGTGACTTTGATCAAAATCACCAAACAGGCACACATATCTTTGACTTGATCTGACAAATTCAGTCAGTTAGATTCCATCCCTTCACAGCATAAACTGATTTATAGATAGATCATTTTATGTCAAATCTATGTAATGTAATATCTATAAATGACAATATTTTCTGTATACATTTCTAATTTAGTGAATTAAGAGTATGAAAGTTCTATGAATCTCCTTTCCGATGGTTAGACCATTGTCTTCAAAATCCTTTCAGTTATTTAGCTTTAACAGTTTAGTACCAAACTCTTCCTCCTCCTCTTCAATGACATCTTCCTCTGGAGAGGAAGAGGCTTCCTCAAGGTCTTTCTGTTCATCTTCCGTCTTGTTTTCTTCGTGACTCAACTTCTCTGCTTCTTCCACACACTAAGGGGCAATACGACCATGAACTTTGACACAAACACCAGCAATACTTTATAACATATTTGCACTCAAATGTGTCAAGAGTGGTTTTCAAGGTTAAATCGTGTGAATGAAGAAATGATAAAAATTAAGATAAAATGTTCATCAAAGAAGAAATATCCATGATTCTGACATGGCTGAAGTTAGACAGAATCACCTGTAACATCTGGTTCTCCAGCTCCTCATCACTCGCCACATCATACAAGAGGTCGGCTGAGTTCTCCAGGGTATTCTTCTCCTGTGTCAGTGAGAAGAAAAAAAGTTGACTGATATTATTTTCAATGCTGGTGGACATTACCATCAACCATATCCCTTGTACTGCAAATTACCTGTAAACTTCACAGTTTTCAAACCTTAGATAACAAGCTGTGAATATAAGATCTTAATTTTATGCTCCTGCGCTTGTGTAACGCAGCTGTCAAATGGGCAACACTCCGGGCATTTGATATTTTTCATGTCACCTAAGGTCAAAATCAGAATCAGGTTTTATTCGCCATATAGGTTTACACAAACACGGAATTTACTGTGGCCGGTAGGTGCAAACAATAAACATATACGGATCTACTATCAAAAAGTATAAAAGTACAGTAGTATAACTAATCCTAGGAATTAACAATCCAAAAAATTTAACAATTTAAAATGTAAATGATAAAATATTAATAAAATATATATAAAAATAAGAATATTAATGGGCAATAGTGCAAATAAGGTGGCTTGTGCGTAGTGCAGTTAAATGTCAGTGGGAGTCCTTGGCCTTGTTGAAGAGGCCAGTAGCAGATGGAAAGAAACTGTTCTTGTGGCGTGAGGTTTTGATCCTGATGGACCGCAGCCTTCTGCCGGAGGGGAGTAGCTGGAACAGTGTCCAGTGTGGGAGGAGTCGGACACAATCTTCCTCACTCGCCTCAGGGTCCTCGAGGTGTGCAGGTCCTCGAGGGTAGGCAGATTGCAGCCAATCTCCTTCTCAGCAGCTCGGATGATACGCTGCAGTCTGCTCTTGTCCTTGGCAGTGGCAGCAGCGTACCAGATGGTGATGGAAGAGGTGAGGATGGACTCAATGATGGCTGTGTAGACGTGCACCATCATTGTCTTTGGCAGGCTGAATTTCTTCAGCTGCCGTAGGAAGTACATCCTCTGTTGTGCTTTTTTGGTGAGGGAGCTGATGTTCAGTTCCCACTTGAGGTCCTGGGAGAGGATAGTGCCCAGGAAGCGGAAGGACTCCACAGTGTTGACTGGGGAGTCGCACAGGGTGATGGGGGGTGAGTGGGGCTGTATTCTTCCTGAAGTCCACAACCATCCTCACTGTCTTAAGAGCATTTAAGTTGTTCTGGCTGCACCAGGTCACCAGGTTGTCAGCTTCCCACCTGTAATAAGACCCGTTAGAGATGAGCCCAATGAGGGTGGTGTCGTCCGCAAACTTCAAGATTTTGACGGATGGATGACTGGAGGTGCAGCTGTTGGTGTACAGGGAGAAGAGCAGAGGGGAAAGGACGCAGCCCTGAGGAGATCCGGTGCTGATGGACCGGGAGTCAGAGACGTGTGATCCCAGCTTAACGCACTGCTTCCTGTCAGACAGGAAGTCTGTGATCCACCTGCAGGTGGAGTCGGGCACTCTCAGCAGGGAGAGCTTGTCTTGAAGCAGCGCGGGGATGATGGTGTTGAAGGCAGAGCTGAAGTCCACAAACAGGATCCTGGCGTAGGATGCTGGGGAGTCCAGGTGCTGTAGGGTGAAGTGGAGGGCCATGTTAACTGCGTCGTCCACAGACCTGTTGGCTCTGTAGGCAAACTGCAGGGGGTCCAGGAGGGCATCTGTGATGGATTTGAGGTGTGCCAGCACCAGGCGCTCAAAATACTTCATTACCACAGAGGTCAGGGCGACGGGTCTGTAGTCATTATGTCCTGTTGGTCTTGGCTTTTTGGGCACAGGGATGATGGTGGATAACATCCTACCTGCCGTAATCCTCCCCCCCCCTCATATTTTGGGACTATAATATCTGACACACCCCAAAATTATTTTGGTGGCTCCTCATGCCCTGTAAAGTGTGCCATTAAAAGATGTTGATACTAGTTGCAATGCAAAAATGTAAACGGTATTGAATACAATACTTTTTTCACTACTAGACACATTTATAATGAAGCATTGGTATTTCTTTGTATAAGTGGTAATGTTATTATAGGTGACAGTGGCAGTTTTTGCCATTTCTAATGTTTGATCATTCATTATCATTCCACAAATTAATCTTAATGTTTATAAAAAATCTCAGGTTGGCTGTGACAGCTGCCTCAGAAGGTTCCATCACTGTTGTGCTAAAATCCAACTGAGAGGAATATGTCTGTGCTGCCTGCCGTAAACATCCCTGACCTGTTTTCATGATCAAGCCTCAAACTTGTTAAAACTCTTATTTAAATTATCACTTTCTTTTTTTCTACCTTTTGTTAAATATATCATTATAGTTTTTTGTTTAAAATAAATGTGATTGAACCAATCAAAATGTCATCATTTATTAGATGTTTTTGACTAGCCATTCACAAAGGGAAGGTCCAGGCTTGGCTTATCAGGTACTAAAACCAAGCACTGTACATTGCAAGTTAGAAGACACAAACTAGGCTGTGGGAAGCAGGATCTATAAATTGGATATGATTGTAAACACAAAACAGTTGTGTGGCAAGTAGTTTACAGAGAGGGAAATAGAAGTTGAATTCTGGTAGGAGGGACCTGTGAGCAGGGGCCTTTTTATATAGCCTACATTTGTAAAATAATGTAGCTATACTCATTTACCAGACGATTATATGCCAATTAATTGGCATATAGTGCATTTAGTAAGTATACCTATAACAGCAAGTACAACGTAATCAAGAATCAGAAGTGAATAGTTCTACTAAAAGTGATTCGTACAAATGAATACAAAGAAGGATGCTCGCTTTTACCAGACAGTGACATAACAGCAGTCGCAACTACAACATAATTCACATATTACCCTCATTCCGATAATAGGACAGTGTAGCACAACATCGACATCAACATCGTTTTTCAAGTGCAGCTCCAAAGTCTATTGTCTTTAGACAATCATTCGGATTTTACGAGTAGCACGACATACAAATCGTATAGGCTCTCAAGTGCAGCACAACATAACTTATATTTTGATGAAACATGAATTAAATAGCCTACTGACAGTTTCCTCAAAGCCTAAGACGAGGGTAGCCTGGCTCTGCCCTCCTACGTACTTCCGCTCAATTTTATTTGTGCTTCTGTACATAGGTCTGGCCATGAAGTACGTAAGTCAGATTTTTCAGGTTGATTTTCTACCGGCGAATCAGCGAACAGAGGGAGTGGCTGAGAACGATGACGTTGATGTTGTGCACTAGTTTGAGTTGTAGTTCAGTAATGGCGGCGGAGAAAGATGCGAGCGAAGCTATTCTGCGGTTGTGGCAACGCTGCCGAATATCCATAAGTTAAAGAACAATCCTTGCTGAGTTTGTTGGTGGTGATGTTGTGGCCCTCCTCCCCACGGGGTTCGGGAAAAGTTTGATTTTCCAGCTACGGCAGCTAGCTCCGTGGTGAAGGAGTTGGCTAAGGCGAACGCTAGCGATTGGTTATGGCAGATCCAAAGTGGCTCTGGGCAGATCCAATAGTTTTCAACTTCAACATAGTACCCGCCTACAAGGAAGTCAACGCTTGTCAATGGAGCGAGACCAGACTCTCTGTACAAATGCAATGTACGAGAGTCTGGTTAGGACCAGGCTAAGACGAGGGAACCTAGGCTAGTAAAAATCGCCTCGGTTGTCAAACTACAACTAGCAATACGCTAGGAAGGCAGTGCGCGTTCACGCGTAGGGGAGTGGGATTCTGCGGGGGAGTGAGAATTCGGTCCAACACTCGCTCCATTGACAAGCGTTGACTTCCTTGTAGGCGGGTACTCTGTTGAAGTTTAAAACTATTGGATCTGCCCAGAGCCACTCTGATCTGCCATAACCAATCGCTAGCGTTCGCCTTAGCCAATTCCTTCACCACTAATGTAACAGAGCTAGCTGCCGTAGCTGGAAAATCAAACTTTTCCCGAACCCTGTGGGGAGGAGGGCCACAACATCATGGCCACCAACAAAACTCAGCAAAACTTGTTCTTGCTCCGGCTTTAGCTGTTGGATATTCGGCAGCGTTGCCACAACGGACCGAATGGCTTTCCTCGCATCTTTCTCCGCCGCCATTACGGAACTACAACACAAACTAGCACACGACACCAACATCATCGTTCTCAGCCACTCCCTCTGTTCGCTTATTGGACAGGTAGAAAATCAACCTGCAGAATCTGACTTACGGACCTCATG
Source organism: Thaleichthys pacificus (assembly GCA_023658055.1). Classification (NCBI taxonomy): domain Eukaryota; kingdom Metazoa; phylum Chordata; class Actinopteri; order Osmeriformes; family Osmeridae; genus Thaleichthys; species Thaleichthys pacificus. The sequence continues at coordinate 568,524 of CM042865.1, forward strand.
GCCAGACCTATGTACAGAAGCAAATTAATTTGAGCGGAAGTACGTAGGACGGCAGAGCCAGGCTACTAATGATTAGCATTAGCAACGTAATTATTCGTCAAATATCGTTGTAGCGTTGTCAACCTATTTGCAAGCAAAATATTACATTTAATAAAAAATATATTAGCCTTTTGGTAGACTATACAAAAAATTAAGTGGGTCGGTTTTGGGCCTGAAAGCAAAATATAAAATGTCATTAAAATATTAGCCTTTTTGTATCACCCAATATATGATACAAAAAAAAGTGGGCCGGTCTTGCGCCTGAAACTCCCGGGCTGAAAAGTGGCCCAACTCAACTCCGGCCCTGCACACAACCTATGCAAACACAACCTATGTAAATAAAAAATGAATACCTAAACCATATTAAACATTTCAACTCATTGCATTTGACTTCTTAAAAAGCATATGGTGTAGAAGCTAAACTTTCCCCCCAAAAAATAAGGCTAAAATTACCCAATGCAACCAATTATTATTCAGCAAAGAGTAGCTAACAGAAGGTGCTATACGCACACAAAACAAGCTGCACTAAAATAGGTTGTGGAAAACAGTGCGTTGGTAATGGTCTATATTTGAATATGACCCTTCTCTGCTCAGGTGCTTGGGTAAACTTAGGCAAATGAGTGAGCCACAGTGAATTTGAAGATTACCACACCTAGATAGACCCGCCTCAAACTGCTATTGGCTAAGATGCAGGGAACAATAGATGCTAAAGTTCATACTGTAATATTTCCAATTGTTATAGATCACACCACACAAAAACACATGTCAGATGGAGGACACAAGTAAGTACATCTTTTTACCTGTTTGAGAGCAGGAATTTCATTATTTGACATCCACTCCGGTAAATTCCGGTCTGTCATGACTTGGTTTCTATAATCTTCCAGCGACAAATGTATCTGTAATAACTAAAGATTTTATTTATTAATCTACATGAGCAAAAATCTATTTTGTTCTGTCAATTTTCAACGACACCAAGACGAGTCACTTGACGGTTTTTACTTGGTCGTTCAGTCATTGCAAGATAATAGGCCTAGTCTAATGAAACTCTATCTGACGACACATTAAACATCAATCGTAATGTTCGTTTGCAATACCTTGCAATGCCAGGAAATAGTAAAGAAAAGTTAATATATTGTTTGGTTATCCTCGATCGTCGCTACGCTTTCATGGTTCAGTATTCCAAACAGCTGTTGTGGTATCAGTTTGCATACTTCTGGAGACCAATAAGTGCGAGTAGAATGGTTGTTAGATTCTGTAGCTGGCTACGCATCTGGTTAGCATTGCTTTCAGTTGTCATGCCATGTGGCTTGGCAGACATCGAGTTACAAACTGGCTGATTAAAACTATCATAATGGTAAGATAGGAGAAACTAACTTGCAGAAAGATTAGATCTAGGCTACAGTATGTCTGTCCACAACTCCCGCTGTATTTTTCTTTGGTGGTGTTTTTCTGGGTGGACAAATACTGCCCCAACTGTTTCGGAGGGCAAATTGCATGTCTATTTCCTCTACGATCGATCTATATTCAAATTAATATTTGAGGAATAACGTAAAACAGACAAAGATATAAATAATTGTGAAAATGTGTAGATAAAGCAAGGTACAACACGGGTAATAATAAAAGACGCTGACACGCGCACAACACCAGTCCCGTATGTGACGCTGATTGGAGCTGCATTCAAAAACTCGCCAACGCTACTTGTTACAGCAACAAAACAGGCAATAGGGGTTATGCCAGAGCCTGTTTAACCCTTGTGTTATCTTCGGGTCATTCTGACCCATCAGTCATTAGGTGCGTTCGACATGGACTGCGGCTGCATGAAACAACCGGCGAGAGTAGCCGCTTGCAGTCGGGGAGGAGTTGAAAACGGCTCTGTAAAGTCGGACATTCCAGCTTCTCGTGGTTTGCTGTGTTGAGGTCAGTCATGGCCGATCAAGCGCTGTTTGCTTACTTTATTTATAATTAAACTTAGTCTTTCCGTTAGTGAAGAGGCGGACTAAAACCATTTCTTCAACACATTTTTAATTAAATTAAACAGTTTGGTCCGGATTTGAGCGTTGGCGAAACTGAAGGTGTCAGAATAATTACAAAACACGCGTCAAAGTTGTCGTGTGTGAGTCTGGCCAATCATGAAATAGCTGTGTCGTCATTAGAACCCGTGCAGTTGCCAAGCCCCCACCCCTCGCCCCTCGGCTTGAAGCAACGGCCCCGGTGGATGTAGGTGGTATTGCATTTACGGTTAGGTTTCCGACTTTTCCGGTCGTTTTTATTCTATTAACTCCAGTCAACATTTACAAAACTATCTCCCCCAATAATTTTTGTTCGATTCTCGAACCTGGCTCATACTACTAGCTTTTTCATAGAATAATTTTTCCCGATTTTTGCTAAGTTTGAAACCAATCCGAAATGGGTAAACTAGCACCCCATTTATTTGCTTACGTCAATAAAAGTTGCCTGCAAATGTGCTCGCGGATACTAACAGGGCACGAGCACAAAAGTTCACATTGGCCGATAGCCGATTTACATGGAGCTGAATTATGGAAGCAAATCGTTACCAAAATTCAAATGCAAATGCATTTCCAGAAATGCATTTGCATTTTAAGATTGTGGCTGCATTATTTGACTCATAAATGAAATTAGTATTCAATCATCCTATTTGCATTTTAATTTTCTTCTTCAAGAGTGCTCAATCTTTCACTTAATTAAAATGAAAAAGAAATAGACATTTGAGATTTAATTTTCAAAATATGCCCCAGCAAATAGATACCAAAATTCAATTTGAAATGTAAAATTTGAAAATGAAATGCATTTCTGGAAATGCATTTTCATTTTAAGAACGTGGCTGCAAAATCGTGACCACAATTCAAATTCAAATGCATTTCCAGAAATGCATTTTCATTTTCAAGAACATGGCTGCAAAATCGTGACCACAATTCAAATTCAAATGCATTTCCAGAAATGCATTTTCATTTTAAGAACGTGGCTGCAAAATCGTGACCACAATTCAAATTCAAATGCATTTGCAGAAATGCAAAATGAAGGAAAAAGCATTCTGAGCGGCGCAGCAGAGTGACGTCAGTAGCCGCTCTTCTTCAGCTCCCTGCTGACCGAGCTACCCATCTTGTTCGGTAGGGGGCGGTGTGCACATCTGCATTGCATTACATTCAGTGCTTGAAGTGGAGAAAAAAAGGTGCCGGTACTCTCTTGCATTGGCAAATCATTATGAAATTTGAGATTTCTACAGTGAAAAACAAAACTTGGATTGCTGGTACAACAACAATTTATTGTTAGCCTATTTATTAACAACATATAGCCTACAGCCTCGGGAACATATTTTATCAGGGGGGTGGCTTAATGTTGCGGGGCGGCAGGGTCGGACTGGGAGTAAAAATAGGCCCTGGATTTTTATCCAGACCAGCCCACCAGAACCGGCCCCCGTATAGCTACGCTACCACAGCTGCCTGCTAATGCATGCATAGTCTGTGTTTGATTTGATGCTAGTTCGGGAGTTCGATAGGCCTACTTAAAGGCCAACTTTATTTACCTTTATTTGAGCCCAAAATAGTTTTGGGAGTTTTATGTAAAATAAACAGCCGTTTTTTCAATTGACAAAACCATGTCTAGTGAATGTGATGTATTTTTGTCTCTTAATTTTTCAGCCCCATCTTTAAGTTTCTTAGCCTGGTTTTCCATCGTTATATTGTTACTATAGCTAGCTTTCGATGTGTCAGTCCCACTGTTGTGTGTGACTATAAGCTACGACAGTGACACCCGAAGTGCGTTCCTTATATCCAGTTTAGGCCTATTCCATAATTTTGTTTGATTGCTGTCACGGCAGAAAATCCCGCTTGATGTTGGAAATGGAAGCAGGGTTTTCAGTGCTTTAGTGGCGATCTCAGGATAGCCTTCATCCAAAACACCGATAGAGTTGTTGTCTCAAACAGGCTTCATTGAGTGGTAACTATCACTTGTCATGTGTCAAGAGGAAGAGAGCGCATGATACCGCTCAATAAAGCCCACAAACTTGCTAAAAAATTAGTAAACACGTCTTTGCAGAGCTTTTTTGCTCAGGGGAAAAGGCCCGCGGAGAAGGAGAGAATCAGGTCATTTTTCAGAATAAAACGTCTTTCAGACTCTGATAATCAATTAAAAGGAAATAATGTTATTAATTATTTCAGGCTTTTATTTATTACATTATTAACACGTCTTGTTAGATCACGTTATATCCATTAATAGACGTTTGGTTTTCTAGGTTGAACATATAAAACACAGGTCACATTTCGACACTGATGTGAAATTGAAGGCAGTGTGAATTTCGTGGCATTTTTGAATATAAAGTTGACAATAAGCAATGGTAAGTCTGCATTATGGAAGATTTCGGTTACCAAAATAACTATTAAGCTTTCTTTGCCTGGCGAGAACAACGACGGAGCTGTTCATGTTAACAGTTTATTTTATCCGATACAATGCGTTGGAAATCATACTCATATCACGAAGAAAAAAAGCAACATATGTGATGAGTTCCATCTAGAATAGCCCTATATTTAGCCCTATAGCCTATTTCTAAAAAAAACAAGTGAAAGGAATACTATACAGTGACAGAATACATTTCCGTTAAGTTTGCATCATGTGTCTGATTCTTATCGGACTTGTACCCATACCCATTCTGCCCATAGATTCTGCAACTGCAATGCCTTAGCTCACACGCTCGTAACCATATAAATCTATGCTCGCGACTGGTTGTCGCAAAGTATGACGTGTACAGCTAGTTGCAAGCGTGCACGAGGTCTCGGAGCTAGGGAAAAAAAGAGCCATTGTTTAAAGCTAGACCGGAAGACACGGAAGTGGAAAGATGGCCGCGTCCGTATCGCGCTCTCGCTTGCCTCACTGCGCCACTGAGCACTTTTCATAGAAATGAATGGGGACGCCATCTTGGAAGACAAAAGTAGCTTACTCTAGTTATATTAACTCTATGGCAGTTGCTCTTGAGAAAATGCGCTCGGCTACACAGCCGGCAGTTCTCGAATCGATCTCACGGTACTTTGATGGCTACGTCACAGTGACCGGCGCCGTCTCAAGTCGGACAAAAAGTCTAACCAGAATTCACTGTTTCAAGTCAGCCGGCTGCAGCACTGCATGAAGTTAGTTCATGTCGAACGCACCTACTGTGACCCACCGTCGTATTGCGACAACTTTACCGCATACAAAAACAAAGTGAAGGTTAAAAGAAAATGCTATTTATTTGTTTTTGTATTAGGTAAAATTGGGTAAACACAACGATGGTTCGTTGTGAACCTTTGGGTCATGTGACCCGAAGGCAGCACAAGAGTTAAGGAGAGCCTGCCCACTCCCTATTAAGCCCCATGGTACCGAATTTTGTTGCAGTTCCACCAGAGTCATTCATTAGCAGAATGTTAGCGTGTTATGGGCAACAACGACTCACCCTGTAAGAAATCAAAAGGACCTAAGTACTCGTTCATTCAACTTTCTACCTATAATCCATGTTGAACATGCAAAAACTACAATCAAATCGGAGATTTCTCAACAACAATCAGGCGAAAGAGACAAATTTAGCCGTTTAGCTCCATAGACTCCCATTCAACATGCACTCGCTCGCGATCACCCCCAGTGGAACTCTGGTGGAACTGCAGCCAAATTCAGTACAATGGGGCTTAATAGGGAGTGGCAAGCATAGATATATATAAAGACTAGATGTCTTACGGGGCGTTCACACTGCAGCGTTTTTTAACGCTCTGCACCGCTCGCCTTCCCACAGTGCCCCACGCTCGGGGGCGTGTTAGACAAGTTAATACAGAGTTGTAGTTCTCTAAGGTCACTGTTGTTGTCATGGCCAAGCCTGCAGATTTGGGTTCATGTACTCACAATATCGATCAAAATACAGAATTTTTACTAGTGCAAGATTACAGTAGAATAACGTTACATGTTACGCCACCGGTCACTCAACCAGTCGTTTGTAGGCTGGGCTAGCGAGCTAGCAGTGGCACAGAACAGTCACGTAATGTGACGAGACTGAATTTAAAAGTAGGCTATAAAAACACACTAGGAACACTGACGACATCGGCAACCATGCACTATTAGTTTAATGTAATCTTTAAATTCAGGCTCGTCACATTAGTAACTTTGTTCTGAACAGAACTGGGTGTGCAGACACATACGAAAAGTTTCTCCTCCATCTTGAAGTTGTGAAACCTAGAAATGTTTATCATGACCAACGGTTGCTACGTTACAAGAAACAAGAAACCAATCCGATTGGCCAACGCTAGCGTTTTCACGCTCCTCATTTACATAAAGTTGAGAAAATCCAACTTGCAACGCTCCGCTCCGCTCCGCTCCGCTCCGCTCGCCTTCCCACAATGCCCTACGCGAGCGTCAACACCTGGTTTCATTGAAAATGAATTGGAAGCCGACGCCCCACGCCGCCCGCTCCGCTGCAGTGTGAACGCAATGTTACGGCGGAGTCTAGAACGTCCGCACATGGCGGCCATCTTGCTACAGTCAACTCGCTCACCCATAACATTGTGTTGATGCTACATGTACTTTTTAAATTACCATAACTTGCAAAAATATTTACCGATTTTTAAACGGTTTGGTTTGTTATCAACGTCAGAGATGTCGTTATGCCACTGCATACTTATGAATAATTATGTTTTTTTTTTTTTTATAGAATAGAAGTATGCAGTGACATAACGACATCTCTGACGTTGATAACAAACCAAACCGTTTAAAAATCGGTTAAGAATTGAGCAAGTTATGGTAATTTAAACATGTAGCATCAACACAATGTTATGGGTGAGCGAGTTGACTGTAGCAAGATGGCCGCCATGTGCGGACGTTCGACTCCGTTGTCCGGCAACGCGGACGAGACATCTACCCTTTATATATATCTATGGTGGTGAACCTGGAAACGAGTTTTTAGTTCGCCACACAACAGAATAATGTGTTATTAACTACCCATCCAAATTCAAATGAAAAAATAACACCGACAAGTATGTTAAATTAGGCTTTGAAATAGTGAAAAAATCTGCATTCTTCTCTGCTTGAGACTGGGGGGGCGTGTCGCCTGAAGGAGCTGAAGCTCCGCCCCTCGCTGCCTAGTGCCTACCTCCGACCCAGATAATGGACTCTATGTCAAGCCGAACAAAACCGTATATAATTAGAATTTATTTGTTCAATGAATGAAACATACAGATGCATATACATGAAATGTTCCCCTGAGCTGTAACAGTAAAATGGACACCAGAGACAGCAGACAGTGAGCTCTCCAACTAGGCTACTTCTAACACATTAGCTACCATTTCACCAACATACCATCATTCTACACCGAGTAGCCTAATATCAATTTAGCAGTTTGCACTAACTCATAGCAGAGATACCTCTGGAAAAGTTATCTAGTATAATTATAACAAGCACACAGAAGTGAGTGATGAACTGCTGGCGGTGGTGGATGGTCCAGGTGCGACCGGAGGATGAACGGCCAGAGGGGGGATGCTCGGTACGATCCGCGCTGCAAGAGAAGCCGTGTGTTGGTGAACCCCGTCTGTCTCTGGTCCATGTTAAAACTGTCCGCCGTGAAATGGTCAGTGCAGAGGCGGCTGTTGGAGTTTATCCGAAGCTTTCCATGAGCGTGGCTCTTCACAAAATCTATCCACCTATTTTTCCTTTCATTATCAATAGGGAACTTAAATGGCGTTGCAGCGCAGCTGGAGTTCTTGCATCCAGGGAAGATGCAGTTGCGGGTGGTGGGAGACATCCTGGAGCTAGCTAGCTAGCTGATGTAGGCTACAATAACAGTACAGCAGGAGGAGCCATTCAGTGATCTGACGTAGATAGGGCATTTTTTGGCTCCGCCCATTAAAACCTGATCTGAAAACGGAAGAGAAACTGTTTAACTCCACATTTCAGTGTGACAAAGTTTTAGCGCTTTGCACATGCTTTCAGGAACTCATTTCACACGTATATAATGTACTTAAAAGCAAAACATGGAATTTACTTTACAGGATCTTTAAACAGGCTCTGATGTCTACTTGCAACTAGCTGTACACGTCATACTTTGCGACAACCAGTCGCAAGCTTTTGAGCTGGAGCTATGGCATTGCAGAAAACTGTCAGAATGTGGTACAAGTCCGATCAAGAAGCACATGTGAACTTTAAGAAAATCATCAATATCAACTTTTCCAAAAACCTTGCCCCCCCTCCCCCCCCCTCCTTAGGCGAGCTTTCGCGAGCTTCACTCCCCCCCAGGCGAGTTTACACGGCTGTTTGCGCGTCAATGATGCTTCACTCCGTTAACCTGCGCCTCGTCCGTTACTGTTTCCAACGTTAGCTTGGCTACTTGTTTGGCGTTGCCTTTTCAGCGTGAGATATACAATGTGTGGCGTGAGAAATGGTTGAAATGCGTGTGTCACACGGCGAAACCGTGAGAGTTGGCAGCTCTGCTATAATGACGCCGTAACATGCCACGATTAGGCTATAATTACGGTTGCCATGCCATGAGCATAATAGCGTTCATTACAAAATGGTTAAATCTGCTTTAAAATAACGGAAATAAACTCTACAAACAACCGTCATGTATGTGTGCAATCATTTGTAAAACTTGCTACAATAAAGGCAGGCAACTGTAGATTATCAAATCCTTTCTCTTTGTTCTCATTCAGCTCTGGTACATCAGCAATTTGCTGATCGTCCCTTGTTCGTATCCGCGAGCACGTTTCCAGGCAACTTTTCTTGACGTAAGTAAATAAATGGGGTGCTAGTTTATCCATTTCGGATTGGTTTCAAATTTAGCAAAAATCTGGAAAAGAATAAAAAAAATATATGAAAAAGTATGAGCCAGGTTCGGGAATCGAACAAAATTTTTTGGGGGAGATAGTTTTAGATATGTTGACTGGAGTTAATAGAATAAAAACGACCGGACGAGTCAGGTAGCAAATCGGAAATGCAATACCACCTACATCCACCGGGGCCGTTGCCTCAATCCGAGGGGTGGGGGTCTGAGTTCTTAGCCTGGTCCTAACCAGACTCTCGTACATTTCATTTGTACAGAGAGTCTGGCCTTGCTCCATTGACAAGCGTTGACTTCCTTGTAGGCGGGTACTCTGTTGAAGTTTAAAACTATTGGATCTGCCCAGAGCCACTCTGATCTGCCATAACCAATCGCTAGCGTTCGCCTTAGCCAATTCCTTCACCACTACTGTAACAGAGCTAGCTGCCGTAGCTGGAAAATCAAACTTTTCCCGAACCCTGTGGGGAGGAGGGCCACAACATCATGGCCACCAACAAAACTCAGCAAAACTTGTTCTTGCTCCGGCTTTAGCTGTTGGATATTCGGCAGCGTTGCCACAACGGACCGAATGGCTTTCCTCACATCTTTTTCCGCCGCCATTATGAAACTACAACACAAACTAGCACACGACACCAACGTCATCGTTCTCAGCCACTCCCTCTGTTCGCTTATTGGACAGGTAGAAATTCAACCTGCAGAATCTGACTTACGGACCTCATGGCCAGACCTATGTACAGAAGCAAATACATTTGAGCGGAAGTACGTAGGACGGCAGAGCCAGGCTACTGAGTTCTCCCCATATTAGACATTCTCTGTGGATTTGTTTCATAATTCACAAACAAACGTAACACGATTCACAAATGTATTTCCTGATTCACAAATAAATGTAACGCAATTCACAAATGTATTTCGTGATTCACAAATGTAACGCGATTCACAAATAAATGACCCCATTACATTTGTTTGCAACCTGACAAACACGAGTTACAAATCGGAGAACACGAGTTACAAATCCCTGCATTTGTGTGTGTGGATTTTTGGAACTTTACTGACGCGCTTAGATTCACAAATGCATTTTTTCTAAAAGATATTCTCTGCAGCCTATCAGATGTCTCTTCCAATTTTAGCCAATCACAGCTAGCTTGCTAAACGTTAGCCTAGGAAACACTTAAAATGACTAAACATGGATCCTGCCATTCTCAAGGATATTCAATCACGTATGATAATCGGTTTAATAAGATTAACAAGCAATATTTCACCTACATGCTACCAGACGACATTGCTCGTGATCTGAAGGAGACATTTTGTCCGTTATTATGGCAGGTTGTTGAAGTCCACATAGGCACGTTAATGTGATTGGCTAAAATTTGAAGAGACGATCTGATAGGCTGCAGAGAATATCTTTTGGAAAAAAATGCATTTGTGAATCTAAGCACGTCGACAGATCAATGGGGAATCGCTTTTTCTTCTAAAGGCTGCGAATCTAAGCGAGTCGACAGATCAATGGGGAATCGCTTTTTCTTCTAAAGGCTGCCATCCTCAACCTTTTTGGCGCAGAATTCACAGAGATATAAAATTGGAAACTGGAGGCATCTTGTGTAAAACAGCACCATGTCAGCATAGAGCGTACAGATCCGGAAGTGATGATGTCTGTTTTACCGAATACGGAAGTATTTTCCGCATAGGCTAACGGTGCGTTCACACTGCAGCGGAGCGGGCAGCGCGGGGGGGGGGGGGTCGGCTTCCAATTCATTTTCAATGAAACCAGGCGTTGACGCTCACGTAGGGCATTGTGGGAAGGCGAGCGGAGCGTTGCAAGTTGGAATTTCTCAACTTTATGTAAATGAGGAGCGTGAAAACTCTAGCATTGGCCAATCAGATTGGTTTCTTGTAACGTAGCAACTGTTGGTCATGGTAAACATTTCTAGGTTTTACAATTTCAAGATGGAGGAGAAACTTATCGTATGTGTCTGCACACCGACCCAGTTCTGTTCAGAACAAAGTTACGTAATGTGACGAGCCTGAATTTAAAGATTACATTAAACTAATAATGCATGGTGCAGGGTTGCCGACATTGTCAGTGTCCCTAGTGTGTTTTTATACTTTTACATTCAGTCTGGTTACATTACGTGACTGTTCTGTGCCACTGCTAGCTTGCTAGCCCAGCCTACAAACGAGTGGTTGAGTGACCGGTGGCGTAACGTGTATTCTACTGTAATCTTGCACTAGTAGAAATTCTGTATTTTTACACAAATGTTGTGTAAAAGTGGTATTTTGATCGATATTGTGAGTACATGAACCTAAGTCTGCACGCTTGGTCATGACTACAACAGTGACCTTAGAGAACTACAACTCTGTATTAACTTTTCTAACACGCCCCCGAGCGTGGTGTAATGTGGGAAGGCAAGCGGTGCAACGCGTTAAATAACGCTGTAGTGGACACGCACCGTAACCCCTATTCAAGAAACGTGCAGGGCTGAGCATGCTTTAAAGGGGTGTTTGATTGCATAGTCATAGTTGAATAACGACAGTTTGGTGGGTAAAATGAACATACAGTGAACCTCAAAGTCCATTGACACCTCTTTCCTATGCAAATCTCAAAATGAAAAAATTTGGCTGTAAAACGCTAGCTTTTCAACAAAGCCACCGGACTGACGTCAGTCCGGGGACCGCCTTTTTTGGCTCTGGTCTGTATCTTTGTCACGCCCCAAAATTCACTCACTGGTGTTCTTGCCCAGTCCGAGGTAGCGTAGATCTCCGATACTAGTTTAGCTGCGCGCTGCTCTGTGTAGGCTACTTCTAAGCAATTACAAAGGATCACGTTTTGAAGTATAACAAGGATATTGAAAATGGACCACGGTCGTAAATCCTGTGTTCCAGGCTGGACAGGGAAGGCTAACACTCATAGTCTTCCCAAGGAGCCAAACATTCGACAGGCATGGCTGCTGTTTGTCTATGAGAAGATCCCGGCGAAGTTCGACACTCAATTATTCATTAACTCTAAACATTTCACCCAAGCAGGATTTGCTAAGAAGCTGAACCTGAAAAGATGTGCTGTTCCGACCGTACGCTCATCGCAACCGCAAGCTGTAAGTAGGCTACAGTATGATTTTGTCGCTAACAGTTATTAGCAATGCTAACGTCTCCTGTATCTAGCATAGGTAGAATGCTAAATACGTTTACACATCAACATACTTTACTTAGCAAATGACTCTAGCTAGACTAGCTGTCGGCATTAGAAGGGAAGCTTCCGAAAAAATTGCCAGAAAACAAATAGCAGTCTGACCTATTGCTAACGCCTGTCTAGATTATCTATTTGAAAGAACTGGAGAAAGGCAGGTGCTAGATACAGGATACGTTAGCATTGCTAATAACTGTTACCAACAAAATCATACTACAACTTGCGGTTGTGATGAACATAAGGTCGGAACGCACCTCTTTTCAGCAACAGCTTCATAGCAAATCCTGCTTTAGCTACATTGTCCCAGGTTTTCAAAACCGTCCTTGGTGAAATGGTTCACGCAAATGTGTCGAGGGTCGAACTGCACAGGGATCTTCTACGCTACGGTATAGACAAACATCAGTCATGCCCGTCTAGTCAATGTTAGCTAGACTCTAGCTCATCTGCTTTTTATTAACACTGATTTGCAAGGAATGCAAGAACAGCTAGATAGCGAATACACCTAGACTGTAGGCATGTAAACTAGTTTAGCTTACTAACGCAAGAGCATAGGTAGAATGTGTAAGGGATAATGCCCGACGAGGATAATGTACACCCCTGCAGCCAATCAGAATCGAGTATTCACCCAGACCATGGTATAACACCTGATAATGGCCTCCGCGGAACTGCAAAAGCAGTTGCCATAACATGGTACTTGCAACTTGACAAAATGGACCTCATGGAACAATTCATGCAGAGGTCCTTTTGTGACAGGACAAAAAGAGAGCAAAAGAGAGTACCTGTGCAATTTTCAGTTTGTGCACATGCTCTTTGTGACGGTGTCTGTGTTTGTTTGTGTGTGTCTGTGTGTGTGAACACAGAGGAGCCAGACTGTGATCTTAAAACACAAACAGTCACAAGGACCAAAACATATATATATATTTTAAAAGAATTCTATTCGATATTCACGATTCACAGACAGGGCAAGCAACAGTACAACAGAATAACCATTAAAGTTATCATCTCCCTGCAGTTATACTTTTTACTGCTATCATCCACACTTGTGCTGATGATCTTATCACAAGGTAATTTATCATTTTGATTGATGCAGTACAGTACCTAATAAAACTGTGTCATTACTGAATTAACCAAGGAACAACCTTGTTAGATGCAAACTAGCCATGTTATCTAGTTGAGCTAGCTAGTGAGTGGACCTGAAATTCCTGACGAGTGTTGAGAGCTAGCTGGATGATAGGGGACCCCCTAATCTGCAATTCATTGTTGCTACTCTACCCTTACAAAAAAGTATATTAAAGGATACTGTAAGTGTACTAAAAATGGATAGTATACTTTTAGTTAACTTTTGATATACTTTTAAGAAGTATACTTATAAGGGAGTCAGATGGCTGAGCGGTTAGGGAATCGGGCTCGTAATCTGAAGGTTGCCAGTTCGATTACCGGCCGTGCAAAATGACGTTGTGTCCTTGGGCAAGGCACTTCACCCTACTTGCCTCGGGGCAGAGATGGGCAAAAATACATCAAAATGTATTTTGATACAAAATACCCCTCAAATAAATGTATTAAAATAAACTACAAAATACTGGTGCCAGAAAATGTAACAAAATACAATACATGTATTTTGTATTTAAAATATAGGAAATACTTTTTCTGGATTTTCCGTTTTCTAACAATTTGGTATAGCAGAGCATTCAGGTTTGGGCTATATAATGTACACAAAGCTCTGGTGAACCCCACAAAAAGAAAGAACAGTCACAGAATGTCAGTGTAACTAAGCCAAGCTATTAAAATACAACAACTTGATTGATTATGTTACATAATCAATACATACACATAATTTATGTACATATATTTTTATTAATGGGACTTAACAGCCCATAAACTTACAAACGTTGATATATTTATTCATTCAATATTGTCTCAATGATCTGATAATGTTCTTGTGTGATTTTTTAAAGCTTATAATAAATAGTTGTTGAAAATTCAAAATTCTCTCTCTCTCTCTCTCTCAAGCTTTCGTGACGCTTTGACAAATCCATGGGTGTTTTCCCATAGGCATAGGGGAGTGTGTGTGTAATCCACACTACATGCCCCTCCACAGGGATGCTAACACAATAGCAGTGTTGCATAAGTCCTTGATAAAGTCCACTACTGCACCTGGAGAGAGGACCCTCCACCTGACAAGTCACACAGACTCTCCCTCACACACACACACACAAACACACACACACGCTGAGGCATCAGAGTTTGAGTAGGCACTCACTCACTCTCACACACTCACTCACTCACTCAGTGAACAGGTAACTTAACAAGTGAGTTGAGACCCAACCACTGAGTAGCCAGTTTAGTTGCCTTTAAGAACAACTAACTTTTCCAATATTTCTGGGGTTAACCGCCTCCTGTGCGGATTGAATATTATTCCTGCAAACGAGAACAGTCTCTCAACCGGAGCTGAAGAGGGGAGGGTTGTGTTAAATCGAACAAAAAGGAGCTTGATAAGTGGGTACTGCTGAAGAGAAAGCAGGTCTTTTCTGGTGTCCTCCAGAAAATGAAGGGTCTCTAACTCAGCTTTGATCTGAAGACTGAACTCGTGAACTGTTTTTTGATTCATCGAGAAAGTATTTCGAGTATTTTAAATACAAAATTACTCCACTCTAAAGTATTTTGTTACAAATTCCATTAGATTTTTTATCGGCCCTATCAAATACAAATGACAAAATACTCAAAAGTCTTGAAATGTGTATTTCCAATACAAGTAATTGAAATACTGCCCATCTCTGCCTCGGGGGAGTGTCCCTGTACTCATGGGCGTCAGCAGCATTTTGAAAGTGGGGGGGACACATTTTGCCGGGGAGTCTGGGGGTTTCTCCACCAGAATTTTTTTTTAAAGATGTAGATGCAATTTCCCGCATTCTGGTGCATTTACCTTTTTTTTTATTTTTATAAAAAAATATATCTTTCATTGTTTTTCCAAGCATGGTCTAAGTAAACCCATTCGATCTGCAATCTTAAATAAGATTGAGCTTGGTCTGGTGATAGCCAGGATAATGTTTTGGTGTAATACACAGGACTGACACTGACAACTTTGGCACTTTATTCTCCATTTAATGAGAGCAAAAGACTTAAAAGGAGGATTTACACATTATACATTTATTGATGTAGTTTTGTAGATGAGTTTACTGTTTAACCTAGATTAAGAAATCAACAAATGCTGTTCCACTTGTAATGGGTAAATAAAGTATGGTATTTACATTTAGTCATTTAGCAGACGCTCTTATCCAGAGAGACTTACAGTAAGTACAGGGACATTCCCCCCGAGGCAAGTAGGGTGAAGTGCCTTGCCCAAGGACACAACGTCATTTGGCACGGCCGGGGAATCGAACTGGCAACCTTCAGATTACTAGCCCGACTCCCTCACCGCTCAGCCATCTGACTCCCTTATTGCCTAGTGCTAGTTGTACGTAAATAGCTAGCTAGGCTAGCTATAATCATAATGTTTGCAGAAGGATCTTTGTGACTTCATGCTATTATAGTCAGAGAATGTCTCATAAAGGTGCTTTGGCCACTGAAGGGAAAATTTGGGCAACTCTGACTTACTTTTCTCTTCCGACAAAAAATTATGTCCATCTCGAACAGCCGATACCTGGAGTGTAGCTGCTTTGATCAAAGAGTATGAATCTGCGTGCCTGATGAGTCTGTTTGTGTAGGAACCAGGAAAACGCGGAATGGATTACTATTGCTATGGGTATTCCCCCTACTGATAAAGTGGAACGGATTTGATTGTGAAGCAATGGAAAGAATGACAAACAACCTTTTTTTTTTAAGTGGGGGGGACGTGACCCCCCCAGGTTATATTGTGGCGACGCCCATGCCTGTACTTACTGTAAGTCGCTCTGGATAAGAGCGTCTGCTAAATGAGTAAATGTAAATAAAATAGTTCACTTTTGATATACTTTCAAGAAGTATACTTTGAACATAGTTCACTTTTGATATACTTTTAAGTATGCTTTGAAAATAGTTCACTTTTGATATACTTTTAAGTATGCTTTGGAAATAGTTCACTTTTGATATACTTATAAGAAGTATGCTAAGAAACAAAAAAAGATATACATTTCTTCTGGTGTAGGATGTACGTTTTCTTTTATTATACAGCAAAAGCAGTCAAAATACTTTTAAAGTACATTACAAGTTACATTTTTTAGATCCATCTTGTATATTCTAATTATTCTTGTCTAGGAAAATCTATTATGCATTGTACATTGAATCTTTTTTGTTACTGAAGCTGTAACCTTAATTACTGGCAAAACATTTTGAAGCCCTATACTCTTATACTAATAATGATCAATTGGAGTATTAATGGGAAAAAAACAAAAAGCTACTTGAGAGAGAAGCAGACAGAAGGATTGCATTATGCATTTGAAGACTATACTGTCAAACTGACTGAAGAACAAAATAAGGACGTGAAAAAATGAAGATAGCATGGCTCATTGACTGGTCAATTCCCATGATGCAAGAGGCTCATGGGGCCATGACTAATATATTAGTAAATCATAGTAAATGGACATTTATTGACTTTACTTCTTGAAATACTTACATTAATTGAAAGTGCACTTGAAAGTATTCCAAAGTATACTTTGAGGTACTTTAGGAAGTATACTTCATGAACTGAAAGTGCACTACACAGGTTACTTTAGAGTATTCAAAGGTATATTTTGAGGTACTTTACGAAGTATACTTCATAAACTAAAAGTGCACTACACAGGCTACTTTACAGTATTCAAAAGTAAACTTCAAATACACTATAAGTGTACTTTAAAGTGTACTAAATGACCTAAAAAGTGGGCCAATTCAGTTTACTTAGTACAAAAATAGTATATAAATAAGTACATTGCTAGTATACTTTAAGTACCATGGTAATAGTATACTTTTTATACCTAAGTATACTTACAAATTAAACTTGAAGTATACTTTTTCGTAAGAGTACGTACTCGCAATATCGATCAAAATACAAGTTTTACACACATTAAGCAAAAATCTGATACGCTGGCTAGATGTAGCATGATGTCTACATGGTGCATATCTACTATACACATTACTTATGGCTCTTTTTTGCTGTATTTTAATCAGAGTGAAAGATGAAATGTTACAGTACGCGATCGGACGTGAACGCCACTAATAGTGTGCAACAGTCTTACAATATCGATGAAACAACTTTTACACACATGATACAAGAAATCCAATACGCTAGTTATATGTAGCATGTTATTTTTTTGGTATTTTATTCAGGGTAAAAGATTAAATGTTACAGTATGCCACCAGGCACTCAGGGTAACCAGTCGTGTACTGTACCGTCGACGGGGTTAGCAACCTAGCACAGTTACGTTTTGTTACGAGACATAATTTAAAAGTACAAAAACCCACCAGGAGCACCAACAACATCGGCGACCCTGCGCCATGCTTCATTCTTTTTGTTAACATCTCTGTACGAATACAGAGACGTATCAAACAGGACTGGGTATGCAGCCACACAGACGATCAGTTTGTCCGATTGGCCATCGCCCGCGAAAATCGCTCCTCATTTACATAAAGTTGAGAAAATCTCAACTCGAATCACTTGGATCACATCACGTCACTACCCACAATGCACCACGCAAGCGATTTGCCTTGCTCCATGGAAAATGAATGGAAAGCATCACGTTGCTCGCATCGCTGTAGTGGACACGCACCGTTATGCTGCAAAACTAACCTGGTCCGGGGAAGGCTAACTGAAGGCTTACTCTGCGTGTCCACTACAGCAATGCAAATTTCTTGCCATCGCTTGCTTTCCCACAGTGCACCACGCTCGGGGGCGTGTCAGACAGATTAATGCAGAGTTGTAGTTCTCTAAAGTCACTGTTGTAGTTCGTATAACATCATGGCAAAGTGTGCAGACTTAGGTTTATGTAGCCTACTCGCAATATCGATCTAAATACAACTTTTACACACATAAAGCAAAAATCCGATACACTGGCTAGATGTAGCATGATGTTATCTACTATACACACTAGTTTCGGCTCTTTTTTTGCTGTATTTTATTCAGAGTGAAATATTAAATCTTACAGTACGCGATCGGATGCGAACGCCACTAATAGTGTGCAACGCAGTCTCACAATATTGATGAAACAACTTTTACACACATGATGCAAGAAATCCAATACGCTAGTGATATGCAGAGTTTATGTATACATGAGGCTTCCTTCCTGAGGTCAAGAGGTCATACAGTGAGGCCCCTTACAGAACGAATATAGACGTGGAATGAACATGTGTCCAGACTCTTAAGAGACAGTAAGAGGGAAATATGTATAAACAGGACTTACATGAGTTACGAGTACTACTGTATCAATGTACTGATCATGCTAAACCATATAAGGAAACAATTCTGTACATTCTATGTTTGAACATGTCCAGCTAATGGATATAAGAACATCTGGGAGACAGTTGCCCCACTCATGCTGACTACTCTGCCGTGGACGGTCACATGATCCGAGCTCGCTTAATAAACAAAGTGAATCCTTTTCAGTGTCGTGCATCCTTCTGGCCTGCCTTCTGACAGAAAGATTCATTCTATCAGCTAGCTAGATGTGGCATGATCTTATCCACTAACCTTTTTGTATCTTTGTATTTTATTCAGGGTGAAAGATTAAATGTTACAGTATGCCACTGTATGGGCACTCAGGGTACCCTGAGTGCGACCCTGCGCCATGCCTCATCTTTTTGTTAACGCATCTGTATGAATACAGAGACTTATCGAACAGGACTGGGTATACAGCCACACAGACGATCAGTTTCTCCTCCATCTTGAAACTGAAAGCTAGAAATGTTTACCATGGTTGCTAAGTTACGAGAAACCAGAAAACAATCCGATTGGCCATCGCTAGCGAAAATTGCTCCTCATTTGCATAAAGATGAGAAAATCTTGAATCGCTTGCATTGTGTCGCTTCACTACCCACAATGCCCCACGCAAGCGATTTGCCTGGCTCCATTTAAAATGAATGGAAAGCATTGCGTTGCTCGCATCGCGTCGCTGTAGTGGATACGCAGGGTTAGCACGTTGTTACTTAACCAGACATTCCTGTAACACTTTCCAGCTTGATGCCTTTAAAAAAATTTTTTTTACCACTATCAGTTCAATATGTACATTTATAGAAAATCAACTATCAAAAAATAGCCAGGCTCAGTAGCAGACTGGCCATCGGGAGCACCGGGAGAATTCCCGATGGGCCGAAGCACTTCTGGGCCGGAGGGCCGCTTGCCTTATAATTTTTTACTACTAATAAGCGTGGAAGTTCCTAACTAGCATCACATCAGGCACAGAATTTGCATGCATTAGCAGGGCGCTCGCTGTGGTGGCGTATACGGGACCGGTTTTGGTGGGCCGGTCTGGATCAAAGTCCAGGGCCTATTTTTACTCCCAGTCCGTCCCTGGCCAGGCTACTTTTAACTTATGGCTGTATGGTAGTTTGTGATTTCAAATGTTTAGGCTGAAGCTACATATATCTAAATCTAAATTATCCCAGTATAATTATCATAGCTACATAATAGTTAACAGTAGCCTACAATTGCTAAACGAACCTAAATCCATACATCTATCTTCCATTTTTCCGACACAAAAAACATTAAAGAAAATGTGGCTACTGGATAATGTATTGCTTAATAGTATTTATTTAAAACAATGTTAAAAAAAAGTCAATTTAGATGTGTTTAGAAGGTGTGTGTGTTTTTTTTTATCAATCAAGTAAAGGTCTATAAAGGACCTTGACCTAGGTAGCCTATCGTTCATGTCAATCGTGTCATTTCATTTTGATAAAGTGGTGGACGAGCCGTCATAGTACACGGCTTAAAGAGAACCAGAGAATGTCTAATATGGGAACGTTCTTTCGGGGAGAAGTCACGTGGTCGTGAACTTTGCGTTTTGCCGTGGTGGATCGATATGATCCATGATCTACATCTCAGGCTGCTTAAGAATAGAGTGCACCCGCAATAATCTTGATTTCTTGAATCTGACTTGAATTAGTCGGATTGCGTGAACTATAATTGGCCTTTATGGAACCGCTTTAGCCCCGACTGACTTGTTAGGTTAATTCCAAGTCAGCTTTATGTCAGCTTTATGTTCAGCGGCCTTTATGGAACAGGCCCAGTATCGCTTTTGTTCGAATAACTCCGTGAGTTATTTGCCAAATATGTGTCACGTTTTTTCTCATGTTGTGGGGAGAAGGTAGAATCATTTGCATCATACGCGCCAATCTGTTTAATTAAACACTGATATAGGCTAGGTTGTGATTTATTTGGCGTTAAAAAGCTGGGCAGACAAATTTTACAAAAAAGATCATACCTTTTGTAGGCAACCTTGCTGTGCGCTAAAGTAGGCAACCAGTGTTCTGTCTGCTGGTGTAAAATAATTATAAAATCTGAAACTCATTTCCTAATACATGTCTCTTTAACAGCGAGATTTTCTGTGGGAGGGGGGGGGGGCTGATGGGATCATTGGGTTCATTCCGCTTTCTTTACTGAAGCAGCGCCCTCTAAAGTGGGCCTGGATTGGATGATTTTTCTTTTCATTTCATCAGGCTAGCCGCTTTCTTAGCTTGCATCTCAGCAGACGAAAGCGTGATAAGCAAGGAAAAGGGATGCTAAGTAGCCTAGTTTTCAAAAGTTGACGATGGAAATGGCATGAAGCGTTGTGCATGACCTTTAATCAGGACACAGAAACTCGATCAGCTGATGACTCCTGCCGAGTAGCTGCCATTTTCAGGTCATTCCAGGTATCTTTCAAACTTGTCAGTAGCTACAAGCTGGTTGGCAAGCTTAATGAACGAGCAAACCTTATTCATTACAAGCACGATAAATAGATAGGAATGGGGGAATTGCTTCGTACTACAGTGTCAATTGAATTATGATGGCTGATACATGTTCAAGAGGGATGGAAAAGGGTAGAGGAAGGATTACATCAGATTCAATGCCGAGAGGTGCATATCCTCAACATTATGTTCAGCCTGGCACACAGCAGCAGGGAATAGATATTCAAGAGCTTGCCTCTAAACGTGTCGACATACAAAAGAAAAGATTCTATTTGGACGTAAAACAAAGTACACGGGGACGTTTCTTGAAAATTGCAGAGGTTTGGATTGGCAGAGGCCGGCATGACAACATAAGAAAAAGCAAATTGACGCTGTCTATGTCAATGGCACCAGATTTACGGTATTGCCTCGGAGACTTCATCGATTATTACGCTCGTATTGGGTTGCGAGGTACCTTGGTACCCCGGCCAGAGGAGCAAAGCAATGGCCAAAGCCGCCCGCACGATTCTCGCCGAAGACAGCAGGATCACCACACAGCATCTGTGTCACCTACCGGCTCTGCAACCTCGGAGGAGCATACTCATCGGGTCCTGAAAAGTGAATTCATAGAGAGAGACAATAGAAAGTACTATCTGGATTTGAAAGAAAACCAGAGAGGCAGGTTCCTTCGCATCAGACAGACGGTCAGCAGAGGACACGGCACTATGGGTTACTACGGCCAGGGCATTGAACAGACCATAGTGTTGCCAGCTCAAGGGCTAATTGAGTTCAGAGACGCACTGTCGCAGCTGATCGAAGACTATGGCGACGAGAACCCAGATGATCGTGGAAGAGGCTTAAGGAACCATGACGAAACCCCCGAGCTTCCAGAAGCAGCATCTTTTCGCGTGGACAACAAACGTTTTTATTTCGACGTCGGTTCCAACCGGTTCGGTGTATTTTTAAAGATAAGTGAGGTACGGCAGCCATATAGAAACACCATCACCGTTCCCTTAAAAGCTTGGGCTAGATTTGGTGAGAATTTCCTCAGGTATGAGGAGGAAATGCGGCGCATTTTCACCTGCCACAGGGAAAAGAGGACGGAGCCTCGCGAGGACAGTGAGGACCAAGAGGATTGACATTGGCAATGCTAAGGGTTTTAGAGGTGTCAAGGTGGTCTTAAACAATGAAGGAAAATATAAATCTGACTATCATAGAATAAGATGATAAATGAACCTCTATACTGTACTGTATGACGCTTGTCAACGAGCACTTTCACATTGTTTCTCGTGCTTCTCCAATTTCACTCATTTTATATAGGATAATGGCGTCTGTTTTTCCAATGGTGCAAGGTGATGCACAATGAAATGGTAGGCTATACAAAATTCCAATAGATTGTGGTCCAATTATGAAGCATTGTGAAATATTCTATTGTCGTTGCAGTGTCCGTTTAAGAGTCGCGGTGATTAGTGAGCGTATGAGTGCGCATGTGTGTGAGAGTGAGAAATAAGGTATTGCCTACGTTATGACTTCTGTAGTTTATTACACGGGTAGATTTGCTGATGGGTGCTAAACAACGCAGTTCAACCATCGTTACTTTAGTTGTCATGTCCGTCTTCGTCCAGAGTGCAGATTAAGCAAAACTATAGCCTAGTGGACAATTTGGATTCGTTTGGCGTTTGGTCACCTCACAAATTGCTTGAAATAGTGTAGCCTACATGATATAAGGTGAATATTACAATGTCCTCCAAGTAACTATCTAATGCATTACCACAAAAGAAACGTTGTCAATAATTATTGTTGATCAGGCACTGAAAGTTATAAACCAGTTGCTGCACCATCTTATTCCACACCCATAACACTGTTTGAGGAAGGATGTTTTCCAGAGGACCCTGCTGAGCACAGATGATGATCAGGTATATTATTTCGTAACAGCACTCTCTTTGGTCATGCTCTCAGTGATAGACAATAGAAACAATAGAAAAGCTTCAAGTGAACATTCAGAATGATGCCTTGAAAAATCCTTACTTGAAAATCTAGCTATTAGGATCTATAAGAGACTAGTTTGCACTTAGAGATGCAACTTTATTAGTTTGGTTATAAAATATGCCCTTATCAGTCTTGTCACAATCCATCTGACATTCCTTTCATGCATGTCGTGCAAGTGTGACTGATAATCAATTGATGTTTGACGTAAAACCTCTACTCAAATAGATTTTCTTTATAGTTCTCTATAGGCCTACTATATTTTTGTATCTTGAATCATGCCAACAATTTTGTGGTGCTATGAAAAGGAACACGCATCATGACATAGATCATTCTGTTGTAATTTAAGTGGGTGTTCCCAATTCCTACAATGTTAAAAAGTACATAAGACTTGGAGGCTGATGTTAAAGAAGGACCTCCCTGAGCCATTCAGTAGGTTTTGCTTGTTACTGATGTATTTAAACATGGCTGGTGATATTTTCAACTTCCTTATCTTTTCCCATATTTTGGGATTCTTTGTGAAACCACAGGCATGAACAGGCATCCAACTATGAAGCAACTGTGCCAAGTCATACAAATGGAAATACAAACAGGATAGGATTGGACTTCTATATGCTCCTATAATAAGTTTTATATATTTAGCACTGCAAGAACTTCATGTTATCCTGAAAATGGATATTAGAATTGTGGTTTATAGTTAAAACAAATGGATTTGAATTGATAGTTGTATTTTTTTGGCCTAAATACATTGGAAATGGTGTAGGAAGTTATTTATCTATTGGTTTAGTTTTCAAGATGGCAAATCATTTACGAGTGATATCAAGTTAAATGGACTGCATTTATATAGCGCTTTTCTACCTTAGCCGCACTCAAAGCGCTTTACAATGTTTGCCTCTCATTCACCCATTCATACTCACACTCACACATACCGACTGCATCGAGCTACAATGCAAGGCGCCGGCCTGCCCATCAGGAGCAACTTGGGGTTCAGAGTCTTGCTCAAGGATACTTCGGCACATGACCTAGGAGGAGTCGGGGATCGAACCGCCAACCTTGCAATTAACAGACAACCCTCTCTACCCCCTGAGCCACAGCCGCCCCCAAGTTCTCCCATAGAATTTGAATGGCAATGTTTTTTTTTAAATTAATTAGCTGGATATTCATATTCTCCTGGTTGGAATCCAGAGGAGAGATGAACCATAAGCATGTATAAGCAACCTTGTATTAGGCTCATTCAACTCTTAAGTGTATTGTCTGTCGGCAAGCAGATTATTTTTCCTACGTGAATTCTGTTTATGAAATCTTAATTCTTTGGAGAAATATAAAGGGGTACGGTAAACTATAGAAGATAAGGTAAAAAATATATATCCTGATAAGTCCAGTATTTAGATTTTTCAGAGGTAATGGTCCAGTTTGCTTTTGTCTACTGAAAAGGTACATGAAAAGCATAAACGTGTTCACTTTGTGGTATCAAATTTAAAGACGATTTTAAATTGTTCTATAAGGACTGTTAAAGACGTATGGCATTATGGGATAATAAATTAAAGCACAACTTAACTTACTTTCCAACAACATTTTCAACTGTATTCTCCAAAACTCCAAGTTGCATCCTACCAAATATGGCAATTATTTCTGGCCATTATTTAAAATTGCCCTTTTGCACTGTATTGTTGAGAAAAACAATTATTCAAATTTTGGCTTTAAGTGAAGACTTAAATGATGATCACACTAGGCTTATTTCTTGACCGTTGATTATGATTTTGCTTGACATATATTTAAATGGTGTATGGCTCATAATTCTTAAAATACTATTCCAAGAAAGCACTTTTTTAAAGCACTTTACTTTGCTGCTTTAAACTTTACTGACATGGTGGGACCACAAGACACATTGGTTCAAATTGACAATCATGCACAATGTCACATGACATTTATGCCAAATGATTGAAATCCAGTCTATATTGTTTGTTTGGAATCGAACAAGCTCTGTTTGAATATAAGGTGACCTAGATAGTGGTTGTGAAGGTAATAGCCCTTCCTCTTACAGATGTTTTACTTGAACAACTCTGACCCCCTTTGTACTGAGGTCTTACAGTGTTTATATGGGTGTTATACCATTGTTGCATCTGCTTGGATTGGTAAAAAGGTGCAACTAACAATCCATACAACCGCTGCCGTTAACATATTGAGATCTTTTCAAATCGTAAAAATGGGCAATTTAGCGTTATCCGCTTTTGTGTAATATCTTATGATAGAATATGTTGTTTTCAGTTAACTTTTTTGCTTATAACTCATTATCTGTATATCCATCCAAGTAACTTTAGATGATAACAATAGACATTTTAATTGCAATAGTACGCTTTTTCTTTTTTTGCCCTATCAATCATAGCCCCAAATAATGTTATAATGATCTGCATTCATTTTCCAGTACTATTATTTTGGGTACAGTGCATGGGTAAATCTTTTAGATGACCCTTGCACAATTGTAGTTAAATCTCTAGACATAACCCTAACTTAAACAAGCACTTTAATGATGTGCACAAAGATTTGATTGCCTTTATTCCTCTAATATATAAACTTGAGATATAATTACATAGAATCCTAACATATAATGAAAATATTAAATATAGATTTGTGTAATGGTATACTGTTTTATGTATTTGTAACATACCTACAACAGCCCCCCCCCCCCCCCCCCCCATGGATCCAATTAGGACTGTTATTTCTAATTATAGCGTTGCCTACCTTTTAAGCCTTAAACATCTTTACAATTTGATTGTACTGCTTTGTTAACAAGTATGATTTCTATTCTCAAGAGAAGGCTAATTTGGAAAAAGTTACCTATTTATTCCAAGGACAAAATAAATATGGTTTCCTAAATATTTGCAAGGCACAATACACGTGTGTACAAGCATGTTTTAGGAAGTCATTATATAAGACCTATGGGAGTCAGATGGCTGAGCGGTTAGGGAGTCGGGCTATTAATCAGAAGGTTGTTGGTTCAATTCCCTGCCATGCCAAATGACGTTGTGTCCTTGGGCAAGGCACTTCACCCTACTTGCCTCGGGGAGAATGTCCCTGTACTTACTGTAAGTCGCTCTGGATAAGAGCGTCTGCTAAATGACTAAATTTAAATGTAAATATAAGTGCAATGTTAGCGTTCGAAAAACACTGGTAATAATAAGCTTTTTGCATTTAATTCAGATACAAAAAAGGTTCCGGCTTTGAAAACATGACAGCATCTTCACATACATGAGTCATTTATATTTATTTAGGTAGCGTATTGTTAAAATATGGGTAATAAAAACCCTAGGTTGGTTTGTTAATTTTGTTCGTATTTAACATGCCATTTTTTTGCAGTGGGATTTTAGAAGTATAAGTGTTTTGCTAATGATATAACATTTTTATGATGAAGCAAAAATTTTGTGTGTCTTTGGATAAATGTAGTGTACAACATTAGCGTGTCCTATTGTCCTAATAGCATATATAAGTATCAAAACTAAAAAGCTATTCTTCTGTATTTTAGCTCCTTCTTTAACGTGTGTACCGTATTAGTTAATGTTCTACATGTATGGTACTGTATGAGTATTCATTAATTGCCTTGTAATGTTTGTAAAAGGTTGCAACATTTAGAACATCTGAGAAAAAAACACATTTTTAAAGGTTTTGCATGCCAACAGTTGGGTCCTAACATAGAAAAACTATACTAAAAAATGGTGCTATATCATGATATATAAAGGTGCTTAAATGGACTCCAGCTGCATGCATGCTTACAGGATATTTATAGAGTAGAATAAACAGTTGGACTTCTTGTCATATCATTAAATGGCTGCCACAGTGTTATCCCAAATGAAAACAATGTAGATTAACTGTAAATAATATCAATGGACATGACCTCATCTATCTAGACAGACTGTACCAACATTGTACACCAGTAGAGTTTGCAGTTTCCAGTTTTCACTGGTACATGGGAGTTTTACCGATTCAAATAGCTTGTTATGAGACAGTAAAGACACCCCTGCAGACAGAAAATATCCCTCACAAACTGATTTGGAAGTAATTAGTACCAAGGATATTTTAGCCAAAGGAAGTAAAGATCACATATGTGAGCCCTATTTACAGTTATGCTGCCTCTGTGTATGCTCCAAAAGATCTGAAAACAATCTAATGGAAAACCTTTTTTTATGCTAATGATTTTAATCATGTCTTTGATAAGCTTTTACATGTAGCAAAGTTCAGAGATGGAAATGTGATGGCGTGTCTTGGAAAAGTTGATGTTTTGCGTTCTTGGAAAAACTCGAGTTGATTGTCATTTGAACAGTTGTATTGCTTTGGCTGATAAACATGAAAATCTGCGTGTTTAACAGCTATATTAATCATAATTCTTTCAGATTTTGTTGTCCAATAAAAGTTTTACCAAATAAATTGGAATTAGCATTTTTTTTCGTTTTCTTTATGACTAATAATGTGAATAAGTTGCTTGCAGTAAATCTTCACAGGACATGACAAGATATACAGAAAGAAGTGTGAGAAGTGATGAGTCAAGTGACTTTTTCCTCAGTCAAATGATGGACAAAATAAATCGGTTTAGATTAACACAATTTATAAGGTTCAGGTTCCTTTTTTACAACAAAAATATAGCTATATAGAGAGCACTAATTACTTTCATGAACAACATGTCATTTTCTTTTAAGCAAACCCTTACAGGCGTATTCTACTGCGGTCATTTTGGCATATGAACTAAAATGTGCAAGGTTTGGAGGTGTGAGCTGTTGCAGTGGTGGGAACTTCCTGAAAGTCTGCAACCGAAATATATTTGAGGTCAAGCCATTTCCTCCTTTTTGCAAGTGTCCCTCAAACGGCAAAGAATAAATTGCATGTCAACACATCCATTTGTCAGGAGTTTGTCTTTGTGCACAGCAATTATTGAAATGGTAAGATTTTACATTTTCTCCTACACCCTGGTATTTTGCGAGTAGCATACTGAATTAGCATCTTTCTATGTATTACCAAAAGTGGTATCATCAACAGTTTATAATTGATTTGTGATGTGTAAATATGGTAGCATTTTAGAAAAGTTTGTTTGATATAGGCTACACTGTGTATGCATGCTATTCTGTCTTATTATTATTGTTCTCTAGCCTCAAGAACTACAGTTGTCAGTTTGTGTAAAGAGTGTTGAATCAACAACAAATGAACACAAGAAAAGTGTTGACTATGAGTTAAACTTATTACAGCTTATCACATATCCGAACTATCAAGAGTACTATACTCACATAACTGCTCATGTCTTCATTTGTGAACACAATTGAGATATTCGGGTGCGTTTTGTTTAGCTAGCCTTTGAGATACTCCTTCAAATATAACAGAATTATATCAACATCCATACTGTAGTTTGTGGCAGTTTGAGGGGTTGCGTCATAGGTTGTGTCGGAGGCTCACTTTCAGATCTATATCACTTCAGTTTCCAAGAGCTCACTATACAGGTTTTGGAAGATGATCGCAGAAGCATTTTATTCTTCTCTCGTTCTGTTCTGGTTTTTTTTTACATATAGTTATATATAGTTATTTTTTACAATAAAATTATAGAGGTCAATGGTTGAAGTTCCAGAACAGTCATTTTTGGATCTTTCAGTAAAACGGTTAATAGGTGTCAAACGAGCTGAAGCTGAAGCTGTTTGCCCAGACCCTCTACCTTTTTGCAGTCAAAGGTTCTTGGGAAGTGGCCAGTGGACTTTACCCACAATATATTTCTTTACATGGTCATGTGGTCACATGATAAGCAAACAAGCAAATGGAGGTTTTCTGACTTGTCTCTGTCGATATCAGTATGAAAAGTTCAAAGGTAAAGACAGAAAAAAAACACAAATCACTTCTGGATATACAATGCATGACTGGATAAAACCCACATTGCAGCGTCCTATACCCTGTAGACATAGTGAGATACTACCTGGAATACAAAATTCAGTGACTGACTCAAGGGAGAACAAAAAAGTTTGCTGTGAGATCATTTGAAGACTTGGTAGACATTTAAAACATTCGGCATAAAAAATGATGTAATTAGTAATGTAGAATCCACCTTAAAATTATCTTCTTTCAAGAATGTGTTTATGGCATGGGGTAAAACAAGTTCTCTTTTTTCAACAACAGGGAACTAGGTAACTGAAAAGCCTTTGTCTTATAAGTAGGAAATGACATGACCGGTTTGAATATTTGTGAATATAATGATGTGACTCGGAATGGCTGTGACTGAACACTGAAATGGTATGTCTCCAAGGCAGATTAAGGAAACACTAAATGGCACGGCACAGTTTTAAAGTCGGATTTCTTGGACTTATATAATTTATGGATTTTAACAGGATAAAGTTCTGAACTAAGACACCATGGAAAAACCCACTTGTAAGAAAGAGACACTTTCATCAAGGGAATCTTCATGTGCAACACTTACTCCGACTCTTAAGAACTTCACCATTCCCAGAAAAAAGAGAGGAGATGGGAAAGGTTTGAGGAACATCCAAATACGTCAATCACTGAAAGTCTATATATTGTCTGTGAATTATTTGTCAATATAAAAGCAGTTAATAATTGTGTATAATATCTGTGAAATGTTATAATCTGAGTTAAATTAGTTTTAATTCAAACGAATGTTTTGTTCAATTCCATGCATTGTTTCAACAGCTCTTCTTGAATCATGCCCTGAAGAAAGTAGGGATTACAGTTTAGTAAAAAGAATTCTAAGTGATTCCCGGCTAGACCCTTGCAAAGAGATTTCAGTCACTTCGATGTGTGAAGAGGTCAAATTAATACACAATGAGGAGCTACAACAAGAGTTCTCTGAGAAAAGGTGACACTTGACAGATGTTGTCTTTTACATTTAGTCATTTAGCAGACGCTCTTATCCAGAGCGACTTACAGCAAGTACAGGGACATTCCCCCGAGGCAAGTAGGGTGAAGTGCCTTGCCCAAGGACACAACGTCACAGCCGGGAATCTAACCAGCAGCCTTCTGATTACTAGCCAGATTCCCTAACTGCTCAGCCACCTGACTCCTTTTATGTCATTGGTCATCTAAAGTCTTAATTCTGCCAACCTTACACAACCTTACAAGATTACATCTGTACATAATGTTCCGAACCATGGATTCTGGACTGTCTGCAACAAAGACTTATCGTAACACTCAACACTGTTACCTATTTACTACTCCTCTTTATTTACTCTTACCTATTTAGGCTACCTAGAGAGTCAGGTGGCTGAGCGGTTAAGGAATCGGGCTAGTAATCAGAAGGTTGCTGGTTTGATCCCCAGCTCTGCCATTTTACGTGTCCTTGGGCAAGGCACTTCTCCCTACTTGCCTCGGGGGAATGTCCCTGTACTTACTGTAAGTCGCTTTGGATAAGAGCATCATATGGTAATTAAGATGGTCCATTATGTTGTAACTTATAAAAAACTTGAAGAGTGACTTGGTATGGAAATTAATTAAGTTTAATTTCAAAGTTCAATCTATGAAATTAATTTCATAGATTTTTGTACACCATTATCAGTTACCTTTTTTTATTGAACCTTTATTTTACTGGGCAAGTCCATTAATGAGAACACATTCTTGTTTTGTGGTTTTTAGGGCAGAGATGCGTTCCAAGGATAGACATGTCAGAGAAATGGAGGAGAGCTTCTGTTTTTTGGTCATGTCTGATCAGAAGGCTGCAAAGATTTTTCAACAGGGACTAAGTGTTGGGGACTCTGATCAACACTGTCTGGGAAATCCATCACATGGAGTGTATTTGCACAAACACACTGATGTGGCCCTGAAAAATACCAGTGGCACCACACCTGCAGGAAATGTGTTAATCATTTTCAAGGTCAGTTGGAGTTTATAAATATTGTTCGGGTTTGAAAAGCACGGTTTTTGCAGCCAATACTTAAAGGAAACTTTGTTGTTTTGTTGAAGGTTCTTTTAGGAAAGGTGAAAAAAGTGATTCCAAATTTGAGAAAGAGCAACACACATGATCCAGTTGTAAATTACGATTGTCATGTGTCTAGAGACCCTGCTGGACCACAAGACAGCCTCTCTCAACAAGTTATTGGGTCATCCGTAAGTTTAGTTCTGTCCATGCAAAGCTCAACCTTATCATTATTTGCATCAATCATTGATCAAGGACACATTTTTGTTTACAGGTGTTCCTGTTTGACTACAACGACAAACAGGAACTGACCCCCACACCAAGGCAATGCTTGCCGTATGCTGTAGTTTCATTGGCTCCAGCTGTACATTCAACACCATCCACACTGATGAGCATTCCAATTAGGCCAAGGGGTACTGTACATGGAACTTTTACCTATAAGAATGCACTCTCAATGTTCTAATCAAAACTGTTGCCTGTATTTGTTAATATTTGTAAACTGTGAATCTAAGGTCTATTTTAATGTTGTGGTGACCAGCATGTTTGGTGTTTGGGGCAGGTACAAAATATTCAAATCATCAGGCAGTTGGGTAGACTCACCCAAAAACAGTTGATACAATGAACAATTGTTGAACAGTGATAAAATATAAAACCCTTTCAGTTCCAACCAATCCAAGTTAGAAATGGTTAAATATTTGTTTTTACTTAATAGCATAATTCTTTTACTGCAGAACCATGTATAAAAAAATTTTTTTTCACGTTGACAGAATTAGAAGCAAATATGAAGACTTGCACAGTGGCAGAGAGATGGCGAAAGGAACAGAATGCAACTGTAAAATTCAAACATTTTGGAGCTTCCAAATGTGCTGGATACAAATCACAAGGGTTGGAAGGATCTCCATTTTACCAAAATGCAGAACAACCAGTCTCTCATGGCCCTACAAAAGACCCAAATACGTCACATCAAAATGGCAAAGACCAGGCTTTTACCATCCTTTGGTTCATGGGCTCCTCAGTCATGCTTTAGTACTCCATTAGACCCAACACCGCCAGACATTGGTTCGATCCCACTTCTGAACAGTTGTCTATTTCCTCATTCTGACTATCCTCAGTTCCTCTCGCATACTAGACTGACTCAGATGAAACAAAATAATTTACAGTCAAGTCATCAAGTTCTGTCTTTTCAACAAGCTCAAAGCTCACTGTCCATCAACCAGGATCAACAACGGCAACTTTCCGATATACCCACAGCAGCTGTGTTGGAGAAATGTACCACTGTCGTTTATTCTTCTCGTGTGATCAAAGATCCAAGAATGTTAAGACGATTGTCAGGCACTACGCAAACATCCAGTTATGTTGCCTCAGGTGGTCAGCAAACTGAGACAGACACATCGGAGAAAGAATTAATGGAAAAGGCAAAGCGTGATAAACTCCATGACTTACCAAACCAGAATAACAAGATTTTTGCAAATGAATCCAGGAATGTAAAACAATACCACACTAAAGGTAGCTGTACTTCTGCTTCTAAGATAAATGATTCAGTTGCTTCCCCCTCTGTGTCCCCCCAAAAAAGTGAGAATCAGCCATCATACAGAATGCTGAAAATGAAATTTAAGAAATATTCTGCATATCTCCATATGTCAAAAAATGAGAGGGCCACAAAAATCTGGTCTTTAGAAAGTTTGTCATTTGACGAGAAAAAAATACTTTTTGAAAGAATCAATTTCTATGAGAAGTTTTACCAAAAGTACAAGAAAGGAGACCTTGTTCAAAATGACAAGAAAACCAAAGTAAACCATGAGGCATCAAGTAAACCAAGAAGTGAGCATGGCTGCTTAACTTCCCACACAGGGAAGAATTCACACAAACAACATACCAGTTATCAGCATATTTCAAAACGGTCCACAGGAATATCAATCCCAGAACCATCCAAACAACAGATGACACTGCCACTTCAACATTTGACACTGTCACAAGACACAAACAAGAAACAGGAAGATAGCCAAGTAAAAAAAGAGCATTTTAGAGCTGGACCCATCCCAGTCAGTCTCTTAGGACTAAAGGGGGATATCTCATTAATAGATGTGCATAGGTTAGAGCTTGAAAGAACAGCCAAAAGTTTGGATATAATAAATCGAGACTCATTGAACCAACCATCAACGATGTTGGAGCCTTCCACACAATCAACATCCTCTTATTACTCTATCCAAATCAAAAGGAAAGGGGAAGGCCAAGCTAAAACTTCGGGAGAAATTGAATTCTGTGAACAACCTGGAGATAAAGACACACTGCCTTATATTTTTCCACCGGATATAACTGTTCCCTATGCCTCAGCTGGATCCACACATTTTGATCCACAGACTCAGATACAGTCTGAAGTTGTTACTCAAATGGTAGACTCCATGGGGGACAAACAGGACGAGAATGTGAAATCCTACTGTCAAAACTTTGACAGTAGTATGCACAACAGTGTCGTGAGACATCAGCATAAAACAGTTACGGAAGTACAAAACCAAGAGACGGTATCTCCAAGCTCTAAGGGGATTCTACAGGAGATGGAGGAGAGGTCTGATCTTGATCTGATGATGGTCCAAATGCCTAAAGGTGCTGTTTATTCAGGAGAGGACACAAGTACTTCTGAGTACATTTTTGAGAACCACACTGATATTATTGGTATTTGTGAGGAGGTCAATGCAATGGAGACAGAAGTAGATGCTATAAGCACTGTCTGCCCCTTGATTGTGTCAGGCAAAGACCTTGAAAAATCAATACAAACTATCAATATTCAAGACACAAAAGGCATACCATTGTATTCAGAAGTAACTGAGGATCGGAATAGCCATCCTTTGGAATGCGTCAATGATGCCATATACAGCTTTTTGCGTAGTAGATTTGAACTTGGGCAACTTGTTCTCTCATCTGCTCAAAACACTGAGTTTTTCATCTCTAGAAAACATTACTTGAAACCAAAAGATGTCAACAGTCCATTGAACACCTGTACATCCCCACCTCAACCTTGCAACACAAACAAGTTCATCAGAGGTGTGCACTGTAACCTGTGCATTACAATAAAAGCTGACATGGAATGCTCTCCTGGCACTGAATCATGTACTCTGATCCAGAAAACTTTCAAAGGAGGTGTTTTGAAGGCAACCACCACCTACAAGGATAGGCTGAAATCCCACAATGTCAAATTAATAAAAATAATGGCAGAAAAATACAATGGAAAGGAAAATGAGTCTTTCGGGAAAATGAGGGATCATTTACAAGTGATGAAAAGTTCAAAAAAAATCCTCTCTAGCTTTCCGCAAACAGATTTATCAATAGAGTCGCAAACATCTTTAAGTATGTCGCTAAAGAAAAGGAAACGGTCAAATGTGATTAAGAAGAGGAACTCAAAGCTAGACACATTTCCTTTTGAGTTACGAAGGAGTGTCAGGAATAGAAGTAAAGGGAACAAGAATTCTCAATCTACAGCTCACAAATCAGAAATAAACACTTCAAGGACAGCAAAGCCAGTTACCATGCAAGGAAAAAAAAGGGTTATTATCAAGATAATTAAGGATTTTAGGAGGACCAATAGTTGGTGGACATTTAGTCACAGGTTGAACCCAAACCGAATGCATCGCAACAAATTGTCCTATGGTCCTGTCAGATCAGACAGGCAACGAGAAATTACATCTGTAAATAAGGAACTTCCAAGCACTGACTGTTCTGCAAGAGACACATCCAACGGAGAGTTGAAAACACTACATTTCCCTCAACATACGTTGCCTACACTGGAATACGTTGATGTTGCAGATTCAAGTCATGAAAAATGGTTTACTTATGGGAACGTATTGGAGGATGACAAGCCACTAGAAAAAGCATTACAAGAAGGTACCCCTGAGGAAGAGACCAATGGAAATCTTACTTCAGTGACACAAGCTGAGGAGATCACCTCAGTATCTGATATCATGGAGTACCCATTAGATGCTGCCATTGATATTCTTTGTGGCAGTGAGGTAAAAAGTGCTACAAACTTCTGCACACCCAAACCATATGAGGTAATGACCCAGGGTCTATCACAAACACAGAGATATGGTAGAACTGAGGAAGATGTTACAGCTAATCACTCCACCACACCTTCCAAGGAGGTCAAATTAATCTCTCAATTAAGAGATTTCTTGACCAGATTTGAGTTAACAGTTCAGAAAGAAGAAACAAAGTCACACTCTGATAATGAGGAAGAGAATGTGTTGCATATCTGTGAGACTTCGCAAAGAAGTGACTCTGATGCTCAGAAGCAACCAGTTCAGTTAGTTGTTCTTGACAGGGTGGAACTGCCTAATCTTAGACAATTTACATGTGAGCCTATGCTGAATTCCACTGTCAAATCACAAGCAGTAAATGCTACCGAGATTCTAAGTATTGCAACAGAATGCAATCAATTCAAGATCTCAAGTCAGAGTATCAAACCACACATTAGCCAGTTTGATGTCACAAACTCAGAACAAGGGTTGAAAGCAAAAGATTACAAAAATGTGGATTGCATTTCATGCATCAGTCCTGATAGTACTTCCATGTTGGAAGTCACTAAAGGGTCTACTCAGGTCCTGGTGGGCAACAGTAATCTAGAGACAAACTCAGAAATCACCACAAGTGTACCTGCCACAAAACAGCAATGTAACAGCAATAGCAACACAAACAAGTTGAAACCTCAATTTGATTCAGAAGTTGAAAAACCGAAAGAAAATGATAACATGAAAAGACACAATGTAAGGCTTGAAACTTTATTCCGGAGAGACTTTAGTGTGGCAGATATTTCTAACATGCTACAAGACAGCGACAAAGCAACTTCCTTGATTCAACTTATTCCAATGAGATCACACTGTAAAGTCATGCTCCAGTACTTCATTTTGAATTTTGAGAAAATGCAGAATGTCGAAGCCAAACAAATAGTTGTCACTAGAGACTTAGTTCTAGAGAAATACATGGACCGTCCTCCACAACCAGTGGAACTGAAGTATGAAGCATTGAATTCTTTCTTGGAACTGCAGATGATGTTGGAGGCGTGGCAATTTGTTGACAACAAGATGAGATATTTTAGTGGAGAAATTACATTTAGGAGTCTGCTGTGGTATGATCCCACTCTGTACGGTGAACTGTTCAAAGGAAAGGTGGGGTTCCAGCAGCAGTCCTCTTTATATTCATCTTTCCAGCAAAGCCTTGCCACTAATGGCCTAAGTGCATTGCAAAACTACCATATGGCTGTCTCTAAATTGAATGTGCAGCTCCAAAGAGCCCCAAACATGTCTTACTACATGTATCTCAAAAGCAAAAGAGAAAGGCTTGAGGTGGAAGCTGTATTACGAAATCCCACTCACTTAGAGAGTTTCTACCTCTCTGTGCCAGTGTCTTGCATGATAAACTTTGGTGACAATGTGGAAAGTTTAGAGAGGGCCAAGAATGTTGTGAATATCTTTACAGACATTCCAGGTGACCAGTTGGAAGGGGGATTTAATGTGGGAAAGGCAGAGCATCTTGCCATTATGTGCCGATTACTTCAAGAGAAAATCTACTATTTAAAAGCCGTTAAGAACACCATGCTTAGCAAGATATCGTGGATTGGCATGGAACACATTCTGTATGATGCTTCAAAGATAATGGTGGGAAGAGATGTAAAACTATGTGCATCACATGAACTTCTGAGGAAATACAGACAAACAAATCCACACATTGTAATTGGAGTAACAGAATATGGCGAATCATTGTTCAATTCAAGGAGGGCAAATAGCACTCATCAAGTGACAAAGCGAGTTCGTCCAAAACAACAAACAAGAAACTTGCAAGATCAGGTGGGGTCTACTGAGGACAATCACTCTGCACAGGTCAGTTGATTTTGTAGAGATTTTCTTTTGTGCTGTGGACTTGGAGACTATAATGAGGGTCTGCTTTAAATGACCGCTCCCAAAAGTATTCACTGCTTGGTTTATTTTCTAGAAAGCACCTGAGGATATACCCACTGCAATAGCCTTAACATGTGAACCAAGGTATGTACATGAACATTTTGTTTTTTATTTGAATCAAACAGAAGCTCTATTTTACTTCCTGAAAAAAACTTGATTAAATTTGAGGAATTTAGGTCAACGTGTATTCATACTTCAATGGTCTCCTTTTCAGCCCAAAGCCTCCTGATGTTCGCTCCAACAAGACTAAGCGAATAGTGTACCACCAAGTTATCATCCCTTCAACGCATCTCCAGCCTGGAAAACATCAGGAAAAGCTTAATAAAACACAGGTTGTCCATCGAGGTGAGGGGTCATATGATATTCATGGTTTACAGAAAAATATCACTGCACCATTCTCACCCCACATTGTGTCCCCATACCCAGAAATCAGGGCATGTCTTCTGAACAAAGACGTAAAAGAAGTTGATACACTGATGCAATTACCTACTGCTTTGAGAGGGACAGAAACACATCCACATAGACAGTGTCTCTCAAGCTGGCCACCCCATAACAGAACAGGACATGATTCAAGGCAGATGCAGCCATCCTTGTCTCGTGCAGTTAGGGACAGTCAACCCAGGGTGACTATATTCTCAAAAGATCTAAAGGAGCAAACTGGCCTGTCTCGATGGTCTAATCTGCCTTCTTCCCAGCAGCTGCCCTTATCAATGCCACCATCGAGAAGTGCAACACAAATGCAGCTTCCAAATCATATCAGCTCAGTGTGTGAGCCCCCTCCAATAAATTACCCCTTCTTCCTTCTGAATGGACAAACTTATGCTACCGTCAATCCTATCACACCATCACAAGCACATGATAATGGGGCCGCATTTCTTCATCATCATATGTAGCCAATGTTATTTTGCCTGCTTGAAATGATATATGTTATACATCCCTGTATAATGATTTATGTAAGACATGAATGTTTTACTTTCACAGTGTGTAACTCCAACACACAAACTGTACGGTCTGGTTTTAGTAAAGTGTTGCTCTATTGTATGCCATTTTATTTAAGTGTTTTTTGTAATCAATGTTCACCTTTTGTACATAGATACATGTGTTATTGTAGTACAAAA
Organism: Thaleichthys pacificus; assembly: GCA_023658055.1. Classification (NCBI taxonomy): domain Eukaryota; kingdom Metazoa; phylum Chordata; class Actinopteri; order Osmeriformes; family Osmeridae; genus Thaleichthys; species Thaleichthys pacificus. The sequence continues at coordinate 606,307 of CM042865.1, forward strand.
ATCAGTTTAGAAAGAAAAATTACATTCAGTTGGTGAGCTTTTTTATGTAGTGTTATTACTGTTCGTCTTACTAACTTATTGCCATTCTCTCTGTGGGCTCTTCCAGTGATTGTATTCAATGGTAATTTTATTTAGCTGTCATACATCTATGATATTTTCATATTTTGTAATACTCTGTAATCACATCAACTGATAGCCCATTGCATCAGTTGAAAGCAATCTTTGTAATAAAAGCCAATGGGTCATAAGGTCATATTGTTTATTGTTAAAAGGATCCCCATTAGCTGTCACCAAAGTGGGACAAGCTAATCTTCCTGGGGTTCAACAAAAAGAGCAAATAAAAAATCACTTAACAATGATAATCTAAAACAGCAAACATTGTAGACATCATTATAAACATCATCAGAAATTTATTCAGAATAAGTTATTACAGTATTACATTCATTATTACATTCATACAGTAAATATGTCCATTCCCTACTCACAATTTTAAATAGTGCATTCTCAGATGGTACCTGAAAGAGACTTTGCTATTCATTTTACGTATATTCAATGGGCAATTATTCCAATGATTGATGGCACGATAAATAACTGTTCTCTTTAAAGCATTTGATTTCGGGCATGGTAGCATCATCTGGCCATCATCAGCTGTGTTTCTGAAATGTTTTGTTGTATTGAAAACCAGCCTGTTCTCTACCGTAACCATGAGAGTCAATGGTGCATACTGATAGTGTTTGTTTTTATAGGACAATGTAATACGAACTATACTATATACTATACTAACTATACTAATACAATGTAATACTCATATGCTTGGAAGGTCACATGAAACTTGAATAAGGTGGTAAAACGTGTAATAAATGAAATAACCTTTTTGTGAAGGGAATTTATTTTTCCATATCTATCCATACCTGAAAGTGAGGTTTCATTCAACATATTTCTTCATGTACCATGTTTGTACAAGTTAAGTAGTACCACTACCACATGTTTTTTGTCATATGTGGAAGACTGAAAAAAGTAGTGACAGTGGTATGTTAGACCCGCAAACGCAGGGCCGGCCCAAGGCATAAGCGAACTAAGCGGCTGCTTAGGGCCCCTGTGGCTACCAGAGGGCCCCCAAGAGCACATGAAATTACAGTTTAATGTATTTAAAAAATATATATATTCTTCTTTTTTTTTTTTATCGGAAACGATAAGCGACGCCGAGGGGCCCCCAAATCAATTTTGCTTAAGGCCCCATAAAGGCTTGGGCCGGCCCTGCGCAAACGTAACAACATCTGAAGAGGTCCACTGATCAATTAACAAATAATTATAACTATATTACTTTTATACTGTTTTGAATGTTCTGAATATAATAAACAATGTTTGATCTATACCCTGCTATATTAGCTCATGAGAATGTCCAGGAGAGAAATATGCCTATCTTTGAATTATGTTGCTTGAATCATTGATAAACTGTCATTATGCTGTTTACTAAAGCTTGCTTATGCCTGCATAGCCATAAGTTAGTTATATTGTAGGATGTGACTAGGAAATGTCTGTGACACTAGATTGTAGGTCAGAGATCACAATGTTACCAAATGTTATAGTGCCAGGCAACTTTGAACGAGGAAAATAGGAGGGAACGTCAAGGCCATTTGTAGGAGCCCTATCTAAAGACTAAGCAAAAGCTATAAAGCACCACGAATGTGGCAGATTCTTTCTGTGCTTGCAAAGCTATGTTGATTGTCACCCCCTCCAATATTGTGATACTATTTAACTGCTCTTCATTCCTGTATTCTTTGTCTAGTCTTCTGAGATGCTCAACTTGAGTGTATCAGAAACTTGCACCTTACAGATCTGTAATAAATACTTTGTCTTGAACTTGTACTTGGCAATTGACTTCACTGACTTGGTACTTTCACAGCAATAGGGTAGACTATAGACTTTTTAACGTCCCACAAACGTAATAAAAATCTGCAGCTTTCAATGTAATAATCCCACAAACGTAATATGTTTCCCGCAAATGTAATAGCAGTTGCCTACCACAAACATAATATGTAATTTCCTGTAAACGTAATAATAATTTTGTTTGCTGTATTTTGTTACATTTGCAGGAAGGTGACAATCTTCAGCTTTGAAAAATGTAAGAACCTCCCACAAATGTAATAAACCACTAAAAAATACAAATCTGCAGCTTTTACAAGTTCCTTACTCCAAATGGCTTTACCAGCCAATTACATTTTCTTCACACATATTGTCCACTAGGTACTGGCCTGCTTTGACTGATCAAGTGTTTCCATCATATTAATTCTGGGTGTTATGACAAAGCCAAGAGGAAAAAATGGCAGGAGAGGAAAAAACAGTTTCATGAAAGATTTACAACCAATTATTGTAACCCTAAACAAACGTTTCAGTACAAACACCTGCTTACAGTTAATCTATGCATGTAGGCTAAGGAAGTATTGATTGTCAGTAACAGCTGGATATTATTTATTCCAGGGACTCCACCCAGATCATGATTCTGCCACATTTTCATTCGTCAGTGAACACATTGTTTTAGAACATAAAACATTGCTCTCCCAGCTCATGTCCTTGGCCAGGCCATGAATGAGCACTTCAAATTGGCCTTCAGAGACTGTTGTCACTGCCCACTGCTCATGGCTGCCAAATGAGGAAGGACAATGGCAGAAAATGACAGAATTTCTCCGGTAGACACCCTGACATGCAAGTGTGTTCAGCCACTCCCTGCATGTCTGTGTGTTTGTTTTGACCAATTATTAGATAAATAAAAGGATTGTTGATGTTCTTCTAACTTCTATATGCTAACTTTTTGCTGACAATGAATTGATCATTTAATCTTCAACTTTTAGAAATAATTGACTGTTCAAAACTGCCTGGATGAATTTATTGGTTGGTACAAAAATGTATTCATTAATTTAGTCATTTAATCATTAAAACGAAACATTTCCCAATGTTTAAGAACTTTTTAAAAGAAAAATCTGGTGAATTTAAATTGATGTTAGAATGCAGGAAATCATCTGAATTCCCCTCTACCTAAAGATTGCCTAGACCAAAAATGGTTTGTTATATTTTGTAGGATATGAACCGTATTTTTCGGACTATAAGTCGCTCCAGAGTATAAGTCGCATCAGTCAAAAAATGCGTCATGAAGAGGAAGAAAACATATATAAGTCGCATTTATTTGGAAATGTATTTCACAAAATCCAAGACCAAGAACAGACATTTAATCTGGAAAGGCAAGTTATTCAACTACACAGTAGCACACAGAACAACAGGCTGAATAGGTGTACTGTATGTTAACGTAACACATTAACAGTTATTCAGCTACACAATACCATAAAGACAGGCTCGTCAAGTTTTATCAAAAGCTTGGAGTGAGATTCCCCCCCTGTCGAGAGTCGACAATTAACAGCAAGCGAAGCACGGACAATTTAATGCTCCGATAAAAGTTTAAGGTTGTTATAACGGATGTTAGCGATCTAAGGAAACCTCTATTCCCTTGTGTACAGCATGCAGCCAACGAGGTTGTTTTGTGTCTGTATTTTACTTTGGTGAATGTCATTTACATGCTGTGCATGTCATTGTATGTTCATATGAAGCTAAGTGGTCTTTATTTTGTCGTTATACTGTGGGTTTAGTTTTCACATGGATTTGGAGAAGAAGCTTCAAATAAATATGTAGCAAGAAAGCCACTCTTGTGTGCCAGACAGTGCTTCTGTAACGGAGTGAGAACCGTGAAACTCGCTCCTCAGGTATGTAAGAGGCCCCCCGCGTCAAAGAAGAGCTAGCTTTTCTTTGGCGTAGCTGGTAGTGGTCGCGCTTGGCAAGTCGGAGGCCGAGCGTTCAAATCCCGTGAGTGGCGAACTACCTTGTCAGATGGAGCATGGCTACGGCTCTTACAGACCCGTCACACTTCGAGGGAATTATAGTAGCCTACACTTGTGATTTACTTGTGTAATAAATACTGTGTTTTAATTTAACCAATTAAATAACCGTTTTCAGATTTTTTGGTGCAGCGTTAAATCGAGGGCGGCGTTTATTACACAATGTTCATTTTTGGTGCAGCGTTTATTTGAGGGCGGCATTTAATCAAAGATATACGGTAGTTACAGGTAGAGTCAAGAAGTCAGCCTCATTGCTAACATTAGCAGACAAGCTAGCACTAGCAAAAGGTGCCTCCTCTGACGAGTAACTAGCAACCTCCTTTTAAATAAAGCTGTCGATAGAAGCCACACTTTGTAAAAGAGCTGCTCCACTTGCTTCTTTCTCCTGTTTTTGCTTAACGTACCCAGTGCTAGGAGTGCATAGATCCATTATTTTCTTCGCTGCCTGTCTAGGCTACGTTATTTTCTTAATTTTGTCAGCCTTTACATTAAACCCACCCTCCCTTACCATTTCACCAATCGTAAAGGGTATGTCTTCTGGTGGAAAATATTCACATGATTAAATTCGTCAATTTGTCGCGCTAAAACAGTGAGTGTGTAAACATTGGACAGTTGACTTGCTCATTTTAATTTATTTCAGTGCATAATTTATTTCACGTTACACGACATGTCGTGTAACGCAACTGCTATGTGATTGGCTGATTAGCTATTTGTGTTAACAAGCAATTGAACATGTGTACCTAATAAAGTGGCCAGTGAGCTGTACCATATTTTCTAAGTGTGACTATAAGTCTGGTCCTGCGACTTATAGTCAGATTCGACTTATATATCAAAATATATATTTTGCAAAATGTTTGTTTTTAAATGTTAATTCATACTGACTGACATGAACCAACGAGCACCAGCACGTATTGTTTTCCCTGTGTTAAACAGTGTTAAACAGGCCACCGTACATTCGTTACTAGTAACGAACGTACAGTACAGAACGAGTACAAGTAACATATATGCACGAACACACGTGACGGATAAGGTAAGTTGGAAGAAAGCTTGTCTAACATTTTTTATATTTACTCCAGAGAGGCTAGAACATTTGGTAATATAGCCCATTTTTGGCTCATGAAATTGCTCAGTGGCTAGATCCAAGATGGTGCCGATGATGGCTGCCTCGGTCGTTAGGTGCACTCTTTTTTGTCTCATTTTGTCTGTTAATTCAGTGTTCTGCCAAGATTTCCGGGGTTCTCTAACAAGAGAAGTACTTCTAAACATCAGGACTACAACTCCTGTGGATTTATTTCCCACTTTTCTGCTTCCAGCGGCAGAATTAGTGGGAATTATAGTCAAAGCCACCCTCGGCTTTGTCCTAGCAGCGAAGCGTCGTAGGAGAGGCAAACGAGCCGGTGCACTGGTGCGACTCCGTCGGCGTGGGGCACGCACAGCGTTACCGGGGATATTTCTCTCCAACGTGCGTTCACTGAGCAACAAACTGGATGAACTTCAGCTACTGGTGTGGAAAAACAGACTTATCATTCATCTTCCGTTTTGTGCTTTACGGAGACATGGCTGAGTGAACTGATCCCAGACTCTGCGCTACAGCCAGCAGGTTTCAAACTGCTGAGAGTGGATCGTGACCCTGTGCTCTCTGGCGAAAGGCGGTGGTATTTGTTTTTACATTAACAGTGGCTGGTGTGAAGATGTGATAGTGATTCTGCAGCACTGTTCTCCTGGAATCATTTTTTATTAACTGTAGATATTTTTACCCGCCACGAGAGTTTGCATCATTCATTCTGGTTGGCGTCTACATGCCTCCGCAGGCTAGCGTCAACGAGGCTCAACGTGTGCTCGCCAGCCAGATGAAAATCCGGATTCCTTGGTTATTGTGCTAGGCGACTTTAACAAAGGCAATCTCACTCAAGAACTCCCCAAATACAGACAATTCATCAAATGCCCTAACAGAGAAGGAAACACCTTGGATCACTGCTACTCTACAATCAGCAAAGCATGCCATGCGGTCCCCCGAGCAGCACTGGGTCACTCTGACTACGCCATGGTCCACCTGATTCCTGCATACAGGCAGAAGCTAAAGCGCTGTAAGCCTGCTGTGAGGACATCGAAACAGTGGACCAGTGAAGCTATGGAGGATCTGTGGGCGTGCTTGGACTGCACTGACTGGGACATGTTCACGACTGCTACCAATAGTCTGGATGAGCTCACAGAGGCTGTGACATCATACATCAGCTTCTGCGAGGACTGCTGTATACCAACACGCACCAGGATGAGCTACAAAAACGACAAACCCTGGTTTACAGCTAAACTCAGAAGGTTGAGGTCAGCGAAAGAGGCCGCGTTTAGGAGTGGGGACAGAGACAGTTTCAAGGAGTCGAAGAACAGGTTTAGCAAGGCGGTGAGGGAGGCTAAACGACTGTACTCGGAGAAACTAAAACACCAATTCTCTGCAAACAACTCTGCTTCTGTCTGGAGAGGGCTCAGGCAGATTACCAACTTCAAGCCCAGAGCCCCCCACTCCACTAACGACTCCCGCTTGGCCAACGACCTGAATGAGTTCTACTGCAGATTTGAAAGACAATTGGACAGTCCTGAACTACCCCTTCCCACCCAGGAGGCCTCCCACCTCCCCCCCTCTACAGTGACGACTCTCTCCATTCAGGAGGGTGAAGTTAACAGAATTTTCAAGAGGCAGAATCCCCGCAAAGCAGCTGGGCCGGACTCTGTCTCTCCAGCCACGCTAAAGCACTGGCTGACCAGCTGTCTCTGGTGTTTACATACATATTTAACACCTCCTTTGAGAAATGCCATGTGCCAGCCTGTCTCAAGTCCTCCACCATCATACCTGTGCCCAAAAAGACAAGGCCAACAGGACATAATGACTACAGACCCGTCGCCCTGACCTCTGTGGTAAGCGCCTGGTGCTGGCACACCTTAAATCCATCACAGACCCTCTACTGGACCCCCTGCAGTTTGCCTACAGAGCCAACAGGTCTGTGGACGATGCAGTTAACATGGCCCTCCACTTCACCCTACAGCACCTGGACTCCCCAGCATCCTATGCCAGGATCCTGTTTGTGGACTTCAGCTCTGCCTTCAATACCATCATCCCCGCCCTGCTTCAGGACAAGCTCTCCCAGCTGAACGTGCCTGATTCCACCTGCAGGTGGATCACAGACTTCCTGTCTGACAGGAAGCAGTGCGTTAAGCTGGGAACACAAGTCTCTGACTCCCGGTCCATCAGCACCGGATCACCTCAGGGCTGCGTCCTTTCTCCTCTGCTCTTCTCCCTGTACACCAACAGCTGCACCTCCAGTCATCCGTCCGTCAAACTCCTGAAGTTTGCGGACGACACTACCCTTATTGGGCCCATCTCTGGTGGAGACAAGTCTGATTATAGGTGGGAAGCGGCCAACCTGGTGACCTGGTACAGCCAGAACAACTTAGAGCTCAATGCTCTTAAGACAGTGGAGATGGTTGTGGACTTCAGGAAGAACACAGCCCCACTCACCCCCATCACCCTGTGTGACTCCCCAGTCAACACTGTGGAGTCCTTCCGCTTCCTGGGCACTATCCTCTCCCAGGACCTCAAGTGGGAACTGAACATCGGGCTCCCTCATCAAGAAAGCACAACAGAGGATGTAGTTTCACCTGCCAAAGACAATGATGGTGCACTTCTACTCAGCCATCATTGAGTCCATCCTCATCTCCTCCATCACCGTCTGGTACGCTGCTGCCACTGCCAAGGACAAGAGCAGGCTGCAGCGTATCATCCGCACTGCTGAGAAGGTGATTGGCTGCAATCTGCCTACCCTCGAGGACCTGCACACCGCGAGGACCCTGAGACGAGTGAGGAAGATTGTGGCTGACTCCTCCCACCCTGGACACTCCCTGTTTCTTCCGCTGTTGGCCTCTTCAACAAGGCCAAGGGTCCACACTGACTCTAATGACTTCCTGCTTAAAACACCCTGCTTTTTGCACTGCATTACAAAACTGATCTTGTACATTTGTATTTTTTGTAATATTTGTATTTTTGTATTTTTATATTGTAAATTACGGCAACTTATATTTTATCTTATTGTATATTTTATTTAATTCTAATTCCACTTAGTACTGCTAGTTTATGTACCCTTAGTATAGATAGTCCACATATTTAATTTTAGGTTTCTATATGTTTATTGTATGCACCTTCCTGCCAAAGCAAATTCCTTGTCTGTGCAAACTTTCATGGCGAATAAATCCCATTCTGATTCTGATAACTTTGGAAAACATCTAGCCACAGTGGCTGGTGAGCAAAAATGTTAATGTCAAGCGCTGAAACCAAGGTATGCAGAATACCATCTCTGAATGCGCAACACGTCGAACCTTGAAGTAGATGGGCTAAAGCAGCAGAAGACCACACCGGGTGCCACTCCTATCAGCTAAGAACAGGAAACTGAGGCTACAGTTCACACAGGCTCACCAAAATTGGACAATGGAAGTTTGGAAAAAACATTGCCTGGTCTGAAGAGTCTCAATTTCAGCTGTGACATTCTGATGGTATGGTCAGAATTTGACGTAAACAACATGAAAGCATGGACAGTGGCGGTCCTAGCACATTTACCCCCCCCCCCCCCCCCCCAAACACAGACATATGATGTGTCGCGATTGGCGCCCTCTGCTGGTAGTGCGTTTGAATCTCAAGGATAGCGGGAGGGTTAATCCGTTCCTGAGCATGGATCCATCCTGCATTATATCAACGGTTCAGGCTGGTGATGTAATGGTGTGGGGGATATTTTATTGGCTAACTTTGGGCACCTTAGTACCAATTGAGCATCGTTTAACCCTTACGGTTAACTTTTTGCGCAAACTGAAACCGACTCTTTCATCCAATAGGCCTGCAGTACTTGCTCATGGTATGTGGGACCAGGTGTGAGTAGATCACGGCAAGGAGTTTTATTTGACGGTATGCAGTTTTCCTGGTAAATGTGCATATTGACTGCTGAGTTGGTAAATTTACATAATTACTGGGAATTTTGCATAATAATTTTTCCCAAATGGACCAGAACAAATTGACTCATGACAATCTTCACTGCCAATTCAGAACCATATAGTTGAAAGAATCTGGCCTGAAGTCAGCAATCGTGTCAACTATCCAATGAAGACAGCCCTTATGCAATTGTTGGATCAAGAGGAACTAGACATGGACGATGGCCGTGTGAGATACTATGTGTCCAACCTAACTGGCCAGTTGTGCCAGATTGGTCTTACACGGCTGATAGTCTTGGAATGCTCATCGAATTCCAGGTGAAATGAAATTAACTGATCTTCAACAGACATTCTTAAGTTTCAAGACCAACAGTATGTTCTTTATTTTACAGGCAAAGGTATACCAAATGACTTGGCTGGCAGTGGGTGTCTCAACAAAATCCCACAGGAAGTGTTACCTCATTCAGTCAAAGCAGCAGACCTTTACAGCCAACAGCTGGGATCCTCACTGACAAGACATTGTACTTTTGGAGTTGATCCAGTTTTAACTGAATAGGACAAACTTACGGTTAAGAATCAGTTTGCAGAGAAATATTTAGACATTTCAGAACTATTCTCTAGAGCAGTGAACGATGACTTTGCACCATTCAAACAGGCACTGCTCTTTCTCATAACCACAACTCGGCGCAATGTGTAAACAGTAAAAACAATATTGCATATGTGTTTGGGCAATACAAATGTTATCACAAAAGATATGTTGTCAATAGAAATAATTGTAAAATATAACTTCCTTCTGCAAAGTCTATACTAATAACCAAAATGACAATTTCAAGCCCAAACATGTAAATATTCACATTATTAGAACAAGAACTCTGACCACAACTTTTGAACCAATGAAGTAAACTCACAATATACCCATTTGTAAATATAAAAGTGCAACATGTTACTCCTCTTCAGAAAGGGATCTCAGAACAGACAATGCATCTGAAAGACCATTAATTTCAAATATGTTGTTGCCTGCTGTGTTCCCTCTACATTTTGCACAGTGCACAGAGGTCTCCTGCCACTGTTGCACACATGTTTTGCAGCCTATAATGCTTCGGCAACACTGTGTGAAGACTGGCTCCTCAATGAACTCTAAAAAACAAAATGAGGGTTAGGGTTGTCATTCTATATGTGTGTTCACATATGTCCTTAAAGTGTTCTTCACGTATTAGGTGACAGTGTTCTTCTTACTCAACTGAAATACAAAAAAAATGTTTTTTGTTATTGTATCATCCTACATCATGGGCTGTTACACAAACATTTGCATCATCATGACAACGGACAAGGGTGTTTTGTCCCTCGGGAGTTGCCGTAGGCTTGATGCTGACAGCATATGTGAAATCAGTGAGGGCTGTTCGAATAGCGATGTCAAGAAGAGCAGTGGTAAAATACAAGTTATGAAAAGAGACCGCGTCCGTGTCTTATTGTCCACACGATCAATACAATTAGATCTAAAACGAACTTACAAAGAGCTTGGTTACACTACCAAAGTTGAATTAGTAATGTTGTTAGCGATGCTAGCGTTATTTTGCTAGAGCTAGCTAGCCTATAACATTTCACTGGGTCTTGCAGCTGTTTGATTAACTGAAATTATTATGGAATGTTATGTTCTACTAGCCATTTGCCTGCTTTAGCAAGTCACTGTATTTCCAAGCCCTGATAGTGTAACTGAGACGACACCTAAATAATTCCTCTTTCAAGTACTTTCAAGTCACTGGGAGTCAGGTGGCTGAGCGGTTAGGGAATCGGGCTAGTAATCTGAAGGTTGCCAGTTTGATTCCCCGCCGTGCCAAATGATGTTGTGTCCTTGGGCAAGGCACTTCACCCTACTTGCCTCGGGGGGGGGGATGTCCCTGTACTTACTGTAAGTCGCTCTGGATAAGAGCGTCTGCTAAATGACTAAATGTAAGTAATAACCGTTCAAGTGTTGACATTGAGCATTAAATTAGCTGCGGTCTGTAGAGATCTAGAGACAAAGCCACTTTTTTGTCGTAAAAACGGATTATAAACTGCTTCGAAATATAAGCCGCACAAGAAAACTGTAAAATCGGAGTAGGCTACAAACCGCGGTTTATTTTCCGAAAATTACGGTAGCCTACTGACTGTCTCAGATTGTCTGTTATTGGAGTCGAAGTTCTAACATTAACTTACACAGCTAGGCCATTCAACATTCGTAACAAAAATTCAGGAAACCTACACCCAATGCAAACCTTAAAACTTACTTCAAATATTATGCCTTTTTCAATCGCGAAAAGAGCTTGTGGAGCTGTGGAAATATTCTCTATTCTGCTGTCTATTCTTCTTAATTCTTCTGTATCCCCCAACTCTCTTCGATTTGAGTAATGCACCGCAACGCAGCAAAATAAATGCTTCTTTCAACAAGAGGTCAAATGAGATGTCAATCAGCATCAAATTTCCAGTAGCGAATTAAATTGGTGGGTGGCACCCGGGGTGGCCAATCAGATGTCAGGGGTGTCCAGTGCCACCCCGGACACCCCTCTGGCTCCGCTACTGCCAACAGAAGAAAATTAATTTGTAGTTCTAAACATATAGGAATGATATCAACCCTAACTGCCACAGACATTTATGAGACTTCACTATCCTCACAGAGATGGTATAGCAACTACTATTGACCAATCAGAGGCTTTGACCCACCCCCTGACTTTTGATGGATGATGACAGATTAATTTTGCTGCTGCAAGTTACACCGTGGATAAATGAAAGCATAAATAGATTTGAACAAATTAATCCATAAATATATGTAACATTTATGTATTTAATGTCTCATTTAATTTGTAATTATTACATTTTGTATGTCAATTAGGCATTACATTACATTACATTTACATTTAGTCATTTAGCAGACGCTCTTATCCAGAGCGACTTACAGTAAGTACAGGGACATTCCCCCGAGGCAAGTAGGGTGAAGTGCCTTGCCCAAGGACACAACGTCATTTGACACAGCCAGGAATCGAACTGGCAACCTTCAGATTACTAGCCCGATTCCCTAACCGCTCAGCCACCTGACTCCCTTAGACTCCTAGCATTAAATGATAACATGTGTCATTTATTGAAGCATTTATTGAAGCATTGTAATATATATATATTATATGTATTCATGTATTTAAGCATTTAATTATTTATGTATTTACATATTTATTTTTGGCCCCTATAATCCTCCATACCATTGCTGCTTCAAGCTATATTTATAATTTTTTTGTAAAGTGACCAAAAGCCAAACTATATTTCAAACATGCTTACCCTAGCCATTCTTAATTCAGAACTTGCCTGTCCTTTTGTGTTTGTTTTCTCTTCATCAAAATGTCTTCCAATGGCAGCATGGCTTTTTTTGACATAGCTTGTCAAGAACAAGGTTTGACGCCCATTTAAGTATTTTCTTATGCTCCACAGGTGCGGTACCAAAAACGCATCACAATACTGCGGGGGAACCACGAGAGCAGACAGATCACTCAGGTGTACGGCTTCTATGACGAGTGCCTGAGGAAGTATGGCAATGCCAACGTGTGGAAATACTTCACAGACCTGTTTGATTACCTCCCCCTGACGGCGCTGGTTGAAGAACAGGTTAATCACACCACTTTTCCCATGATCTGTTGTGTTTACATTTAGTCATTTAGCAGACGTTCTTATCCAGAGCGACTTACAGTAAGTACAAGGACATTCCCCCGAGGCAAGTAGGGTGAAGTGCCTTGTCCAGGGACACAACGTAAATCACACGGCCAGAATTGAACCGGCAACCTTCTGATTGGTAGCCCGATTCCCTAACCGCTCAGCCATCTGACCCCCATACATCTTCGTCTTTGCTCCAGAATAACATGTCAACAATCTATAATGACGCCGTAACATGCCACGATATTATAACTAATTATATTAGGCTATAATTACGTGTGTCATGCCATGAGCATAATAGCGTTCATTACAACATGGTTAAATCAGCTTTAAAATAACGGAAATAAACTCTACAAACAACCGTCATGTATGTGTGCAACCATTTGTAAAACTTGCTACAATAAAGGCAGGCAACTGTAGATTATCAAATTATTTCTCCTTGTTCTCATTCAGCTCAGGTAAATCAGCGATTTGCTGATGTTCCCTTTTTTGCTCGTCCCCTGTTCGTATCCGCGAGCACGTTCTAGGCAACTTTTCTTGACGTAAGCAAATAAGTGGGGTGCTAGTTTACCCATTTCGGATTGGTTTGAAATTTAGCAAAAATCTGGAAAAATTATTCAATGAAAAAGTTAGTAGTATGAGCCAGGTTCGAGAATCGAACAAAAATTATTGGGGGAGATAGTTTTTGATATGTTGACTGGAGTTAATAGAATAAAAACGACCGGACGAGTCAGGTAGCAAATCGGAAATGCAATACCACCTACATCCACCGGGGCCGTTGCCTCAATCCGAGGGGCGAGGTGTGGTGGTCTGGATGGATTACTACCGGATAGTAGCCTACTAAAAATGTATTTGTCGGAATCATTTTGGCTTGTCGGAGCCGTGTCATTATCATTATTTAGTTGTGTTTCATGGAAACACTCCATAATCGGTAAAGCAGAATTAAATTATCCTGTCTTGAGAGGGCTCTGCCCTGCAATGGGCGTCCTGCTTCCTTCCTTGAATGCTATTAGCCTAGTTATTTTTAAATGTGGAATGTGGTGACGGATTTATTTTGAGATTGTTAAATGCAGTGATAATGCAAGCAGTGCACACAGTGCTGTTTGTTGAGTCACTATTGTGTTTTCTTCTTTCAGGTGTGCGAGGTACTCTGATACTAGTTGGGCGATGTTTTTTGCTGTTAGGACTGTCCTGCTTGGTGGTCTCTTATTTATATCCATGCCTGAGATCCGCAATATCGTCTGAAACCCCGTTATCTCAATGTAAGCAGCTATGTGTAAAATGCATGCATTTATACATTTCATGTTTAGCTTAAAAAACGACTTCAAAAGGCCACATCGTACACATATGTATTTGCTCTATCTGCCTCTTACCGGTACTAAATGTATATAGTATGACACAGGACAGGAACAATATTTAGCTCCTTACAGTAAATAAATGATGTCTCAACCAGATCATGAAGATGATGAAGCCAAACGGAGGCAAAAACTGGTTAGGGAGGAGCAGCAGAATAACCTGAGGGATAAGGTAATTCTTCCGTCAACTGAAGCTATGACAAATCCATGTAGGCCTACAATCGTATACAGATTTGATTCCACTCACTCTTTTTATTGCTCCCTCTCCGGGTGTGTGTGTGTTACTTTCTTGTCGTCTAGGCCCATTCTTATCAAGAGTCAGTAATGAGGCCTCGTATGGAATCTTCATCCAGGAAGCGAGAGGACAGCTTTTACCGCATGACAGGACAGACCTGGAAACGGACAGAAGGAGAACGCCTTGGGGTGAGACTATACAGTCATACTATCGGTTTGTGATTCCAAGGTGGCATCAGAATTATGGCGGTAATGTTGGCAAGGCTTTATATTAAGGTTACATTAACTACATAGTATCTATTGAAAAACTCTGTAGGTACATATGAATGGCTATGTAATCGTTAGTGTTTAGTTACAGGTTATTACAAAAGTGTAAGAAGGCACAGCATGGGGGAGGGGTGAAAGGAGTAAGTGGATTTTGTACTGTAAAGAGGCAGTTAAATATTTTGTGTTACCAAAGCAAAATCCACATCCACTTACAAAGTCCAAACTCCCCCACATCAAGTTACACGTGTGTAATGACTTCTTACACGGTAGTTAATATAACCTTTATCTAATGTTTTGTCCTTGTCATTCAACTATGAAGACAATACTATATGGGCAAAACCTGACCAACCTGGCTTGCAATTGCCGCTTCAATTCAATAGGGTTGAGGTCAGAGCTCTGTGCAGGCCTCTCCTTGTCAAACCATGTATTTATGAACCCCTCTTTGTGCATAGGGGCATAGTCACCTTCCCTTAACTGTTGCCACAAGTTGGAAGTACCCTATTGTCTAAAATGTATTTGTGTCCTGTAGCATTAAGGTTACCTTCACCAGAACAAGCCTAGCCCAAACCCTGAGAAACAGTCGCAGACCAAAATATTTATTCTCCACCAAACATTAACAGTAGGCACCATGCATTCTGGTAGATAGTGTTCTCCTGGCATCCGCCACACAGATTCATCCATCAGACTGCCAGATAATGAAGCATTATTCATAAGAGAAAACATGGCCATTGCTCCAGTGTCTAGAGTAAATGTATTATGCTGTGGTTTTACAACTTAAACCATTTCAGACATGTTGACAGACAGCAATAACAAGGTTTTTCACTCAATGTGTTGTTTGCGTGATTAAGGATGGAGAATCATCGGAACTTAGTGCCCAGGTGGATATGAATGCGACACCCAATGAAGAAGCAGTTAAGAAGAGGAAACTGCCAGAAAGCGCCACCACAGTCCATTCCAAACGTGGACCTCCCCCTGAGAAGAAGGTAAGAATTATGATTATTATTTTTGGTTCAGACTATTTTTATTGGTGGAGTCTGGCAGGATAATGTATCATCAGCCATAGATGTAAATGGTGAAGACTTAAGTTTTTAGTGATATTATGTACAAAATAGAGATGAGATTATTTGAATTTACCATCACCAAAGGCATAAATAATTAATTACCCCTGTTGGTTCTGTATTGGCAAGGTGGTCGTGTTGCCAGAGGAACCAGCAGATGATGCTGAAGAGGTGAGCTGTATGAATACTATTCTCCTATTAACTGCTTTTATAATGGCCTTGGTGTTATCAAAACAAGCATTTCCCAGCGATCTATAAATAGTTTTTCTGTCAATAGAAAAAATATTTAAATAAGCCATATGAACAGATTGCCATTATTTTCCTTTCCTGTACTCTATAGGTTGTGAGGGTGGCTTTGAGATGTCCAAGTGGAAGAACTGTTCACAGGAGATTCCTGAAATCACACAGTTCCTCGGTGAGAATACGTTGAAGACAATTCAATTTTGCTGAGCATATAACATTTATAACATCCTAACATACAGACCTAACTACCATCATAAGGGAATTTATCAATCATTAAAATTGTGTTATTATAATTTCTTTGTATTGTAGATTCTTTTGGTCTGGTTGCAGAAGATTGGATATCACCCAACAATCTACATATTATGCACTTGCTATCCAAGACAACCACTGATCACAGGAAAGAATGTTAGCATGGAAGATGCAGGCATATTGACTCACACAGTACTTAATGTTGAAGAAAGGTATCCTTCCACAACCTGAAGAACTAAGTTTGTGATTGTCTTCATACTGTATGTGCCAAACTATTAATAAGACAACCCAAAGCAACCTGTTGCAAAAATATTGACACCTACTTCGTTCAGATATAAAAGCTATTTTATGTAATTTCTGACAAAATGTACTTTAGAAGTCTAACAATAAATACATTACCATGTGTCACTGATTTAATGTAGTTTACGATTAAAAGTACTTTATTAGTTCAAATACATCAAAGAGGAAATCGCTCCATAACAAATATACAGAGAATGACAGGCAACAGTAAAAACAAAAAGAAAAGGGGATGATCAAACAGTAAAGGATGAGGTCTCTAGACCTGAAATTATACACTCCCAAAATGGAAGCTTAAGCATCTATTCCCAGATGGCATTTGGTGAGAAAAGCATGTGCAATTGTATAAAATAATACCGTAATTCACATGCCCGGCATTGCCAAAGTATATATCATTTATCCAGACAGGGGAAAGCGACTTGTCACATTTTTGCATCATGTACAGTCAATAAATAGATCCTTTTTTTTTTTTACCATCAATAGTGTACAGCAGGCAATTGCACTAACGGCTAGAGAACAGGACACTGTGTTAGAGTTGATACACGGCTATTTGTTTGTGTGTAGTAAATGCTTATATGGCACATTTTGGTCCATGTTAGTGCTCTGATGTTGTAACAGGTCATATGCACACTGGTATATTGGGGCTGGTTGATGCTTGCTGCAGAGGTGGTCCACCGGGCCAGTGGGAGTTTTATAAGAAGTAATCAGGGGTGCGGCGGGTGACATGAGGCTCTCCACGTCGTGGTGCAGGGTCAAACTGAAGGCTAAAGGGGCACATACAAAACAGACACATTAGGCTGATCCAGATGAATGCTATTAAACTTAAAAATAAGGAAATTATATTCAAAGGCCAGGTTCAGAACATATCACAATCTAATCTAGATTGTAAAACCAGGTCCAGAATATACAGATGTAAAGCAGGGAATGTGAAGAAGCTAAGGGGACTAAATATAACCACAATGAGGGACCAATAATGGCTACTTTGAAATATTCTGATACTTCTTGCCTTGATATAAATAGTAGGCCAACATGCTTAGGTTATTTTTGTGACAGTATATAACATGAGTAATTAGTCATCAGCATCTTAAAGGTAAGACAAAGGCTATTCAATAAATATTCTCTGCTCGGTATTATGAGCAGCTGACTTACAAAGAGTATTTAAGAGTATCATCCAGTTCCATTATGGCAGCTTGGTTTCCACAGCGATAACAGTAGTTTGGCGCACTGAAGATGGTGACAACATTGCGATCATGACACCAGTTGTATCCCTGCAAGACAGTATATTTTATTACATTACATTATGGGGGGGAGAGTCATGTGTTGCTTACACAGCAGAATATGTTGCTGGAAACAACTACCATGTCTAAGGATTGGTGATATTACCATATTTTACAAGAATGTTTCCAGACATTTTCAGCTTCTCCGCTAGAGCATGTTAATTTTAACACAGGGGATCACTTAAGTTAATTTAAACTCTAATTTTTACATGTGAATACCAACTCTGGCAGTCCCTTTTTTCTATCACTGAGTCAATCCCCTTTCTAATTTCAAAGGCACCAGGTTCCTCCCTCATACAAAACATTGGTCATATGAATAAAAATAAGAGTGGCAATGCTATTGAATAGTTGAGCAATGTTAAATCGCTAAACTCAAAAACAGCCTTCAGGAATCGTGTATCAGACAAGATTAAAACATAAATTATAGCCGCATATAATTAGATAGGGAGTCAGATGGCTGAGCGGTTAGGGAGTCGCGCTAGTAATCAGAAGGTTGCCAGTTCGACTCCCGGCTGCCACAAATGACGTTGTGACCTTGGGCAAGGCACTTCACCCTACTTGCCTCGGGGGGAATGTCCCTGTACTTACTGTAAGTCGCTCTGGATAAGAGCGTCTGCTAAATGACTAAATGTAGATCAAATTAAATCTTAAGTAACTTTTGACTCACACTTTGGGAACTTAATACACACATATGACTTTACGAATGTCAAACCATTCCATACAGCAAAAAAAGCTTGTAACACAATGAGAATTACACCTGAAGCCTCCTTTTAAAGGACTGGGTATGATCTGTGTATGTGTCCCTGATTATGGATATTACTTACCTCCATGACAAGTTGGTGAGCACGGGAAACGAGGGTAAGACCATTGGCATGGTTGAAGGTTTCAGAGATGTCCTGGCCGAAGGTGTAGCCAGCACCTCGGGGGGAGATGCCCCAGCCTCCACGGTCGTCTGGGTCTGACCATAGTAGATCACACATGGGACCCTGCAATGAACACACGCAAATAGGTGTGGTGAACCTCAGGGAGAAGGACAGTGTGTGTCCCCTCTACTCGAACATCTACATCAGCTAACAATGACATTTTTAAAGTTTAGTGGTGGTCAACGTTTCTAAAGCAGCTAATAGCAGCACTCTTCTTGCACTCTCAGAAGTTAAGTGAATGTAACTACTTCTTGGTTGAATGAACAATAAGAAATATAATACGATGAATGTGATTTGTTCTTGTGAATGTTGAAATTAATCTTAACATGATATAGTTAGGTTAGATTATAGCCTACAGCAGTCACTCCAGCATAGCATGTACCATTCTAGCTCATCTGTCTTATGTGTCTGAGAGAACGTTTGACTGCTAATGACTCCTGGTAGGGCTGGCAATCTGACCTCATGTGGCACCTCCTGCAGGCGGTCCAGAGCTCTTATATGATCCAGTGTGTCAATTGATGGAGACAAGCCACCATGCAGGCAAAATATCTACAGGAAGGGAAGACAGAAGACAGGACTGCTTACAATATGGTACCCACCACTGATTTGCATGCAATGTCTGATGATGGTACACAGTGACAAAGTCTGGTGAGGGTAAAAATTACAAAAGGAAAGTGACTGACTGCCTTACAGTAAGTGGTCACGCTAGACTGCTTTCTACATTACAATGAATGATGTGACACCACAGAACACATAGGGAGTCAGGTGGCTGAGCGGTTAGGGAATCGGGCTATTAATCAGAATGTTGCCGGTTCGATACCCGGCCGTGCAAAAAGGCGTTGTGTCCTTGGGCAAGGCACTTCACCCTACTTGCCTCGGGGGAATGTCCTTGTACTTACTGTAAGTCGCTCTGGATAAGAACGTCTGCTAAATGACTAAATGTAAACACAACAGATCATGGGAAAAGTGGTGTGATTAACCTGTTCGTCAACCAGCGCCGTCAGGGGGAGGTAATCAAACAGGTCTGTGAAGTATTTCCACACGTTGGCATTGCCATACTTCCTCAGGCACTCGTCATAGAAGCCGTACACCTGAGTGATCTGTCTGCTCTCGTGGTTCCCCCGCAGTATTGTGATGCGTTTTTGGTACCGCACCTGTGGAGCATAAGAAAATACTTAAATGGGCGTCAAACCTTGTTCTTGACAAGCTATGTCAAAAAAAGCCATGCTGCCATTGGAAGACATTTTGATGAAGAGAAAACAAACACAAAAGGACAGGCAAGTTCTGAATTAAGAATGGCTAGGGTAAGCATGTTTGAAATATAGTTTGGCTTTTGGTCACTTTACAAAAAAATTATAAATATAGCTTGAAGCAGCAATGGTATGGAGGATTATAGGGGCCAAAAATAAATATGTAAATACATAAATAATTAAATGCTTAAATACATGAATACATATAATATATATATGTATATATTACAATGCTTCAATAAATGACACATGTTATCATTTAATGCCTAATTGACATACAAAATGTAATAATTACAAATTAAATGAGACATTAAATACATAAATGTTACATATATTTATGGATTAATTTGTTCAAATCTATTTATGCTTTCATTTATCCACGGTGTAACTTGCAGCAGCAAAATTAATCTGTCATCATCCATCAAAAGTCAGGGGGTGGGTCAAAGCCTCTGATTGGTCAATAGTAGTTGCTATACCATCTCTGTGAGGATAGTGAAGTCTCATAAATGTCTGTGGCAGTTAGGGTTGATATCATTCCTATATGTTTAGAACTACAAATTAATTTTCTTCTGTTGGCAGTAGCGGAGCCAGAGGGGTGTCCGGGGTGGCACTGGACACCCCTGACATCTGATTGGCCACCCCGGGTGCCACCCACCAATTTAATTCGCTACTGGAAATTTGTTGCTGATTGACATCTCATTTGACCTCTTGTTGAAAGAAGCATTTATTTTGCTGCGTTGCGGTGCATTACTCAAATCGAAGAGAGTTGGGGGATACAGAAGAATTAAGAAGAATAGACAGCAGAATAGAGAATATTTCCACAGCTCCACAAGCTCTTTTCGCGATTGAAAAAGGCATAATATTTGAAGTAAGTTTTAAGGTTTGCATTGGGTGTAGGTTTCCTGAATTTTTGTTACGAATGTTGAATGGCCTAGCTGTGTAAGTTAATGTTAGAACTTCGACTCCAATAACAGACAATCTGAGACAGTCAGTAGGCTACCGTAATTTTCAGAAAATAAACCGCGGTTTGTAGCCTACTCCGATTTTACAGTTTTCTTGTGCGGCTTATATTTCGAAGCAGTTTATAATCCGTTTTTACGACAAAAAAGTGGCTTTGTCTCTAGATCTCTACAGACCGCAGCTAATTTAATGCTCAATGTCAACACTTGAATGGTTATTACTTGAAAGAGGAATTATTTAGGCTACTGTGTCGTCTCAGTTACACTATCAGGGCTTGGAAATACAGTGACTTGCTAAAGCAGGCAAATGGCTAGTAGAACATAACATTCCATAATAATTTCAGTTAATCAAACAGCTGCAAGACCCAGTGAAATGTTATAGGCTAGCTAGCTCTAGCAAAATAACGCTAGCATCGCTAACAACATTACTAATTCAACTTTTGGTAGTGTAACCGAGCTCTTTGTAAGTTCGTTTTAGATCTAATTGTATTGATCGTGTGGACAATAAGACACGGACGCGGTCTCTTTTCATAACTTGTATTTTACCACTGCTCTTCTTGACATCGCTATTCGAACAACCCTCACTGATTTCACATGTTGTCAGCATCAAGCCTACGGCAACTCCCGAGGGACAAAACACCCTTGTCCGTTGTCACATAGAAAGGTCTGCTACAGTAGGCTATCCTCAGGATTTGCAAGCTAGCTAAATGTATACTATATCTAAAATAATTTTGTAGACATAACAATGGATTCTGCCACTAAATGAGTGACTTGGCTTTATTTCTGGACATACTATCCACAACCGAAGTGTGTTACACAATGCTGTTTTGTAAATAAACTATGCACTGTGTTATTTCTGTAACACAGAAATGCTATTATAAATCCCTGGTGCTTGAACTTTTTTGGTTCCATGGATGTTCCAGCACTTATAGACCCAGATTATACTGTATATATTAATGAAAAGAGTGACCCAAGACTCTGGACTAAGGACCCCCTGAAGTAGCCTTGGCCACCCCTTGGCCACCCCATGTATACAACTCTAGTTCTGCCACTGTGTGTTGGGTGTTTTGGCATTGACAAAGGCCATCAAATCTAAATAAAAAATAAAATCTAATAACTGAACGACTTTAATGCTTTGTCTATACCCACATTAGGCTACATCAATTATTTATTTGTGTGACAGTGAAAAAACTTTTACATTTATATATATTAATGTACAGTATTTATTTTGCTCTGTAAGCCAGGGCGGGAACAACGGTGGCTTAGCGCATGCGTGATTCATTTGCAGTCTGGATGCGAAGTGTGTGGGTCTGCTGCTGTCTGCCGTGACTGCAGCAGGGACTGCTGCTCGAGGCTATGTATGGAGAATTATAGGGGCCAAAACTAAATAAACAAATACATAAATAATTAAATAATTGCATGGTTAAATACTTGGATAAATAAATAATTATACAACACAAAGATTAAATAAATGACTAATTATATAATTTAATGCCTAATTGACATACAAAATATATAAATTACTAATTAAATGACACTTAATATGTAAATGTTACATGTATTTGTGTGTATATATATATTTACGTTTTCATGTGTTCCCATTTATTTATTTATACTTACATTTATCCACGGTGTAACTTGCTGCAGCAAAATAAATCTGTCATCCCCCGTCACCAAGTCAGGGGCCTTATTGATATCTTGTGCCCCAGGCACAAGATGTGACCATAATTACACGTGTGCATTCCATAACGTTAAACTTTTGTTGCTGTATTATTTGAGTTGCAACCCTGGCAGTGGCAAACGATCGTGGGAGCAATATAAAACCATAATTCAAAACGGTAAGTAGCAGTAGGCTGCACTTGCACATATTTTAAGGCCAACAAGTACAAGGCTGAATTGCCTGAGTCAGTCCCTTTTGTAGGATATTGGTATAGCTACACAGGGCCTATACAACAATGAAATTGCTTGCAGCCAACAGGAAGAAAAATAAGGCAAAGAAAACTGGGGGGGCCCTCCTCCACAGGACTTCACTCCTGCTGAGGAGCTGGCCCTCTCCAGCTATCAAGGTCGCCCCATGATGGAAGGAGTGGAAGGGGGCATTTCTTCAGACCCTGGTGGCAGCAGCTCGGAAACCCAAGCATATGTATGTTTCAAGTAATCTATGTGACCATGTTCATTCAACAATTATTTATGAATATTGTAGGAGTGAAATGTATTACTGTTCTCTGCAGTGACAGGAAATACAGTGGTGTTGCTGCCACCACCCACTGTTGTCCCACTGTGCCATACAGAGGTAACAAGTGAAACTAATAGTCATACGCCAGTATGTATGCCATATGTGGTTGCTGAATATTGATCAAATATGCCATTTACTTTCTCAAGTGGAGGTCCTAGATGATCAGGAAACTGTGTCTGCCTGCTCAGAGAGCATTTTGGGGGTACACTTTTGAGTTTTATTAGGGTTAGTGTGTGAACGTGTGGCTGTGATTGAAGTAATGACTTCGATTGTAATGACTTGCTAATGGTGGTGGTCTGAACATGAGACACAAGTCCTTACAGTGCTCATTTCAAATATGACTCAATTGATTAAATTGCTATGGTGTTAAACTCAGCAGGAAGAGGAACGTATTCCTCCCCCTGAGCCTAGGGCCTCCACTTCAAGGCAAAGACAAAGACACAAATTATAAGCAATGAACCTTGAAACACAGTAGTCAAATGGACACCTTCAACTTTCTCCAAGTGTGCCTTGCAAAGGGACAATGTTCTATATTTGTTTCAGGTGTTTGTTTAAAAAAAAACAAGGCTGGCTTTTCTGTGTTCCTAGGGAAGGGAGAACACATAAGGATGTATTTGTTAAACTTTTTTCTACGTTTTGGTCTTTTTATACCTTTTTGTGGCTTTTTTGTTGTGCATTTTGAGTCTTTTGTGAGTCTTTCTTTCAATGTCCTATTTATTCTTTTTGAAAAATGCTATAAAAGTGAATGAAACATCCAAATTCAATGAAAGTAGTGAAATGATCATTTATTTAACTTGTGAAGAGCATTGTATGGTACCATACACATTGTTCTTTTTGGTTTGAAATGTTTTGGTTGAAAGAAACACACATTTCTGATATGGAAATGATTGGATAAAGGCGCAAAGCAACCCAAGGACAACAGAATGGGTTAAGGGGAGACACTCCAGTGAATAGGGATAACATATCAACATGAAACCCCCCCAGTTGATAACTAATATTAGGTCAAATATGGTTTTCATTACTAGTTTCCTGTAAATGTATGTTTAAATGAGCAAATGATGCATTAAGTTGTAAAATATGATATAATGTGCATACATTTCCAGAACGGAAATCAGAACATTGCATGAAGACAGAATGAAAATCCTTGTTTCATTTTTTCAACATATTAGAGTCCAAAGTTTTTACAAATGGCACTTTGGATATCTCTTTTTCATCACTCCATTAATCAGAATATGGTGGCAACAGCCATTGTAGAAAATCCTTTGCAAATTGCACGGCAGACCGTGTTCTTGCTCAGGTTCTCCGCATCACCCACACTATAAAAGTAGGTAGCGAAATAACGAAACGTTATATATAGTCTGTGGGACTGAGCGCACGGCTTCGATGCGTCGCATTGGCAACATACGGCTCAAGAAGCTGGCAAAGATACGTAATTCCCTCTGCTGAGAATCTATATCTTTCATAAAGATACTCATGAGGGAATGCGAAAGGGTTTTGTCGGTCTCTAAATGTTTTGGCTCTTCTGAGCGCACCTCTCACTATCCGCGCACCGAGCTCCACATGATCTTCTATGAACGGTGACGGCATTATCCTCAAGAATGAGTTAGTGGGCGGGGCTTTTATACCGGTTGATCTCTGATCTCCAACTTAACCTGCTCCCGACCAGGTTAGCCGTTCAGCATGTGTTACCATGGCGATCTACCCCGGTAACAAGTGATCCACCGTCGTAGTACAGAAAACCCTGGGTTGAACCTGAAGTTACCTCCCTAACGCCAAATCTTGATTCGTAGTACAGGCCCCAGGAGTCAGACTCCCATTGAAATGTAATAATACAAACAAAACCAATAGGGTTCTTCCTACCCTAAGGAATCCTAATAATAATAATGACAATATATATATATTATGAGCTATAGTCATCACATTTTTGGTATTACAGAACATTACATGTTTTAAGATGGTTCTGTAGTAGCTAAATTCCTATCCTAAAATGAGAAAGGATGTTTTACTAAATGCAGTTAACTTAGGAATCCTAAGTTAGGATGGCATAGACCCTGTCCTAAATCCAAAATAACTGCAAAAAATGGCAGCAGCCCTAGGGCTGCCATACATAACAAACAGCTGTTTGTTATGTATGGCAATGAAGATGGGGAACATGATTAAAATAGGAAATTTTTGCACGGAGCTAAAGGCAAGGTCGGAAAATGAACTTGCCTTCGTCAATCTGTCATTCATTTCCGTGTTGTTATCGGTGATTATTTCATTAGAACGTTTGTTGTCTAGCCCTTCAATCATTCAACAAAATAATATTTATTATTGAGGATGTTACATAAGTTGCGGGTTAGACTGCAGTTGGTCTATAAATACGTAGCCCAACATTATCAACATATTGTCGGCTGACAATGATCACTTTGTTGTCTCCAGTCAAAAGTAGTATAGCGACCCGGCAAAGGGAGTTTTGGGTTAGCGGGTCAGCCTGTCAGTAGCTATGTTTACACACAGGGACATCATAAACATTCAAGGATCTGGGGGGTATTCCATCAACGTAGATTAAGGAAAAGCCAGGCTTAAATATACATTTCGCTTACAGTGAGAGTTCCGTTCCATTAAGGTGGCTTATTCTAGTTCTAGCTAAGTAACCAAGGTAACTTATACTTCAGAACCAGCCTGCTCAGTGTCAGGCTAAAAGTCTAGCTAAATTGAGCTGTTTTGTAGTTCCACTCTAGTTCCATATGAGGCAGGGCTCGAGAGTACGAGTATTTCACTTGCATTTGCGCCTAAAAATAGGTATGTGCGAACTTGAAAAATGATTTACGAGCACATTGCGCGAGTAACGGGCTGTTGTCAATACACGGAACAACAGCGCGATGAAGTGAAGCATACCATTGATTTCACATGAAAAGCAAGTGACTGCACGATGTGAACATAGCATGATGACGCGCTTAACTTTATGCAAATGAGAGTGACGATTCGCAACCGATGGGCCAGAGCCATATAAAAGACCCGTGGACAACGTTGCCGCGACGTTGTACCTTGGTCGGCTGGTTACGTTATTTTCAGACCCGTGGGCAACGTTGCCGCGACG
Organism: Thaleichthys pacificus; assembly: GCA_023658055.1. Classification (NCBI taxonomy): domain Eukaryota; kingdom Metazoa; phylum Chordata; class Actinopteri; order Osmeriformes; family Osmeridae; genus Thaleichthys; species Thaleichthys pacificus. The sequence continues at coordinate 632,270 of CM042865.1, forward strand.
TTGTACCTTGGTCGGCTGGTTACGTTATTTTGGTACCATGGGTTAAGTTGCGGTTAAGTCGCTCTTTGGTCGCAGGACAACGGATCTCGAGTGCATTATAAGTGGTATATCCAGAGATGGAGAGATCACACTGGACTGCTCTCAGTTCTGACACTTTTGCAATGTAGCCATAGTCTACATGAATTTCAATCACACACAATATTAAATGTTGCACCCAGCACGTATAAATGTAGACAATGCATGTAATTCATGTGCAGCTCAGCCCCAGCATGTCATTGGTCATCAATTTTCTCATATGCAGAAACATAGCTTTAATAAATAAAATACTGAATTTGGAATATAATTTAGTCTTTCATTCTTTACTATAAACATGTACAAAAGCAATCAATGTGTGATGTGTAACATGATTAAGCAAACATTCTTTGTATAGCACACCAAAGCTGTATGACACACAATGCAAATTTGTGCTCCAATAATTTTGTAATACAAAATTGTTAAATGTGACCAAAAGGTAAGCGACTCTTAAGAGTTTCATTTCCAAAGACAAGTCATCACAAAATATTACAATTCTTCCTTAGCAAACCTGCCCCTCAGTCTACCCCTGAGCAACAACTTTGCGCATGCCCATTTCAACGCATCGCTGAAACTGGGGTTTCATAAGAGATTTTGCAGGGGTTGAACCGTCTTGTACGCATTGGATTTCAACTGGAAATGAGCTACTTCAAAAGTGAGTTTCTTTACAGAAATAGTTTTAAATATATAAACATATTTTCCGAAATTGGATGGGGCATGCTATTACGTATATGTTTGAAATTTAGGCTATTTAGCCTGTTTATGTGCTATCAGATTCACATTGTTTACGTTAGGATTTCGCTAGCTACAGTAGAGGATAAGCCCTCCAGAAAGTTATGTTGAAATACTGAAAATGCATAGGCCTACATGTTATCAAAGTTTAGCGTCTCACAAATCACCCACAAAAGAATCAGTGAAAATAAATGTTCAGAACTGTTAGAAAACCTTGTCCCAAAATAGTTTATTTAGCCCGGAATTTTCAAAGACTGTGGAGCTAGCGTGGCTGATCACGTTTTAATCACAGTCGGTCATGGCATGCACAGCAATGGTGTCTATAAAAGTATCATGTCACTAATTTTTCCAATTTGTACATGACATCTGTTTTTGGATAAGTTTATTCGTTTTAACCTTTACTAAAGGTTAAAACGAATAAACTTAACTCACTCTGGTGGAAGCGTGATGCGTGAGTTCTAAATATTTCCGACGCACGCAACTCACGCATCTATGCGTGAGTTCTAAATATTTCCGACGCTTCCACCAGTGATTTTTCCAAAACGGCAGCTAGGTAGCTTTAATTAGCTTCCGTTACCTAGCAACCTAGCATAATACTCGTAGCAATGCTACTACCTGCTAGTGTTACTTGTTAGCCTACTAATTGTACATTTTGAAGCCATACTATAGCGTTTGTCATATAGTTTTTGTCTATCGGAAAATAGACAAATGTGCGACGCTACGCTGTGGGGCCCTGCTTTCGAACGATCACATATGTGCAATGCTACTCCTTTAATATCAATATGCTAAAACTATGTACATAAACTACATTCCACTTTCATTTCTGTACAGATTATTCTACCACCGTCACATGGCCTAGCACTGTGTCCCTGGGAAATTATGGTAAAGTAATGAATGACCGTTTATAACAGTGACAATAATTGTATGAGCCATGGCAACCCTGAAGGTTATGTTTTGAAGCAAAAGCATGACTTTTGCATCACCAGATGCCATACCCCTAGGTGTCAACTCTGGTCTGGTGGAGGAGAACCCATTGGGGGCCCAGGAAAAAAGCTTGCAGCCAGACAAGTGCAAATATAAGACACTCAAAAAAATACTCAAAGCTTTTCAATAGCATTGCCAACTCATTGTAAGGCATACCTAAATGGTTCTGATCGTGGCAGTGGGATACATATGTCAAAACAACAAATGTTGTCATACTAATGCTTTGTATACAACCATTCAAGGTAACATTTGTTATTTACATCAATGTTACAGCTAATCTAGAAGAACCACAGTGTATGCCAATCATGCAAACTCTTGTTAACTCGTTTTACTTGTCTTTAATGACAGACACATTACAGGTTATGCTCCGGAAGATGGAGACATTGGAGGAGAACCAGCGAGAGGCTCTACTATTCAAGCGACTACAGGGCAGACACACTGAAGAGGTGCCAGTGATGGACCTACAGGTGGCCCAAACTGCAAGGCTGAACTCCAAGACCTTGAGGAGCGCCTTAAAGGGGTGATTGATTGCAAAACCGATTTTACCTTGTCATAGTTGAATAACGACAGTTCGGTAGTTCGTCTAACACGTTTTGTACATTGATGGATGTTAGGACAACAATTGTATTGTCAATGGCCTTTTGCAAAATGGAATAGATTAAATGTAATGTTTTGGGTCAAGTTAACTTTACATTTAATCCAAACTGAATAAAAGTTACATGTTTTTTTATAAATAAAAAGGGAAGATTTGCTCACTGACAAAGGAAATCAGATTTTCCTGGGAACACTTTTGTTGCTGCTCCGTGCTGTTTTTGGACTTTGAAGAAGTTGAATTTGGACATAGAATATGATCAGAACTTTGAAAAAAGTATCCACAACAGTGCCTCTGTCAGTTGTGTGTCTATGTAAACTGCAAAGGTAGCGCACATGCCCTCCAATTGCTCACTATGATTGCCTCAATGCACTTTTTAAAACATACAACAGTGCTGAAAGCAGTAATTTAGGTGGGGGGAGGGAGGGTTTGGTTTCTTGCACGGGTGTGATTGTCTTTTTCAGCTGATACCGTATGGCACTTTTGGCCTTGTTTGAACACACACTGGAGCCCCGTCTTGTAATGTTTCTAATATATATTAAAGAAACTTGGGTTCACTGAAGATTTATTAACAAAGTAGCAACTAGCAAACTCGGTCAACATGTGCCTCCAGTTTGGTGTGTGTGTCTTCTACTAAAGAACCTGCTGCTATGTCGTCAAGATTGTAGGCCTACAGATCACAGAAGAAGAAAAAAAAGCTAGTCTTTGCTGCCCTCTGGTGTTCGGAAGTAATAAACACCCCCAATAGTTGCACATCTCTCCCCCTCTCTTTTTCACTTGTGCCAATACGCATAATACGGCCGATCAAAGAAATTAGTAAATGGCTCGTTAAACCGTTTGTGTTATATGGTTATTCCGTAATTCCAAAATAAAACAAAACAAAGGTATCCTATGGAGGACTAAAAGTGCCACAATGAATTAAATAAATACACCATTAAATAAATTAATACACCATTAAATAATTACTTAAATGTGTCATGAATTTATTAAATGTGTCATGAATTAATTAAAATAGGAATTAAATACATGTGTTCTTAAATATGTCGTGAATTAATTAAACTCATTTAATGTAAAATACATATAATTATTTCACTATTTAAATATTTCATGGTACATTTCCCAATGCTACATTTCCCAATGCTACATTTCACAACGAGTTGTGTTGCAGTGCTTCATTAATTGTGTTATCTGTCAAACTCGCCCATCAAAGTCAGTGGGTGGGGCTAGCGCGAATCTAGTCTAATCCATTGCGTTGGTCTGAAGTAGAGTGCCTGGATAGAGACGATGGAGGATCTTCATGAACTTTCTAGGGAGTTGGTGAGAGACATTTAGACTTAGCTGAGGATGTGGAAGCAGAACCTGCTGACCCAGAGCATGTAGCGAGTAAAGTAGAGGAACTATATTCTATTATATTCATAGATTAACTTTGTCTGAATAACAGAAGACTCGTAAACGGGAGCCATTGCGACATCTGTTGATAGAAAAGAAAATCGCAGACTTGGAATGCAGGAAAAAAATGGCAGAACACATATCTGGCAGCAATTTAACAGTAAACAGGAGTAAAATAGCCTTAAATTAGCTTTTATTTGATCGAGTGCAAAGATACAATTTTCCTGGACAACTGCCAATTGAAAAATCGAATTTACAGTTATAGTTAGGATTGTTTACGTTAAGATAAGCTAGGAGGTCTGAGATAGGATAGTACTCAGCTATGAGTTCATGAACTGCTTCTGTAATAGGAAGATAGGATCCTATCTTTTAAACTTTAGGACAAGCAGTTATGATATTTTTCTGTTTTGAGGCCCCTGGTTCTCAGGTGACAGAAGTGTGTAGACAATGGTATGACTCCATTGACGGATCCAATTAACAGTCTGCAGGAAATCCCTTGTCAGCAATACTTGCTCCACCGGGGTATTTATTCGGTCTAAATACATCACTTAAGCCGGCTTTACTCTTTAAGGCCAACTTCCAAAACCAACTGCAAAACCAACTGAAAAACCTTGCAAAAAAATTACAATAATAATGCAGGACTTTGCCCTAAAACAAAAATTACGCTGACATCTCTGGTTAGGAATTCAACCAGCCATTGACCTCTGGGATGTTGATTTAAAAAGCCACTAACCTTTAATGCTACAAGCAGTGTGACTGTTTCCACCGAGTAGTAGCCTCTGTCCACATAGTCTCCCATGAACAAGTAGTTGGTGTCGGGCGACTTCCCCCCGATTCTGAAAAGCTCCATTAGGTCATGGAACTGGCCGTGCACATCTCCGCACACCGTGACCGGACAGCGCACTTCCTGGACATTTGATTCTTTGGTCAGGATCTCCTTGGCCTACACCATAAAAGAAACAGGAGGAGTGAACAAGTTATAGTAAAAGGTGTAAAGTATCAAATATACCCAATAAGCATTGCAAAATAAGTGTTTCCTGTCCTCTTCATTCAATAATGTAGGGGAATGTAATTCACAGGCATTTTGTACATACTGCTTATTAATTTTAGACTACACTTCTGCATGAGCCAATTACATGTAAGCTGGAAGTTGCTGTTTTAGGATGCTGAACGAAGCGCTCCCACTGCTTGGATGACATGGATATGATTGTTGATTGAAATTAATTGACACGCCTCATTCAAAATCTGTGCATATTCCCTGCACATACTAGACAAGGCTGCTCCTCCATTTTATGCCTGTATAATGTGTATATATGCATTGCAGCTAGCTAGTCTGGGATACATTCATTGCTAAGGCAGTTATTGTATTGACTAGCTAGCTAGCTACATATGGGTCGCCCACCACGTCAACAGCAGGCTAGCTTAAATTAGGACTGACACATTTTAAAATGTATTTTGAAAGATAGTATTCACAACTAACTGGCTAGCCATCTTTGGCTTTCTACTAGGTAATACTAATGGAATATGAGTGCGCTAAACAGTTAGATCTAGCTCTTAGGCTAACATTCTTAGGCTCGTGAATTAACGTGAAGTAACCTGCACTACGAGACTCCGAGCAACCAGCAAGTGCTAGCAACTGTACTGTACTGTTCTACACAAAATCCCTTCGTTCTCACCTTTTCACAAAGCGTTCTCACTTGATTCTCTGATAGCTGCTTGCATTCGTTAAGTTGTTCGACCCATTGATCTAATTCCTTGGTAAATACTTTGTCATCCATCTTAAAACAGTTTGGCAATGTTGGTTTTGATACAAACAAATGTTACCCCCCCGGTGCGGTGGAAAAGGCTAGCTAGCATTGACGATGTTCTCCACAACGCTCGACGTAGCTAGCGTTAAAGGAGGTAGCACTGTATTAGTGACTATAGTTAGATCATTAGTAGCTAGCTAAAAGCGAACTAGACTAACGTTAGCCTAACCTACGTAGCTATAACTATCGCTCTCTAACTGGAAAACTAACTTGTTATCTAACAAGCAAACCAAACTGTGAATTAAACATATAATATCCACTACTCAGCATTTGTACATTAGTGTGAACTAATGTAAACAAACTAACAAAATACTGTACAGCTGGTGTAGTGAAGCCTCTGTTTCATTGTTACTGCAAGCGTATTTGCCTCTACCCCAGCCCGAGGAAATGTAGCCTGCTCTATTTCTTAACCCTCCTATTACGTTGCGGGTAGGGTTGCCACCTTCAATACAGAAAAATAAGGGACGCCTGCCGCGGGCGGGGCAGTGGCAGTGGTGGCAAATCACAACTTAAAACATGTTTTCATAAAAATACTAGGATTGATACATGGACATTATAAAAGGATATCTTCTATTGAAATCAGTGTGAACAGATGCGTCTCTCTAGTATCACAACTCAAGTGGTCAAATCGTCCTAGCTGAATACACAGCTATGAAGATAATAACCATAGGCCAACCAAGTTTGACAGTGAGACCACAAAAAAAGGCTTTTAACGGTCACATGACATGAAAACTTCACTTTAGGAGGTTATTTAACATTAATATGAGTTCCCCTAGCCTGCCTTTGGTCCCCCAGTGGCTAGAATTTTCAATAGGTGTAAACCAAGCCCTGGGTGTTCTTCTCCACCTTTGAGAAAATGAAGGCTCAAACGCTCGGTTTGAAAATCTCCTCTTTTTGACGTCACAAGGAGCCAGGCTACCGCCCTTCTCTCTGCTGTGCCCGCCCAGATAATCCGGCCCGCCCATGAGGAACTGAGCTACGATCGTGCAAGGGCGAGTGCAATATCATTTTTTCCTGCAGAGACATCATGGCTAGCAAACGAACGAAGCTTAACAGTTGCTCAGTGCTTGGATGTACAAATCAACACACAAGTCTTTTTGTAGTTCCTTCATCCGAGCCTCTAAACAATCAGTATCTTAATTTTATTTTCGCTGGAAATGCGCCTACACAACTTCTGTTGTAGGCGCATTTGTTTTGTATGTCTGCGCCAAACACTTCAGCCACGACTGTTTCCTCAACTTGAGCTAATACAAAATTGGCCTTGCTGAAATTAAATTCTGGATCAGTACTAACTCTCCTACGTCCAGCTACTAACCTCGGACAAGTAAGTTAACGCTATATCATTTTGTAGCTTTACTGTATATGGTTACCTAGCTTGCTACCCTTAGAATGTGGCTGTAACATTAGCTCTGCAGCTAACAGCTGAGTTAATGTCGCTATGGAAAGGTAGATAGCATCAAGTGTTGTACACTTCTTTGTTATTTGGATAACCGTTCTGCTGTTGGTGTTATGGCGCGCGCGATATCCACCTTTCCCCTCATTGAAATGACTGAGTGTGTACCTCTGCAAACCAGGGTTATCAGATGAGAATGGGCAAATTCGAGGCATCTTACAGCAACGGGGTTACAGCCATTGCGATACATCCACTGTAAACATTAGCGCATGGTGCCGCCCCTCCGCTCCTCATTAGCATTTAAAGCTACAGACACCAAAACAGCGCGTTCTGAGGAAAGCTCCTTGTGGGACTGCTAGTAGTGGCTGTAATTCTGCACCAAGGCTGAATTTCGGGAAAGACACTTCTGATACAGTATTAGGGGACCACTAAGGCCTATATAAAAGCATCCAATAACAGCATGTCATGTGACCTTTAACATCAGTGGACTAGAAGTAGTAGTGTGCAGTATTGAAGCATGTCAAGCCTACTTCCTTTTATAAGTGTACTTCTTATTACGCGGGGGGTATCTGGTAGCCTGGCTCTGCCCTCCTACGTACTTCCGCTCAATTTAGATTTTGCTTCTGTACTAGGTCTGGCCATGAGGTAAGTAAGTCAGATGTCTCCGGTTAATTTTCTACCGGCCAATCAGCGAACAGAGGGAGTGGCTGTCGTGCGAGTTTGTGTTGTAGTTCCGTAATGGCGGCGGAGACAGATGCGAGCGAAGCCATTCGGTCCGTTGTGGCAACGCTGCCGAATATCCATAAGCTAAAGCCAGAGCAAGAACAAGTTTTGCTGAGTTTTGTTGGTGGCCATGATGTTGTGGCCCTCCTCCCCAAAGGGTTCGGGAACAGTTTGATTTTCCAGCTACGGCAGCTAGCTCTGTTACAGTAGTGGTGAAGGAATTGGCTAAGGCGAACGTTAGCGATTGGTTATGGCAGATCAGAGTGGCTCTGGGCAGATCCAATAGTTTTAAACTTCAACAGAGTATCCGCCTTCAAGGAAGTCAACGCTTGTCAATGGAGCGAGGCCAGACTCTCTGTACAAATGAAATGTACGAGAGTCTGGTTAGGACCAGGCTAGGTATCTGGAGCTGCCTCCGCCATTCTTTCAAATCGACTCTCCGCCAAGAGACCCGCCCTTCTCTGACTCTGGCCGTGAACCTGAAAAAAAAAACGATCAAACCAACAATGGCAGCGAGTATTACCCAGTCAGGGGCATAATAGGACGCGTCTTCACAGACTTCGGGTGGGATGATTTGCATGGGATGCTGCATTGAAGACAACTCAGAAAATACGGGACAAAACCCGTCCCGTATTCAAAACGGGACGCGCTATTTTATTCTCAAATACGGGACGATTACGTATTTTAAGGGACGGGTGGCAACCCTAACTTGCGGGTCAATTTGACCCATTTCCACTTTTGAGTTGTCTAAAATACTAGTTAACCTCTCCTTTTCACCATGAAATTAAATGACCTTTCCTCATCAAATACTGAAGATTTGCGGATGCAAAAAGATTTGCATCTGCAGAAAAAGATTTGCACCCGTAAAAAAGATTTGCATCTGTAAAAAAAGTGTTGGTCAAAAATATTTCGCATAATACAACACTTTATGGATGTAAAACTATTTGTACCGATGCAAAACTATTTCTGCGGATGCAAATCTTTTTCTGCGAGTGCAAAACTTTGGCCGTGTCAAAATCGGGTCAAAAAGGTGTCCTATCAGCACATTGCTTGTTGAGTAGCCAATCAGAATGCTGCTCACCGACCATCCAATAATGGGACGACTTTTGTAAATATTTACTTTTGTAAAGAAAATACATTAATTTAATTATACCATGAACAATTTCTGTATAATAGCCTACATTCTACGCAAATTAAAAACTCTTAAAAGCTCTCTGTATCTATTGTAAAATGCATTGCCACCACCAGTGTTTCGCTACATTTACCAGTACAGTCAATTAAAAAAAAAAATATATTTTGGAAGGCCGCAATATATCAGACAACCACAAAAAAATCTTAATCCAATCCAAGTTCAAAAGGATACGCTTTTGAGCCCACAAACTCCACTAGAATAGTTTATTTAATGATCGCATAAAGTAGCCCACGTTACCTTATTTTCCAACTTGTGACCACTTATAACTGAACCTAGTCAACCGTCAGCTAGCCTACCTTTTTCTTCCCATATTAGTAGGCTAAGTGTTGACATTAGCAGCTACCACATGAACTAAATATGGAACTTAAGAAACTCTGGGACGCACGCAAAGGTGTCTTACATGTATGTAGCTAACTATAAGACGTTATTGGCATGTTCCGTGATGTAATTAACCTGTAATTAACCCACCTGTGTCACTGATGCGTTCGCCTCTGGCTCCTCCATGTTGACTGACTCCAGAGAATGTGCCGTGCTATAATCTTTTGCCCCATTATTGGATAGTCAGTGAGCAGCATTCTGATTGGCTACTCAACAAGCAACGTGCTGATAGGACACCTTTTTGACCCGATTTTGACACGGCCAAAGTTTTACAGTCGCAGTAAAAGATTTGCATCCGCAGAAAAAGATTTGCATCCGCAGAAAAGTTTTGCATCCGTAGAAATAGTTTTGCATCCGTAAAAGTGTTGTATTATGCAAAATATCTTTGACCAACACTTTTTTTACGGATGCAAATATTTTTCTGCGGATGCAAATCTTTTTTTGCGGATGCAAAATATTATTGACCCTAATTTGACTTCATAGTTCTCAGCCACTCCCTCTGTTCGCTGATTGGACCACCAAACTAAATTTGGTTTACAAAAACCGACTAATATACCGAAATCCCAGACCTAGTACAGAAGCAAAATGAAAATTGAGCGGAAGTACGTAGGAGGGCAGAGCCAGGCTATGCTGTACATAGTTAGCTAGCACAACATGCTAGCAGACACTCAGGACCCTCCCCCATCACCAGGGCCGGAGTGGGGCCACTTTTTCAGCCCGGGAGTTTCAGGCCCAAGACCGGCCCACTTTTATTTTTTGAATCATATATTGGGCTAATATTTGTTGGAATGCTGCTTCAGTTCTTTGAATCTTTATTCAACTTCTTCATATTCTTCATAATATTATTCTATTTCTTCTTGACACCTTTCAGCGCCTTCAAATCTTCAGCTATTAAAACCGTTCAGCTATCAAATAATTCAGCAGTTTCAGGCTATGACTGCTGTGACTTTTCAGCTTTGTACCCCTTATGCTTGAATTAATATAAATCAATATTCATAATATTTTTAACATGGTTTTCCAATTGAGTTTTTTCTCTCTTCTTCTTTCTTTTTTTCTCTTCAACTTTCAAATCCTTCTTCTTCCTCAATCTTTCAGCTACAGCCACCATTTAAACTTTAAAATGTTGACAAAACCCAATTTTTTTATTTTTAAATTCAGCTTTTTGATATCTATTCAACTTGTTTTAATATCACTGATTATGTTTCATGAGTTTTTCAAACCGTTTCTGAGATTTACATGGGTGTGTATGTGAGAGCCTAGAGTGCTGACTGAAACGCTTATACCTCGTTTCCACCAAGGCCGTGCCAGTGCCGGAGCCTTTCAGCACCGGCCAGCGTTTCCACCAGTTCCAGTACCAAAACTGAACGTCATGGAATATTGTGACATGCTACTATGGTTACAGTTGTGAGTTATTCACGAGCAACATTATCCCGAGAAAAAACATGGCGAACAGAAAAGTACTCCTTTCTATGATTGTAAACATCGTGTTCAAGTTGATACAAATTCAATTTGAAAGCTGGCAACATGTACTCAACATGGGCAACAGGAACCATAGGCGGAGATTGGCCTCCAGACGAAGGGTGCGTAAACTACGTAATTGTTCAGCCGTTACAATGTAGCGTCCGGCTGTTTGTATGTTAGCCTACTTAATGACCAGAGAAATCCATATGAATATAACATTAATTAGAGGCAATTGATTTTGTTTAAAAGCCTTGCCTAAACACGGTATTAATGTAGGCCTCACGTTTCAATAATAGGCTAAAAGAAACGATGACACCAATATAAAAATGTTATGCTTCATCTTTCGTTGTTTTAGATGATATGGCACCTCAGAAGAAGATCTCCAATAGTTTGGAGACACCCACGAACGAGCCATTGGTGGGATACCATTGTGCCAACATTTAGTCGTGCTCAATTCATTCAGAACTTCAGAGTTTCTCCCGAAGCCTTTGAATATGTATGTCGCCGCCTTAAAATCAGACTGGAAAGAAGGGATACTAACTATCGCATGTGTATACTGGTGAGGAAGAGAGTTGCCATCGCGCTTTGGAGGCTGGCTACCAACAGCGAGTACAGGACCGTGAGTCACCTTTTCGGCGTAGGAATTAGCACAGTCCTGCAATCGGTGACGGGAATTCTGTGACGCTGTCATTGCCGTGCTTCTTCCGCAGCACATACCAGTCCCGGATGGCAGAATGCTTGAGGAAAAGGCTAACTTTTTTAGAGACAGATGGGGTGTGTGGGGGCCATTGATGGTAGCCACATTCCTATTATTGCACCAGAGGAGGACCCAGGTGACTACTTCAACAGAAAAGGATGGCACTCAATTATTCTACAAGGAGTTGTGGATGGTAAAGGTCTCTTTTGGGATGTGTGTGTGTAGGGTATGAGGGAAGTGTTCATGACGCCCGAGTACTAAAACAATCTGAGTTGTGGGAGAGATTGGGTGATGGACAGATCTTAAGCACAAACAAGGCTACCATCTCAGGGCTTGACGTTGGACACTTCCTGATTGGAGACCCTGCCTATCCACTGCAAAAATGGCTTATGAAACCATTTGCAGACACTAGAAGACTAACGCCAGAGCAGCACAAATTTAATTACAGTGTGAGTAGGGCACGGTCAGTTGTGGAGACTGCCTTTGGACGGCTTAAAGGAAGATGGCGGTGTCTTATGAAAAGAAATGACTAAAGTAGAAATGGTAAAAAAAAATGGTACTGACATGCTGTGTGTTGCACAACATTTGTGAAGAGTATGGTGACCGCTTTTCTGAAGACACAGACATTCACATGAACATGCAACCTCCAGTACGAGCTCTACCTGCAGGGCCAACAGGAAGGAGCTGATGTCCGAGCTGCTTTAATGCGCTATTTCAACAACCAAGATGAATGATTGAACACTAATACAATTTTCCAACTTTTATTTGCAATATATATTAATGGCCATATAGTATAAACAGTTAATACATATTAATAAATATATATATTATAAATAGTAGTAAATATTTGTGTATAAGAAATAGTTTGTGTGTGTCTGTGAGAATGTTACTGTTCCTTTTCGATTGCAGTGACAATTCTTCCCAGGAGGCTCAATAAATCATTGCTGGTGCTCTCCATTCTGTTTAAAAATGAGTCTGTTAGCCTCTGGCTGTGTTCAAGGAACTTTTCAACAGCTCGTTCCATATACTGTAGTAGGTCCTGCTGCTGGGACTTCCTTTTTCCTACAAAAACACAGAATCATAGCTTTTAACTTTTGAAATGTCAATTTGACCATCATTTTTTACACATTTACTTCTGACAAAACACAATTGGTACATTTCTTTCTTTAACCCTTGTGCTGCCTTCGGGTCACATGACCCAAAGGTTCATAACGAACCATCGTTGTGTTTACCCAATTTTACCCAATACAAATTATTTATTTTTAACCTTCGCAATGTCTGAGACAGCCCGACGGTTAAAAGAAAATGGTTTACTTTGTTTTTATATGCGGTAAAGTTGTCGCAATACGACGGTGGGTCACAACGACTGACGGGTCAGAATGACCCGAAGATAACACAAGGGTTAAAACTATTCACTGCTCCTCACGCACACACACACCTCACACACACCCCTCACACACACACTGCTTCTCAGTAGTTAAGATTATATGGGATATATGCCATAGCATGATCTGCACTTGTTGATGGTGGAGGGGGTTCTGGGTAATTTTCATTTCCGGAGGTGGATGCCACTGAGTCGTCCCCGTTTCCGTTTTCAACGTCTTCTACAGTACACACAATACAAACGAGCACTACAAACTTTTGTTGCGGGTAGGATAGCCCCGCCCATAACCTCTGTGACGTTGGTGGTGCCCGATTTTGGGCCCAGCAACTCCAGGGAGCCGTGCCGGTGCCGGATTCTCAGCACCAGCACCAGCAACATTTTGGTCGAAACACGCAGAACTGGTGCCAGATAAGGCACTGGCCCGGCACCGGCACCAGCACCATGTCGGTGGAAACGAGGTATCAGAGTGGAGGGGAGCTTCGAAATCTGTTTCAAAAAGTATTTCTAGTTTGCCAGCATTGCCACAATTTTCACTCTTCATGCTTCATTTTTGGATCAATAGATCCCCATAGAGACCAATGCAAATCTAGTGACAGATTTCTTAGAGAAAGCAGAAGGAACACGTTTTTGAAACTGTCGGTAGAGTCGTATTTCTGACCGCACAGACATATAAAGGATATCTGGTTTCGGCAGAGTCTTGGGTCTCGGAAAAAATCCTTATTTTTTGGATTGGACGTATAGTTTTGCATCTAGGTTAACTTGTTTGAGGTGTGGATGCTAGGTAAATGTATGTTATTCTCTCTGCCCAGCTTGTTAGCAATCACAGCTGCGCCATCACCGTGTCAACCAAACAGACACGCACTAGGAAAACAGAAGGAACACGTTTTTGAAACTGCAGGTAGAGTCGTATTTATGACCGCACAGACATATAAAGGATATCTATCGTTTCGGCAGAGTCTTGGGTCTCGGAAAATATCATTATTTTTGCGATTGGACGTATAGTTTTGCGTCTAGGTTAACTTGTTTGAGGTGTGGATTCTAGGTAAATTATTAAGTAAATTATTCTCTCGCCCTCAGCGCGTTAGCAATTATAGCTGCACCATCACCGTGGCAACCACACAGACACGCCACTCAGACTGGGTTGCACCAACATGGATTAAATTAATCCTCGTTTAGAGTTAATCTAGGGTTAGTAAATCTATGTTTAAATTGGTTTATAATTAATCAGAGATGTGTTGCACATCTTAATTTTAACCCTGGATTAGTTAAACTAGTTTAAACAAGGGTTAAAACAGGATTAGTTTATGTTCAATGTCCGCCATGATGGATTCCGATGAAATGTAAACAAATTCACAATGTATGTTTAACAAATACGGAACTAAAAGAGCGCATGCATTCATTTAAAGCCTAAATGATAGCCCTAAATGAATGCATGCGCTCTTTTTCTTAAACTATAGCTTTTTGAATAAATGCCGTTATCGATACCGTTAGTTACCGTTTATACCTAGCTACCACTACAGCGGCTAAGCTAGCTAATCAACCCCATCACTTTAGCCAGCTAACGTTAGCTAACTATTACAGTCACGTCAAAGAGGTTCTAACTTTTCAACATTTGAAAAGATGTTGGTGACCGAGTTAATGGAGGAGTTTGGGGTAACGATAGAAGATAAAAGGACTGACAGCAGTACATTAGAGAAGAAGGAGAGGAGCTGGGTCCAGTTAGCTGACCGCTTTAATGGCTCTACCGGAATCAAAGAGACGAGGGACAGGGCACAACTGAAAGCCTGCTGGAAAAATCTTAAAACTAAAGCAAAAAAAGATGCGGCGGAAGAGAGGCGTAGCCAATTTCAAACCGGCGGAGGACCACCGACCAATGCTACGGATCCTCTGTCAAAGAAGATCATTGATATGATCCCGCAGCAGATTTCCCCCCTCCCCAACCCCTACGACGGCGCATTAGATGACAGTACAGCCACAGAAGCTGCAATACTAGTAACTACGAACTCCAACGCCGTTGGTTGCAGCAATAACGTTAAAAAAAATACGAAAGAAGGCTATAATTTTGCCTACAAAGCATTTGTTAGAGCCTATGTATTACTGTACATACCCCTCAGATGTTAATAATTTTCAAATTGAATAGCACATCATACTACAGAAATAACAGTTCCATGTTCTCTTTAGTAGCCTATGGTAATTTATTAAATTAGTTATTTCCTGTCATTGGACCTCAAGAGTAAAGTGCATTGTGCATATACAGTTGTAGGTAGCCTCCTAATGTGTTTATATGTTTTTTTGTTTTGTCTAGCTATCATCGTACTGGAGCAAGTGGAGCCTCATGGAAACATCAAAGCAGCAGCATCACCTGTGAAGCCCCCTGCTAAGCACCCTAAGCTTAGCTCTCACCAGGAGCTTCTCACATTAGAGAAGGAGAGATGCATGCTCGACATTGAAAATGCTAAAATTAAAAAAGATGTCCTGTTGCTACAGAAAGAGGTCCTAACTCTTCAGAAGCAGAGGCTACTGGATCTAAGCCAGTCACAAGAAATAGAAAGATTTTTGAATGAATTCTGAAACTGAAATTGTGTAATGTATTTGTATTTATTGGAGTAAAATGTTTCTTTCAATCAAATTGGCAGTCCCCTTGTCTTGCTGTTCTTATTAGTTCCTCCCTGTATGGATGAGAAAGTAAGAAGCATATTAGTTAATAAGTATGGGTTAAGGTAATCTATTGTATAAGTGCACATATCAATCAAAATATAACAATATTCTGCCAATACTGACCTTAATTACGCTGCAAAGTGGTTTTCAATCAGTGTTCTCCTGACAGCATTGCCATTTGCGTTTGCAGCATTCTGCACTTGAGTATCTTCCAGATCATCCTCAAGTGGGTGCTCATCCTCCTCTGGTAGCTCATCTCCTACTCTCTTCCCAAAGTTGTACAAAACAGCTACTGCAACAATGATGGTCTGGGTAGTGTCCAATTTTCCCTCCTGTATACATGGGAATCTCCGCTTCCACACACCAAACACTCTCTCTATTACCCCTCTTGTTTGAATGTGAGAGTAGTTGTAGTTTTTTTCTGCCTGGGTCTGAAGGTTCAAAAGAGGAGTCATCAGGTATGGGCGACATGCATAGCCATTGTCCCCCAACTAGGTGTCGATGGATCTCCCCTCTCTCCAGCAGTGCACAAAGTTGACTGTTGTCAAAGATTCGGCTGTCATGTGTGGATCATGGCAATCTTGCAACAACGTGTGTGATCTGGGCCTGGTCATCACACACAACTTGGACATTAATTGAGCAGTAGCCCTTTCGATTCCGAAACAGTTCCCCATTCTCACCACCTGGGTTGGTAATGGGAATGTGGGTGCAGTCGATAGCCCCAATTACTCCTGGAAAACCTGCTCTCCCGTAAAATCCAGCTGTTGTCTCTCTCCTTGGTTCAAAGTGTATGTACTGAGCCTTTAAACTTGCAATTGCCTTGGACACTCTGCTGACAATTCTGCAGACTGTGGATTTATGAACTCATAAAAGATCCCCATCAACCATCTGAAAACACCCTGTAGCATAAAATTGCAAAGCTACTAGGAGCTGGAGAAGCGGTGGCACAGCAAAATTCCTCTCACTTCCATGCTTGATTGCTGGTCCAACCTTCCCATTCAGGTATATGACAGACTCCTTTGTAAATCTGTACCGCTGTGAAAACTCGCTGTTGTCATAGAATTCAATTGGGTTTAACCTATCTCTAATTTTCCTGCAAGGAACTCTTTCCTCTAACCCCATCCAGCGAAGATATGCAGCCATGTTGTCAATAAAACAGAGATAAACCTCCTCCAGGGGTGGTTTAAATATAACTGCTAATCCAGGTTTAGACTAGTTTTAAAATGATTGGTGCAACAGATTTAAATTTAATCTAGATTTAAATGGAAATTAAACAGAGATTGCCAAAAGGTTAGATTTACCCAGGATTAATTGTAAACTAAGGTTAAACTAGGTTTAAAGTTTGGTGCAACTGGATTAAAAGACAAACCTGGTTTAAACCTAGTTTAAGAGTTAATCCTTGATGGTGCAACCCAGCCTCTTACACAGGTGATTGGTATTTATGATTGGTATTAGCTGATTAGTGGAGTCACAAGACAGAGCTATTCAGTCAACTCGTCTCATTAAAAGACTAAGAGCACTATAATTTCAGCTACTAAAACGAATATTCTACTTCTACAGTTTAACAGTTCAGCTTTCAGCTTCTCCCGCATTGTATTTCAGCTCTTAGCATTGTTAGATGATGCAGTTCAGTTTCCACACTGCCTCTTTTGTGTGACACATTTTTGAAATTCATTTCAATAATTTTTTTTGGAAAAAGTATTTTCAGCAATTAAAAAAAAAACAATTCAGCTTTCCAACACATTTTCTGCAGGAAATGCACTTTCTAGTTTAATTAAATTTAATATTTTGGTTTCAGGCCCAAGACTGGCCCACTTTTTTTTGTATACCAAAAGGTTAGGTAATATTTTAATTTAATTTAAAATTTTGCTTGCGAATAGGTTGACAATGCTGATATAAGACAAATAATTACGTTAGGACTATATCTCTCAATACCAGTTGCCACTTGTGTTTGTCCTCTTGAAAATGAATTGGTAAGCTTGGCACATTTGGTAGCATCCTCCTCCAATGCCTGTCTTTTTTTCAACCTGGCTTTTTCAGCCCCCGCCTCCTTCTTTAAGGTGTAGTTTAGGTACTTGTATTAAAAATGAATTCAACAGGTATCAAATAAAATAAAGGAAAATAGATAGCACTGAATATCAAATAAAGATACCTTATCAAAGGATAGCAGTTATCCTGCTTGTATAACCAAACGGTACTGGTTACCTATAACCTCATACAAATCATACACTCATAGATTACATCAAACATTTAACTGATGGGCCCATAAAGTGATAACCTAAGCCGGCATATATCTATTTGAAACACCCCAAACATGAACTGTTCCTGTTGCAGGCCTGAGTTGCTTGTGGGCGTTGTGGCCTTTAAACGTAAAAGTGGCCTCTTCAGCAATGCGCAACAAAATAAAACCAGCTGTTAACTCACGAACGTGATGAGCTCCCTGCACAGAGGAAATCCGTGCACCGCTGTCAGTAGTTGTCGCCAGACTCACGCGCTGTCCGCTTGTGTGGCTTCTCTCGTGCTTGGCGATCCCGGTCTCCTCTCGCTGGCTGATAACAGTCCTCTCGTTCTGTTGACTCGCCGTAATTCAATAGCCAGTTAGCAACCGACCAGCTGGCCACAGCTAGCAAACCGCCCGCTGGTTCAAAGATCAAAGTACATGAAAACTGCCCGAAACTTCCAAATTCCAAATAGAACAGCCCACTTTCGCATGTACACCACGAAACTGGTTACCAGGCCGACAACCACACGCACAATATACCAAAGAGGAATGTATCCTAGTTGCAGTCCACTACGCGACCTTCTCTGTCGCTTGTCCGTTGCTCAAGAGAACGCGCATCGATCATCCACCGGATTTTCCTACATCCGTGAACTCTCACCTTCGCCACTGATTGGCCAATATGTTATACAGAAATTAATTATTTTATCCACTTCATTATACTTTCACCTAAGAACAGTATACATTACAATCCTTTTTTAAATGAACATTTTACCTTATTATCAGAAAATAAAGCAAAACAAATACATTATCTGTCTGGTAAACAGACAGAAAAAACATAGGAAACTTAACCATGTATTTTCTACAGGGTTACATAAATTTGCAGTGCGCTTTGTTGGGAAGCATGAGCAAGCCTTAAGAGCTCATTCTGTCGCTGAAAACTTGCTTGGTAAAAATGTCACTGAGTTTTGGAAAGAGGTAAAAGCCACAAATAGGGCCAAAACAGTACTGCCATGCCACATTGAAGGTGTATCTGGTGCAGACAATATAGCAGAGCAGTGGAGGCAGCACTATGCAGCTCTGTTTAATTGTATCAAAAGTGAGCCCTATTGTGTGGGCAAGTTAAATGAGGAAGTGATTCATTTTACTCCCAACGAGGTTTACCATGCTATAGAGCAACTAGCTGATAACAAAGCTAGTGGCAAGGATAACATCATTGCGGAGCATCTCAAGGCAGCCAGCCCCAGAGTAGCAGCACTGCTGTCCATCTGCCTCACAGGGCTGATGACACATGGTATACTGCCAGACACCATGCTGACAGTTATATTAGTGCCAGTAATTAAGGACAAGGCAGGTAAAATGAGGAGTTTGGACAACTACAGACCCATTGCCTTGGCCAGCATTCTTTCAAAGGTGTTAGAAAAGATGCTATTAGATAGACTGAGTGAGTTAATTTGCACCACAGAAAATCAATTTGGTTTTAAGTCTAAGCACAATACAGATCTATGTATCTATGCCTTGAAAGAAGCTGTTGAATCCTACAGAAGGCAGGGCTCTACAATGCTTCTAGGGTTTATTGATGCTTCCAAGGCATTTGACAGAGTAAATCACCATAAGCTTTTTACTAAACTCATGCTTAGGGGTGTGCCTGGATGCATCATACGAATCCTGGCTTACTGGTATACCAACCAAGGTATGCAGGTCAAATGGGGAAACAGCCTATCCTCACCCTTCAGTGTAGGCAATGGGGTACGGCAGGGGGGGCTTCTGTCTCCAGCCCTGTTCAACCTGTACATGGACTACCTGTCGAAGCAGTTGGGGAAGTGTAAGACAGGTTGTCTGATAGGGAACACTCTGGTAAACCATCTGATGTACGCAGACGATTTGGCTATTATGTCCCCCAGTACTGTTGGGTTCCAGCAGCTGTTGGATATATTCACCGAGTATGGGGTCGAGTTTGACGTACAGTACAATGCAAACAAGAGTGTTGTATTGATATGTAGGACCAAGGAAGATCAGAAGCTACACTTTCCAATGTTTTATCTGTCAGGGCAATCCCTCTGTGTATCCAACTCTACGAAATATCTTGGGCACATCATCACTGACAAGATGGAAGATGATGCTGACATGTACAGGCAGAGACGAATGTTGTATGTCCAGGCAAACATGTTGGTCAGGAAGTTCCCCTATTGTTCTGATGATGTGAAAGAGAGCTTGTTTCGTGCTTATTGCACCCCAATGTATGCAGCCCCATTATGTGGCAGCTACAAAAAGGAAACCCTGCGCAAACTTCAGGTAGCATATAATGAGTGCTAGTAAGCTCTTTGTTGACTCAGGGCTAAGCACTTTACAGGCTCTATTGAGGAACCTGATGTTTAAGTTTATGTCTCGACTTGATCACACAGTCACAAAACTGTATTATAATGATGCTCACAAGTCCCAGGTGCAGCTCGGTCAGATATCAATCATATCTGTGGAAACATTGGTATGGGTGCCTTTTAAGACTCTCATAAATAAGAGTATGTATGTGTTCATGTATCTGTTTTTTTTATTTTTATGGTGTATGTCTTGCTATTGGGCCTAGAACCTGTAATAAAGTTTCATAATATTCATATCATGGCACAACGCAATACCAGTATTCGCGTTCATACCGGTATACCGCCCACCCCTAGTTCGGCACTCCCCTTACTTAAATCAAGTCTTTCAATAGGTGAAACTATCTGACTACTAACCTGAGCGTCATTGCCACAGCCTAAACTTTGTCAATCTGTTCATGAAAATAATTAATTTCAGCCTAAACCGAGAACGTTGAATCGAATTCAACCAACGCAATCGCTACCAAGACGAACACCGCAGTAGTCTAGTACTGTACTGTAGTAGTAGAATTTACCGGGGCAGCTTCTCCACACAGGGCTATATCGCATTTTGCGTTGTTACTGACAATGATCGCTACCAGTGAGCTTTTTATGAATGAGCGATTTTCCACTAAATAAATGTCAAGCTTATTTACGTTTTTGGGGGCTTATTTTCAGTTAACAGGTGGTACTGTTTGAATCGCGATTCCATCTTCTACTGCTGGTAACGTCGTAGAATAATCTTCAAAGGGGGTTCTTTATTAATGAATGAATGCAATATGAGTAGGCTAAATGCCTGAAAATATCACAAGAAGGGAAAAACTTGGAGGACGTTTAAGTCATAGAGATTAGGTCAATTTTTTCACCGGTCTGCCAAATGTATTCGTTTTGATTCAACTATGAGGCTGCCTCTTGCAGGGGAAATGTGAAGACATCTATTTCATTCTACACTTCACTCGTATTTTGAGTTGTAAATGAGCAGCAAAAAAAAAATGCTTTTAAATCTTATCATGTCATCTTTATAAATAATAAGTATGCATTTTTATATAAAATATACAGAAATATCAATTGTAAAAATGTCATTAAAAAACGGACCCCTGTGCAACCGACGCAAGCAAGCACACCCTACAATTTCCCCAGAAATTGTACCCTCTCTAGTTTATAGTTGTTTTGCCCTATTTGATGATTTTGTACAGCACTTAGGTTGACTAAACATTGAATATAGCCATGTGAAAATGTATTGGAGAATCTTGTTGACATCTTACAGTAAAAGACAAACAAATGTCACCATAAGGGGCAGAGATTCAGTCATTCATTCAAAGTCCACTCAACTGTCAATCAACTGTCACTCAGGTAACAAAGATTTATTTTAGTTTCTCCTACATGGATTATTCAACCTACATTAATAAAACATACCTGGTGATCAACTACAATGTATTGGGAACATCTGGATGTGTGTTGAACTGTGGTATGACTATTATTGGTGAAACGACCCAGCCCCAAACCCCATCTTTGCAATAATAATTAATAAAGGCTGGTTTAAAGTACTTCTTCCTGCCTCTATGTAGTAATGCTCATGGGTAGCCTAAATGGGTTCCATTCAGACCTTAACATTAAGTATTTTACTGTTAAATGTCAAAAAGATTCAACAAGACATTTTCACCTGCTATACCCAACGTTTATATCTGTTGTGGTATTTATGCAAATTAGCACATACCTAATTACATTATGCACCATTTGCCCATGTAAACAAACAATAAAAAAAAACTTGTAATACATTTTTTCTTTGTCTTGATGTTAGTAATCAACTCAGTAATTTTCATGGTAATATCTAAAGGTACATTTTTGTACCCTTTTAACGTGAGACAAATTATAAATAGGCTATATTTGGGTCTTTTTTGAAACTTTCCCCTAATGGGATTCTTCGTTTTTTATTTTTCCTTACTCAGGACATATTGAGGATACAAAATCAGTTGAGTTTGCTTCTGTTGCAATTTGTCCTACCTTTTTTCATAAAATGACTGGACTATAATGTGACAAATGTCAACAACAAAAAAATCAAACAAACAAAAAGCGGCCCACCGGGAATTCTCCCAATTACCCACTCCGGGCCTGCCCATCACACACGTTGACCAACTCTGGCAGACTTGCTCCCTCCTCGTTTGTCAACAAAAATAAGTCTAATTTGTGCAAGTAGTTGTAAAAGCACAGTCCAAAAAATGGACGGAGTCTAGAGCCCTGTAAGATGACATCACATGCATTCTGCATGTGATGTCCCCCCCCCCCCCCCCCCCAACTCTATGGTTCCTTCGCATCGGAGTTTGGTGGGTAATCAGCATACTGAGGGTGTCAAGAAGGTCCCAAACGGGGGCATGAGTACGTCAGAGAGACCAAGCCATGAGTGGGGCCTCAATCGCCTGGGAGAGCGCGTCCTGAAGAGGGAAGTGGCCATGGGCCCTTCACAACTAAGGGGCACCTGGTCGCTCGGGAGCTATCAAGATCAGTGAGTGGCCCATTGACCTCACCCGATCGAGTGAGGGGAGGATGGCTGGCAACAGAGGGAAGGCATATAGAAAAACCCTCAGCCAAGGGCTGTGCGTGAAGGCATTGACTCCCAAAGGCGGGTCGTCCTGCGCGCAGGGAGAACCACAGGCGGCATTGCATGTTTTCCCAGGACACGAACAGGTCCACATGCGCTTTGCCCAGTGGTCCCAGACCAGAGAGACAATGGACTGGTGTCCTCCCGTAGGCCACCCCACGACATCAGGTCTGTGCCTCTGTTGAGCAGGGCTCTCAGGGAGCGTAAGTGTGCGAACACCCACATCTAAATTTCCGTCGAGAGGCACTACGACATGTGCCGTCCCCAATAGGGACATCACCGACAGCACCAAGACTGTGCGGGAGGTTCTGAAGGGGCGAAGAGCTGAGGCCCGGGCCTCTCTCCACGGCACCGCGAGCCTGGCTCTCATCACGACAGTGTCCAGTTTAAGTCCCAAGTAGGAGAACTGTCGGGAAGGCCATGGGGCGCTCATTTTCCAGTTGACAGCAAAACCCAACTTGGTGAGGTGATTCAACAAGGAAATCATGTTATGGATGGCTATGTCTGGAGACCGAGCCAGGATCAGGAGATCGGCAAGGTACATGAGGACGCGTAAACCCCTGCAGCTTAAAGGCTCCAGGGCTGTCTCCACACACTTGGAGAATGTTCTGGGGGCCAGCGTGTTGGTGAATGGCAGGTAGGTGTGCTCGTACTCCTGCCCCTCTAAGGGGAAGTGCAGGAATTTCCAGTGTTTCGTTTTGATCGGCACATGGAAATATGCGTCCTTCAGAACTATGCTGGTGCCAAAGTTGCTCTTTTGTGCTTAAGTCAAGAGGCGCTTTCAGCATGCAAAATCTTGTTCAAGAGCCGAAGGTCTAAAATGGGCTGCATGTCGCCTGTCTTCTTTGGAACAAGTATATGCCTTTGTTTTGGTGTTCCTTGGGGACCAAGGTTACTGCTCTTCTGTCTAGGGGGCTTGCGATCACATACGTTGACTGGGCAGTACAACACCGTCAATTTCACACCCTCGAAGAGAGGTGGGGTTCAGACATACTGCAGAGCATATTAGTTTTTCAGTGTCTTGTCTAGCCAATTTGTGAGCATGCAGCTCGCCTTCCGTTCTGAATGAAATAGCGAGAGGGCGATGTTGGAAATATCTGAGCAAGTTGTTATACAGGTTGAAAAGAATGTTGCTGTGTGTGTGTGTGACATCTTCGCGCTCAGAAAGAGAAACCACTGCACCCAAATGTGGTTTAGCAGAAGTGGAACACTCAAGGCTGGAGCTGGAGTTGCCCTCGGTGAGAGGTGTCGAGCTGGGGTGGGAATACTTGTTTCCCCTCGGTTCGGCGCCTGTACATTGGGGTTCACCCCGGTGGATGAGAGGGTAGCCTCCCTCCGGCTTGTCCATAACGAACACCATGTTCAAGCATAAGGGTGTCCATATGTGCACTTGGCACCAGGACACCCGAGGTCTCAGTTCGATGATAGACTTTGTAGTCGTGTCGTCGGATCTGAGGCCGAATGTCTTGGACACTCGGGTGAGGAGAGGGGCGGAGCTGTCAACTGATTACCACCTCGTGGTGAGTTGGCTACGATGGTGGGGGAAGACGCCGGTCAGGCCCAAACGTAATGTGAGGGTCTGCTGGGAACGGCTGGCAGAATCCGCTGTCAGAAGGAGCTTCAACTCCCACCTTGAGACCTTGAGTCCGAATGGGCCATGTTCCAGACCTCCATTGTTGAGGCGGCTGACCGGAGCTGCAGCCGCAAGGCGGTCGGTGCATGATGCGGCGGCAACCCTCGGACCCGGTGGTGGACGCCGGAGGTGAGGGATGCCATCAAGCTGAAAAAGGAGGCCTATCGGACTTTATTGGCTGGTGGGACTCCAGAGGCAGCTGATGTGTACCGGCAGGATGCAAAAACCCGGGCGTGGGAGTTCAGCGAGGCCATGGAGAATGACTTCCGAACGGCTTCGAAAAGGTTCTGGCCCACCATCCGGCGACTCAGGAGGGGGAAGCAGTGCACTGTCAACGCTGTATATGGTGGGGATGGTGCGTTGCTGACCTCGACGGGGGACGTCCTGGATCGGTGGAAGGAATACTTTGAAGACCTCCTTAATTCCATCAACACGCTTTCCGACGTTGAGGCATAGTCTGGGGATATCAGGGGATATCGGCGACCTCAGCCCCAGAGATAGAAGGCCCTTCTATCTCTGGGGCTGAGGTCGCCAAGGTGGTTAAAAAGCTCCTCGGTGGCAGGGCCCCTGGAGTGGATGAGGTCCGCCCGGAGTTCCTTAAGGCTCTGGATGTTGTAGGGCTGTCAATGTTGACATGACTATGCAACATCGCGTGGACATTGGGGACAGTGCCTCTGGACTGGCAGACCGGGGTGGTGGTTCCCCTCTTTAAAAAGGGGGACCAGAGGGTGTGCTCCAACTTTAGGGGGATCACACTCCTCAGCCTCCCTGGGAAAGTCTATTCAGGGGTCCTGGAGAGGAGGGTCCGTCGGATTGTCGAACCTCGGATTCAGGAGGAGCAATGTGGTTTTCGTCCTGGCCGTGGAACTGTGGACCAGCTCTACACCCTCGGCAGGGTCCTGGAGGGTGCATGGGAGTTCACCCAACCAGTCTACACATGTTTTGTGGATTTGGAAAAGGCGTTCGACCGTGTCCCTCGGGGGCTCATGTGGGGGGTGCTCCGGGAGTACGGGTACCGGATTCCCTGATCGGGGCTGTTCGGTCCCTGTACGACGGGTGCCAGAGTTTTGTCCGCATTGCCGGTAGTAAGTGGAACTTGTTCCAGGTGAGGGTTGGACTCCGCCAGGGCTGCCCTTTGTCACAGATTCTGTTCATAACTTACTGTATATGGACAGAATTACTAGGCGCAGCCAGGGCGTTGAGGGGGTCCGGTTTGGTGACCTCAGGATCGGGTCGCTGCTTTTTGCAGATGATGTGGTCCTGTTGGCTTCATCGGGCCGTGACCTTCAGCTCTCACTGGAGCGGTTCGCAACCGAATGCGAAGCGGCTGGGATGGGAATCAGCACCTCCAAATCTGAGGCCATGGTTATCGACCGGAAAAGGGTGGAGTGCAATCTCCGGCTCGGGGAGGAGATCTTGTCCCAAGTGGAGGAGTTCAAGTATCTTGGGGTCTTGTTCACGAGTGAGGGAAGGATGGAGCGCAAGATCGACAGGCGGATCGGTGCGGCATCCGCAGTGATGCGGGCTCTGCATCGGTCCGTCGTGGTGAAGAAGGAGCTGAGTCGAAAGGCGAAGCTCTCTATTTACCAGTCGATCTACGTTCCTACCCTCACCTATGGTCACGAACTGTGGGTAGTGACCGAAAGAACGAGATCGCGAATACAAGCGGCCAAAATGAAATTCTCCGCAGGGTGTCCGGGCTCTCCCTTAAGCCCAATTTATACTTAGGTCGCAGACACTTTTGAAAAGGTCGCCGACAGAAATTACGTCACGGTCGACACTTTTAACCGTCGCTTGGAAGTGTCGCCTACCAGGAGAAATTTCTACTGCCGCTGATGTCGTCACATCGCAAGTGTGATTGGCTAGATAGACGGCACGCGTCGTTGACTTCATTGTTTTGAATTTTCAGCGAGCGCTCAACAGCTGTTTTCCAACAGCTGTTTTCTAACAGCTGTTTATGATGGAAGGAATAGAGGAGAGATTGGCGGAGCAAGTTAGAAAATATCCACACCTTTATAATGCCTCTCTGCCATTTTATAAAGATAATCAAGTGCTAGTAAATTCATGGGGGGAGATTTCGCAAACGATTGGCTTGACAGTAGTGGAGTGCAAGGCCCGGTGGAAGAAACTGCGTGACAGGTAGAGCTAACGTTAAATTCCTCCTGGTGGTGGCTAATGAAGCTAACAACAGTCAGAATACAAATAAAATAGCTATTATAGATAGTGTTGTTATTTTAATAAAGGTCACTCATAATAGTAGCATGTACAGGTATAACAAGGCAAAAAAGAGGATGGCGGGGAGAAGCGGCGATGCCGGAGGAAAGCGTGTCCCCGACATTTATATAAGCCTCTCATGGATGCACGACTTTGTCAGGCTCACCAACAACACCATGACAAACTTTCCGGAGACAGAGGAGGTGACAGTGAGTATTATGATTGTGTCATTATGCTGCAGTCAAACATTACATATGGCAGGGGCAGCAACATTGAAGCTACTAGTTTGTTTACCCTTTAAATACACATCTAAGCAATCTGAAATGAGGCACAATGCTCGAAATGATTGGAATCATACCAAAAATACATTTCCTCTCAATGTGGTATTCAATGGCCTATACAATGCTTATGAATTAAGGTTTGACATTTTACAATATTTTCCATTGCCTCCTAGTCAGAGAATGAATGAAGAAACTACTATTAACAGGGAAGACTTGGATGCAATCTTCTCTGGGACCAGCACAGCAGAATCAACTAATCACAGCCAGCTTCTACACAGCCAGCTTTTACACAGCCAGCTTCTACACAGCCAGCTTCTACACGGCCAGCTCCTTCACAGCCATCTCAGCGCCGAAAGAGGAAAGGCTCAGAAGAGGCAATCCTGGAGAGGCTGGAGGAGCTGCGGAGGATCCGGGAGGAGAGACAGGCCAGAGCAGAGAACGAGGACAGTGTTTTTGGCAACATGGTGGCCAGCATGCTCCAAAAACTGCCTCCACAGAAGAAGAGCGAAGCAAAGTTTGCCATACACAAACTCCTATTTGAGACGGAGCAAGCAGGGCAAAATACAGAGGAGTAGTCTCACAATAAAAAAAGAAATCAAAGATTTTGATGAGATGTATATTATTATTTATTATTGCAGTATTATGATTTATTATTGCAGTTATTGTTGTGGCGGGTGGGGATTGAGGAGACCTCTTCTGATGTGGTCAAGCTGCCAGGGTACCTGACCCTGTGTTGATTGAAAAAACATCTTGAGGTCATCCCTGGTGGCAACGGCAGCTTGGGATGCCCTCGCGTTTGACAGACGCCCAATATCCATGAGGTTATTGTCCCCGGCAACCACCCGTCTCCACTCCCCTGGCTGGATCTCCTGAGCTGCTGACACTGTGTCAGTAAAGTTTTGTGGGATATACCTGACAGATGAAATATGTACAAACACACATTATACAGGGTGATGAGTTGGATTATATAAGTATAACAAGGCTAGACTTTTAAAGATCTTTGATTCCTATTTGATTCCTGTTGCTGCTATTACACCTGAATTTATAATAATACCTAGTGGCCAAGGAGTTTGCAGCGTCTGTGTAACACAGGTAGTTGTGGAGAGCCGCACAGGCATTGACCACATCAACCACCTTCTTTGGATGGAACTCGATGGGCCGACCTAGGACCCTCCATCGTGCAGACATTATTCCAAATGTGTTTTCGATCACCCTCCTGGCTCTTGAGTGCCTGTAGTTATAGATTTTTTTTACCTTCATCAAGATTGGTACCTGCATATAGAAGTATTAGACAAGAGACACAATGCTTTGTATGATTTTCGTCAGAGGCAACTCTCATATTTAGAGATTTATTAGAGAATATTTCAGTCCATATTTGGGTTTAAGGGTCAATAAATAGGTAAATGTTCAGCATAATCATTTGAATAAATAAGCAATACATTTCCTGTAAAGTAATTTCCTATTATTTAGCCTAAACCATAGGAAAGGGAGGAACCAATTTTTCGTTCCGCTTGCGACTTATTGGGAATTATTTAATTGTTGCCGTCAGGATAGTTTTACCGGTGCACAATCAGAAGAGCCTCACGAGGTGCTGTGCTGTGTGCCTTCAACGTGAGGCCAGTAACAACAGGAATCTTACCGTAGGGACGCATCAGATTTGCGTGTAGGGGGAAAGCAGCATCTCCCAAAAAGGTGTGTGGGATGGGCACTGTACTTCCAGGAAGATCGGCTGGCGGAGGAAGATCGAGTGTCCCCTGGAGAAAGCCCGTGCCCAAACTGACTGGCTTGAAAAATCCCCCCATCGCTCTGCCTCCCGTAGGCCCCAACGTCCAGCATGGTGAATCGGTACTGGGCATCGCAAACTGCCATCAACACCACGGAGTGTGTTCCTTTATAATTGAAATATTCGCTGCCGGCGGATGGAGGGGCTTTGATCTGCACATGCTTCCCGTCAATGCAACCGATGCAGTTAGGGAAGTTCCACATCCGCCAAAAATCCCTAGATATTTCCTGGAACCCAGCTCTGGATGGGTAGGGTATGAACTCATCTTTCAGTGCCGTGTGTATGGCCTGGCAAACTTCGGACACGATGCTTGAGACTGTGGCCGACCCTAGTCGGTAGCTAGCAGCCACACTCTGTTGTGAGCCCCCACTAGCCAGGATACGGAGTGTGACAGCCAACCTCTCTGCTACAGTAACAGGTGATGAGTGGGTGCTGGCATGCTGGATGTAGGGACGAATGCGGTGGACCAAATCGTCGAACCTACTGGCTGACATTCTGAAGTATCTGAAGTGCATTTCTGGGTCAATTTCCCTCATCTGCTTTACGAGTTGATACTCTCCCTGGCTCTCTCGACTCCTGTTAAGAGGACAAACACACCATCGTCTCTCCCTTCTGTGCCCCTGCTCTCTCGCTAACAGCAATTCTGTTAGTGATTCCTCCTCCTCTAATAAATCAAATTCCTCCTCCACTGACATGGTCTCTATTATTCCTCCAACCCCTCTCTCTCCCTCTCTCTCAAAATTAGCTGCAGCCATTTTCTTCGTTTGATCACCTAGGCTACAAAGCGTTAACAATGTAACCATAGCTATGAATGTAACGGTAAAATGATTCTGTTTACGTCATGCGAACCTTGAGCACAGGCGACTGTTTGCCGAAGTATAAATGCAGCAGCCTGAGCGACACTTTTTTTTTTTCTTCGTCGGCGACCTTTTCAAAAGTGTCGGCGACATAAGTATAAATTAGGCTTAAGGAATCCGATGAAACCTCACTTAAGAAAAACGGTCTCATGGTTCAAAAGTTATGGCCGTAAACACACCTCCAACTTTGACGCCTTGGTGGCGCTATAGTGCTTCAGGGATCGACATGAAACTTGGTGACAATAATCAGGAGACCGTTCCAAATCAGTGTGCCAAATTTCAAAACTTCGCACCAATCACTATGCATAATAATAATAATAATAAAACTAACAAAAACAATAGGTGCCCCTAATAAGACTATGCAGCGTTATGGTCAAGTGGTGTGGACACACTGGACACAGTGGGAAAACCCTAATGATGTTATAGGGGAAAACCCACTGTTCTGCCCATAATGTTTTTGTTCTGTCCATAATATGTTTTATGTATTGGGTTACTCTTGAAACGTTTGTATGTTCACGTGATTTAATGTGTTTGATATGAGTGTACAGGAAGCAAAGCATGTTTGGAATGCTTGGATGTTTGGAATGTAAACAAACATTCACATATCAACTGTCACATAGCAAACTAGAGAGGGTACAATTTCTGGGGAAATTGTAGGGTGTGCTTGCTTGCGTCGGTTGCAGGTGGGTCCGTCCTCTAAGTTTTTCCCTTCTAGTGATATTTTCAAGCATTAAGCCTACTCATATTGCATATTTCATTAAGAACACCCTTTGAAACAGCTGCGAACCCCCTTTGAAACAAGCTACTGTAACAACGTTGTCACTGGCAGTATGGAATCGCGATTCAAACAGTAGCTACCGTCTGCTAACTGAAAATATGCACGTAAATAAGTTTGACATTAAAAGGTAGGGGGAAAATGGCTAATTCAAAATAAGTTTGCTAGAGGCAAGCTAGCTGCTCCACATTTCACTGATTGTTTGAAAGCGCAGGAAATGAGAACGTTTCTTTTGACATAATAAAGTTTAGCTGTGGCATTGAAGACAGTACTACACACTGCCAGTGGGCGAGCCGAGTCTGACTGAGGCTAATGTCAAAACAAGCCGCAGTGTCACTCAAATTCCAAGTTTTACACAAATCACAAAAATATGCTGACCCGCTGGCTGTTTTCGCAATCGCCATATCTCATATATCTTAACTATAAAAGTACGAAAATACTAAACTACTATGACGCTTGCATGGCTGCCGCCTAGGCAGTCTCACGGGCGACCCGCACTCGCTCAAACGGTTGAAAACGAATTCAACCAAAGCGCTCTTTGGTGACGTGATTGATTACGTTACTGTTGATCATCTGTCCATCATCGTATAAAGCCCGCCCTGACAATTTCATTGGTCCGGACATAGTTGTTCCCCAACCGAGACTCCCCAGACCCAACTTCCCGACCAAATTATTTTGTGGGCGGGGATAAGTTGGGCTGGCAGCCTATGGAGCTAAATCAGGGCCAAATGTTTTGTTAATTCGAAAAAAAAATCTTTAGTCGAAAAACTAAAGCTCGACATTGAAAATGTACGTTTTGGTCGAAAACTTCAAAAATAAAACCATGTATTCAAAGAAAAAATAAGTGTACTAATTTTTTTTTCAGGTTGAATAATATTTAGATGACATTTTGGAATAATTTTGAATACGTTATTAATTTTCACTTTCATATTTTCACAGTTTCACATTTAATGTTTTCAGATTCAAAACTTTTTTTTTACGGCTTCATTTTTTTTTTGTTGAGTTTAATTTTTTTAGTTTAATTTTTTTTTTTTTTTCAGTTTCAGACTTCTGGCCCCGATTTTGCGTAGGGGGCGTGGCTTCAACTCAGAGGCGGTAATTATGAGTGACAGCCTAACAAAGAGGCAGAAGACTCGGCTGTTGGCATGGCGTCCGCTCCGTGACCAGTCCTGGAGTGATTCTCCCACCCATTGAATGTCCTCTCTCTGAACAGGACATGCCAGACCTTAGGGCCACTATTGATGTTACAGCACCATCAGATTCCTATGGGCGAGACATTTATTTGGCTGTATTGAACTATGTGCTAAATCACGTACCGTAGATGAAAATCTTTTCTCATGATCAGTTTAACACCAGAAGACACAACTTTATGTTTTTTATTATTGACATTCATGTACATTCTTGAACTGCTGTGAGTGCAGTATGGTATCAACTTATTAATGAGACAACGTGATGACCATCTCCTGGTTGACTACAAACTGTAAATAGTTCACATCCAGCGGGAGTCTCTGTGTGGCCCGGGACAGTTTTGTTAAAAGTGTCTGAAGAAGGTCTCTTTTCATTTGTTCCTAGAATGGAATAGACAAATACAACTTTACATTAATGCTCTGGCCTGATAAATTACGTTTTACACACTAAACAGAGGTTAACAAAGACACTAGGTTACACTACACGTTAAAGTTTAAAAAAAAGAACTGAGCTTGACTGACTGTAAAAACACCAGCTACGTACAGTACTATACTGAAGTGTGAAGCTAACGTTAGTTAATGCTAACTTTAGTGCTAGCGATGCTTAATTTCCAGCTTTGTCCAGCTGTCCACCTATTTTCCCCTTTATGTGTTAATGACAAAAAAATGCCACTGCGGGGATAATGTCCCAAAGTATCTATTCAAAAAGGCAAATATCTTTCACATGTCTTACCTGTGCGCTGGCGCCAGCCTGTTGCCTTGGCGGAGCGGACGCCATGCCAACAGCCGAGTCTTCTGCCTCTTTGTTAGGCTGTCACTCATAATTACAGCCTCTGAGTTGAAGCCACGCCCCCTACGCAAAATCGGGGCCAAAAGTCAAAAAAAAATAAAAAAAATAAACTGAAACTGAAAAAAAAAAAAAGAAACTTGAAAAAAATAAAAACTCTAACTCAAAACAAAAAAATGAAGCCGTAAAAAAAAAGGTTTGAATCTGAAAACATGAAATGTGAAACTATGTGAAAATATGAAAGTGAAAATTGGCCCTGATTTAGCTCCATAGCAACCAGGCTAACTCTCACTAGTTCACAGCTCCAAAAATGTTCAATATGTTGCAAGCTATAATTGAAATCTCTGTCTGCAATACCGCTCTTGGCCTCTACGCAATTCGGCGCTCTCACACTTGCCAGGCAAAGGGCTGAAACGTTCAGACGCAACACTGACGACAAAGACGTTCAAAAACAACAGAACGTTTTATGCTTACGTTTATGTTTCTGGCAGACAATGTTCCCAACCAGCTGCATTCAGGGTCCAGCTGAGCTAGGCGTGAATAGTCTTGTTCTCAACTACATTTAAGTTCCCTGTTATATGGTTTTGCAAAACGCGGCAAAATTCCCGTGGAAACTTTCCGCCTCTTTGCAAACCCTATCACTCACTATTTCCTGTCATGTGTGCGAAACCTCGGTGTCATCCCCATGAGACTGAGGACGGCACGGAAAACGGGACCATGGCCGCAATTCAGTGCACCCTACGCCACCACCACAATGACTACTACTCTGGAGCGTCTAGCCACATGTATGGCTCATCCACAAGCAACCAGAGGATTGAGTCGTGGTGGTCCATATTCAGAAAGGGAAGGTAAGTGGCATTCATAAAGTCATTTAATTGTGTAACCTTCATTCATTCAAACGTATATCTTAAGACAATCTGAGTGTCCATTCTACAGAGTAAACCACACTACAGAGCCTCAGTTTCTTACATTCGACTTTCTATAACAAAGGAACTTACTTTTTAGCGCTTAAAGAAACATAGATATTGTAACTATGTCAAAAAATGCCATTACAATCAAACACAAATTTCTTCCCCATGAATTAAATTGAAAGTATGTGAGTCACTTTCTTTTTTATTATTTATTTTTTACCTGTAGCAAGTCTTGTCTGGATTTGTATATATGTGAGAGAACAAAGGTTGTGCTCTCGCCAAAGGCTTGAGCACACCCAATAATAACTAGAGAGGGTACAATTTCAGGGGAAATTGTAGGGTGTGCTTGCTTGCGTCGGTTGCAGGTGGGTCTGTCCTGTAAGTTTTTCCCTTCTAGTGATATTTTCAAGCATTTAGCCTACTCATATTGCATATTTCATTAAGAACACCCTTTGAAACAGCTGCGAACCCCCTTTGAAACAAGCTACTGTAACAACGTTGTCACTGGCAGTATATTTCAGATGGAATCGCGATTCAAACAGTACCGTCTGCTAACTGAAAATATGCCCCCCAAAACATAAATAAGTTTGACATTAATGTAGGGGGAAATGGCTAATTCAAAATAAGTTTGCTAGAGGCAAGCTAGATGCTGTTGCCCCACATTTCACTGATTGTTTGAAAGCGCCGGAAATTAGAACGTTTCTTTTGACATAAAGTTTAGCTGTGGCATTGAAGACAGTACTACACACTGCCAGTGGGCGAGCCGAGTCTGACTGAGGCTAACGTCAGAACAAGTCACTCAAATTCCAAGTTTTACACAAATCACAAAAATATGCTGACCCGCTGGCTGTCTTCGCAATCGCCATATCTTTATAACACTGCCCTCCTTCTGATTTTTAATGTAGAATTGACCCTGGTACGAAATTAAGAAAATACTCATCAGAGATCGACAACAGCTGACGCAATCGTCAACGGAGGCTGACGGGGCTCTCACGTAGCAAACCAATCAAAGTTTCTACAGCAACCTACATTAAAATCTCACCATCTGGCTGTCTTGCCCTCCTTCTGTTTTTTGATGTAGAATTGACCGAACTATAAAATTACGAAAATAGTAGACTACTATGATGCTTGCATGGCTGCCGCCTAGGCAGTCTCACGGGCGACCCGCACTCGCACAAATAACAAAGACTTTCACAACCTAAATCAAAAATCCGAGATGGCAGTTCCACTCGAAATTGCTTTCTCAACAAAGCGCAATGGTTGGTCATTTTGGGGGTTGGCATTTTTCACTCATAATCCAAACTCCAACTTGCGTGCTAGAACGTCTCTATCACGTTGTATCCATGCGTCGTTGCTAACGTGTGCTGACGTAGTGACGTAGGCTAGCACTGGTACCCTTCGTTGACAGAAGACACTTTTTGCCACAAAAACATTGTAACCTCCTAAACTGTGCAACAGAGTGTAAATAAAAATACAAGCAACTCAATCGCTACCAAGACTAAACTTTTGACACCTAGGTTGTCTATGTAGGCCAAATATTGACTGAGTTTTAGGGGGGCAAAAAGAAGAAAAATAATAATAACTAGAAACGGCTGTTCCTGCGAAACAGCAGTGAGAATGCTGAAAACCTGAATGGGGATAGCTGACCATGCTAAAAAAGCTGAAAATAGTGAAAGTTTAGTAGAAAGTTATAAGCTGAAGTGCCTGAAAGGTATTTTTGAAAGGGGCTGGAGTTGGACGAAGGTATAAAACTACAGAAAAGAGAAGAAAAATGCAAAAAGAGAAATAATTCTGAAGAATTTGAAAATGTAGCTGAAAATTATTTGCTGGAGTTTCAAAAGGCCTGAAATGTATGTTAGAAAGGACCTGCAGCAAGATGAAGGCAGAAAAGTACAGAAAATTTAAGAAAAATGTAAAAGTACTGGCAGTTGGAAGGTACTGCTGTGAAATGTATTTTTGAAAGGACCTGGAGCAAGATGAAGGCAGAAAACAGAAGAAAAGAAGAAGAAAATGCAAAACAATAAGGGCAAAAATTCAGAAAGATGAGCTGCAGGATCATTAGAAAATTTAGCAGAAAACCAGTTGCTGAAGTCTGGGTTGAACGAATTTGAAGGTAAAAGGACAACACTGGAATGACTTGAACTTGCTGGAAAAACGTAGCAACCGTTGGTCATTGGCAACAGACTGGCAACATTTCTAACCTAGAATCTAGGTTTCAGGTTCAAGGTGGAGGAGAAACTAATCATGTGTGCCTGCACACCCAGTCCTGTTCAGACACTGAATTCAAAGATGACATAAAAATAAAAACTTTTAAATTCAATCACGTCACATTACGTGACTTTGTTGGTTGTGCAACTGCAAAAGCTACTTGAACTCATATTAAAATGCTGCTGCAAAAAAAGATGAACTACAGTATTGTGGGTATTAAATAAGATCATGCTACATCTAACCAGCGGATAATTTCTTGCAAGTGTCAAAGTGGTATTTGTACAGACTGTATTAACACCGTAGGCGTGAACAATGCATGCATCGTCATCCATCTGACTTTAGCCTAAGCGAAGCTAGAGAGGATGCATTGGGAGATTTCCTACAGTAAGCTAGATACTGAAAACGGTGAAGATATTTGAGTAACGACAAGTTACTTAACATGTGTTCAATATCGTCAATTAAAAGTAAAACTTTCCAGTTACGAAGCGTTTGTTCGTAGGATTAACGCCAGCTGCAGCAAACACTTGAAACTTGCTAAAATAAAAACGATCTGGCTAGATTATGTACACTTTAAGCTCAATGTACATACCTTGTTTGGCCAATTTGGTCGATTGTGGAAAAGAAGTCGAACCGTTTTTAGTTATGGAGAGCCATCGCGCTAGCTCGACTATAGGAGAGAATAACAGACAGCTAGAATCCACACCTCAAACAAGTTAACCTAGACGCAAAACTAGACGTCCAATTCAAAAAATAAGGATATTTTCCGAGACCCGAGACTCTGCCGAAACCATAGATATCATTTATATGTCTGTGCGGTCAGAAATACAACTCTTGGCAGTTTCGAAAACGTGTACCCAATTCTGCTTTCATGGTGCTTGTTTGTTTGGTTGCCACGGTGATGGCGCAGCTGTGATAGCTAACGAGCTAGGCAGAGAGAAAAACGAACATTTACCTAGAATCCACACCTCAAACAAGTTGACCTAGACGCAAAACTACAGGTCCAATCCAAAAAATAAGGATATTTTCCGAGACCCAAGACTCTGCCGAAACTAGATATGTCATTTATATGTCTGTGCGGTCAGAAATATGTCTCTACCGGCAGTTTCGAAATCGTCTTCCTTCTTGCTTTCTCTGACGGATTTTACCCACCTCTCCATTGAAGTTAGTGAGAGAATTTGAAAGGCTGCTCTCGCTTCAAGGCTCATAGCTGAAAATCTGTAAATGTGAGCTCTTTAGTAGTTACATTGGCTGAAAGAGGACAATATTTCCTACATTTTAAGGTATAACTTGTTTCTGTAAGTTAAACTATATGAACGTTAGAGGAATTTGTTTGACGATTTAGTTGAATATCAGAAAAAGAACAGCAAGCAGTGTGCCACTCTGCTTGCTGCTCATTCAAAAAATCAAGAAGGAGCAAACATTTTAATGTATTTCAAACTGTCATAATTCAAAATTGGCTGAATATTTGAGAACGCTGAATCATATGGGAATAGCTGAATGTCTTGTGAACATTTTAAAGGTTGAATGGTGTCTCTAGCTGAAAGTATGCTGAAGTAGTTACGTTTGAAAGAGGAGGAAGCTTTTTAATGATTTGAAAGGATTTACCATTACTTTTAATGGGAGAATAATTTGCACAAAAACCTTAATGTCTTAAAAAGTATAAAAGTGAGAAATACCAAAAGTCATAGCCATCATCTCCTGAAGGAGCTGAATGTTTTGATACAAAAATTGTAGGAATCGGTGAAAGTATGCAGGACGAGTTAAAGGCCAAAAAACGGCGGAAGAACGAAGAAGTTGGAAAAACAAGAGTGAGAATGCTGAACAGCATTCTCACAACTAGAAACGGCTGTTCCTGCGAAACAGCAGTGAGAATGCTGAAAACCTGAATGGGGATAGCTGACCATGCTAAAAAAGCGGAAAATTGTGAAAATGTTGTAGAAAGTTATAAGCTGAAGCGCCTGAAAGGTATTTTTGAAAGGGGCTGGAGCTGGACGAAGGTATAAAACTACAGAAAAGAGAAGTAAAATGCAAAAAGAGAAATAATTCTTAAGAATTTGAAAATTATTTGCTGGAGTTTCAAAAGGCCTGAAATGTATGTTATAAAGGACCTGCAGCAAGATGAAGGCAGAAAAGTACAGAAAAGAGAAGAAAAGAAGAAGAAAAATGCAAAACAATAAGGGCAAAAATTCAGAAAGATGAGCTGCAGGAAAATGTGAAAATTTAGCAGAAAACCAGTTGCTGAAGTCTGGGTTGAACGAATTTGAAGGTAAAAGGACAACACTGGAATGACTTGAACTTGCTGGAAGAACGTAGCAACCGTTGGTCATTGGCAACAGACTGGCAACATTTCTAACCTAGAATCTAGGTTTCAGGTTCAAGACGGAGGAGAAACTAATCATGTGTGCCTGCACACCCAGTCCTGTTCAGACACTTAATTTAAGATGACATCAAAATAATAATTCATAGTGCAGGGTTGCCAATGTTGTCGTTGTCCCTGGTGAGTTTTTTATACTTAAATAATAAGATCATGCTACATCTAACCAGCGGATCATTTCTTGCAAGTGTGTCAAAGTGGTATTTTTACAGACTGTATTAACACCGTAGGCTTGAATAATAACCTCAAGCCTACGGTGTTAATACAGTCTGTAAAAAATAATTTTCCTGCAGCTCATCTTTCAGAATTTTTGCCCTTATTGTTTTGCATTTTTCTTCTTCTTTCCTTTCCTTTTCTTCTGTTTTCTGCCTTCATCTTGCTCCAGGTCCTTTCAAAAATACCTTTCACAGCAGTACCTTCCAACTGCCAGTACTTTTGTATTTTTCTTCTCTTTTCTGTACTTTTCTGCCTTCATCTTGCTGCAGGTCCTTTCTAACATACATTTCAGGCCTTTTGAAACTCCAGCAAATAATTTTCAGCTACATTTTCAAATTCTTCAGAATTATTTCTCTTTTTGCATTTTACTTCTCTTTTCTGTAGTTTTATACCTTCGTCCAGCTCCAGCCCCTTTCAAAAATACCTTTCAGGCGCTTCAGCTTATAACTTTCTAATACATTTTCACAATTTTTCGCTTTTTTAGCATGGTCAGCTATCTCCATTCAGGTTTTCAGCATTCTCACTGCTGTTTCGCAGGAACAGCGTTTCTAGATTCAACAGATAATTACCTACGTGATGGGTAGTGTAAACCCATGGGTAGCTTGCCTGTCCCCTTGTTCCTTGCCAGGGGGCCAAAAGTATAGTTACACCGTGTGTAGACAAAACAGAACTAATAATAAACAAACAAACAGGGAGAACACAGAACTCAAACGAAGCAACTATACACAAAACACAAGTCTGAGGTCTGACGGCTCTCCTCAACGTTGAAGACCGCGGCCTTTTACGGAGGGAGCAGGGCTTTCCGATTGGCCGACGCAGAGGGATGAGGCGAGTGGGTGGATGATGCGGGAGGTGGTACGGGCCAATCAGGAAGCCTGTGAGGGGAGATGGTAGCGGGGAGGGGACAAAAAGATGGGAAGAGTACAACAGAACACACAGCGGCACACAATGACGGGTCGTAACAAAACCCTATTCAGAGACTTTAAAGGGGTGATTGACTGTTTTTTGGGGGTATTTCACACTGTTCCTTAAAGGGGCGATTGACTGGGTTTTTTGGGTATTTCACACTGTTCCTTAAGGTCTCCGAATAGGGTATGTAACATTGGTTGGGTTGAAAATGGCCCGGGTGCTGTTGTATGCCCCCTGATAGATCCACACTAGAACACTAGCTTTTCTCCTTTTATGGTATGCTCATTAATATTTAGATGAGCTGCGCGCTGATTGGTTGGTTTTCAACGAGTGAAGCTGGGGAGCAAAAACGCAACACGGCCAACAGCACTCACAGGAGACTTGAAATAAAAACGCGCAAATAAATCTATTGTGTCTACACAGCACTGTTTTCAACAGATTGACTGGATATCATTTGAAATGATAACGTTAGTTGTTTCCACTTCTGTTGTCGAAGCAAACTGGATTGACTTAGGTGGGTAGAACGTTACAGCTTAGCAACCAAACTATATCGTGATTCAACTCAGCTTCAGTTAGCTTGCTCTAGACATCTTGCTGTAAAATAACCTGACAAAGATCTCGACAAACATGCATCGTGAATTGTAGATTTACATAACAACACAGGTTATTTATTTGAATGAAACAGTCAGGAACATGAAACAACGTTAGCCCCATTGCCAATAAATTAGGCTAAATCATTCTACCTATGCTCTTGCGTTAGCAAGCTAAACTAGTTTACATGCCTACAGTCTAGGTGTTTTCGCTATCTCGCTGTTCTTGCATTCCTTGCAAATCAGCATTAATAAAAAGCAGATGA
This sequence comes from Thaleichthys pacificus, assembly GCA_023658055.1. Classification (NCBI taxonomy): domain Eukaryota; kingdom Metazoa; phylum Chordata; class Actinopteri; order Osmeriformes; family Osmeridae; genus Thaleichthys; species Thaleichthys pacificus. The sequence continues at coordinate 671,895 of CM042865.1, forward strand.
GCTAGAGTCTAGCTAACATTGACTAGACGGGCATGGCTGATGTTTGTCTATACAGAAGCGTAGAAGATCCCTGTGCAGTTCGACCCTGGACACATTTGCGCGAACCATTTCACCAAAGACGGTTTTGAAAACCTGGGACAATGTAGCTAAAGCAGGATTTGCTATGAAGCTGTTGCTGAAAAGAGGTGCGTTCCGACCTTACGTTCATCACAACCGCAAGCTGTAGTATGATTTTGTCGGTAACAGTTATTAGCGTAAGGATACGTTATTAACTTATGTATCTAGCACCTGCCTTTCTCCAGTTCTTTCAAATAGATAATCTAGACAGGCGTTAGCAATAGGCCAGACTGCTATTTGTTTTCTGGCTATTTTTTCGGAAGCTTCCCTTCTAATGCTGACTACAGCTAGTCTAGCAAGTCATTTGCTAAGTAAAGTATGTTGATGTGTTTAGAAACGTATTTAGCATTCTACCTATGCTAGATACAGGAGACGTTAGCATTGCTAATAACTGTTACAGTAGCAACAAAATCATACTGTACCCTACTTACAGCTTGCGGTTGCGATGAGCGTACGGTCGGAACAGCACATCTTTTCAGGTTCAGCTTCTTAGCAAATCCTGCTTGAAATTGTCCAAGGTTGTCAAAACTGTCTTGGCAAATGAATATTATTGAGGGTCGAACTTCGCCGGGATCTTCTCATAGACAAACAGCAGCCATGCCTGTCGAATGTTTGGCTCCTTGGGAAGACTATGAGTGTTAGCCTTCCCTTTGCAGCCTGGAACACAGCATTTACGACTGTGGTCCATTTTCAATATCCTTGTTATACTTCAAAACGTTATTCTTTGTAATTGCTTAGAAGTAGCCTACACAGAGCAGCGCGCAGCTAAACTAGCATTGGAGATCTACGCTACCTCGAACTGGGCAAGAACACCAGTGGTCTGGATGTAAATCTTGGGGCGTGACAAAGATACAGACCAGAGCCAAAAAGGGCGGTCCCCCGTCCTACGTCACTCCGGTGGCTTTGTTGAAAAGCGAGCGTTTTACAGCCAAATATTTTCATTTTGAGATTTGCATAGGAAAGAGGTGTCAATGGACACTGTATGTTCATTTTACCCACCGAACTGTCGTTATTCAACTATGACAAGGTAAAATCGGTTTTGCAATCAATCGCCCCTTTAAGGTTTCCGAATAGGGTATGTAACATTGGTTGGGCTGAAAATTGCCCGGGTGCTGTTCTATGCCCCCTGATACATCCAGTGAAATTTTCCCGGGAAAAAACGCTAGGTTTTCTCCTTTTATGGTATGCTCATGAATATATAGATGAGCTGCGCGCTGATTGGTTGGTTTACAACGAGTGAAGCTGCGGAGCAAAGAGGCGACACGGCCAACAGCACTCACTGAAACAACGAAGGTGGAGACTTTAAATAAAAACTAACAAACAAATCTATTGTCTCTACACAACACTGTTTTCAACAGATTGACTAGATATCATTTGAAATTATTACGTTAGTCGTTTCCACTTCTGTTGTCGAAGCAAACAGGATCGCCTTTGGTGGGTAACGTTAGCACTACAGCTTAGCAAACAAACTATCGTGATTCAACTCAGCTTCAGTTAGCTCTGAAAAATAGATCTTGACAAACATGCATCTTGAATTGTAGATTTACATGACAACACAGGTTATTTATTTGAATGAAACACAGTCAAGAACATGAAATAACGTTAGCCCCATTGCCAATAAACTAGGCTAAATCATCCCACATTCTACCTATGCTCTTGCGTTAGCAAGCTAAACCAGTTTACATGCCTACAGTCTAGGTGTTTTCGCTAGCTAGCTGTTCTTGCATTCCTTGCAAATCAGCGTTAATAAAAAGGGATATTCCCATAGATAAACAACAGCCATGCCTGTCTAGTGTCTTGTTCTTTGGAAAGATGGTAAAAAGTGTCAGGATTCCCGGTACAGCCTGGAACACTGCATTTACGGCGCTCCATTTTCAATATCTTGAAAACGTATTCACTTTCTTATTTGTAATTCCTGTGGAAGTACAGAGCAGCGCACAGCTAGCTAAAAAAGCGACCTCCGTTTACGTTCCTGGACCAGAAAACCAGAGGGCGGGTACATTTAAATTTGGGGGCATAACAAAGTTGATGCTGCAACTTGTGACGTCACAAGTTGCACTGTTTCAAAACCTAGCGTTTGCAAGTTGCAGTTTCAAAATAGTAGTGAGAAGTGAAATTTTGATAGGAAAGAGGTTTCAATGGACTTTGAGGTTCACTGTATGTCTATTTTACACACCAAACTGTCATTTTTCAACTATGACAAGGTAAAATCCGTTTTGCAATCAATCGCCCCTTTAAGGAACAGTGTGAAATACCCTATAAAATCTGTCAATGACCCCTTTAATTGCGGCTAACCATTTCTGACGTCTGTTTCCTTCTTAGTCTATGACAGTGTTTTTCAACCTTTTTTGAGCCATGGCACATTTCTTACATTGGAAAAATATTGCGGCACACCACCGATCCAAAACTTTACAAAATGACACTGTAGCCTAATACAGTATATATAATTTGGTGTGCTCAAGCCTTTGGCACAACCATTGTTCTGTCTCATATATTTATTACAGTTTTTCACAATTATTAACACACATTAACGTCTTTCTCAAAACTGCACACACAAAACTGAAAACCTCACACACAAAATGCTAAACATGACACTCCCTTTGCAAGATGACTCTTTGCCATCAAATCTCTTAACTGTTCTCAAAATGGAACTAGTGTTTTCATTTGGTACACACAGCCATATTTTCAAATGACACACACATACCATTCATTGAGTACACACAACTAAGCATTTGTCTGCATACTACTAAGTATTTACAGCACACTGAAGTGCAAAATTGAAAACACAATTATAGAAATGGAACTCACCATATGAATGACAATGACTGTAGAATGAGCCATTTCTCCTTTTGTAAAATGTCTGTAGGCCTACTTTTTTTCATAGTCAAACATAAAACAGCACACAAATATTCAGCAAAAAATATATATTTCGGTACACACAGAGAACAGTACAGTAAACCGGCCTGCTCAAACCCCCCCACCCCCACCTTCACAAAAATGAATTAGGCATCATGCCTCCGGTTCCTGTCTGGCCAGAGGGCCTCATCCACACCTTGATGCGGTCTGTGTTCCGGTTGAATGGGACCCTGTACACCTGTTTAATCCACATGGCATTCCTGCGAAGAATACGGTCCAATGTAGAGAGGCTGACTGAAGCCCAACCTTAAGGTGACTTTGTTTTGTTTGGTGTTTTTTTGTTTTGTTTAGTTTTTCTTTTTGATTTTATGTTTAATTTCATGATTGATGTTGTACTGCAAAAAAATGCCTGCAATGTTCATCATGGGCAATAAAGTTAAAAAAAAAAATGTAGAGAGGCTGACGGTCTAAACGTTCCTGAATGTAGCATGGTCAGCCAGGATCTCTAACCCATATTTACAATTTCAGTCTCCTGTTCGGCTCTTAGTGTGTGTGTGTTCTTTCTCCACGGTGTGGTTCTCTTTCAGTCCTGCAAAATACAAATACTGTGAGCACACTGTATTCTATTGATATGCGGTATTACAGTACACAAGGCAAATAGATTTCGTACCTGTTCTCCATCCTGAAGGTTTTAATGATGGCAGCAACTGTGAAGCGGCTGAGATTTGGTTGGACCCTCTGGCCAGCCTCCCTCATGCTCAAACCATGGTTGAGCATATGGTCTACCACAGTGGCCCGAATCTCATCAGAGACGACTGTTCTCCTAATTTCTCCTCCTCCTCCTTCTCCTTGTCCTCCTCCTCTTCCTTCTCTCTGTCCTCATACTCCTCTACCTGCTACTCCTCCTCCCCCTTGTCCCCCTCCTTCTTGTCCTCCTCTTCCTCCTCTCACCCCTCTCCTTCTCTGGTTGTCGATCTCTTCAAAGTTCTCCATTGTTCACCAAACAAAACAGAGGCTCAAGGCACTTTTATGCTGCAGTCCTGATTGCAAATTGCTCAACAGACCTGAAAGTGTAGAGATTTTAATATTTGTGTGTTGTAGGTTGATGCTTTAAGATTTAAGATGCTTTAAGATACAGGAGATGTTAGCATTGCTAATAACTGTTAACGACAAAATCATACTGACTACTAGCTTGCATTTGTGATGAGCATACGGTCGAAACAGCACCTCTTTTCAGAAACAGCGGCTTAGCAAATACTTCTTTAAATTGTCCATTGTGTTTAAATCCTTTTAAACTTCCAAACTTTCTTTGTAATTCCCGTGGAAGTACACAGAGCAGCACGCAGCTAAACTCTAGAGATTTTTATAGGAAAGAGGTTTCAATGGGACTTAAAGTTCACTGTATGTCCATTTTACCCACCGAACTGTCGTTATTCAACTATGACAAGGTAAACTCGGTTTTGCAGTCAATGACTCCTTTAAATTGTCCAAGGTTTTCAAAACTGTCTTTGGTGAAATGGTTCGAGCAAATGAATAATTGAGTGTCGAACTTCACAGGGATATTCTCATAGACAAACATCAGCCATGCCCGTCGAGTGTTTGGTTCCTTGGGAAAACTATGAAAAGTGTCAGCATTCCCTGTACAGCCTGGAACACTGCAATTACGACTGTGGTCCATTTTCAATATCCTTGAAAAACTTCCAAACTTTCTTCTTTGTAATTCCTGTGGAAGTACACAAAAAAAATGAGAAAAAGGAGGCAGTAACTGTGGGAGATTGCTAATTTAAACTGCATGTTTAAATAGGAAAAAAATAGAGACTTTGCCTATTTTGGGACGGTGGAAAGAAGATACGAAAGGTAGTGTGACAAAATGTGTGTGTGTGTGTGTGGATGTGCCTCAAGATAATTGTTCCTCTCACAGTCAACATTTTGTTCACACACACACTACTCTGACCGGTGATGTCAGCTGCGGGGGAGGGGCTTGCTTTATGTGATTTGTTTTCACAATACCTCACTTCCTTAGTAGCTGCCATTGCTGCGAGAGAGGGAAATACAGAGAAAATAAAAGGGTGAGAGAGATTGTGTCTGTAAAGACTGTGTGTGAGAAATCTGGGAAGGAGGCAGGGAAATAAGAACATTTTGAGCAGCTAGGAGTGAAGTGAAGATATCTGTTACTGGGACTTCAACTAGAGAAGGCAGTCCCAATCCCAGCCATATGGCTCAGTCAGCTAACAGCGTGGACCAGGATCCGGCCAGCAAGAGGCTCCACTCAAGGTAGGACCTGAGGGGGATGGTAGAGTGGGAGGCAGAGGCTTAGCCCAAATGGAAGTGGGGATAGGCATAGGGTTAGCAGAGGAGAGGGAGACAGGGAGTGGCTAAGGGATAACGTGGCTGCTGGCTACCTGCCTTAGTAGTCAGTTGACTGAGGTAGCTAGCAAAGTCAGAACACACTGTCTGGGACATACAATATAACAGCCACAGCTTAAGACCCAGGTATTGCTCCAGCCATATCCCTGGTTTAAAGGCTCCTTTCTGGCCTTGGTCCCAGGGATTTCTGCCTTTCTGTCTGTGGCTGGGCTTCCTAAGTGCATGTGCAGACTGGTGGAAGCAACGTAGAAGGTTGACATGGCTGGAATTCTGAACAGAGCCTCTCAGCTGGCTGCAGTTTCATTAGAAGGCGTTCAAGATTTGATACAGACATTCACATATTAACAGATGTACAAAGAATACATGGATACACACACTCATGGGTTCTTCACACATTGTGTGGACACAGACGCATAACCTCCCATCCCCCCACTCCCACACACATTATCCACACAGACACAAAGTTCACAGAGTGAGAGGACCACAGCAACAGTGTGTAGATTGGAGGATGTATATGTTACACTCTGTGTCCTGCTATTCGATCTGTCTTCAGACTTAACTCAAACTTCTCATTGTGGACATTTCTCAAGTTAACACAAACCCAGAATACGCTAAAAGCTTTTATTATACTGCTGTAGTTAGGTTGATATCACATTGTCTAAATTGACATTTGACAAAACAATGTCCAGGTCCTAATGAATTACACTTTTATTGACATAATCAGACAAAGTCAGTGATGTTTATCATTGGGTTCCATTTGAATACCAGTAATGACTTAAAAACAATCGTTATTTGACTAATCACTCATACCATAATAACCATTCTCATAATTTAATAGCAGCAGCAAGACTGTTAATGACAACTACTGAACATTTTACAGTATATTTCAAGATTGTCAACATAAATGGTATAAGACATAGTTTACAGACTGACAATGATTACATCTTCAGCTATATCTCTTTTTGGGATGACACTAAGGGCCTGTACCATAAAGCAATTTTACCGAAAAAGCCAGGCTTATGTCAGTCACTCTGACTCATTTCCAGTTGATTCTGTTCCATAAAGGCAGTTCTATTTAGTTCAAATTCAGTTACCATGGAAACTTATGCTGTGAAACTAGCCTGGTCCGGGGCAAGCTAACTGTCAGGCTTAGCCCGTGTTGGTGCTTAACCAGACCTTCCTGTAACACTGACCAAACGGGAAAACGATGATTCACCGCAGACTTTATGGATTTTTGTTGTTGTTAAACTATCAGTCATTAAATCTGACCAATTTTTTGGGGGTCAGATTTGAGCGTTTTTGGAGCTTGAAACAAACAAACATAGCCGTTTGTGCAATTGGTAAAACGTTGTCTAGTGAAAGTAATTACATTTACGTTTCTTAGCCTGGTTTTCCATCTTTATATTGTCTCAAATTAGCTTTCAATCTGTCAGTGTCACTGTTGTGTAAGCGGCACTAAGGGCTGAATACGTTCATTTGGAATTTTCCACCGGAGCTTTAGCTAGCTGGCTAACGTTGCATTCTCTCCTGCTGTGTTCAATGACTCAATTCATCAAGCTGTAGCTAACGTTAGCTAAGTCTATGTCAACAGAGCTCCTGGGTAACTTAACTTAGATATACCAGATATAAAAAATATATAAATATAAAAATGATTGAAACCATCATTCACCAAATTCAGTCAGGTAAATCGCCGAGGCCAGTGCTTTCAGCTTCTGATGGTGGTCTGCACTGGTGATGCAAGGCCCTTCGCGTTAATATTTCCATGCACTCGCGCTCTCTTCTGACACGCGCACCTGTTCGCAGTTCACTGAATGAATATACCCCCCCCCCCCCCCCCCAAAAAAAAAACAATTTCTCATTGAATCTACACGATTCACATAGGTCACCTATTTTGGTTTCAAAACGGCGAATTTCGCAGAAAGGTGAGGTATTTTCATGTCTGGCTAAAGTGCTAAATCTAGAGTGCAATCTCCGGGTCGGGGAGGAGATCTTGTCCCAAGCGGAGGAGTTCAAGTATCTCGGGGTCTTGTTCACGAGTGAGGGAGGAATGGAGCACGAGATTGACAGACGGATCGGTGCGGCGTCCGCAGTGATGCGGGCTCTGCATCGGTCCGTCGTGGTGAAGAAGGAGCTGAGTCGAAAGGTGAAGCTCTCTATTTACCAGTCGATCTACGTTCCTACCCTCACCTATGGTCACGAACTGTGGGTGGTGACCGAAAGAACGAGATTGCGAATACAAGCGGCCAAAATGAGTTTTCTCCGCAGGGTGTCCTGGCTCTCCCTTAAAGATAGGGTGAGAAGCTTGGTCATCCGAGAGGGGCTCAGAGTAGAACCGCTGCTCCTCCGCGTCGAGAGGGGCCAGTTGAGGTGGCTCGGGCATCTGATAAGGATGCCTCCTGGACGCCTCCCTGGTGAGGTGTTCTGGGCATGTCCCACTGGGAAGAGGCCCCGGGGAAGACCCAGGACACGCTGGAGGGACTATGTCTCTCAGCTTGCCTGGGAACGCCTCGGGGTCCCCCAGGAAGAGCTGGTGGAAGTGGCCGGGGAGAGGGAAGTCTGGGCCTCCCTTCTTAGGTTGCTGCCCCCGGGACCCGACCCCCGGAAAAGCGGCAGATGATGGATGGATTTGGATGGGTAGTTAATAACACATTATTCTGTGGTGTGGTGAACTTGAAACTCGTTTTTAATTCCACTTTACAGGATCTTTAAGACAGGGACAAACGCTAGCGGCTAGCCTAATAACGTGCTTTCAAATACGATGATGCAGGTACAAGCCAACCTTACTGGTTCCATCTAAATAGGCCTAATGAAACAAAATAATAAATAAATAAATAATACAATTCATAGTTTACCCACCTCTAATTTTACCACTACACCACTGGTAGTAGGCTAACGTTACGTTTTGAGTGGATGGCGAGCGCGAGATGCCGAAATGGATGCCAATAAGATTCTGAATGGAAAGATTACATTTACGCATTTAGCAGACGCTTTTATCCAAAGCGACTTCCAAGAGAGAGCTTTACAAAAGAGCATAGGTCACTGATCACAACAACATCCAAACATTGCGAGCAGCCAAAACATGAAGCATACATTGTGAAAAACCAAATAAATGCCAAAGGGAAGAACCATAAGAGCATGCAGTTAAACAAGTTACAATTAACCAACATGAAACTCAAAAAGTGCAAGAGTGTACCTGTAGAAAAACAATCAACAGTAAAATATTTCACAGCTAGTACAAGAATTTAAAACCGTTACAACTAACCAACAAGAGCAACAACTCTCTCAATACGAGTCATTGTGATCCTGGAGGAAATTAACATCAGGTCCAGCCAAGCATTCCTAAGTGCCGTTGTACTCCCGGAACAAGTGCGTCTTGAGCCTTTTCTTGAAGGTGGGGAGACAGTCAGTGTCCCTGATGGAGGTGGGGAGTTGTAAGGCTGGAGGATAGACTTGATGTAGTCGGGTGCAGTCCCGTTCACCGCTCGGAAGGTCAGTACCAGAGTCTTGAATCTGATACGGGCCGTGATGGGAAGCCAGTGGAGGGAGATGAGGAGCGGGGTAACATAGGAGCGTCTGGGTAGATTGAAGACCAGACGGGCCGCTGTGTTCTGAAGAGGGTGGGTTGCACATGCTGGGAGACCGGCGAGCAGTGAGTTGCAGTAGTCCAACTTTGAGAAGACAAGTGCTACTTTTAAAAAGTTGCCAAATGGTTCCATTGAGAAGACCATGGCCGTAACTACCATTGAGGACACCGAGGTCGTGTCCTCTGTATTTTTTTTTCTTATTTCTGTTTTTTTTGCTTAAATTGTGGTATATAAACTCAAAATAAAGTACACGTGAAACTGACTGCAGGACGATGATCTTGGTCTCCCACAAACCGTAACGTGATTTTATACTTGAAGAGCCAAGAGTAGCTCGAGAGTTTGGACATACGTGCTGCGCGTCATCAACAACACGCACTGTCGCTATGGTAACCACCACACACAAGTCGGACGCTGATGTTGTTACCGCTTTATTGTAGACATACCGCTACCGTTAGTGAGTCAGTTAGTCACAGTCACTGGAAGAGGAACGCATCAAACTAAACATGTAGGTTGAGAGAAGTTTAAGTGGCAGATGACTGTGAGAAGAAAATTCATTTTCATGTGGAAATATTTTTATTGCAGCCCAGCGTACTACTCAGATAAGGAAACATCGAATCAAAGTTTGGTTAACTCCGTCAGTACCGGTCGTCAATCAATTTCCACCGGTTGAATCAACATTAATTTTGCGATTCAACCGCGACATTCATTGATGTGATTGATTGAAAATGAAACGTTTATTGGGTGTGCTTTGCCTTCGGCAAGGGCACAACCTTTGTTCTCTCACATATATATTATTATTATTATTATTTTTATTTCTTTTTGCCCCCCTAAAACTCAGTCAGTTGGTAGCGATTGAGTTGCTTGTATTGGGATTTACGTTCCGTTGCATGGTTTTAGGCTCAAGTAAAGTTTTGTGGCGAAAAGTGAAGCTAACGGTGGCTAATTTGCTAGCCACTGTCACTGACGTTACTAACGTCACTACGTCACTAACGTCACGAAAACACGTGTGACTACCTTTAGCAGAACATTCGTTTCGCATCTGTTAACTTGGGGGATAGCTAGGTTAACTATAGCTTTACTGCAATGCAGCTGCAGAAACGCCACAAGCAAAGAGGCCAGGGTGATAACTATTTACTCATTTTACTTTGTGATGTGAAACACAATTGTGAAATGTAATGTACAATATTAGCTGATATTATTAAGGAAGTAGGCCCACGTCTACTTTCGGAAACGGTAGTCTACTATTTCACTGAAGCATTAGCATAATGACATTAGCCTCTGTTGCCCGGGCAACACATACTACATTGGTCTATGATGCATCTGTTTTCAGTCGTTAAAATAAACATTCCTCACAAATACATTTTCGTTGTAGGATTTATTATGACATTACATTACAAGTAAACGATTTGTTGGTGAAATTATCATTACCTGTGGTTACAAACCAGTGTTGCTCACTGCAACGCTGTAGCCTATGCAAGACACACTGCAAAAAACATCTAGCACTACACAGCTGTTTAGGAAGTCAAACGTCTAACTACTAACCTGAACTTCATTGCCACAGCCTAAACTTTGTTCTGTTCATCTGTTCATGAAAATAATTAATTTCAGCCTAAACCGTACAACGGAACATTACATCCAATTCAACCAACGCAATCGCTACCAAGACGAGCACTGCCAGTCTAGTACTGTACTGTAGTAGTACAATTTACCGGGGCAGCTTCTCCACACAGGGCTATATCGCATTTTGCGTTGTTACTGACAATGATCGCTACCTGTGAGCTTTTTAACGAGCGATTTTCCACTAAATAAATGTCAAGCTTATTTAGGTTTTTGGGGGCATATTTTCAGTTAGCAGATGGTACTGTTTGAATCGCGATTCCATATTCTACTGCCGGTAACGTCGTAGAATAATCTTCAAAGGGGGTACTTTATTAATGAAAGAATGCAATATGAGTAGGCTAAATGCCGGAAAATATCACGAGAAGGGAAAAACTTAAAAGGACGTTTAAGTAATAGAGATTAGGTCAATTTTTACACCGGTCTGCCAAATGTATTCGTTTTGATTCAGCTATGAGGCTGCCTCTTGCAGGGGAAATGAGAAGACATCTATTTCATTCTACACTTCACTCGTATTTTGATTTGTAAATGAGCAGCAAAAAAAAGATGCTTTTAAATCTATGTAATCTTTATAAATAATAAGTATGCATTTTTATGTAAAATATACAGAAATATCAGTTGTAAAAATTTAATTAAAAAACGGACCCTGTGCAACCGACGCAAGCAAGCACACCCTACAATTTCCCCAGAAATTGTACCCTCTCTAGTTCAGTGTTGATTTCTCAATGTCGGATGTTGAACCTGTTATATATTTCTTCTGGATGCCGGAGCACAACGCAGCAACACGGCAGATACAAAATAAAACATCCGGTTAATTTTCAAAATAATAATAATAAATATTTTTTTGTGGTAACTTGCCCTTACTTCATGAGTCACCATAATGGTCCTTCAAAAAGCCTCAGAATGCCCCATTTTTACCTCAAAATTTCAAAAGCTCCGCACTGCCCTCAAGGTTTTTTAAGATTTCTGACACATCTGAATACATGATGTTGAAATGGCATATTGTTTTCATTTCTATCAGTTTAGGATTTGACTGTGTTTATATTCTTCACTAAAGGGAAAACAGGATAGGGAGGAAAAGGTTGTGTCAAACCAAGCTCATCTTTGGGCCAAGCAGCAAGAAGAGGAGCAGTGAAGAGAGAGATAGAGGGAGAGCAGGTACTATAAAAGGAAGAGACTATACCAGAACTGTATACATTTGAAAAGTCAGATGTTTAATGCATGATAATTTAAGTATTGTGTAAGATTATAATAGAAATGTGTTCAAAAGCTGGCTTTCCTTAACAAGAGTGAACAGATTAGGCACTATCATCATCAACATAATAGTGTAATAGGGCTTGGGTGGACTTTAAATACTGAAGGAAATATGAAGCAACTCATTTCAATTATATGGAAATGTCTTTTGTGACACATTTCTAACCACTTGTAGATAGAGGACAGTTAATTTTCTTTTTATTCCTAATCCATGATTTAATTAAATTCATTTTCCAGTTTGTTAACCCTAACCCTTTGCAAATAATTTAGGATGAGGGTGATGTTCTCTGATAACAAACAAATAAACCTATTCAAAAGTCATAATGATGATGTTTTTGCTCCTTAAGACTCTGAAAATGGCCAGATTTAAATAATGTAATTTTAAAAAAAATCTGGGGGAGCATGCCCCCGAACCCGACTAGAAGTTCTGACTCATGACCTCAGTATTTTTTGGGCCCTGCGTACGGCCCTGGACAAGACCAAAGAGACTTGATGGCCAAGCACACAGCTGATGCGAATTCTCCGCCCCCTCGTCAAAGCAAGGCGATTGCATTGTTGTTTTCAATAAAAAAAAACATTTGCACCAATGTAAAAAATATAACAATAAAAAAAAAAATATATATATATAAAAATAAGTCTCTGAATTTGAATGAGCAGCATGAGTGGGCAACTGAGAACTGCTCTGCCTTTCCCATACAATGTCACTTCTCTATCTTTTACGGCCCTGATGAGAACGTCAGTCTCCTCAGCTGTGAACCGCTCCTGGCGTGCGCCTGGCAAATCCGCCGTTATAATAGCAATCCGCCATGGAACAAGCGCCTGCTCTTAAAGGGAATGTGAGATGACGCTCTGATTGGTTTATTGCACATTACACCCAAACCACACCCATTTGTAATGTAGCTACTTCAGACCTAGACCCCAAAGCCATTTGTTTTGAGATTAATGGCTGGCTGATGAAATGTTAATAGCTACAAATGGCTGAAGCTGCCACTTCATGTCTACAGATGTGTATGTTATACTGATTTACGAGATCTCAATATTTCAAAGCAATGTATGGCTTACACGTGTATATATTTCCACAAAATGCAATACAATGTAATAAAAAAACACCAGATTTAATTTAACAAGTTATGTATTTTTTTTTCTTCATATCTGTAGGCTACTAATCATTTTCAAGTACAATGTGTCAACTGTGAACAAATGTATTTATTGCCCTATTCACTCATTAAATGTGTGTCTGTAAATCCATAAATGAGTGGTTATGTAAAGTGAAATTAAGTGACTTAAGTTGTGTAAGAACTTTAGGCATTATCATGGGACAGCCCTAAATGTATTAGCCATAAAAATTATTAGCCTCCGCTAATAATTCTAGTCGCAGGCGTTTCGCACTTGTTCCCACATCTCCATCGTCTTGACGGTGGTGGTCACCGTTCCCACCAGAAGGACCACTAGAACCACCATCAGTAGTTGTCCTCTCGTCTCCAACCGCAAATACTGTTGATCTGAATCTGAAGAGTACAATATATGCATAAGGCAAATGGCTGTTAAAAGCATAAGAAAAGAAAGTAAGTGGGTAGTAAGTACACTGAAATGTCAATGTTACCTGGAGGAGTTCAGTTTCTCATGGAGATTCTGCAGCAGTTCTCAGCTTTCATCCTTCGTCATAGTGATATCTCTGACAGCTGGATCAAACACTGCAGAGGCTTTAACCAGATCTGTAATGGGGATTCGTTTGTCCAGGTTTTTCACTATTAGTTCTTAGACTTTCTTCATTAGTGGTGGATCTTTGGGAGCCACTGCACAGATTTTCTTGATCCAAGCCCTGATTAGTGGTATTGCACTCAGGTTTGGACTGACTTCATTTATAATGAGTGTGAAAGTCTTCCAAAAAGCTAACTAAGTCACCAAGTAGCTTGATGTCATCAGGCATGAGGCATAACAAGGCCTTTCCTATCCTCTTCAGGATTTCATTGACTTCTTTATGCAAACTGACTAGGCTTCTGATCATGTTGAGGACACTGTTCCGACGTGTTGGCACTGTGGTCTTTAGTGTTTTGTGTGTCTGTGGACCCTATTTTGATTTCTCAGTTCCTAGCTGCCCATCCTGTGCATCATCCATTTCATCATATGGATCATTGGAATCTACTTCAATTTCATCCTGCAGGTTTCGAATCTTGGCATATATGTCTGCCTCTTTCTGCTCCAACACAAATTAATCTATTAGATGTGACTTGAAGTGCAGTGCGCTGACAATGTCTTTGCATTGGGAAATTAGTGCTTGCGCTTAAGGGATTTTGGTAAGAGTGTCTGTTATGAGTAAGTTGTGTAAACTGTGTGCTACACATGTTACTCTCTCATGGCCCAGTAGCCGGGACAACTAAATCATATTAGCCGACCCATCTGTTGTGTCAAAGAGCAATACATGTTTGTCTTTGGGGAGGAATTCGTCAAGTAATTCCCTAACAAACACTGTAAGGCTTTCTGATGTGTGACTTTCTACAGGTTTAACACAAAGTGTTAACAGAAGGAAATTCCAGTTCGCATCTACAGTGCAGAGTCTCACACCAACATATGGGTATCGATGGTGAGCATCAGTCCAGCCATCTAACATTAGGGTACCACTGACAATGTCTGCCAGTAGTTCTTCTTTCACTTTGGACTTCAAAGCCATGTAGACATCAGCCAGGGCTGTTGTTGCAAGGGTTCTGCTGGTTGGCAAATTAAGATGGATATTTTTCTTGTTGAACGCTTGGAAACCTTCCTTTTCTATTAATTCAAAAGGAAGCAGGTCTTTGCACAGCCACAACACAATGTCGCGATTAACATCAAACTGGGAAGTAGCTGGGCTTCCTTTAGGCACAGTTTGGATCCAGTTAGTCAGTTTAGTTGATTGTTCTTTGAGAAATATTGTACTCTCCTTGTGTTCAGCTTTTGCATGAGCAAAGAAGTTTCCACTTGATGTTTTTTCTCCCAAGCTGTACTCTTGATAGCATCCTTGGTCATTTCTGCTTCAAAGCAGAGTTTGCAGTAAAGTTTGTCATCAATGCGATTGTTGCCCACATACAAATCGCCCATATGCGTCCAAAACTGTGAACGAACACTACGAGCAAAATCAACTCTGTGAGGCCTCCATGTCACACCAGTATCTTTTAATTGTGTGTGTGGTCGTGTGCTGCTGACATATTTGTTGAGTCCTAAAAGAGTACAAAAATATCGATAAAACACTAGCCCTGACACAAAGACAAAACGGCATTCTAGTCCTGACAAAACTGCATTCTTGATTCCAAAAACTAAAGATCTAACAAAAGTCTGAGTATCCTACGTAGAAATTAGTAAAGAATGTGAGAACAACACAATTACCTTTTCTAGTTTCCGCCATTTCAGCTCAGCGTGTGAGAAAAATTCATTTCTTCTTTTACTGTCTATGATCATCACTATCGGAAAAAGCGCAATTTGAATTGGTCATCAATTCACTGTGAGTCCTGTGTATCATAGCAACGAGCACGAGACTGTGGCGAATCCGGTGTGCAAAATTGATTTAGTTTATAATTTATTTGTCGTGCGTGTATGTCTGTATGTGATAGAATTATTTATTGAAACAAATAATTTCAGTTGGCTCAGCCAAAAGATATCCGATGGCGGCTCAATTTGGCTTACAAAATTATTAGCTGGCTTTGGCTGAAACTCTAATGGCGCCACTTGGCGGCGGCTTTGGGGTCTATTCAGACCAACCCATTTTAGATTTGCACCAGGCGCAAAGTCATTTATCCCGCCGGTATAATAGCAACAGCGCCGGAATCCCACCCACAAAGTTACTTGCACTTTGCGTTTCAGATCGTTAAAATAGGGCCCATTATGTCTAGCTTGGACTTGTCCTGATGGATGAGAACATTGGTCAATGACAGATATGCGTGAACTTACATAAACAACTTCATATGTTATGTTAATGACTCACTTTTAAGATTCCAGTTGTTGTAAGCACTTTAAAGCTTTGCCATTCTTGGAGAAGTGTCTTCTCATTGATGGGTGGCAACTGCTTGGTCAGCATTTGTAGGTCTGAGATGGCACGACTCTCATCACCTTGTGGTCCTGCTGGTCCCAGAGCACTAAAGGCACCAAGAATTTCAAGATGCTGGAACCTCAGCTCCAGGTGCTGAATGATGCTGATGTAGGGTTCCATGACCTATTAACATTAGATGTGAGAGAAAATTAACATTTCGGCTGATAATATTTTAGAGACTCGTTATTGTTTATTCATTCTTGAGCTTGCTTATTTGTTGTGTCTTACTTGTGTCTGAAAACGTGCCCATAAGGTGAGGTTGGAAAGAGGCGCCCCACGTCTCCCCCTCTCTTCTTCGGCGTCGATATTAAGATGGGTCACCTTCTCTTTGACCTGAGCTAGAAAGGAGCCCTCGGGTTGCTGTTCACCTGTTGCTTTAATTTTTCGTAGTGTCTCAATGGTAACAGGAACCTAAAAAGACATGCAAATTAAACATGATTTTGTATTTATTTTACGGTTTGCACTAAAACGGTTTGCGAAAATAAAGGTTCAGGTCTTGAAGGTGCTTTCTGAAAGTTTTCATGTATGACACTCCCTCTGCTGCATATTTACATTTACATTTAGTCATTTAGCAGACGCTCTTATCCAGAGCGACTTACAGTAATTACAGGGACATTCCCCCCGAGGCAAGTAGGGTGAAGTGCCTTGCCCAAGGACACAACGTCAGTTGGCATGACCGGGAATCGAACTGGCAACCTTCGGATTACTAGCCCGACTCCCTCACCGCTCAGCCACCTGACTCTCACATTTACATGCAAGGGCCAGGCGATGAGCAGCACAGTGCACCGACACTAATCCTGGCCAGGTGTCGGTCAAAAATGTTGCTGTGCAATTCTGTTATCCTAAAACGAAAACAAATAAAACGTTTTAGATTAAGGCAACCTATTCATTATTTTCGACATTAACTTAACTGTCATTTTCCTTCATTCATTCACTTTACCGGTCATCACTGCTGCTCCATCTGTGCCAAGGCCAAAGATGCGGTCTTGAGGCATTTCTTTATTTATTATGATCTGATGTATCTATCTGATACATTCTATCAAGAACGCATCCGTACCCCGGAGAAATTAAGCCCTACCGAGGAACGCTGAATCATCATGTTGGATGGCCACATTGCTAACCTCAGGTGACTGCTAGCTCTGGCTGGCTGATCTGTATATATTAACATACTGAATTGATTTGATTGAGGTTCATGCATTTTCGTTTCAGTGGGGGGAAAAAATGGGTAGGCTTGTTCTTCATTTAAGCCTGTTAATTCTGTCTGTATAATTTAACCGTCGCTAGCATTAACTTTCTAGCATTAACTTAATTACATTTTCCCTAATATAATTTTCTAGACTTTTGGACGTTTTGTTTTCACAAACTAGATCATCATATAATTGTGATGCTCCTGTTCAGAGTGCAAGAGTACATAGTCTCAGTTTATTGGGTGGCTTCACTGCCTAGGGTATAACATCAGTACAATATTAGGAGCAGATAACACTACATGAAAAACCGGTCGTATGTATGTGTACTATGGCTGCTCGCTGCCCTCTGCAGACAAGCATCAGACGTTCGTGCTACGTGCTCCAGTTGGAATGTTGGGATTTTGGGTGGGGTGGGTGGGTTGGTATGATGTCCTATGTCTTTTTTGATGTTATTTTTATTTTCGTTTTCTCTTGCTCCCTCCTCTTCCCCTCCCCACTACACCATGGTCCAATACTTATGGCAGGGCTGGGAACATTTCTTATTGACAGATTCCAGGGGCCTCATGTATAAACGTTGCGTACGCACAAAAAGCTTGCGTACGCTGGTTTTCACGCACACTTTGTGATGTATAAAGATTTACTTGACGTGAGAATGTGCGGGCCGTCACAGAAAGTTTTGAGCAGACGTGAGAATGTGTGGACCGTCCGCAAAGTCTTGTCTGGCTCTGTAACGTGGCGAATTCTAACTGAAAAGTGCCGAAACTCACCAACATTACAAAATAAAGTTTCCACTACTACGTTTATGACTTTGACTATTCAAAAAACATAAAAATAACAGTTTGATAATTCATGTGGATGGTCACATCAAAATGCCAAAACCCAAAATTGGAAATGCTATATAGCCTTCTGTTTAATCCACCACCACTTAATAACTTCTGTTAAACTTGAGGGTGTCAAACGAACGACAAAATCACTCAGGAAATGCATGTCACGCTAACCCTATAGCTGCCATGCTGTTACGATGCGCCACCACTCGTTTCTTCATTTAAAGTTTTACGGCCCTATAATAATAATAATGATTTTATTTGTAATGCACTTTACATTTAGCTAAATCTCAAAGTGCTACAGGTTAAAAACAAGAAAAGGTGCAAATAATGACAGTGTTCCACTCCGCCGACTTTCTTTTGTCGCTAATACTTGATGACAGGCCGCCAAACAGGACACATTTTCTCGCCTCCACCTCTGTTGTCAGAACCTCGATCTCACAGTCACCGTATTTCTTCGAATAAACGCCACAGCGTTTAACGTTCATTTTTGGTGCGGCGTTTATTCGAGGGCGGCGTTTATTCGAAGAAATACAGTAATTCAGACAAAGAAATTACCTCAGGAGCGCATTTATAGCCTATCTGCATATTCATTTATGGGAGGAGGCAAGGCGGGGTCAGTGGCTTGTTCACGTGCGGTCCATCTCACGTTGATTGTGATTTATAAAGGAAAGGTGCGCAGGACCTGGCGTACGACCGGTTTTATACATGTGAATATTTCTGTGCGTAGGTACTTTTCGAGTTTTGGCCGTACGCCATCTTCTGGTATGAAAGCTGCGCAATGCTTTATACATGAGGACCCAGGTGTTTTGAAGGTACATACACACAGAGCTGCCAACATACACGATTTTGGCGTAGCAGATACGATTTCCAGGCCCCAATTACGCTGCTACGCTTGACCTGAATATCCTACGCATTGGCTCCAGACTGCAACCAAATGGTCGCATGTTGCGACCAGTTTTTGAGGCAGTGCGAGCATTTTTAACAAGCACTCGCGCATGTGCGACCTACAAATTTGTAATTTATTGGGTGTGCACAATGTCAGCACACGTTAGCAACGACGCATAGATACGACGTTCTAGTAAG
Source organism: Thaleichthys pacificus (assembly GCA_023658055.1). Taxonomy (NCBI): domain Eukaryota; kingdom Metazoa; phylum Chordata; class Actinopteri; order Osmeriformes; family Osmeridae; genus Thaleichthys; species Thaleichthys pacificus. The sequence goes on from CM042865.1 coordinate 690,847, forward strand.
ACAGCGATATCAGCGAGCCCTCAGCATTAGTACCGTAGCTAAAAGTCTTGGAAAGTTTAGGCTATTTTTCACTAGGTTCCTACGAACATGTCTTAATCTGCCAGACAAGTGGGTTCCCCTTCGTTCTTTTGGTGAGCAGTTTCACGAGCCCTTAGTTACCTGGCCTCATGGAGCCTAGCAGCTAAATACTTATTTAGCACTAGCGTTGCTACTGTATCCCTGCCTGTGTTTGAGCTGTTGTGCTGTTATACTCAGCAAGTATCGTGTTGTGGTGTTGGAGGACTGATCAAAAAGCGCATCAGTCATGTAAGTCATTTAGCTAATCACCCACAAAATTCTTTGTGAGACGCTAAACTTTGATATCATATATGCATTTTCACTATTTCAACATAACTTTCTGGAGGCTTTAATCGTAGTTGTTTTACCTCTAGCTAGCGAAATCTTAACTAAAACAATGTGAAACTGATAGCAAATAAACATGCTAAATAGCCTACATTTCAAACCTATATGTAAAAACATGCCCCATTCAATTTCTGCAATATATTTAACTAACACTATTTATTTAAATAAAATACTCACCTCTGAAATAGCTAGCTAGCTACATTTCTCTCCAAGATGAGGCCGTTGTGTGAAAGACACATGCCGTTGTGGATGAAAACTCTTGCAAAATGTCTTAGGAAACCCCAATTTCAGGCGAGGCGTTGATATGGGCATGCGCAACGTTGTTGCTCAGGGCCAGATTGAAGTATAACATATAAATATGTGGCTCCCTAACTTGAACATTGTAGTAAGCCTAACTTTTCACACAAAAATCAATAAAGCTAGTTAGAACAACCAATTTTATATAGTTGATATGGCAAATTAAAATATTTTGTTCAACTTACTCAAATGAAATTAAGCTGAACAATTTCAAGTTCTTTTTTTTTTTTTTACAGTGTACTTACAAGGTAAACTATCATTTGTATCACGTGTAGATGGAAAAAGCTTGTTTCAAAAGGGGTTATTGAATGAATGCAACATAAGTAGATGCTTGAAAAGGGGAAGTTTAGGTCATATAGGTTAGGACCGTTTTTACACAGGATTTCCCAATTACTTCATTTTGATGCAACTCTTTGAATTATGTAAGGCTGCCACCTAGCCTATCACCATTCCCTCTTGCACTAAGGGAAAAAAGAGAAACCTGTTTCATTCATCACTTCACTCTTAGTATTTTGAAGTGTAAATGAGCAGCAATATACTGTATGTATTAGGGCTGAATGATTAATTGCATTTGCGATAATATCTTAATGTGACTAAATGAGATTTGTATTCGCAAAGGCTGTGATTTTACTTTGGCCACGTGACACGCGAGAGTAACACAGTTTGCAGACGAAGGATCAACTTTATTGTGCAAAACCTGCCTGGCTAACGTTGCTACCTCACGGGGCAACACCACCAACCTAATTCGGCCCTAAAAAAACACCACATAGCCTAATGTATGATGCATAGCCAAAATACTGAACACCAGTGATCGAAATGTTTCAAAGCCTAACTCCATATTCATGTACGAAATTACTCAAGCAGTAACAGTGTCATCACGAAAGATATGATGCCCCTCGGTGATACACATACAGTAGGATCACTATGGCTGTCAGTGCCATACTGTTTCTGTTAGGCTACTGACTGGATCAGAAATGTTCAGACAGTGTTTCTTTTTCTTTTAAGATGCGTGAGTTCTAAATATTTCCGACGGTCCCCACAGGGCAAGTTATTTTTCCGAAACGGTAGCTAGTTAGCTTTAATTAAGAAAGTGCAACGCACATGTTATTAGCCTACGTTTAGCTTTGATTTACAAAAATATTTTTTAAGAGGTACAGGCAGTATGTTCTCCTTAATTTTCCGGAACTTTGTGTGTTATGTTGCTGACTGGAGATTTGTATGACAGTTGTATATATCTATATTTATTAATAATAAATCATATAATAATCGCATGTTAAATCGCAATTGCAATATACAGAAATATCTGTAGTAAGAATTTAGTAAAAAAAACAGACCCTTCTACAACCGGCGCAAGCACAGCTAACAATTTCCACAGACATTTTACCCACAATTATACATACAGCTGCTGCAGCTGGGGCTTCTTTTTTTTGCAATCACCTAGAAACCTATTGTAACTAACATCAAATGTCAAAATATTTGGAGAAAGACAAAAACATTTATGGATGTATTTACATTTTACAACTGATATTTATTTTATTTTAAATAAGTATGTATACTTAATTTATAAAGATTGCATAGATTAAGAAGCATACAATGTTTTTGCTTCTTGTTTACACTTCAAAATACTAAGAGTGAAATAAATAAACCGAGTTATCTTATCTTCCTGAGTGTCAGGAATCAGAGGCTTGGGCTAGGGTGTGAGCATTTGAACTCAGTAGTACAAGGAGTGGATCCAAATGCAGAAGACCAGAGAGTAACAGGAATATCTTAGTCTTTAATGAGGAAAAAAGTAAATCCAAAAATGCAAAAAAATCCATCTAAAAAGGTAAATCCAGAATGTTCCAATAAGAGGCAAAACACAAAAGGGAATGTCAAAATAAAAAAGTAAATCCCAACAATCCAGGTCAAAGAGGCTACTTAAATGTCCAAGGGGAAATACAGAAAAATAAAACAAAGTCTCAACACAAAGTAACTACCTGAGAGGTTTTGAGAGAACAACTGACCGAGAACTTGAAACACTAAACAAATAACTGAAAAACAGGGGAACTTAAACACACATACAGGGAGCAGGAAACAAGGCAAAGGTGAAAACGATATGCAGATGAAAAACAAACAATTGAGGACCTCTAGTGGCCAAAATAAGTCCATAACCAAGTGCAAGAAGTATACCATACTATCAGGGGCGTACTGGGGGGAAAACGTGGCCCGGGAGTTACCGTCAGACCGGCCCACTCAATACACGGCACGCGGCCCATTCAGTACACGGCGAGTTGCTCATTCAATGGCCTACTTGGAAAAATACCCATACACTTAACATTATTTTGGATGATTACAAAGAAATTACATCATATATATATTTTCTTACGTTGAACGTCCGAAGTCCGTAAGAACACATTTCAGAAGACACTTCAGAATTTTTGGGAAAAATAGGCACCATGAGTGTGAATACAGATCGCGAGGAGGAGTATAAAAGTCAGTCAGTGATTTTAGACGGTCTTAGAGCAAATTATGTGTTCAAGCTGTGTAAAATGGAAAATAGTTGGAGGTGCCGGCGATGTCAGAGGGAGGGCCGGTTGGTGATGGAAGTGGGACGGTATTTTGGACCATCCCAACCCCGATGGCCAGTCCGCCCCTGCATTCTATATTATGACCCAGACTTTGTACTCAATAAGAAGAAAACTTCCCTAGACTGTAGGGGTGGAACGGTACACTGAAGTCACGGTTCGGTTCATACTGCGATTCAGACATCACGGTTCCGTACAACGGAGGGTAAAGCAAAACAAACCAGGTTCCTCTACGAGTGAATACGGACGCATTGAAGATGACATGTAAAGTCCGATTGCATCAGTAATTTTTTGGGCCCTATTTGTATGTGTATCTAATAGCTGGTTAAGCACTGTAGGGAGGAGAAGTTAGACAGTTTTTTTTGTCTCGTTCCAGTGATTGTCACACCTGGGTGATGGCGTCGGATATTTTGTCATTTAGCACACGCCAGATGCGTTATATGCGTTAGCATGTTAGATGTATTTCCACTCACATACCCCACAACCAGTGACGTTCGGTGATGTCAGTAAAAGACTAAGCACTGAGTTCTGAAAGCCAGATTACCTAATTACCAATTTTTCTCGAATAAAATCGAGTTTGGAGAAATTCCTCAACTCCGTGATATCGACAGACACCGCTGCTGTCATTTTTTGCGGGGATTGCGGGGAATTTTGCGGGGATTACGCTTACAATGTAGCTAGTGTAATAACGTTAGCTGCGCAAATGTCCAGTAATCTCGATTTTAATTGGTCCATGTCTGATACGTAACGTAGGTGATTACTGGCATAACATTTTTATGTGCAAATGCACAGCAGAGTTGTGCTTTTCAGCGTGCATGTATAAGAATACAGGATCGAAGTGCGCAAGTGAGTTTTTCGCTTGTCGTCCGCAGTGAACGGACAGTAAAAGCACTGCTTATTCAAAATAAAATAATTGTATTTGATTATTCGTAACTGCTACATTTATCATCGTAACGTCTAAACAATTGGAATAACACACATATTGCGTAAATCACAAGAATAAACAGTAAAAATACAAATACATATTATTAAATAAAACTATTTAATAAAAAAATTTACGTTTGAATTTGGCAGTGTAGGCAGTGCCACGTCATTGCCCACAACTACTGAACAACGCTGACACACAGTGCTTGTCTTATCCACCACTCTCTCGCCTTTACTACTGTAACTGAATGGGAAACCGAAGTTTTCCCAAACTTGCAATCTTAAAAAGGCCGGCGGGTCCTCTCTCTCGTGGGTCGCCACCACTCGCCATACTCGTCCTTAGTGCTAGCCTATCTCTGACTCACGGCGGCGCCAATCAGAGCTTCAGATTAGATGTCCCTAAAGAACACACGTATCTAACAGTAGCTCCGCATTACATCAATTAATTTGCACGCAAGTTTTATTTATTTTTATACCATGTATTCTCAGTGTAATTTCATGCACCGAACCTTGACGCCCGTACGGTTCGGTACAAATACATGTACCGTTCCACCCTTACTAGACTGGTTCAATTACTTTCCGGACACATGTTCCATTACATGTTAACTATTGGATTTAAGTAAGCAAGCTTTCTGATTTTTGCTACCAATCAAATACAAGTATACACATGGCCAATCTTCGCTGTGTTTTACCCATTTACAGACCGACATTTTGATTTTTGAACATAGCCAGGAAGAAAATAGAATAGCAGTAGAAAGAAATTACAAATGACGTTTTATTGAAAACTAGGAAATTCAAATTGAGAAATAAATTCACAAAAAAACCAGGACAATTCGTGTCCTGGGAAAGAATAAACAAGTTCTGGGAAAACGGGGACCGGTGGAAATCCTACACACATCCCATCCACATCACACATCCTATCCCACTCAGCTCCCAGGAGTGTGCTCATGCCAGTTTTTGCACAATACATAAACTGTTTAAAGATCCTGTAAAGTAAATTCCGTGTTTTGCTTCTAAGTACATTATATACGTGTGAAATGAGTTATTGAAAGCATGTGCAAAGCGCTAAAACTTTGTCACACTGAAATGTGGAGTTAAACCGAAGAACAGTTTCTCTTCCGTTTTCAGATCAGGTTTTAATGGGCGGAGCCAAAAAATGCCCTATCAACGTCATTTCGCCCTATCTACGTCAGATCACTGAATGGCTCCTCCTGCTGTACTGTTATTGTAGCCTACATCAGCTAGCTATAGCTAGCTTCAGGATGTCTCCTACCACCCGCAACTGCATCTTCCCTGGATGCAAGAACTCCAGCTGCGCTGCAACACCATTTAAGTTCCCTATTGATAATGAAAGGAAAAATAGGTGGATAGATTTTGTGAAGAGCCACGCTCATGGAAAGCTTCGGATAAACTCCAACAGCCGCCTCTGCACTGACCATTTCACGGCGGACAGTTTTAACATGGACCAGAGACAGACGGGGTTCACCAACACACGGCTTCTCTTGCAGCGCGGAGCCGTACCGAGCATCGCCCCTCCGGCCGTTCATCCTCCGGTCGCACCTGGACCATCCACCGCCGCCAGCAGTTCATCACTCAGTTCTGTGTGCTTGTTATAATTATACTAGATAACTTTTCCAGAGGTATCTCTGCTACGAGTTAGTGCAAACCGCTAAATTGATATTAGGCTATACTCGGTGTAGAATGATGGTATTTTGGTGAAATGGTGTTAGAAGTAGCCTAGTTGGAGAGCTCACTGTCTGCTGTCTCTGGTGTCCATTTTTACTGTTACAGCTCAGGGGAACATTTCATTTATATGCATCTGTATGTTTCACTCATTGAACAAATAAATTCTAATTCTATACGGTTTTGTTCGGCTTGACATAGCGTCCATTATCTGGGTCGGAGGTAGGCACTAGGCAGCGAGGGGCGGAGCTTCAGCTCCTTCAGGCGACACGCCCCCCCCAGTCTCAAGCAGAGAAGACTGCTGATTTTTTCACGATTTCAAAGCCTAATTTAACATATTAACGGTGTTATTTTTTCATTCGAATTTGGATGGGTAGTTAATAACACATTATTCTGTGGTGTGGCGAACTTAAAACTCGTTTCCAGGTCCACTTTACAGGATCTTTAAAGACACAGTTCTACAGCTCTACACCTTTGTCCCCGACATGTTTATACACTAGGCTACAGTTCTTCCGGAAAGTATTCATAGCGCTTCACTTTTTCCAAATGTTATGTTGCAGCCTTATTCCAAAATAGATTCAATTAATTTTGTTCCCCTCAAAACTCTTTTGTTATCTTGGCTGTGTGCTTAGGGTCGTTGTCCTGTTGGAAGATGAACCCTTGCTTCAGTGTGAGGTCCGGAGCGCTCTGGAGTAGGTTCTCATCAACTATGTCTCTATACATTGCTGCATTAATCTTTCCCTCGATCCTGACTAGTCTTCCAGTTCTTGCTGCAGAAGAACATCTACACAGCATGATGCTGCCACCACCATGCTTAACTTTAGGGATGGTATTGGCCAGTGATGAACGGTGCCTGGTTTCCTCCAGATGTGATGCTTGGCATTCATTCAATCTTTGTTTGATTAGACCAGAGAATTTTGTTTCTCATGGTCTTGAGAGTCCTTCAGGTGCCTTTTGGCAAACTCCAGACGAGCTGTCATGTGCCTTTTACTGAGGAGTGGCTTCTGTCTGGCCCAGGGTTGCCACTCTTTTGTACTGATACATTTCAAGCACTTTTCAAAGATACATTTTTTCTATTATTATTTTATAAATTGTTTGTTAGCCGTATTCTGGGTTTCACTTAAAAAGTTCCAACTCCTCCCAAAGACACTTACTGTAATGCCAGCGCGAGTTAATTTTTTTGCCATTTGCGCCCCAAGTTTTTTTAGCTTAATGTAAAATAAACATTGCCGTTTTCCAATTCAAGCCTCTACGGACACAATGAAGCTTGTGTCGCCATTGGCTAGTATTTTTTCTATTTTACTCGCCAGACTTGTTCCATGAAATTCATGAACAATGCAACTGAAAAAAAGTTGCATACATTATCGGTCTGAATTATTATTTATGTTGCATATGGATGTAATATTTAGCAAATGTATTTCTGCCACTTGACGACAGCCACCTCTCCACAGCTGATGATCGATCATACTGCTGAAGCTCTGGGCCTTCTGTTGAAATGAAGATCAGGTCTGAAAGGCGTGAGGATGTGAGACTGCTGCGGGCATCTGATTTTATTCTCTTTTGGGTACTGAAGGCTTTTTCGCAGTTGGCAGAGCTGATTAGAAGAGCAAGAATAATCTGAACAAAGAACAGTAATCTTAAAATCTCAGTTTTCATTGTTGAGCAGCAGCAAAATAACTAATTGTATAATTGTCATAGCAGCCAATCATGTTAACTCGTAGTCAAGCGACGGTGCGTCACTGAAATCTGCGCTAAACGTATTATTTGCCTTGAACAATTTACTATCCATTGGCAAATTAAAGATAATTTTTAGTCGCCTAGCGTGAAATTTGGTCACATATGCGAGTGATTTACTCGCATTGGTAAAACCTTGTCTAGTGAAGGTGAAGGGAAGGTGAAGGGAAGCAGAAACGTGCATCTAGCTTGGCTGAGTTCTCTAACCAAGTTCGAGAGCGATACCAACTTGGGTTGAATGCCCGAGGACCTTTGCTGAAAATGCGTATGGGGTACGTTTGCTAACCGGGTGCATTGGAGTGCTGTCATGCAACCCATGCTCGCCTTCACCCGCAGCGGCGGTAACGTTGGTACCGAGAGACAGGGACGTGCTTCCACTTGGACCAGCAGGGTTGATACATTTCGCCTAGGGCGCCAGATGTGCTAGGACCGGTACTGCTGCTGGCCACTCCTCCACACCATACAGGCCTGATTGGTGGAGTGCTGCAGAGATGGTTGTCCTTCTGGAAAGTTCTCCTCTCTTCACAGAGCAATGCTGAAGCTCTGTCAGAGTGACCATCGGGTTCTTGGTCAGCTCCCTGTGCAGTCCTCCACGCACACTGTGACCCATGCGCAGTGGTGGGGAGTAACGGAATACATGTACCGGCTTAACGTATTCAGAACTATACGTATTGAGTAACTATATTCCGTTACAGTTACAATTTAAATAGTTGGTATTTAGAATACAGTTACATTGTTGAAATCAATGGATTACATTACGATACTTATCCGTTTCACGAGTTTATTCACTCTCTACATAAATTAAGACAACTCCATGCATTTCCCAGAACTTCTATCTGGTGGTTTCTACACTGTACGAACACAACTACATCTATCACGCCCATGTCATTGCCTCTCATTCTTTCCTTCTGCAATGCTATTGGCTAAGCCAATGCATGGCCATCACATGCACAGGGGATGCAAACTCACGTACCATGGTTGGCCAAAGCATGCCTCTCATCCACTCTCAAGTAGTTCTTAAGAGACACCTATGAGGGTTCTCCTTACGAGCATGTTCTGGAAACGCACGTAAGAAATAACGATGGTTCGTTATTGTGCTCGTAGAGAACCCTAGTAACAACTAAGATCCATTGTTATCGGGAAACGCAGTTTAGTAAGCAGGATTTGATGGCTGCATTCCTATACTAAATGCAATTCAATGTGGAAGTAATCCAAGTATTCAGAATACGTTACTCAGAGTAACGGAATACATTACAAAATACATTTTTGGGCATGTATTCTGTAATGAAATACGTTTTGAAAGTATCCTTCCCAACACTGCCCATGCGTACGCACAAAACTTTCATAACTGGGACCCAGATGGCAGAAGGATGAAACTCGAGACTTCAAGTTGATAGCATGTGATAGCATTGTGAAAAATAAATGAAATATAACCTCACACCTGTTACATATGAAGAGTATGTGCACGCACAAAAAACATGATTTACGATAAATACAAACAGAGATATCTGTTTGTGCAAAAGAACCCCTCAGATATTTGTACAGTTTAATCTGGAATAATATTTGATTGGATCTATAATCATTCAACACTTCTTGCATGTTATGAATTGTATTCTCATAAATAATGAGGACAAATTAAGTTACTACTGATGCTGTTGTTTCAGTCAGGCAGCTGCGAATTCAGAGTGTCATATGTTTTCACATGTTCGTTGCGTATAATTGTCAATATGATAATGGACACAAAAAAGTCAGTATCCTTTGGAAGAAGGACTCCAATTTCAAGGTTATTTACTAGCATCATATACAGCCTCTATACAGGTTTAACTCAGCCTGCCAGTGACTGGAAATATGGCGCTTTAAATCATACAGGTATCACCCACTCCTGGAGTAAAGAAAAATAAAACGTACAATTACAATAGGCTTCCTCCTAACGGAGTAATTCTAAATATAGCTGCAAGCAGCAATGGAGGATTCCTCCTCAACATTTCTGTACAAAGTAATGTTTTTAGTTATTATATTACTTTTACTATTACTTTTAGTAGCAAGTTGTGGAAACGGGTCGCCATCTCTCTTATGGTTTAAAGTGGATTTTTCGCTAGCTTCCAGCTTAGTTTCTCTGTGGACACTTTCGAGAAGTTTGAAGTGCTGTTTTTGGCAGTAGATAGTATTTTGTTGGGGCCCAGTTTGCAGTTCACATTAATGTTTTTTCCTATCTCTTTAATGAAAGCGAAATAGTGTGAATATTTCCATCCCGAAAACGTTACACGTTTTGCTGCCGAAAACATAACACGTTCCGCTGCTAACTGAATCTGCTGTTGTGTTTGTCTGCAGCGTGAATCAAACACTGTGCCAAGGAAGTGTCGTTTAGGCAACAATCTGTATTTATAAGGCTATTTTAGTCCTTTGTTTTCATGCAGTAACTTGGATAAATAACTAACTGTAATAATATTACTCAATGTCAAAAAGTAACGCGTTATATTACTTCGTTACTCACTTAACCCTTGTGCTGCCTTCGGGTCACATGACCCAAAGGTTCATAACGAACCATCGTTGTGTTTACTCAATTTTACCCAATACAAAAAAATAAATAAAACAAATTATTTTAACCTTCGCAATGTGGGGGGTCTGAGACAGCCCAACGGTTAAAAGAAAATGCTTCACTTTGTTTTTGTATGTGGTAAAGTTGTCGCAATACGACGGTGGGTCACAATGACTGATGGGTCAGAATGACCTGAAGATAACACAAGGGTTAAGTAATAATATTATGTAACGCGTTATATTACATAACGCGTTACCCCCAACACTGCTGTTAAGCTAGAATAACCTTTTGGCCTAAGAGAGTAATGCTTAAGTTTCCGCTTACTGACCAAAGTTTCCGCTTATTGACCAAACATCTAACAAATTTGACAGTTTGACCCTGATTGTTTTGACCACACCCCAGGGATTCTTCAACACAAGTTCCTCTTTCTTGTCTTAAGTTCTGCAGCTTCAAACTAAAAATGTTTCCTTTTTGCTTCCTTGCATATTGTGGAGTTCCTCTTTTGATAGACATTAACTATTGAACTGATCTGGAACTACTGTTTAAAGGAGTGCTCACCCTTACAAAGTATAATAAGTATACTTCAAGTTTATTTTGTAAGTATACTTAGTATAAAAAGTATACTATTATCATGGTACTTAAGAGTATACTAGCAGTGTACTTATTTATATACTATTTTTGTACTAAGTAAACTGAATTGGCCCACTTTTTACGTCATTTAGTACCCTTTAAAGTACACTTATAGTGTATTTGAGGTTTACTTTTGAATACTGTAAAGTAGCCTGTGTAGTGCACTTTCAGTTCATAAAGTATACTTCCTAAAGTACCTCAAAGTATACTTTGCAATACTTCCAAGTATACTTTCAATTAATGTAAGTACGTCAAGAAGTAAACTTAATAAATGTAAATTTACTCTGATTTACTAATATATTTAAATGTTTAGGGGCCCTTCACACGCCGCTGATCTTGCGTCACTTGGCAAGTACGGGGGCCTTCGCCAAGTGACACTGCAGATCCTTAGCTTATTATTGTGTACACACTCATGTTGAAATAATTCAGCTCCTCTTATGAAACGTAACACTCATTTAACTCCTGGTTACAATCGTAAACCGGCACAACAATGACAATTACCGCACATCAAAACACTACATTCTAAGCAGACACATTAAAAAAACGAAATTCATGAAGTTACATTTGTATTTCGAACAAACGGCAAACTTATCTTCAAATCTTTACCTTATTTACAGCCTTGCATCATGGGAATTGACCAGCCAATGAGCCACGCTATCTTCATTTTTTCACGTCCTTATTTCGTTCTTCAGTCAGTTTGACAGTATAACCTTCAAATGCACAATGCTATGGAAGCAAATCGTTACCAAAATGCAAATGCATTTCCAGAAATGCATTAGCATTTTAAGAATGTGGCTGCATTATTTGACCCATAAATGAAATTAGTAATCAATCATCCTATTTGCATTTTAATTTTCTTCTTCAAGAGTGCTCAATCTTTCACTTAATTAAAATGAAAAAGAAATAGACATTTGAGATTTAATTTTCAAAATATGCCCCAGCAAATAGATACCAAAATTCAATTTGAAATGTAAAATTTGAAAATTTAAATGCATTTCTGGAAATGCATTTTCATTTTAAGAACGTGGCTGCAAAATCGTGACCACAATTCAAATTCAAATGCATTTCCAGAAATGCAAAATGAACGAAAAAGCATTCTGAGCGGCGCAGCAGAGTGACGTCAGTAGCCGCTCTTCTTCAGCTCCCTGCTGACCGAGCTACCCATCTTGTTCGGTAGGGGGCGGTGTGCACATCTGCATTGCATTACATTCAGTGCTTGAAGTGGAGAAAAAAAGGTGCCGGTACTCTCTTGCATTGGCAAATCATTATGAAATTTGAGATTTCTACAGTGAAAAACAAAACTTTGATTGCTGGTACAACAACAATTTATTGTTAGCCTATTTATTAACAACATATATAGCCTCGGGAACGTATTTTATCAGGGGGGTGGCTTAATGTTGCGGGGCGGCAGGGACGGACTGGGAGTAAAAATAGGCCCTGGAAAAGTCACATGATCTAAGTTGAGCTTTTTAATGCCCTATTTGCGAAGCTTTATGGCACCAATTTTACGCAATACCCTTGAAAATGTATCGCAAATATGTAGTTAGAAAAAAACTCAAAGGCAAATCAAAATGTGATTGTTTGTGGACAGTTAATCAACATTTGCGGAACATGTTTTACATTTGCGAAACACGTTTTACATTTGCGGAACACGTTTTACATTTGTGGATCGCGTTTTACATTTGTGGATTGTCCTATACGCATTTGCAATACTTTTGGCTCCGTTTTGAGCCCATACTCTGCCCTCCTACGTACTTCCGCTCAATTTTGATTTTGCTTCTGTACTAGGTCTGGCCATGAAGTACGCAAGTCAGATGTCTCCGGTTAATTTTCTACCGGCCAATCAGCGAAAAGATGGAGTGGCTGAGAACGATGACTTTGATGTTGTGCGCTAGTTGGTGTTGTAGTTCCGTAATGGCGGAGGAGAAAGATGCGAGCGAAGCCATTCGGTCAGTTGTGGCAAAGCTGCCGTATATCCATAAGCTAAAGCCAGAGCAAGAACAAGTTTTGATGAGTTTTGTTGGTGGCCATGATGTTGTGGCCCTCCTCCCCACGGGGTTCGGGAACAGTTTGATTTTCCAGCTAAGGCAGCTAGCTCTGTTACAGTAGTGGTGAAGTAATTGGCTAAGGAGAACGCTAGCGATTGGTTATGGCAGATCAGAGTGGCTCTGGGCAGATCCAATAGTTTTAAACTTCAACAGAGTATCCGCCTTCAAGGAAGTCAACGCTTGTCAATGGAGCGAGGCCAGACTCTCTGTACAAATGAAATGTATGAGAGTCTGGTTAGGACCAGGCTACAAAAATTGTAGGAGGAGTACTGAAAAAAAGTTTTTCCTCAAAATTCTAAATGGAGGAAAATCTATACAACCGGAAATTGACACCATAGAAAGCGTTGAACTCATTTTGATCCAGGGAATCCAACGGTAACTCCTTATGGAGGAATCCTAATAATACTAACAAAAGGGGTGTTCGACATCGACTGCGGCTGCATGAAACGACCCGCGAGAGTTGCCGCTTGCAGTCGGGGAGGAGTTAAAAACAGCTCCGTAAAGTCGGACATTCCAGCTTCTCGTGGTTTTCTACATTGACATCAGTCATGGCCGATCAAGCGCTGTTTGCTTACTTTATCGTTGATGAACTGCATGGTCGCGAATTTAATTGTTTTCGCATTAGAACTTGCATGAACAGTGCACTAAAATTTGTCATTTTATGTATTGGGCTATGTTAAACTCTTTCTCCAATCTGCAAATTGATAATACAACCAGAACTCAATTAAACTTCCATTAGTGAAGAGGCTGACTAAAACCCTTTCTTCAACAATAGTAGGCTATCGCAGTCTGTCAATAAAGGCAAATATTTATCGATCTCACGGTACTTTAATGGATACGTCACAGTGACCTAGCCTCGGCACCGTCTCAAGGCAGACAAAAAGTCTAACCAGAATTCACTGCTTCAAGCGCTTCATGAAGTTGAACACACCTAATAACTAGTGCAATCCTGTGTAGGCGGTGTCACAACGGTGGTTCTCAATTTGTTACCCCAGGTTTTCTAATCAGGCTATCAACGCGTTCACATAAAATGTGTTGTGTATGGCCAATCGCAAACATTGACAAGTCTTCCAGAGCCGCACATTTTATACAAGATGAGCAAACTATAATATTAAACATGAAGAATTTCACACACAATCATGGCTAAAAGTAATACCTTTGCCTTTATTACTGTATACAAACACAAAAGCTATGGTGATGACAGGTAACACTTGCTCTAAACTATTTCCAGTCTAACGTAGCTCTCGCCAAGGCAGCCCTCTCTCACCTCTGTTATTTGCTCTATCCCTCGAACCTGTGGCCCAGGCTGTCTGGCAATCGACTAATCATGACCCTATTACTGTTCACAACACCAAACACTACATATCTCTCTATGCAGATGATATACTGCTTTTTATTCAGAATGTCCCTCAGTCTCTTCCCCACCTCCTACACATCTTCAACAATTTCAGCCAGATCTCTGGTTACAAAATTAACTTGGAAAAGTCTGCACTATTGCCCCTATACGACTCTTCCAGACAGATGGCTTACCAGTGGTTCAGAACCTTAAATATTTGGGGGTATTTATCCATCCCTCAGTTACAAGCACTTTATCAATTAATTATAAGAAAGTGCTTGCGGAGGTCAAAACTGATCTATTAAGGTAGCGCACGTCTCCCCTCTCATTCCATTCTCGTATCTCAGTTATTAAAATGAATGTTCTCCCACAAATCAACTTTTTCAGCTCTATGAATTACATTTTGCAATCTCCAATTTCATGTGGGGGGAAAAGAAACAGACTTAAACTTTCAACCATCCAGAGATCAAAATCTGATGGTGGACTCGGACTCCCTAATTTCCAGTGGTACTATTGGTCATTCGTGCTACGTCCTCTATCCAAATGGTTGGATCCCACTGCCTCTGCATGTTGGCACCCTATAGAGCAAAACATTGTTTTCCCTCATAGATTACAAGATCTAATCTATTCCAACATTTCTCTTAAACATTCTAAAGCCAAACTTGGCTCTGTCGTTACTGAATAGATTTCAGTTTGGCAACTTACAAATACATTTTACAAAATTACACCCAATTGGTACCTTCATTCCCCCATATTCCATAACTATGGTCTCCAGTTGGAAGGAAGTTTAATATCATTCCCCCATTGGAGTAACAATGGGGTATACACTTTTTCAGATTTTTTGGGGGGCGGTGGGTCTCCGCTCATTCCAGGATATTCAAAAGCACTTTGAGGTACCTTGGGATGGCCCATTGGTTACTCACCCATTTCACACGGCATTGACCAGACCTAGTGGTTTAGTCTCTTCCACTTATGCTATCCCGATGAAGGCTTCTTCTAAACCTCTATCCGTTATCAGCGTGTGGGAGGGGGACCTGTCATCTAATGGCAGCAACCTGAATTGGAATTTATTTGGCACAATACGCTGCTATCCTCTAGAAACCCCAACCACCAAGTTATTCACTTTAATTGTATCCATTGAACATACTATACTCCTCGCACATTACATAAAATGAAAGCCTTACCTTCACCTATCTGCTGTTTATGCACTCATAATATATTGGGCACCTTTCTTCACATGGTATGGGAATGCCAGGGGTTGCAGACTTCTGGAAGGAACGTTTGTGGCATGTTGTCCACCATATTGTCAAAACAATACCATACTCACCTTCTGTCCTCTTACTTAATGACAGCTCTAACCTAGATCTTTCTATCAGTCAGACAGGCTACTGGTTGGCCGGCCTCACAGCTGCAAAAAGACTCATAGCCTGCAATGGAAGCCTCCCCACTCTCTGTCTGCACACGCTGGGCGGCTGATATGTACCATGCTAAATCCGACAATGTAGGGTGGGGGGACTGGGGGGTAGGTAAGAAGGGGAAGGGGAGGGACAGATGGACGGTGGGATTTAGGGAGGGGGGAGCAAGATAGGTCTGTGTTATGGTTCGTAATTTTTCCTATCTCTGTTGAAACCCCCCCCCCCCCCCCCCCATCATGTTTATTTTTTCTCATTTATTTACTTTACTCTGTTTGTACTGACCCCAGAGGTAGTCTTTGTTTGTTGTTGTTGTTGTTGGTCTGTTATATAGCTTTGGACTATTGTAATGCAATATGAAAATGTTCCCCTTAAATTCTCTCCTGTGAAAACTGAGTTTATATCCACAACCCTGTATCATAACTCTAAATTCCAATAAAAGATTGATTACAAATGTTTTAATTAAAAAAATATTATCATTAGGTAGTGTATGAACATGGGAGATCTCATAAAAAAAAATGCTAAATCTTATTTTATCTTTGATTGGATGTTCTTTGTAATCCCACTTGGATTGTTCACAATACTATTGATGCAGTTCTTCACTGAAACCGTCAACAGAAACGGGGAAATCTGTTTCTCCATTTATCTTATGTTTGACTTTTTTTACTGCAATGCTGGTTTGTTTGGTTCACCTACCTACCTCCGCTGCACTCATGCATGATGAAAGAGCTAATTGAGGTTCTGCTGGTGTTAGCAGATAGATGAATTAGGCCAGGATGTGCCCTTCAGGTCATTGGATTAAGCATTGGCTTGGGATCCTCCCTTTCTCTGACTGTACACGCTCACCAGGACGCTGATCCTGCTGTGAGATGATGATGCCAATCTGTCATCATCCGCATACCCGCTACTTCACCCAGCATCACATCCTTCACCCAGGATGTGATGCTTCTACCCACTTCTCTCTCTCTCTCTCTCTCTGCAAGCATGACTCTAGATAGATGGAGAAAAGAAGATTTGTACCTGCTTAATCACAGCACTCCGTGTACCTGTCCTCCAAGTTGTTAGGAGACTTGAAAAAATATATTTTTGGCCAGGACTAGAGGCCTTACTATCTATCAGATTCTTGATGATTCCAGTCATTGTTTCAGATCCTCAAGTGTTTAATCATTTAAATCTGGGGAGCTACTCTTGGCTTGAACAGATTGTTTCAAACTTTTTCGCAATCGGATGCATCTGACAATTGAGACTGCTGTAGATGCACTGACTTGGACACTGACCAATGTTCTACATCTTCTACAGACGTTCGTAATAATGTTTAACATAAGCAAAGAGCTTATGGGACTTCAACATACTATTCCTACCACTATTGTCTGGAGTTGACATTGTTAAATCAAGGGGTTTGTCCTTTGTTGAGCTTCGCTCAGATGGCATCTAAGTCATGTCCTCTGACGGGGGCTGAGCGAGCTGTGTGCAGGCTGGTCCACCACGGACCTCGACCCCAGGCTGCACTAAAGCCCCTACAGTTGGAGCTTGGGGACTACGTGGAGAAAACTCTCACCAAGCAGAAACAAAGGTACTGGTAGGGGTTTGACAAGTGCAGTGCTGTTTTAGTTGTAAATAGGTAATGTATGAGCCCAAGCATATTCTTTATCAGCTTGTTCTTTCATTTGGCAGAGTTTTTCTTACAAAAATGTAACATGCAAATTGTCAGTACTATGAAAATGGGACTATTTACACAATACTGCAATTCTTTCAATTAATGAAACAGAAGTATGCTGTCTATCAGTCATATTTTGTCATTTTAAGATTAGATGAAGACTGCTGCTAGTTTTAACGTCATCCTCACGCATTATATAGTTTATACAGGAGAGTCAGTAGTTTGATCCAAATTGGCCGGTTTAAAAAATCCAGTTTATTTTTCTTTCCATGAATGTCTGATTGTCTTAGGTCTTGGAAACCACCAGACTGTGTGATTATACCGGAAGCTAGTATAGGTAAAGTAAGAATCTGATAGAAAAAATACAATAAAACATACTGTGAGCCTAGCACACATTGTTTTTCTGAAAAGAAAGGCACTGAAATATGCAAGTTAAGACTTGAGTTGTGGGAGGGATATATTCTGAATGTATTCTGAGGTGAGGTTTTGTTAACATGTTCTTTAAAAAAAGAAATTGGTCAAGTAAATAACACAGCTGTGAAGTGCTATAAATGTATTATTGAGCCCTTTTATCAGGAGCTTGTGTTTTGTATGAAAAATGTTTTGTGTAAAGATCATGTGCATTGTTTCAAATGCTGTATGCTATCATCGTGATCCAAGCTATCCTATTTTGAAGAAGCTCCTACATACAGTACTCACAAAAGGTTGATCTGTCGCTTTCCAGATAGACAGATGGAAGTAATTTGAGGACATGGCAAACAACTTATCTAGTGACAAGGCAGTTGCCATGCAAGGCATTCTGGAAAGGGAGTGAAGGGACTTTTCCTCAGATTACTCTAACCTAGCTGGCTCCCTTCTAGCTAGTTATTTCTGGAACTTTTTTCCACTAAACCTAAGTAAACATTTTGCAACACGTTCTAATCATCCCTACCCATCATATGTGACACGGTCCAATGAAAAGGGGCTCTTGTTGGCATTCCATATTGTCCGCTAGAAGCCGAAAAGTGTTTTTCTTGCGTATTACAAAAGTTAAAGTGTTGGAGAAGCCATTCAATATAATTGTTGTAGAGTGGGATACTTACATCTGACCACTAGGGGCAGTAGTGCCATTGCTGGGTACAATAACCTAGCGCTCTCTATCCTGAGGTAGCCAGTCGATGTATGGTCGCTATACAGGAGAGCCATGGTTTCGGGTTCTCAATAAATGAGTCATGAGCAAAGTCTGTGGCAGTCCCGTTAACAGTTACTAGTTAGTGTCCAATATACTACATTGGCGACGAGTAGGGATGCACCGATACCAGGCTCATGTACTTGTACTCGTACTCATAAAAATACCCCGATACCAAAGACCGATACCTCACGTAAATTTACATTTTATTATGACGCAGGGCTCCAGACTAACTTTTTGCCTTGGTTGCACTGGTGCGCCTAACCTTATTTAGGTGCACCCAAATTTTGCGTCGCCACAATTTCAAGGTCACCTTTTTATCACGCTCCATATACATTCATATATATTATGTAAATGATCTTAAACAAGAATACGGTGTAGGTAAATACTTTTTTTATTTGAAGCACAATTATACTGTATATTAACATAATCTTTTAAGTGCTTCACTGAGCTGCCAAACTAACACATTTTAAGCAAAATAAAACATTTCAATATAGAAAGTGCTACTGTTTAAAAGTGCTTCCCTGAACTGAGACCTAACATTTCATGGCTCAAAATCTTATAGCGGGTCCCCCCTTGCTGTCGCATGCCCTTCAGATGGCCAACACCTGTAATTTGGCCTTCTTGCCCTTTGGCCTTGGCTAAACCAGCTTGCCACACTCTCCCTAGCATCAAAATCCTAGCTCCATGGGTTAGCTCCATGGCCCAGCTCTGTAACTCAGGGGTGGGCAATTCATTTTTACAAGGGGCCACATGAGAAACCTGAAATGTGTTGGAGGTCCGCATCAACGATAACTTGAACTTAATTCTGCTCACTATTCATTTTCTCCCATTGTAAAAACAGTAAAGTATATATTTTGATTAGCTGCTACTGGTTATCAGAAGAATAAGGATATTCTCTAAATATTTATATAAATATTTTAAATGTTGGTGTAGGTCAAATAGGAAAAGACTATAGAAGTAATAAAGAGTAAAAACAAAAAAAATTATTGCATCAGTGTTTCATTTTATTTGTAACTAGTTAATCTTAACAAACACTGAAAAGTTGTTTTGCAGTATGTTAAAGATCTGCAATTGATCAACTTTATACAAAAAGCAATACCTTTTTTCAGTTCATTTTGTTCTGTGAGAGAAATCCAGTGGGCTTGAACAAGTGCATCGAAATCTGTCTGAATGTCTGAGGTGGATATGCGAAGGACAGCAGCTGACAGGTGATGATCAGGGGTCTGCATCTTAACTAGCAAATCATCAGCGGCCCACGCCCACTGAATCAGTCAAGTTCTTATTATGTCCGCGCTAGTTTTTTTCTTGAGTCCCTTAGTGCCAGGGGCGGTGCGTCTCATTGGGCAAGTCGGGCAGTCGCCCAGGGCCTCGGCCACCAGGGGGGCCTCGTCGTATTTACAATTATTTTTTTAAATAATTAAAATAAATCACTTGTCATTGCAAACAAATGACAATTCAAATTAAGCATGAAAACACAATTCTTAAATTCAATTCTTTATAGCAAAATGTTATCTTAAATCCATCATGGAACATATGATTCAGGTCATGACGTTTCTGTCAGGAGAATTTGTCATGTGGTGGAGTGTGTATGATCGCGGAAACATGAAACGATTTCAAAGTGGCAGAGAAAAAAGAAATAAGAAAAGGGAAGAGAAGTTAACGGAGAAATTACCTAAGTTAACACAGTTTTTCCAATCAAAGAATGCGTCCGTGGAAGATGAAGACATTTCTGATAATATTTCAAGTGCTGCTGGGCCAAGTTTAGCTATTGCTAGCAGCAGCATACAAACAGCAACTTCAACACCAACTACCGTATTTTACGGAAAATAAACCCCGGCGTGTACTCCGATTTTAGTTTTCTTGTGCGGCTTATATTTCAAAGCGGTTTATAGTCCAGTTTTAGAACAAAAAAGTGGCTTCGTCACCGTCTCAAGATCTCTATAGACCGTGCAGCTAATTTAATGCTCAACACTTGAACGGGGGCTTATTACTTGAAAGAGGAATTATTTACAGTTTTCTCAGTTACACTATCAGGGCTTGGAAATACAGTGACTTGCTTAAGTAGGCAAATGGCTAGTAGAACATAACATTTCATAATAATTTCAGTTAATCAAACAGCTGCAAACCCAGTGAAATGTTATAGGCTAGCTAGCAAAATAACGCTAGCATCGCTAACAACATTACTAATTCAACTTTGGTATTCTAACCGAGCTCTTTGTAAGTTCGTTTTAGATATAATTGTATATGATAGTGTGGACAATAAGACACTCTTTTCATAACTTGTATTTTACCACTGCTCTTCTTGACATCGCCATTCGAACAGCCCTCACTGATTTCACGTAATGCTTTCAGCATCAAGCCTACGGCAACTCCCGAGAGACAAAACACCCTTGTCCTTTGTCACATACAAAGGTCTGCTACAGTAGGCTATCCTCAGGATTTGCAAGCTAGCTAAACTTATAATATATCTAAATAATTTTGTAGACATAACAATGAATTCTGCCACTAAATGAGTGACTTGGATTTATTTCTGGACATACTATCCACAAACGAAGTGTGTTACACAATGCTGTAAGATCGCCTTGGTACCCAGAATGCCCTGCGGCAAGCTGAAAAGCTACTAAGTTAAGGGCATTAGCTTAGTTAAATAAGCATTGTTTGGAGTTCTATTGTTGTGTTCGTTCTGTTTTGATATGTGTAATGCTATGGTGTATAGTTTAGATAATTTGAATGTTCACCCTGATTGAGAGTGTTGTCTATTTAGATGGCTATCCAAGCTGTCCGCTTTGGCAGTGTGTACGGGAAAGTAATCAATCGTGAGCAGTGGTCTGCTCAACGTTAGCCGGTGCAACGGTAACGTTGTATGCTTTCAAAGTGCGGCTTATATTCCAGTACGGTTTATACTTCGATTTACAAACTCAATGTCCTCATTCTGGGGGGATGCGGCTTATACACGATGCGGCTTATTTTCCGTAAAATACGGTACTACAATAATAAACAACATGTTTAGGATCACTAAATACTCAATTTGTTCTTGTTTACCTGAGCTTCCAGTTGAGTTAAGAGCGCGTCATGCGTGATGTGATTTGATTTGCATCACGGTGCTGCCGGTTTTTCCCAAGGCTACTTATGCTAGCACGGTGGTACTAGCTGTAATGTTTCATATGTAGGCTGTGTTTGTCTGTACAAAGATCCCATCCCCCCTCATCCAGTAGTGAATCGGCAGATTTGGTCTCGAGTCAAGTAGCCTACCCTTAAATATAATATTTCACAAGTAATTGTGTCAACTTTCAAGCATGCCTTCTGTGTGTTTGGCATACATTTGTCATACGTTCCTTTTAGCCTACATCCACGGACTAAAAAGAATGAATAGGCTAATCTCGGGCGTTGCATTGTGCACAGGATGAATTGTTCTTTGTTTGAACTGGTAAACCGTGAATAATCTTTCATGCTGTTTTCTGAAGATGTAATTTGCACCAACAAGTTAACACATAACTGAAACCATAATCAGGCCAGGTAGCTACAGTGCAATGTAGTCAGTACAAAAATACTGGGTGTTAAGTCAAAAGTCAAGAAAGCAGGATCCTGGAATTGGATCAAGTGCGAATATTGCGGTGAAATAACCGGCGCTTCTAATGATTAATAAGAATCCTGTCAAATTCGGCTAAAACGCCTAAACAAGGCATACCCAAATTAAATTGGATTGAACTATTTGAACTATTTGGAGTACATGCATGGTTGAGGTCTCTTTTGAAAGGTGACACTCTGACGTTCCTTCCCCTGAAGTCCGGATCCCTGTGTCAGGATCCCTGTAAGTCCTACTGGTTTTGAGTAATAGAAACTTGAACACAATGGGCCTCATTCACCAAATGTTCTTAAGAACAAATTTGCTCTTAAATCCCACTTACGCATTTTTCACGAAGATTCTGGCATTCACCAATGTTTTCTTATTTGGGATTTGTTCTTAGGTAAGAACAGAATGTACGCACACCCAAGAGCACTCTTACGCACAATTGAGACCTGACATGTTTGCGCAAAATAAGTAGTTATACCGTTTTCGTTCGTTCTAATTTAAAATTGAATATGTTGTTTCCTTTATAATCTTGCAACTAATATTTTTTATTATTTTACACATAATTAAGTGTTGGTTTGTTTTAATAGATACACACTACACTTACACTTCTGCTCATTTGTAAAGCACTTTGAATTGCCATGGTGTATGAATTGTGCTAAGCCTATTTAAATTAACTAGCCTTGCTTTGCCTTCAATTCACATCAATTATGTTAACGGGGAACCTTGCCATCCAATAATAAGTGACATATCACGGTATTTATAGGCCCAAAGTAGTCTTATTCCGCACACTAAGACAACATCACACAATGGCGTGTTTATTGCTGCTGCAAAATTTTGCAGATCGTCCCCTGAGGAGAGAACGCATCTTCCGTGACCATACCGATTTATTTGCAGAGAGTGACGAGTACCTGTTGGGACGCTTTAGGCTACCAAGAGTAGTCCTCATGGATATTTTGTAACAGTCAACTGTCTTCTAGGCTATGTTTTGAAATATGTTTTTTTGCTTCAGAATTCAGATTAAAGTTAAACCATTTATTTTTCACTTCATCAGTTCTGCGCACTTCTCCAGATACAGCGTTCACTGCATGAGTAATTGCATTCCATGCATCGGTTTTATTTACTGCTTTGTATCCACGGCTGACGATATTAAATATGATGTGTTGTTTGTCGCTAACTTCTTGCAGCTGTACCTCCACTTCAGAATTATTAAAGTTTTTCTGTCTTTTGTCAAGGCCTCCACCGTCTTTAACACGTCGTTTTGACATTTCTCTGAGTGTGCACACGGCCCTGCCATATCATGCCCTTTTATGGGAATTAACGGGGCGTTTACCTATGCCAAATAGGAGCAACGGGGCACGAGCTTTCAACTTACGAAATATTGGGATTCATCATTCTAAGAACACACCTGCGAACAATTCTGCTGTTTAAGAACACGTCATGAATCACACGTAGATTTCTCTTAGGAACTTTCTTAAGAACAAATTTAAGAAATAATTTAGGAAGATATCGGTGAATGAGGCCCATTGAGTGGGGGGAGATTTTGGGAGCCACCTGGTTGGCTTTAGAAGGCTTTGGACATGGCATGGAAGCTGTTATTGGGTAAGAGTGCAGTGGCCATTTTGACATCAAGATATTGTAAATATTCCGAAGCGAACCCGAGTTATGACCAATTTTACGTGAACCAATTGTTTCTTCAGTCGGCAAAGTTTGAAGGAAGCAACAAGAGTTCATGGCTATTTATGGATGTAATACACGGTTTTTTGACAAAATACTTTACTTGGTTAGATAGTTTGGACCTTTGGGAATGTAACCAGACCATTTATGTTGGGATGTTTTGCATAACTGGACAACTCTGAGCCTTGTTAAGTGAATAGTCTCTGTTTACTTTCACGTTGTTGACAAGTTCGTGGTCGGACAAAGACGTTAATTGTACTTGCAGTTGCGAATCAATCTTGAAATGGCTTACGTCAATAGAATCACAAGACTCGTAGTTTTCCAATGATATATGGCATGTGTAGCAGTCTACAATTATTTTGTGTGTGTGTGGGGTGGGGTTTAACACAAAACAATCACACCTCTCTTAAGGCGTGATAAGGTCAAAAATCTTTGAAGCCGAATATCTGGGCTAGAAATTTCCTGGTTTATCAACATTCAGATACGTGAATCTTCTTCAACTATTTTAAGATTTCAATGTATGACACATCATTTGAAAGCTTACAATCTGCACTTTCACAATCTGTGAAAAAGGGAGAAAATAGTTAGTCGACAACCGCTGCTTTTCACCAGAGCGTGTCACAAATGTATGTTGTTTGCTTTTTAATCTATGCAAACTTCATAAATAATAAGTAGCATAGGCCTACTTATTTAAAATAAACATAAATATCAATTGTAAAATGCAAGTACACCCATGACATTTCTTTAAATGTTTGGATGTTTGATATTAGTTTAAACAATAGGTTTGCAGGTGATATAGTAAATATATATATAAAACGGCCCCGGCTGAAACTGACGCAGACACAGCTCACAATTTCCCCAGAAATGGTACCATCTCTAGTTATGCATGCACTTTCTCTTTTATTTTATAAAAGAAAGATATTATTACTATAATATATATTATAGCTATTATAATTCAACGGATAAGTATTCACTTTTTCTATTATAGTGTGAGAGTGAAGACAGATATGACAGAAAAACCTATTTGAAAACCCCAAAGCTGAATATGGAGATGATCAAACTGAGCTGTAGTAGAGGAACATTCTGTGCTAGAATAAGTAGGAACACACGGTCACATCCAGTGTTATTGTGATGGTTTTCCTTACTATGTTGCCAAAGTAAGAGTGCATTGTCTTAGTGACATTATTTCTGATACTGATACTACTGATACAATGTCACAGGGATGTTGTTGACATTATGCTTTGCATGTTGGTGTAATGTGTATCCATTGGTTCTCTCCCTTGTGTGTGTGTTTGTATATTTGTGTGTGTGTTTGTATATTTGTGTGTATGCGTGTGTTTAGGATGGAAGCCTCATGTCTGGAGTTGGCTTTGGAAGGCGAAAGGCTGTGTAAGACCGGGGACTTTAAAGGTGGGACAGCGTTCTTCGAGGCGGCCGTGCAGGTTGGCACGGAGGACCTGAAGACACTCAGTGCCATCTACAGCCAGCTGGGCAATGCCTATTTCTACCTCAAGGAGTATGGCAAAGCCTTAGAGTATCATAAGCACGACCTGACACTGGCAATGTGAGGACATGGGAATACCATTAACTATGCTAGTTTATACAGTTGGATAAAAGGAAATTTTTCTAATTTTACATGAAAGCATTTCATTGTATATTAAATTTAATATGATGCATACATGTTATTCATTGAATAAAACTCGCCTTAAATGTACCATCAACTGTTTTGGGTTAATAACATTTAAAAAGTTAGATTTTCTTAGTTTACTTTGATGAACCAATAACTAGCCTGGCTAATCTAGTTATCTAATCTCCTGCTGTGTGCAGTTGTCAAGCTGGCAGGGGAGCATTTAAATCTCTGGAAAGGATATGGAGGGGCACTGTTACATTACAGAACCAGCAGGAACTCTGGTCAGACCTGTGTTTTGGCGTGGGGACAGGTCAAATCAAAATGTATTTGTGTAGCCCTTTTTACAAGCAATGTCACAGAGGGCTTCACATACGCCCATAGAACTGCCCCTCAACCAACCTGCACCCTCAAGGAAGACAAGGAAAAACTCAGAGAAAAACTCACTAGAGGAGAACAAATTTAAGAAACCTTGGGAGGAGCAATTCAGTGAGAGATCCCCCTCCAGAGACGGTTGGTGAAAGAGAGGTGCAGAACACAGGCTTAACATAGTCATACAGCAGGGAAGTGTCAATGGGTGTTTAAACACCAAAATCCAGTGTTCAACTTGGGTCAGTTGGTAAATGTCAGTATAAGCAGAGGTAGCCACAGGGCTGGGGGCTGAGGAAAAGGACCGGGAACTCGCTGTCGTCCGTCATGGAGACTGGTTTCCGGTTGACGACTAGATCCAGGTGGAGCCAGATAGCAGCTACAATGAGGGAAAAAATGATTTGATGCCCTGCTGATTTTGTACATTTGCCCACTGACAAAGAAATGATCAGTCTATAATTTTAATGGTGGGTTTATTTGACAGAAATTTGACAAAACAAAAAAATCAAGAAAAACGCATGACAACATTTTTATAAATTGATTTGCGTTTAATGAGTGAAATTACTATTTAACCTCGCTGCAAAACATGACTTAGTACTTGGTGGCGAAACCCTTGTTGGCAATCACAGATGTCAGACGTTTCTTGTAGTTGGCCACCAGGTTTCCACACATCTCAGGAGGGATTTTGTCCCACTCCTCTTTGCAGATCTTCAATTCATTAAGGTTTCGAGGCTGATGTTTGGCAACTCGAACCTTCAGCTCCATCCACAGATTTTCTATGTGATTAACACTTTCACCCAGTTCTCAGATGATCATTGACAAACTTAAGACTGGCCTGTACATTTCTTGAGCAGGGGGACCTTGCGGGCGCTGCAGGATTTTAGTCCTTCACGACATAGTGTGTTACCAATTGTTTTCTTGGTGACCATGGTCCCAGCTGCCTTGAGATCATTGACAAGATTTTCCTGTGTAGGTGATTCCTCACCGTTGTCATTATCATTACAACTCCACAAGGTGAGATATTGCATGGAGCCCCAGACCGAGGGAGATTGACAGTTCTTTTGTGTTTCTCCCATTTGCGAATTATCGCACCAACTGTTGTCAACTTCTCACCAAGCTGCTTGGCGATGGTCTTGTAGCCCATTCCAGCCTTGTGTAGGTCTACAATCTTGTCCCTGACATCTTTGGACAGCTCCTTGGTCTTGGCCATGGTGGAGAGTTTGGAATCTGATTGATTGATTGCTTCTGTGGACAGGTGTCTTTTATACAGGTGACAAACTGAGATTAGGAGCACTCCCTCTAAGACTGTACCTGTATAAAAGACACCTGGGAGCCAGAAATCTTTCTGATTGAGAAAGGGTCAAATACTTATTTCACTCATTAAAATACAAAACAATTTATATATTTTTTTATATTTTTGTTTGTTATTCTGTCTCTCACTGTTCAAATAAACCTACCATTAAAATGATAGACTGATAATTTATTTGTCAGTGGGCAAACGTACAAAATCAGCAGGGGATAAAAAATGCTTTCCCTCACTATACATTGGCTGGTATATAAATTAATTAGTATATGCTTTTCTTACTGTACCTTACAGAATGCATGACTCAATATGTGTCCTTGACCATATGTTAGTCAGTTTAACCATCAGTGGCATATTATCAAACTGGGATAAATACAGGCCACCCGCGCCAATGCACGTTTTGGTGGTGTAGGTTGCTGAAGTGGATTTCATGGGCATGGCCGTAGGTGTTTGTTATTTTGCTCACCCAGTTCAAGCCCAGGAAGGTGTAATAGTCACTGGTTGAGGTCCACAAGGTTTTAGTAATTTTCCATAAAGTAGACATTTTTGGCATCAGTTTGGCCTTGAGTTTTTCTAGGTAAGATAACACAACAAATAGCATGGCTGCATTATTGCTACTTATTTATATAATTAAAGATAATTTAATATAAAATGAGCTCAATGATTTGTTATTTTACATTTTCAGGACAATAGGAGACAGAATAGGAGAGGGAAAAGCCAGCGGTAACCTTGGAAACACCCTAAAGGTGTTAGGCCGTTTCGATGAAGCAGCAGTGTGCTGTAAAAGACACCTGGACATCTCTCAAGAGCAAGGGGATAAGGTAACACACACATCCACTTTCACTTTCCACCTCTTCTCTGACATTTTGTTGCATTTGTCATTATGTGGTTTCTCTCTCCCTTCTCTTGTTCTCTTTCTTTTTTAACAGGTTGGGGAGACGAGGGCCCTGTATAACATAGGTAATGTGTTTCATGCGAAGGGGAAGCAGCAGCTCTGGGGCTGCACCCAGGAGCCTGGGGATCTGCTTCCAGATGTCAGAGACACACTACAGAAGGCTACTGGGTTCTATGAGTAGGTGTCATGGCTTACACTGTTAAGCACACATGCCCATGTACACATACAGTAGACTACCACACACAAACACACTGTACACTTAGACACCATGCACACACTGAATGATTTGCACATCTTGTCTCCTCCTTTGTGAAGAGGGATAGTATGACAGAGGGTTCGGAACAGATGTCATATGAAAGAGTGATTGCCTTTATAGTTAAAGCAATTACTGCAATATACATACCCAGGGGACACTAAGAGCCTCTGTTTGAAATGACAACATTGTGACAGGCCATTCACAAAATCTGTTTCATAAATAAAGGAGTTGTGTAAATACAAAATACAGCTCAAATAGCCTGTGGTGTTCAACTGCATGGGCAGAGAAGAATAAAAAACAAAATAAGAGATACCACAGTCGCATGACTTAAACAAACTTTGAAGCTTTCCTACCATTTTAGGACATTTTAACTGGAGAATTTGAATTTAATCAAAATTTGTGAATAACACTCCCTCCATTCACAATACTCACTAAACTGTTTTAATTTACGTTTTGGGTCCTGTGTGATTTCAAAATCTATTCAAACTGAAATATAGGGTACTGTGTTTTCGAGTAAGCATGGTGGTGAGGGTGTTCTTTCTTGCTTTCTTTCTTTCAAGGATGAACTTGTGTCTGGTCAAAGAACTGGGTGATCGAGCTGCCCAGGGAAGGGCCTTTGGTAACCTAGGCAACACCCACTATCTGCTGGGAAACTTTGTGGAGGCCATCAAGTTCCACAGACAGGTAAATAATCCAGTCAGTCAAGAGACAGAGTTTAGCTTCAAAAGGACATCATAGGAGACATAGGATTCTGGACCTAGTAAATAATTTCTCCCGTTTCTGAATGATGTAGGGGGTCAGATGGCTGAGCGGTTAGGGAGTCGGGCTCGTAATCTGAAGGTTACTGGTTCGATTCCCGGCTGTGCCAAATTACGTTGTGTCCTTGGGCAAGGCACTTCACCCTACTTGCCTCAGGGGGAATGTCCCTGTACTTACTGTAAGTCGCTCTGGATAAGAGCGTCTGCTAAATGACTAAATGTAAATGTAGAGAAACAGCCATGATACATTTGTCAGTTCTTATGTAAAGTAATTTAGCTTCAAAACGATAAACAAAGACTGAAAGTAGTACCTGTGATCTTCTCCTGCAGAAAGAGGAAACAGGAACAGAAACAAACACACATCAGTGGTAAACACATTTTCAGAGTGCCAAAGCTTTTTGTGTTTCATTCACAGCGTCTGTCCATCGCCAAAGAGTTTGGTGACAAAGCGGCTGAGAGAAGAGCTTATAGTAACCTTGGCAATGCTTTAATTTTCTTGGGCCAATTCAACACTGCTACAGATTACTACAGGTGGGAAGAGATCATATACTGCTATCTAGTAGTCAAGATAGGCATTGACCTATGTGTTTCAGTATGACAACGTTTTATCCATTGTACATTTTAGTCAGGTTCCTCTGTTGTTTTTTTTACCTTTATCTGTCTGCTTATCTAACCCACTACTTTTGTCTTCATCTCTCCCGCTTTCACTTTCTTGACACTATTCCTGTCCGTGCCACCACCATCAGAAAGACTTTGCAGCTGTCTCATCAACTGAAGGACCAGGTGATGGAGGCCCAGGCTTGCTACAGTCTGGGAAACACCTACACTCTTCTACAGCAGTATGAAAGAGCCATTGACTACCACTTAAAACACCTTCTTATAGCCCAGGAGCTCACAGACAGGTGCAGGCACACATACACACTTGTGAAACACACACACTCACAAGTTAATTTACATACACTCATCATACTGTACACCCATGCATACACAGACACCTAATATGCACTTAAGTGAAATACATGTTCCTGTCTATGTGTAATAGAGTGGGTGAGGGCCGTGCCTGCTGGAGCCTGGGGAATGCCTATGTGTCTTTAGGGAACCATCGTCAGGCACTGCATTATGCCCATAAACACCTGGACATCTCCAGCGAGGTAAACAAGTTAAGGTCTTTTTTTTACCATAAGGTAAATAAAGTAAATAAAGATTAAAACCCATAAAATCTAATCAAGAAAAGTATTATGGTCCAGCGTTCACTCTGCACAAAGAACGTCTTGTTATAAGTCCAGACCCTTTTCTATTCAGCAATCTAATTGCAGAGGGGGATAAATTACTTTCCAGTTCTCTTACTTTTGAGCTTTGGTGTTCAGAAATGGTGCTTAGAGGTCATCTGTTCAAAGTAGCAAATGAAGGGGTGACCTGGACAGACATCAAAGTTATCTGCCTTTCTGTGCGTGTGCAACACTGCAGCGGGTACTGCACTACACTGTACATGTAGTACTCTAACTCACATCAACTGCAGCTGGTTATAGTTTAAAATAGAGTAATACATATCAACTATATTAGGGATAATGTGAATCCCTTGTTGACAGATATTTTGAAAGGGTACAGTACATCACTCTCAAGGTCTGTCTTTCTTTTTTCTATCACCTCCCATCTCTCTGTTTCTCAGATTGGAGACAGGAATGGGGAGCTGACTGCCAGGATGAATGTGGAGCAGTTGATGGAGGCTCTGGGGGTCAGCGAGAGTGACCTTACATCCTGCGGTTCAGAGTTTGAGAAGCAAGGTGAAAGGGGAAGCAATGTGTGTGTGTGTGTGTGTGTGTGTGGGGGGGGTCATTTAGTTTGTGTCTCTCCAACACTCTTGGTCTTTTACAGTTGCTTGCACTGCCCAGTACTCTCTCGCTCTCCCCATCCCGCCTTCACACTCCTTAGAAAAACCCATACAAAGAAGGAAAACACCACACCTCTCCTTCACAGTGAGCCAGCCAGACTGAGCATGTAATGGTATCTAATGAAACAACTACCAGTTATGTCTATGGGAGCAAAAATACTTCAATCATAATTTTTTTAATAAACTTGACACATTTGTAACTTGCCAAGAATCACTGTATCTATCTAATAATACTAGGAATCTATTTTTGTTTGTGTGTGTTTGTGTGTCCCACTTTAGTTTCCCACGATTATCTGGAGAACCGAGCACTCTTCAAAGTTTGAAATGTCGCAGGTGTCTTCTTTATAATTCAACAGAGTGCAGTGCCAGCACCCAGTGGTGGTCCGAGCACATTTGGCCCCCCGGGCAAAGTTTCCCCCTGCCAGCAGAGGGCGCCAAACACCAAAATTCCGGAAAATGCCACCCTGGTTCGCCCGTGCCTAGAACCGATACTGCCAGCACCTTCACTCTGATTGGTCCTATGGTCATCCCTCGCACCATACACTTCTCTAGCAGGTGAACTAGGAGGCTGTATGATAACTTCAGTTAATTTAGTTTTGTTAATGAACCAATACGATTAAAAAAGACATTCTCAATTAAATGAAAGCGGTTAATGGACCGGAGTTCGTAGAAAGAAAAATATGTACATTCTGGTTCGTTAATTAGAAGCAAATTTGCTTTTACAACCGGTATGGCCAGGTTAGTGCTGACTGCTGGCATAGCGCTTAAAGGGGTGATTGACTGTTTTTTGGGGGTATTTCACGCCGTTCCTTAAGGTCTCCGAATAGGGTATGTAACATTGGTTGGGCTGAAAATGGCTCGGGTGCTGTTCTATGAGCCCTGATGCATCCTGTGAAATAGCCACAGAACTGAAACGCTAGGTTTTCTCCTTTTATGGTATGCTCCTGAATATATATAGATGAGCTGCGCGCTGATTGGTTGGTTTACAACGAGTGAAGCTGCGGAGCAAAGACGCAACACGGCCAACAGCACTCACTGAAACATCGAAGGTGGAGACTTGAAAAAAAACGTACAAATACATCTATTGTGTCTACACAACACTGTTTTCAACAGATTGACTACCAGTGTTGCCACAGTTACTTTGAAAAAGTAATCTGATTACTGATTACTCCTTTAAAAAGTAATTTAGTTACTTTACAGATTACGTGATTTTAAAAGTAACTTTAGATTACAAGTTACTTTATTAGTTACATTCAGCAGCTGCCGACAACACCCCCGCTGCCTCATAAAAATGACAACCGGTTTTGCCAACACTCACTTTATTAGAAATGCATTTTTAACAGTAATGTACACAACAACAATGTACAATGTATCTCCTGACATTTTGTTCATGTTGATTTATAGACAAGAGTTTCTTTTGAAATGTTGACCTAAGAACGCACTTGGAAAAACGACTCAAGTTGTAGGCCTACTTGGGGGGAAAAACAAACATAAAAAACTCCCAGAGTACAGTAAATTTGAGATAATTTGCGAACGATTACTTTTAGAAAAAACATGGATTTAGTTGTGGTTCGTGCATTTGTTCATGTAATAGTTTATTAATCTTATTTGTCTTTCTTATTTGTCACATATAATCAAATCGAGATGGCACCGAACAAAGGGGCTTGAGGAAAGTGGCGACTCAGTCACTGGGAGGGAGTGTTAGGTCTATGTATACACGTGACGTGACCCTCATGCTGAAAACGTGACTTAATTGTCGCATAGGCTACATGACTTCACTCCCAGAGACGCAAGAAGAAATCAAATATATATTTCACTATTAATGACAAAACAGTAACGCACAGTGACTTGGACAAGTAACTTTAATCTGATTACTGGTTTGGAAATAGTAACGCGTTAGATTACTAAAGTGGTCAGATTAGAGTAACGCTTTACCGGCATCACTGTTGACTACATATCATTTGAAATGATAACGTTAGTTGTTTCCACTTCTGTTGTCGAAGCAAACAGGATCGACTTAGGTGGGTAACGTTAGCACTACAGCTTAGCAAACAAACTATCGTGATTCAACTCAGCTTCAGTTAGCTCCAGCTATCTTGCTGAAAAATAGATCTGGACAAACATGCATCTTGAATTGTAGATTTAAATGACAACATTTACATTTATTTGAATGAAACACAGTCAGGAACATGAAATAACGTCAGCGCCATTGCCAATAAACTAAATCATCACACATTCTACGATGCTAGATACAGGCAGGATACGTTAGCATTGCTAATAACTGTTAGCGACAACATCATACTACAGCTTGCGGTTGTGATGAACAAAAGGTCGGAACAGCACCTCTTTTCAGCAACAGCTTCATAGCAAATCCTGCTTTACATTGTCCCAGGTTTTCAAAACTGTCCTCTGTGAAATGGTTCGAGCAAATGTGTAATTGAGGGTCGAACAGGGATCTTCTCATAGACAAACATCACAGCCCGTCGAGTGTTTGGTTCCTTAGGAAGACTCTGAAAAGTGTCAGCATTCCCTGTACAGCCTGGAACGCTGCATTTACGATGGTCCATATTCAATATCATTTAAAAACTTCCAAACTTTCTCTTTTGTAATTATCGTGGAAGTACACAGAGCAGCGCGCAGCTAAACTAGTGTCTGAGATCGTGGGCCAGAACACCAGAGGGTTGGTCTGTATGTAAATGTTGGGGCGTGACAAAGGTGATGCTACATTTGTGATGTCACAAATTCAGCTTTTTCGAAAAACCGATTGTTTTACAGCTGCAGTTTCAAGTTGTGAGATTTAGATAGGAAAGAGGTGTCAATGGACTTTGAGGATCACTGTATGTCCATTTTACCCACCGAACTGTCGTTATTCAACTGTGACAAGGTCAATTTGGTTCTGCAATCAATGACCCCTTTAACGCACCGGAGTTCGTAGTAAGGGAAATAGGGAAATTCATTATTTGTGACACGCTCTGGTGAAAAGGGGCGGTTGTCGGCATAGGTAATTTCTAAATGTTAAAGCTTTCAAATGATGAGTCATACATCGAAATCTGAAAATAGTTGAAGAAGATATGCTTATCTGAATGTTGGTAAACCTGGAATGCTCTAGCAGAGAAATCTCACTTGAAAGATTCAAGATTTTTAACCCTTGTGATGCCTTCGGGTCACATGACCCAAAGGTTCATAACGAACCATCGTTGTGTTTACCCAATTTTACCCAATACAAAAACAAATAAAAATAATTTTCTTTTAACCTTTGCAATGTGGGGGGTCTGAGACAGCCCAACGGTTAAAAGAAAATGCTTCACTTTGTTTTTGTATGCGGTAAATTTGTCGCAATACGACGGTGGGTCACAATGACTGATGGGTCAGAATGACCAGAAGATAACACTTCATTTCACCACAGTGAAGAGAAAAATATATCAAATTCCACGATCCTGCTTTCTTGACTTATCTTAGATATGGGTGTTTTCTCATCCAGTATATATATTATATATATATATGTATTTAAAAAAATGTATCACACAGGGAAAAGCTAGTTTAAAGCTCTTTTCCTCCTGTTTCTGTTCAATTTCTGCCGGCTGTGCATTCAGCCATTTTTTCCCTGCCTTACAAGGCTGCGGTTCACTTTTCTATCAGCAGATGTTGCAAGATTTCCTTGCACAAATATGTAATTCAGACTGTTATAACCTAAATATGATTCATATGAATAGCAAAATATGTAGGCCTATAACCTATGCAAAATTATGAAAACAATTTAATTTAATTATATTAAATGCATTTGCTTCCCTACATTTGTGTGAAGTCAGGTAAGGGCAATTTTTATGTTATAACATTAGCGGCAACAATAATTGTAATGGTAAAAGGAAATCGCCTATAATTTGTAAAGCGGATACACATAACAAATACATGTATTTCTGAAATATTAAGAGGTATATATGAGTCAAGCGAAGTTACAAAGTAAATTAGTATTCTACAACATAGAAAGCTAAAGGAAATGTAGGCCTATTCTTAACGTGGTGAAAGAGCTGTGTAGGCATTGGAATGCTTGGAATGTTGACTGTGATTTGAAGGGAACTTGAGGGACCAAATAGATTGGATTCACTACGCGATCGATCATTAGAAGGCGGATGGGAAATTGGACCTTCCAAACAGCCTGAAAGACGTAGGCTATTCACGGTTTACCAGGTCAAACAAAGATAAATTAATCCTGTGCACAATGCAATGCCTGAGATTAGCCTTTTCATTAGATTTAGTCCGTGGATGTAGGCAAAAACGAACGTATGACAACAATGTAAGCAGAAGGCATGCGTGAAAGTTGACTACTTGTGAAACATTATACGAATGGGATATCGCACTTTGTACAGACCAACACAGCCTACATATGAAACATTACAGCATAAATAATAATACAATAAATATGATTTTTTATTGCATTTGTTCAAACATTAACAATGTTGTGTATATATGGATTTATATAAAACAATTATTTAAACTAATTTGAGTGTTTTTTCATGTTCATGAATTGGCCATGACCTTTAAAAATGTCATGTGGTGCGGCCGTGAAATATTAAAAAAATTAACATATTTCCTTAACCTATTTACATTTATTTTACAAGTTCTCAGGAATATGAAGTCTGTAGAAACAAATTATCTGGATTTCTTCAGAAATTCTATAGTTGTTGATATTTGTTTTTGTTCTATAACATCACAGTCACCTACCTACATGTAGTTAACATACACATTTTTCCTGTGAATTGCACAAAACTGAAAAATAGGTCTAAGCAATATAATTCCCTTAAGCATACTCGATCAGAGATTAATATTTTAGCCTTAGAAATTACACATTGCATTTTCTTTTTAATACAGTTATTGACATTTCTGGTCGCACCAAATGATGGGGCAACCATATATTGTAAAAAATCAATAGATTAGGAAGAAATAAGTTGCATGCAAAACAGATTTGTAATCAAATCTAACTTTTTTTAGTGAAGCCAAACATTTCATTTTCATTTCCACAACATACCATTTTCGAAAAAAAATAATCACAAACCGCTTAAGAGAATAGACCATTCATGGCATTTTGTAAACATTTCATGAAAGATTCAAAGAACAACAAAGATTGTTGGAAAGAACTACCCTGGAAATCCATAGTTCTCACGAGAGCACAATTTGCTCAGTGAGTCACTCTGGCAATGAGTAATGATTGCTTGCTCCGTTAGTGGTGAAGGAGTTGGCTAAGGCGAACATTAGCTATTGGTTATGGCAGATCCAGAGTGGCTCTGGGCAGATCCAATAGTTTTAAACTTCAACAGAGTACCCGCCTTCAAGTAAGTTAACGCTTGTCAATGGGGAGAGCCCAGACTCTGTACAAATGAAATGTATGAGAGTCTGGTAGGACCAGGCTACTCTGCTCTTGCTGCAGGGTCGGAATTGACGCGTTCCCTGTTTACTTTACTTGGCATCGGCATTTGATAAAATTGATTAAAATAATATATTATTATTATTATTGTTCATATTATTATTATTAATACAATTTTATTTTTCTGTATTTTTCTCATTATATTGTACAAATACTAATCATAAACCATTGTCTCTGAAATACATCGTGAAAAGCTTTAAAATCTTGTTTATAGAATATTAAAATGAATTACTATTTGTATATAAACCATCAAAAGAAAAGAAGAGCACAAAACCTGTCGATATTGGATATATATCAGTCTTGGAAGGCATGATTGAATGGTCGCACCACATGATATTTGGTCGCACCACATTTTTTTTTTCAATTCAGTCAAAATTTACAGACACAGCATTGGCCACCTAAATAAAACTAGCTAGTTTCTCGCAGAAGGACACTGACATTTATCAAAATATCAATTTGTAAAATGTAATTAAAATGTATTGTCTTTTTGAGGTCATACCACATGACATCCAAAAGTGGAAATTACATACCAGCCATTCAAAAAGTTATTTTCTTCAAAATATTAGAGAGGGTTATAAACCTGCTTGTTGCTTTCAAGGGTCCTTTGCAAACTGATGCATGATGCAACTTCCTGTCTTTCAGTGGAATTCAAAATAAAAGCTAAAACATTTTAATTTCTTGATGGTCACACTGCATGATATTTCATAAAATGGGCATACTCGGACAAAGTTTGTTTGTATATTATGACAGAAATATCAATAAAAGAGCACTGTAATTCCATATAAGACTACAAAACACTTTGGAAATTATGCCAAACGGCAGGAAATAAATGTTAATACATGAGCAAATTTTCAGAAGTTTCCAAAATAGCACTCATGCCTGACCGGTCGCACCACATGATATTTTGACACTTTCAGTAACAAAAAAATTATATATGCCATATGATTTTTGAAAAATGAATGTGGTTACATAAAGGGGAGAGACACTAAATATAAATTGTGTTTTTTTCTACAAATCTAGACCATTTTTAACTGGAGAAAATGCAGTCGGACAGTAAATTTAGGCGTCATGTCATTGACCCAAGTACGTTCTTTTGAAGAACGTTCTTCAAGCATCCTTGCGAGAACGGTCTTGCAAGACCCTGAGGACGGAATTGAGATGCAGGTTTTCTTGGCTATTGCGCAATACCTGGACTCGCTAGCTATCGAAAAGTCGGAGCAAATTTACAAGTGAGCCGTTTCATCAATAAAATAAGCACATTTTCAGCGACTACACTGCCCATTTTTCGTCACATTTTAATTCAGATGCTGATTTACACGTACCGTTTAGCTGAAATATGAATAGTAAAAACTTACAGTTATTACGTTTTTCTGCCTCTGCTGACATCTTGCAATGACTTCTGGGAAATCAGATGTGTTCTCGCTGGCCCAGTCACCTGCTGTTTATCAATCCACGTTTTTCTCCGTTCTTGTGAACTTGTTTGACGTCATCTTTCATTGCCCAAGTACGGTTCCAATACAAAAAACACAAGTCACCAAGAATGCCAAAAATACCCGGAAATGTTCTTGATCTGCCCCTTTTATCGAGGTTTTTACTATTTATATTTCAGCTAAACGGTACGTGAAAATCAGCATCTGAATTGAAATGTGTCGAAAAATGGGCAGTGTAGTCGCTGAAAATGTGTTTATTTTATTGATGAAATGGCTCATTTGTAAATTTGCTCTGACTTTTCGATAATCTAGCTAGCGAATCTAGGGTATTTATGGAGCTAAATCAGGGCAAAATGTTTTGTTAATTCGAGAAAAATATATCTATAGTTGAAAAATTAAAGCTTGACATTGAAAATTTAAGTTTTGGTCTAAAACTTGAAAAATAAAACCATGTATACAAACAAAAAATAAGTGTACCAATTTTCTTTTCAGAATGAATAACATTTAGATTAAATTCTGGAATTATTTTGAATAAATTATTAATCTTCATTTTTCACTTTTATATTTTCACAGTTTCACATTTCACTTTTCTTTTTTTCACGGTTTCAAATTCTGTTTCAGTATAAAAAAAAAAAATTCTGATCTGTTTTTCAGTTTCAGACTTTTGCGTCCGCTTCGCCAAGGCAACACCCTGGCGCCAGCGCACAGGTAAGACATGTGAAAGATATTAGCCTTTTTGAATAGATACTTTGGGACATTATCCCTGCAGTGGCATTTTTTTTTGTCATTACACATACCCTCAAAAAGGCTAATATCTTTCACTGTCTTACCTGTGCGCTGGTGCCAGCGTGTTGCCTTGGCGGAGCGGACACCATGCCGACTGCCGAGTCTTCTGCCTCTTTGTTAGGCTGTCACTCATAATTCCCGCCTCTGAGTTGAAGAAGCCAAGAAAACCTGCATCTCAATACATTCTCCGTCCTTGCGGTCTTGCAAGACCGTTCTTGCAAGGACGCTTGCCAGATTGTTCTTCTTAAGAACGCAAGTACGTTCTTAGCGTTCTTCGGATTGATAAACAGCCACCATCCAATACATCCTCAATAAAAGGGGCGGATCAAGAACACTTCCGGGTATTTTTGGCATTCTTGGTGACTTGTGTCAGAGAATGTCCAGAGCCTGTTTAACCCTGTAAGACCCAAATATAGAAACAATGTCTAAAAATGTTTTTTTTTAAGTCAGATGATGTTGTAGGAGTCCTCTGATGCAGATAATGAAGGATTAATGTAAAAAATATGTTTTTGTAAGTTTTTATGGAAACATTGTCATATTGCAACATTGGGCCTAGTTGGGAGCAGAATTTCAGCATTTGCTCTCAACCTGTCAGAACAAATACACAAAACAACTAATGGTAAATTTGGAGTGTGGATTGCTTACATAGCACTATAACAGTACATTTAATTTATAATAATCACCCAACAGTCATATTTTGATTAATCAGAATTTATAAAAAAATATATAAACTGGATAAATATGATTCAAAACAGAATGAAAACTTCAAGGGGCCATTGTTCACTTGCAATAGTAGTCCCAAAAGCAGTTCCTTTCCTCTGAAAAGCAGAGACGGAGATTGCACTTTCTGCAGAGCGTATTAGAATATCCTTTTATGCAGTGTCTGCTGTGTCCTCTCGTTGTCTTCACCGGAAATGTGCGACCATGTCCCTGCGCACATCCGTTGGTGGTTCACATGCCCTCTTGGCTGGGACCCCATTTGGTGGACCCCCATTACCTGAGGATGGTCTCTTCTGAGCAGTCACTGGTCTCTGAGTTGTAACTGTTATCGACGTCAAAGGGCTCCCACTGGCTGAAGATGGCCGCCCTCTCCTTGGTGTGTTGACAGCTGTGTTTGTCAGGATGAGAGAGGACGCTAGTTGCGCCTGAAACGGTCTCCTGTTCAACATCTTTTTCTTGGGAATATTGAGAGCTTTGCAGTCCCGTTTGTAGAGGAGCCAGGCGTTGATCACAGCAATGATAATAGTGTGCCAGAAGATGTAACTATCAGCGGCGCCATTTCATGAGGAACTTGTATTTGGCTGCAAATGAGTCCAGCAAATTCACACTGCCCATGTATTTGTTGTATGCACCCACAATATGAGGTCTCTCAACTTCAATGTAGGATTTGGTGGCTTTGTTCCAGCGTTGAATATTTTGCAAAGGAACAATTTCAGCAAAGGATGACACAAGTGTGACTGCCCTGTTGTCATACCATTTGACAGCGCATATGTTGTGGTTTGGTTGGCTTGTGTTGGTTTGCGCAATGTCTTTACCATCATCATCAGTTGGACAATCAGTGGGTCTCTGATTCTCTTTTTCTACTTCCTCGACATTTTCAACCACCTCCTCATCACTCGAATCACTGGTGTCTGATTCCATGTCAACATCACTTTCTCCATTTTGGAGCATCAAGCACTAGCATTAGCATCAATGACATCATGCACACTGAAGTAAACTCTCCTTGCTGGTGTCATTCTGAAATGGAAATAATAGTTAGAGTATGTTCAAGTACAACTAATTCCAATGCAAATGAATCCTATTCATGCAATACATTCCACTGAAGGCACACAATACTGTCTGGCTAGCCTAATGTGCTCTCTACTAAACAATTGTAAAAGGCAGATACAACCCCCCAGACCTCTTACATCCCCATATTGCAGAACATTCACACCTGTCCCTGAACAATGCACCATACATGCAACCCCCACATTCCAAAACATTTACACTTGTCCCTGAACAACCATCCTCCAAAGCATTACACAAATTCCACAGTATCTGCCTTGTGCAACAAGCAGATATTTGGGCAAACAAAGTCCAGATTTAAAAAAACAGTTATATTTCACTGCTAACATAGAAATAACATTGATTTAGAATTATTCAAATCTGGTCTAAACTGAAAATTATAACAAATAACCCATTTGTAAAGTGTGAATCATCAAATACATTATATTTATGTAAGTATTTATCCTGTATCTGAACATTCGAGAAGTGTAACGTCTCCATGTAGTGTGCAAGGTGCACATGCTATTTTAGCTACCATTTTCACCCAACGTTGTAAAATTACAACAAAGACAAAACAAGCTGAAAATCAAATGTGATACATGAATTCCACAATAACTTAGTATTTACATGAACTACATATTCTAACAATCACCCAAAAAAATATTTAATGGAATTTACTTACTTCAATGTTGATATATCCAGTCAAATGAAACAAGGAAATTCGCTTCCAGGAAAGTGGTGGAGGGAGTTAATGGCATGGTAATTTTGGTTTGCTTGCTTTCGTTTTTGCAACGCGTATATGTCTTTGCAGCAAGTTTATGTATTTGGTTGTGTTGTGTGTATTTGCAGCGTGTTTGCTGAATGCTGCGCATGTCTTGTCAAATTAATTAAGATGTTTTCTTAATTTGCTTGTGTTTTGTCTATTTGCATGTTTTCTTAATTTGCAGCGTGTTTGCACATGTCGGCCACCGTAAAAAAGCCTTTTAAAATGTCAATGACGTCATACAATCAGCAAACCATCATCATTAGCAGAATGCTAGTGTGTTATGGGCAACAACGACTGACCCTGTAAGAAATTAAAAGGACATAAGTACTCGTTCATTCAACTTTCAACCTATAATCCATGTTGAACTTGCAAAAACTACAATCAAATCTGAGATTTATCAACGACAATCAGGCAAAAGAGACAAATTTAGCAGTCTACCTCCATAGACTCCCATTCATTTTGCACTCATTGCCTCATGCCGGCGATCCCCCCCAGTGGAACTCTGGTGGAACTGCAACCAAATTCGGTACAATGTGGCTTAATAGGGAGTGGCCAGGCTCTCCGTAGACGGGCTCTGCTTGTGTTCTTTGGATTGGAACCATACTAGGCAATGACAGATGACGTAAAACAAGTTCGCAAGAACACAAGAACGGAGAAAAACGTGGATTGATAAACAGCCCTTGCTATGTTAACATAATTTGCCGTTTGTAAATTGCGCTACTGCTCATGCATAACCCGAGATCTTCAAACAAGTTACACTTGCCTCTCATATTTGCAATAATTGGACTGTGCCCTGACAATAAACATTAAATGTTTTGCCAGGATAACTGGATCTATCAGACCATTGAATATTTATGATGTTCCTGTGTGTTCTGCCTGGCGACAACAACGTGATCATTGTCAGCCGACAATAGAATGTTGATCATGTCGGGCTACGCATTTATAGACCAACTACAGTCTAACCCTCAATGTGTGTGCAAGGTTATTATAGTTTTGCATTTTTCATTAGTTTTAATTTTTATTTCGTTTTGACCTTTTGTTTTTCAAATTCAGTTTAGTTTTAATTTAATTTACTTTTTTTATATGGGTTATTTGTCAAGGTCAGAAAAAGTATTGTGTAATAAAAACTCAACAAAAACATCATACCATTTTAGAAAAATGTATTCAACAATAACACTAGTACATAACATGTACATGGGCACAAATATGTAAACAGTCTACACAAGCCGTAAGTGCAAAATGTGCAAGTGACGTGTGCCAGGAAAAAAACTAAATAGCCAATAGACTAAAGAAGACATACATGAACAGGTGAGAAAGAGAGAGATGGCTGTACTTCAGTCAAGCAATAAGTTCTTATTGATCTTGAGGAAAACTCGTTGCTCCAGAGATGTGGTGGTTCTGTCTCTCCGGCCAGATGATAGCAGTCCACACAAAGAGAAGATGCGCTCCACAAAGGCTTGTGAGGCAGGGGCACTAAAGAGATCCAATGCCACAGGGGCAAGTTTTGGATACACAGCTTCTCTTGATCTCCAGAACTGCAATGGTGTCTCAGTAAACACCCTCTGTTTGACTTCGCAGACATACTTCTCCATTTCGATCAACTGATTCTATCGGTCAGATTAGGCTGTTTGTGGAGGACACGTTGACCTCCATACGGGATGCAAGGAAACAGTATTTCTGAAGGACAGCAAGGGGGGGCTTCTATTGGAGTTTGTCAGTAGCAACATTAGCTGGGGTATACTGTGCTGCCAGGTTCTGCACAAAGGACTGTGCTGCCCTCTTCAGTGGCACTGTGTCTGGTGATTGAAGAAGAACCAGTGAAACACTTGGATCCATTTGGCAGGCTCCTGCTGGTGTAGCATCAAACTGTGTGGAATCAGGGCTAAGAATGCAAGCGAAAAGTTCTCGCAAGGACTTCAGCAGTACTTCAGCTAATTGCTTTCCAACAGCAGTCGTCAGCAAGTGTGCCTCAAGGTTGAGCAGGCATGGCACTACTTGTGAGAGTGACTGACTAGTCACTCTGAAGCTGGTCTGTGTGAACAGCAAAGAGCTCAAACAGCTTGACAAGGTTCTCCAACTTAGCCCAAGCGCTTGTGAGGAGTGTCCATGCCAACATTCTCAAGTAGTTGATTTAGTTCTGCTCTGGTCTCCAACAGTCTTCTCAGCACATCAAAAGTGCTGTTTCAGCGTGTGATACAATCCCGGACCAGAGTTTTGACACATCTTTTGATAAATTCTTCATTAGCCGCTGACGATGTCCTCACAGTATGTAATAGTGCTCTTGCTTTCGTTATGACTGAATGAACACTTGGGTGCTTCATGACATCTTTAAGTGTGAGCTGAAGGGTG
This sequence comes from Thaleichthys pacificus, assembly GCA_023658055.1. NCBI lineage: Eukaryota > Metazoa > Chordata > Actinopteri > Osmeriformes > Osmeridae > Thaleichthys > Thaleichthys pacificus. The sequence continues at coordinate 734,108 of CM042865.1, forward strand.
TGGGCCAGGCATGGCATTCTCTGGAACTTGTTGTTCTCCCCATCTTCTGGCAGGTCAAGTTCAACGCCTCCAGTCTCAGTCTCATCCTCCTCGTCTGACCCCTCCGTCTCCATCCACAGTTCATCCTGTTCATCTCCAACACCTGTTGGCTGCGCCTGAGAGACAGCACCATCTGACTCACGGCTCTGCTCTCGCTTTTTATCCCTGAGCAGCCGCACAGCCTTGACGATGTTGGAGCCGTTATCTGTCACAATGAGCAGCACCTTGTCTTCTCCTATACCCCATGCATCTAATGTCTGATCAATGCAGCGAGCAATGGACTCCCCTGTGTGTGGGTGCTACAACTGGTGCAGGTTAAGAAGAGCATGGTGAAGCCTGGCCTCCGGCCAAAATTCAAACTTAAACATTTTTATGAAATCATTTTATTTAATAAACTTGTATTTGTATTTTTACTGTTTATTCTTGTGATTTATATATGCAATATGTGTGTTATTACAATTGTTTAGACGTTACGATGACGAATGGAGCAGTTACGCATAATAATATATATTTTTAATAAGCAGTGCTTTTACTGTCCGTTCACTCAGGACGACAAGCGAAAAACTTACTTGCGCACTTCGATCCTGTATTCTTCAACATGTACAGTACCAGTCAAAAGTTTGGACACATTTTCCCATTCAAGTGCCTAGCCTCTTACTGACATCACCGCACGTCACTGGTTGTGGGGTGTGAGTGGAAATACATCTAACATGCTAACGCATATAACGCATCTGGCGTGTGCTAAATGACTAAAAATATCCAACGCCATCACCCAGGTGTGCCAATCACTGAAACGAGACACAAAAAAAAAAGTTCAACTTCTCCCTATAGTGCTTAACCAGCCATTAGATACACATACAATTAGGGCCCAAAAAATTACTGATGCAATCGGAATTTACATGTCATCTTCTATGCGCCGTATTCACTCGTAGAGGAACCTGGTTTGTTTTGCTTTTCCCTCCGTTGTAACGAACTCGTACCGAACCGTGATGTCTGAACCGCGGTATAAACCGAACCATGACTTCAGCGTACCGTTCCACCCCTAGTCATTAGTATACTATTATTACTACTCGTAGTTAGCTGACTCTCTACCTACCTCTGACATGGAGTGGAGCACTATGATTCCATTCAGCCTCGTCCATTTGAGGAAAATCGTACATTATACCTGCTATGTTGTGCTCTTCTGTAGCATATAATCCAGTTCTCTAAAGCATAGGATGCTGCTGTGTTAGCCAGCTACAGTACTAGCTTCCAAACACACTTCCAAGCACTTAGTTAGCTTTGTTTCCCTGTATTTGCGCTATTGAGCTAGTATTGTGGTGGGACTGATATATTATTAAAGCAGTTAAGCACAACATGGGTATGAAACGATGATCATAAGTCCTGTAGAGCAATCAATGCCATTCAAAATCCGATTGGAGTGGATAACCGCTAGGCGGTTTTCCCTAGTTACAGCGCGGACAGTCGGTCACATGACCCCCCTAGTCTTCAGACAAGGAAGTTGTTACGTAAGGGATAGTGGCCGATGAGGTGTACAATATCACACAATAATGGATGATGCGGAGGCGTGGGGGGGGGGGGGGGTGTATTGACCAATAACCTGTTGTGCTGGTCAATGGCACTTGGCATGACTGCAGTACACCCATGGGGGAATTGGGCGATGTACCACACCCTCTCATGCTTTATTGCTTCAACAATAAACTCTTATGAGTGGAAAACTTCTCAACAAGTTTTTTTTCTGTGTGTCTTTTCCACCATAGGAGCAAGACCTAAGTTTTCCAAGAGAAACAGCATGGACGGTGTAGAGCTGTGGAAGTATTCCTCAGATAAGGTAATCATACAAAACACAACATACCAATTGTAATATTTTTTATATATATTTACCCTACAAATTATATTCTACTGTTTCATAGACTTTTTTTATATTCATAATGGGCTTTCTTTTGTTGTACTTTTTAATCCTCCCATAAATTTATTTTTGCACTAAGAATATATTATATCACATAATGCCACATCATATTTCACATGTAGTGTCTGGATGCTGCTTTGTATTATCAATTATCTGTACAACAATTCTACAAATGTCATTAGTTAATTAACAAAGCCACTACAGATTAGGATTTGTTTGTTTACAGCCCCCCCAACAAATAAAAGGTTTGCCATCAGACCATAGACCTAATATTAAGTAGACTAAGCATCAAAGCTCTTTAAAGATGGCGCCCTGTTGATTTCCAAGTGCTAGTGATATACAGTGAGGGGATTTTTAAATTTCTTATCCCCTGCTGATTTTGTCCATTTGCCCACTGACAAAGAAATGATCAGTCTATAATTTTAATGGTAGGTTTATTTGAACAGTGAGAGACAGAATAACAAACAAAAAGATCAAAATTGTTATAAATTGATTTGCATTTTAATGAGTGAAATAAATATTTGACCCCCTCTCAATTAGAAAGATTTCTGGCTCCCAGGTGTCTTTTATACAGGTAACGGGCTGATATTAGGAGCACACTCTTAAAGGGAGTGCTCCTAATGTCAGTTTGTTACCTGTATAAAAGACACCTGTCCACAGAAGCAATCAATCAATCAGATTCCAAACTCTCCACCATGGCCAAGACCAAAGAGCTGTCCAAGGATGTCAGGGACAAGATTGTATACCTAGACAAGGCAGGAATGGGCTACAAGACCATCACCAAGCAGCTTAGTTTAAGAGTGTTGTGCTATGGAGTTAGGACATCTTAGGGGTGGGGATGTTATATATTAGATTTTTATAATCCGTTTCTATATAATTGAAACGTAAGCCTATATCTACGAATGTGTGGTCTCAAGTCGCACTGGATAAGAGCGTCTGCTAAATGACTAAATGTAAGTATACATAAAGAAACATTTTTCAATTTGGGCGCATTCAAACAATCCCCTCAGTGAAGGTTGGGAGTCAGGTGGCTGAGTGGTTAGAGAATCGGGCTAGTAATCAGAAGGTCCCTGGTTTGATTCCTGGCCGTGTCAAAATGACGTTGTGTCCTTGGGCAAGGCACTTCACCCTACTTGCCTTGGGGGAATGTCCCTGTACTTACTGTAAGTCACTCTGGATAAGAGTGTCTGCTAAATGACTAAATGTAACTGATAGGCTAAATGCTGAGCTTTAAGATAAAAGGGAAACGGAGCAAGAACAATCTTTGCTAAGTTTTGTTGGTGGCCATGATTGTGCCCTCCTCCCCACCGGATTCGGGAAAAGTTTGATTTTCCAGCTACGGCAGCTAGCTCCGTTACAGTAGTGGTGAAGGAGTTGGCTAAGGCGAACGCTAGCGATTGGTAATGGCAGATCAGAGTGGCTCTGGGCAGATCCCATAGTTTTAAACTTCATCAGAGTACCTGCCTTCAAGGAAGTTAACGCTTGTCAATGGAGCGATCCCAGACTTTCTGTACAAAATGTACGAGGGTCTGGTTTAGACCTGGGCCAGGCTAGTCAAATGCATCATCATCCGGTTAATTTACAGCAGAAAGATAAATAGAAGTTACTGCATCTGCAATGTTACATAATTTTATGTTGTTACTATGACGATGATGAGTATTGCTTTATAATTATTAGGATTCCTCCATCAGGAGGAACCCTATTGTAATTGTTGGTATTATTATTAGGGTTCCTCCGGTAGGGTAGGAGGGAACCTATTGTTTTTGTTAGTATTCTTATTAGGGTTCCTCCGGTAGGAGGGAACCTATTGTTTTTGTTAGTATTCTTATTAGGGTTCCTCCGGTAGGAGCGAACCTATTGTTATTGTTGGTATTCTTATTATTAGGGTTCCTCCGGTAGGAGGGAACCTATTGTTATTGTTGGTATTCTTCTTCTTATTATTTTTCTTCTCCTTGCGCCTCAATATCTCAAAACGTTACTTGTCATAAATTTTCTAATTTGGCACATTGATACTACATCCAAGTGGGTACCCCCACACCAAATATGGGCCACATCAGACCATAGGGTGCGCCACAGGCCACGCCCAACAGTCCAATTTTCAAAGTGATGGCATTCCCACCCCATTACTTCAATTCTTCTGAATCTTGGTGTGCAAGCCTCATTTTTCACGAGGAACAAAAAAGCCTCAAGGACCCATAAGGTCCGCCATGATGGATTTTCCTGTACAGTGATAATTTTGGAAAACCTTCAAAATTCCTCTTCTCTTGAACCAAACCTCTAATTGACTTGAGATTTTGTACAGACATGTATCATTGACGTATTTAAAAATGTTAAGGCAATTGAATCAAATACAAAATGGCTGAAAGGGGTGTATTTATGTAAATGTACACATTGCCTCAATATGTTTGTGTCACTAAATCAAATGTATTTTTGATGGATGGTTCAAACTTAACATGCTTTAAGGTGACATGCCCCTGAAGTACCATGCAAAGTTTCACCTTGATATGTCGAAATATGACTGAATTACAGCTGTTTGAACTTGGACCAAATCTGACAATGCGCGCCATTGGAGAAACAGCTTTTTTTATTATCCAGTTTTGTGCAATCCATGTCTGGGAATGGCTCAATTGGCTGAGCTGTTGTGCTGGAAAGCAAAGGGTTGTAGGTTCAAAACCAGTCAGAGGCATAATTGTAAATTTTTTATTCTGACAAAACGGTTTCTAGTCTTCCAATCAATCCTCTGGTTGTAAAAACATAGCAATGCGTGTTTATTTGAGCCCATCACAACACTCTGATCATCTGTTTAGCAAGACTGTGTAAACCACTGCTAAACAAGCCAGGTTCACCACAGTAGCTAGCTACTTGTAGTCTACGCATGGTAGAGATAACTCTAATGGTTATCTCTAATGAAGTAAATTGATTGTTCAGGTGGATCCCTTGCCTGTTGCACAAATTCATTTCAGTTACCTAAGCCAGGACACATCGCCACTGATGCTAGGCATGATTTGAAATTCTCTTCCATGACAAGTTATGGCACCCCAAACAACCTTTTTAAAGTTCAGCTTGTTTCATAATAAACGGACCCATCTGCAACCGAAGCAAGCAAGCACACCCTGCAATTTCCCCGGAAATTGTACCCTCTCTAGTTATTATTATTACACATCTTCTTCCGCCATTGGAGTCTATGGCAGCCCCTAGAACCGTAAGGTAAAAAGTTGTGAGATTTGGCACACTCTTTCAGGACAGTCCCTTCTTTCTTTTCACCAAGTTTCATGTCTTCCATTAGAGCGCTCTAGCGCCACCAACGGGTCAAAGTTGGACTTGTGTTTACACACGTAACTTCTGAACCGTATGACCAATTTTCAAAAGTGAAGTACCGTTGGATTCCCTGGGTCAAGACGAGTTCAACACACCCTATGACGTCAATTTCCGGTTGTATAGATTTGCCATTTTGAATTTTAAGAAAAAACGATTGTCCAATCTTCCCCAGAATTAGCACACATCGTCAGAGCAACCCTCACTAAAGATTTCGAAAGTATTTTAGATTTTCAAAACCGTTTGTCCGGTACAGCCAATCAAAATCGGCAATAAAGCAACCAAACAGGAAGTTGGGTCATATCTCAGCAAATCTTTGAGAAATAAACACCAAACTTGGTATGATGACTCGGAACCCTCTTCTGAGGATGTCCAAACTATTTGGTGTCATGTGATCACTGGGCGTGGCCGCAGGAAGCAAAAATGTCTTTTGGCCAATAACTCTTGATTTGTTTGCCTTTATTGGGTGTGCTTTGCCTTCGGCAAGGGCACAACCTTTGTTCTCTCACATATATATTATTGGGTGTTCTCACGCCTTCTGCGAGCACAACCATTGTTCTCTCACATATATATTTATTATTTATTTTTATTGTTTATTTTCGCCCCCCTAAGGATCAGTCAATATTTGGACTACATAGACAACGCCTGTGTCAAAATGTTCGTCTTGGTCTCGATTGCGTTGCTTCTATTTTTATTTACGTTCCGTTGCACGGTTTAGGAGGTTACAACGTTTTTGTGGCAAAAAGTGCCTTTAGTCAACGAAGGGTACTCAGTGCTAGCTACGTCACCACGTCAGCACATGTTAGCAACGACGCATAGATTGATGTGCAGTTGCACAGCGAGTATCGTGCTGTGGTGTACTAGCAGCACATGTACATTCAAGCAAATCAAGACTTGCATGTACAGTAAGTAATGTCACATTAAATAATGTATTTAAACTCAAGCTTGTGTGGTGCGTCACTGTCTTCAATGCCACAGCGTAAACTTTATGTCAAAAGAAACATTCTCATTTCTGGCGCTTTCAATCAATCCCCTCAGTGACGTTTGGCTAGCAACAGCAGCTAGCTTGCTCGTAACAAACTTTTTTTGAATTAGCCATTTTCCCCTAAATTTATGTCAAACTTGTTTACATTTTTGGGGGCATATTTTCAGTTAGCAGACAGTACTGTTTGTATCGCGATTCCATCTGAAATACTGCTGGTAACAACGTTGTTACAGTAGCTTGTGTCAAAGGGGGTTCTTGAGTAGGCTAAACGCTTGAAAATATCACTAGATGGGAAAAACTTAAGGGGACGGACCCACCTGCAACCGACGCAAGCGAGCACACCCTACAATTTCCCCAGAAATTGTACCCTCTCTAGTTATTATTGGGTGTGCTTTGCCTTCGGCAAGGGCACAACCTTTGTTCTCTCACATATTATTATTATTTCTTTTTGCCCCCCTAAATCTCAGTCAATATTTGGCCTACATAGACAACCTAGGTGTCAAAAGTTTCGTCTTGGTAGCGATTGAGTTGCTTGTATTTTTATTTACGTTCCGATGCATGGTTTAGGCTCAAGTCAAGTTTTTGTGGCGAAAAGTGAAGCTAACGGTAGCTAATTTGCTAGCCACAGTCACTGACGTTACTAACGTCACGAAAACACGCGTGACTACCTGTAGCAGAACATTCGTTTCGCATCTGTTAACTTGGGGGATAGCTAGGCTAACTATAGCTTCACTGCAAGGCAGCTGCAGAAACGCCACAAGCAAAGAGGCCAGGGTGATAACTATTTACTCATTTTACTTTGTGATGTGAAACACAATTGTGAAATGTAATGTACAATATTAGCTGATATTATTATGGAAGTAGGCCCACATCTACTTTCAAAAACGGTAGTCTACTATTTCACTGAAGCATTAGCATGACATTAGCCTCTGTTGCCCGGGCAACACATACTACAGTGGTCTATGATGCATCTGTTTTCAATCGTTAAAATAAACATTCCTCACAAATACATTTTCGTTGTAGGATTTATTATGACATTACATTACAAGTAAACGATTTGTTGGTGAAATTATCATTACCTGTGGTTTCAAACCAGTGTTGCTCACTGCAACGCTGTAGCCTACGCGAGACACTACAAAAACATCTACACAGCTGTTTAGGAAGTCAAACGGCGACAGAACATGTTCGGCACTCCCCTTACTTAAATCAAAAGTCTTTCAATAGGTGAAACTATCTGACTACTAACCTGAACTTCATTGCCACAGCCTAAACTTTGTCAATCTGTTCATGAAAATAATTAATTTCAGCCTAAACCGTACAACGGAACGTTGAATCAAATTCAACCAATGCAATCGCTACCAAGACGAACACAGCAGTAGTCTAGTACTGTACTGTAGTAGCCTAGTGGAATTTACCGGGGCAGCTTCTCCACACAGGGCTATATCGCATTTTGCGTTGTTACTGACAATGATCGCTACCAGGGAGCTTTTTATGAATGAGCGATTTTCCACTAAATAAATGTCAAGCTTATTTACGTTTTTGGGGGCATATTTTCAGTTAGCAGATGGTACTGTTTGAATCGCGATTCCATCTTCTACTGCCGGGTAACGTCGTAGAATAATCTTCAAAGGGGGTTCTTTATTAATGAATGAATGCAATATGAGTAGGCTAAATGCCTGAAAATATCACGAAATGAGAAGACATCTATTTCATTCTACACTTCACTCGTATTTTGAGTTGTAAATGAGCAGCAAAAAAAATAATAAGTATGCATTTTTATATAAAATATACAGAAATATCAGTTGGAAAAATGTAATAAAAAAACGGACCCCTGTGCAACCAACGCAAGCAAGCACACCCTAGAATTTCCCCAGAAATTGTACCCTCTCTAGTTATTATTATTACACATCTTCTTCTGCCATGGGAGTCTACGGCAGCCCCTAGAACCAAATTGTCAAAAGTTGTGAAATTTGGCACACTCTTTGGGACCAGTGCCCTCATCAATTTCACCAAGTTTTATGTCTCCCATTCCAACCATCTAGCGCCAACAATGGGTCAAAGTTGAAGGTGTGTTTACACACGTTACTTACTACCAGTTATATAGATTCTCCGCCATTTTGAATGTTAAGGAAAAGCGTTTTTTCGCAACTCCTCCTACAATTTTTGTCGAATATTCTTCAAAATTGTAACATCATCGTAAATAATGTAAAAATGTGCCGATAAGTTTGCCGTTTGTTCGAAATACAAATGTAACTTCATGAATTTCGTTTTTTTAATGTGTCTGCTTAGAATGTAGTATTTTGTTGCGTGGTAATTGTCATTGTTGTGCCGGTTTACCATTGTAACCATGAGTTAAATGAGTGTTACGTTTCATAAGAGGAGCTGGATTATTTCAACATGAGTGTATACACAATAATTAGCTTCATTCAGCTAAGGATCTGCGGTGTCACTTGGTGAAGGCCCCCGTTTTCGCCAAGTGACGCAAGATCAGCGGCTTGTGAAGGGCCCCTAAACATTTAAATACATTAGTAAATCAGAGTAAATTGACATTTATTAAGTTTACTTCTTGACGTACTTACATTAATTGAAAGTGCACTTGAAAGTATTGCAAAGTATACTTTGAGGTACTTTAAGAAGTATACTTCATGAACTGAAAGTGCACTACACAGGCTACTTTACAGTATTCAAAAGTAAACCTCAAATACACTATAAGTGTACTTTAAAGTGTACTAAATGACCTAAAAAGTGGGCCAATTCAGTTTACTTAGTACACAAATAGTATATAAATAAGTACACTGCTAGTATACTTTTTATACCAAGTATACTTACAAAATAAACTTGAAGTATACTTCTTTTTTGTAAGGGTTGACATCAAACTTGGTACAGATGCTCGGGACCCTGTTCCAAAGAGGTCCAAAAAAGGTTGTGTCATCTGACTGCTAGGGGGCGATTCCCTGTCTGATGCATGTTAACTTGTGATACCATCTGAATTGATGTGGCCGCCATTTTGAATGAATGAATAATTTTTTTTTGGTGAATATCAAGTATTCAGCAGAGCCGCCAAACAAAGTTGTGCCGTATATCAGCAAATCTTTGATGGATTCACAACTAACTTGCTGCGTGTACTCGGAACCGTCTTCTGAGGATGTCCAAAGTTTATTTTGGGTTTGCTTGGCCACCCCATTGCTGCTTGCAGCTATATTTCTAATTACTTTTGAAATAGCACTCTTTTTGCCAACCAGCTGAACCTATTGCAAGAGGATAGTGATGACCACAGCAGTGATTTTTATACTTTTCCTCGTTAAATGCAAGATGGCGCCGATGATGGCAGCCTTGGTCGTTAGGTGTGCGCTGTTTTGTCTTGTTTTGTCTGTTAATTCAGTGTTCTGCCAAGATTTCAGGGGTTCTCTAACAAGAAACGTACTTCTAAACATCAGGCTTTGCTCATGCAGTGACACGCCGAAGGAGGAGCGAGTGGGAGCGCTAGTTCAGCTACGCAGATGTGGGATCCAAACAGTGCTTCCAAGTTTTTTCCTCTCCAACGTACGTTCACTGTGCAATAAAATGGACGAACTTCAGCTACTGATGGTGAAAAAAGAGACTTTCTTTCATCTTCGGTTTTGTGCTTCACGGAGACATGGCTGTGCGATTTGATCCCGGACACCGCGTTACAACTGGCAGGCTTTCAACTCGTGAGAGCTGACCGGGAGACTGGCAAAACTAAAGGCGGTGGTATTTGTTTCTACATCAACAGTGGCTGGTGTGTAGATGTGACAGTGATTCTGCAACATTGTTCTCTGGATCTGGAATCATTTTTTATAATCTGTAAACCCTTTTACTTGCCACGTGAATTTGCGTCGCTCATTTTGGTCGGAGTTTACATGGCGCCGGGTCCACAGGTTAAAGAGGCCCAACGCATGCTCACCGACCAGATTCTGAGTGTGGAGCAAGCAAATCCGGATTCCCTTGTTATCGTACTCGGCGACTTTAACAAAGGTAATCTCAGCCACGAACTCCGTAAATACAGACAATTCATCAAATGCCCAACCAGAGAAGAGAACACTGGATCACTGCTACACTACAGTCAGTAGAGCCTACCACGCCGTCCCTCGTGCAGCACTGGGTCACTCTGACCATACCATGGTCCATCTGATTCCTGCATACAGGCAGAAATTAAAGCTCTGTAAACCTGTTGTGAGGACATCAAAACAGTGGACCAGTGAGGCTATGGAGGATCTGCGGGCGTGCTTGGACTGTACTGACTGGGATATGTTCACGACTGCTACCAATAGTCTGGATGAACTCACAGAGGCTGTGACATCATACATCAGCTTCTGTGAGGACTGCTGTATTCCAACACGCACCAGGGTGAACTTCAACAACGACAAGCCCTGGTTCTCAGCAGAGCTCAGAAGGTTGAGGTCAGAGAAGGAGGAAGCATTTCGGAGTGGGGATAGAGTCAGATTCAAGGAGTCGAAGAACAGGTTTAGCAAGGCGGTGAGAGAGGCTAAACGACTGTACTCAGAGAGACTGAAGTGTCAGTTCTCTGCTAACGACTCTGCTTCTGTCTGGAGAGGGCTCAGGCAGATTACCAACTACAAGCCCAGAGCCCCCCACTCCACTAACGACTCCCGCCTGGCCAACGACCTGAATGAGTTCTACTGTAGATTTGAAAGACAATTGGACAGTCCTGAACTACCCCTTCCCACCCACGAGGCCTCCTCCCTCACCCCCTCTACAGTGACGACACTCTCCATTCAGGAGGGTGAAGTTAACAGACTTTTCAAGAGGCAGAACCCCCGCAAAGCAGCTGGGCCGGACTCTGTCTCTCCTGCCACCCTCAAGCACTGCGCCGACCAGCTGTCTCCGGTGTTTACCAACATCTTTAACACCTCCCTGGAGACATGCCATGTGCCAGCCTGTCTCAAGTCCTCCACCATCATCCCTGTGCCCAAAAAGCCAAGGCCGACAGGACATAATGACTACAGACCCGTCGCCCTGACCTCTGTGGTAATTAAGTCTTTTGAACCCTTTCCTGGACCCTATGCAGTTTGCCTACAGAGCCAACAGGTCTGTGGATGATGCCGTTAACATGGCCCTCCACTTCACCCTACAGCACCTGGACTCCCCAGCATCCTATGCCAGGATCATGTTTGTGGATTTCAGCTCTGCCTTCAACACCATCATCCCCGCCTTGCTTCAGGACAAGCTCTCCCAGCTGAACGTGCCTGACTCCACCTGCAGGTGAATCACAGACTTCCTGTCTGACAGGAAGCAGTGCGTTAAGCTGGGTACACAAGTCTCTGACTCCCGGTCCATCAGCACCGGATCTCCTCAGGGCTGCATCCTTTCCCCTCTGCTCTTCTCCCTGTACACCAACAGCTGCACCTCCAGTCATCCGTCTGTCAAACTTCTGAAGTTTGCGGACGACACCACCCTCATTGGGCTCATCTCTGACGGGGACGAGTCTGATTATAGGTGGGAAGCTGACAACCTGGTGACCTGGTGTAGCCAGAACAACTTAGAGCTCAATGCTCTTAAGACAGTGGAGATGGTTGTGGACTTCAGGAAGAATACAGCCCCACTCACTCCTATCACCCTGTCAGGGCACTACACTGCGACCGAAATGGTCGCATTTGCGACCTTTTGAAATGCCATTGCAACCGAAATTTTAAATGGGTCGCAAATGTATCACTGATTATTTTTGTGCTTACCTTAGATTTTAGGCAATATGCTATGATGTATTATGAGCATTTGTTAAAACAGTAATGTGTATTTTAAGAATACGTTTTAAAACGACGTGCTCTGAGCATTCAACAGATCAAGTTGGCTTTAGCCCCGCGACCCCCCTCCCCCCTCCCAAAATGGTGTAGCCTAAAGTTGATTTAAAAAAAATCTACCTCTCGTCAAGACGCACGCTGCAATGGCATATAGACTCCTCAAATCTGACGTGTTAAAAAGGAAGCGGACAATTCGCCATGTACGGAGCATGTGAGTGAGAATGATACAGACATATGAATTTCGACAGCAGTGGCTCGAAGAATACCAGTGGTCATAGGTGCCATCACCAGCGTATAAGTAGTATTGCCAAACTTTTTCGCCAGCGCAAGGCGCAACGTGTAGCCTATTGAAAAGTCTAATGTTTTCGTATCGCTTCAGATTCCTAACTACATAAAATGTGGTTGTCATTACAGTTTACTTAAGTGTTAGAGCAATGGTTAGAGCTAAGGTACCAAGACGGAGCAATGCACTGTGTTCTGTAAATTCTGTGGGCCTTCAATTGCAAGACTGTCCAAATTTGTAACAGCGTCAAAACAATTCAAACACGAAACATTGAAGCTTCACAATGACGGTATGACGGTATGAAGCACGCGATGTGTAGAGACGGGTTGGGTCTACATATCCCGTGACACAGCAGCACCCCCGACTGCATTTCGGCGTTATTTTAAGTGTTCAGGAGTTTGCCCATCTGTGCCCCAACCATAACATGCTGAAATTTAAAATAAATTAAGTTTGCACTTCATAATGTAGGCCTACTGTATTTTCTATTGCAGTAAATATATCCCAATTAATGTTAAAGAAAACAAGAAGGTGTGTAGTTTAAAAGATGGCAAGTAATTAAAGGTCCCATGGCATGCTGTTTTTGGATGCTTTTATATAGGCATTAGTGGTCCCCTAATACTGTATCTGAAGTCTCATTCCTGAAATTCAGCCTTGGTGCAGAATTAAAGCCACTACGAGCAGTCCAACAATGAGCTTTCTTTAGGACTTGCCATTTCTGTGTCTATAGCTTTAAATGCTATGAGGAGGAGAGAGACGGGGCTAACTGCCATTGCAAGCCATGATGTCTCTCGAGGAAAAAACAATATCGTGCTCGCACGGTCATAGCTCATTTTCTCATTGGGGGGCCAAATTCTGTGTGGGCAAAGCAGAGAAAGGGGAGGTAACCTTTCCCCGTATGACAACATAAGGGGAAGATTTTCAGATCGAAGCATTTGAGCTGAAATTTTCTCAAAATGCAGAGAAAAATACCCAGGGCTTGGTTTACACCTATCGAAATTTCTAGCCACCGGGGGACCAAAGGCAGGCTAGGGGAACTCATATTAATGTTAAATAACCACAAAGTGACATGTTCATGCCATGGGACCCTTAAAGTGCACATCTATATGCAATACAGGTTCATTATTGTTCATTATTATCCAGAGCGGCTTACTATTAATAATTTGTGCGACCAAATCATGTTTTGCGCCAGTAACTGAAAAGGTTAGTAGTGCAAGTGCCACCAGTGGAAAAGGTTAGTGTACAGCCCTGCCTGACTCCCCAGTCAACACTGTGGAGTCCTTCCGCTTCCTGGGCACCATCCTCTCCCAGGACCTAAAGTGGGAACTGAACATCAGGTCACTCACCAAAAAAGCACAACAGAGGATATAATTCCTACGGCAGCTGAAGAAATTCAACCTACCAAAGACAATGATGGTGCACTTATACACAGCCATCATTGAGTCCATCCTCACCTCTTAAAGTTGAACAATGGATTTTGGTGTTTCAAAACCCATTGACACTGTATGACTATGTTTAGCCTGTGTTCTGCTCACCAACCGTCTCTGGAGGAGGGGATCCCTCTCTGAATTGCTCCTCCCAAGGTTTCTTCCATTTTTTCTCCTGTTGGGAGTTTTTCTGGGAGTTTTTCCTTGTCTTCCTTGAGGGTTTAGGTTGGTTGAGGGGCAGTTCTATGGTCGTATGTGAAGCCCTCTGTGACATGTTTGCGTGTAAGAAGGGCTATATAAATAAATTTGATCTTCCATCACCATCTGGTACGCTGCTGTCATTGCCAAGGACAAGAGCAGACTGCAGCCTATCATCCGCACTCCTGAGAAGGCGATCGGCTGCAATCTGCCTTCCCTCGAGGACCTGCACACCTCGAGGACCCTGAGGCGAGCGAGGAAGATTGTGGCCGCCCCCTCCCACCCTGGACACTCTCTGTTCCAGCTACTCCCCTCCGGCAGAAGGCTGCGGTCCATCAGGACCAAAACCTCACGCCATAAGAACAGTTTCTTTCCATCTGCTTCTGAAATAATATTTGGTTCAGGTAATCACTTAATCAGTACCTAATTTTGTAGAATAAGGTGTGCCTGTGTTGGAATTCAACATACACTGAAATGGATGTAATTGCTCATTTAAGAAAAATCTGCAGTCTCTTAATTTTTCCAGAGCTGTATGACTCTGATAGTTTGCAACTATTTTGCAAATGGTAGGCTAGCCCATTTATGAATATAATAAGGTAGGCCTAATAAAAGGAGACAACGGCATGGGCGTTGACTGTTATGGTCATTGGATTCACAATAGTGTAACCGATCATCTTGAAGGATTATTATTTTAAGAATTTGAGACACGGACAGACTACAGGGCTCCGCGACTCCTCGATTCACCCGGCCACACTTTGTCTACTCTTTGCACACAACTTCCTCCTTCACAATCAAAGTCCCTCTTTCCTAATTCATGCCTAACAAAACAGCCCATAAAATATCTTACAATAGCATTTCTGAAATATTGAGAGAAATATATTACATCTGGCTGCAATGAATGCCCTTATTCTATATAGTCCGTAGATGTAAAGGCGACAAAACGTAGGCTATTCAAAATTATCTGTCAGGATAGTTGTAGTATATAAGACCGCCTACTTGATTTATCAAATGCAACTTTCGTTTTAAATGCACTGCTGCCTTTGCTTAACCCGCCATCCACATTTGCATAAACATGTTGGTTAACATCAAGTAAGCCTATAGCCTAGATTTTTTTGCAATACTTGGACCGTGTCCTGACAATAAATTAAAAACATAACATGTTTTGCCAGTATAATTTCCCAACCTAACCGCGCTTCTAGTAGGTAAAACTGGCTTGGCGCTTCTAGTGTTAATGTCACATTGGAAAAACAATTTACAATCCAACCTTCAATTGAAGTAGATTTATTTTGAGAGAACAAAATTTGTCATCAAGAAATAATTATTTTTAGTGAAACCATGTGTGCCATGATTATTGGCACCCGTACAGGGCTCAACATTAACATTTAGTGGGTTTGAAACTTACTGGCCCCAAGACAATTTTTACTGGCCCCCCCTCCAAATGTTATCATTGTTACAACAAAACCAAAGACTTATAAGTTATGTTATTCTGTTAACATGTTTAACCATTTATTAAACACATCCTGGATATAAAAAGAACAACAATGAAATCAAATTTCTAGTGATAAAAAATAAAAAGGTAATAGTCAGCAAAACAATTGACGTTTAACCTCAAACATGACGTGCTCTCTTCCCAGCTGATAGCCATCTCTGCACAACTCTGTCTGGCTGAAACTGAAACCTCAATGTTAATATATAAAAGCTTCCATAGCATTTCATCAATATGATACTAAGTACCCAAGTCGACACCATTCTTCTGCTGCAGTTCAATAGCCCGGGGGAACGAGGCGAACGGCTGGCCCGTCTTAATTACGTGATATGCCGTTGTTATAAGTCGTGCAATAACACGATGGGCATCTACATTTACATTCCTGACCAGCATGGTCAACGGCCTCGAAGATGGATTGTCAACCATCCGCTTAGCTGTGACGCAAACCATGTGCTGTCTGCTAGCATGGTTGGTCAGGGATTGTTTTCGAAAATTGTCGGTGCCTGTGTAAAAAGATCCAATTTTGTCTGCTTTAAACGGGAACATACGACAGACGACACAGTGCATCTTAGTTCCATAAAAAAAGTTGCTTCCGTTTGTGCTTGTAGCTCTACTTTGCTGCCATCTTCACTTTATTGTGTCGCGCCAGTCGAGATTAGAGAATTACAATTTGACAACCACTCGTCACTCACTACTCAACTCTTGATTTGCCAACTGTGCGCCCCACGAGTTATTAATGCATTTAGCAGATAGCAAAACATATGAAGGATGTTAACTTTTACAATGCAAATTTTATTTTCAAAAAATAATTTGCAGTGGCCCGATCGGGCCAGTGAGTTGCTAGTTAAACTGTCCCGACGTTACTTTTTACTGGCCCCGGGCCAGGGCCGGCCCTAGCACATTTGGCGCTCTAGGCGAGCTTCACTCGTGGCGCCCCCCCCCCCCCCCAAAAAAAAGAATTGCAACTTTCAAACACTATTTTGCCCTGCAAGACTGCATTTCTTTCAAATAAACACAACAACGATGGCAACGATGAACAAACATTAAATAAAGAACAAAATCCCTGAGAAAATGTCACGTCTGTGCTGAACTACGCTCCGGCCACGCCCCCCTGTTCAACGGTGCACACACGGTGCACGGTCACACTTTTTATTCCAAGATGCATAGCTCTTGATTAGTTAAATCATGTCTAATCAAACTGGCTAGCTCGCTCCACCAAAATTATTACTCAAATTTTTATTTCATGACACATCGAAAATGACGCAAATTGCGGTACAGCTGAACTTGAACTGATGTTTCGACTGAATGGCAATAACAAGGAACGTCACAAGTCACTGGCTATCTAGCCTTAGCTAACTAGCTAGCACGATTACATACAATCCATTCGCTAAAGTTGACAATACAACACTTGGATTTTTACCAGTATTCCTCACTTGTTGACAAATTGCCGTGTTTGTCTTCCTTAATGGGTGTGCTATGCAACGAGTAAGATATTTGTAGTGTTGTTGCACTGGCTATTGGCTTTATATGTGCGCCCCTATTTTAATCATGTCTTTTTTGTATAATGTAGAATAAATGGACATATCATTTTTTATATACCCGCCTCTGTAAAATTCTTAAAGATCTATGTGACAGGGAGTAGGAAAACTTTCAATTATAAGGTACATCTTTTCTTTTTAACTCCACTAAAGTGCCCGGGGCAATTCACGCATTCATGAACGTTTTCTTATCTGGAATTCATTCTAGGCTAAGAACAGAATTTAAGGATTTACCTTTCGCCTTTGCACATTTCTCTTCTTCTTCCTTTCTTTTCTTCTTAAATTCGGCCCCGGATGGCTTTTGCCTCTTCAATATTTCGTTCTTCAAAGTTCTTTAACACACACACACTAACCAAACGCCTCACTGTGCCAGCATGTTCTGATAACACCAAGGAGGTACGTAGCGTTTTGGATTTTTGGCTTAACATCTATTAAGGTTGGAGAATACAGAACTAGGATTCCTCTTTACAGAATCTATCCAGATCATCCAGGGTTCTAGGTCCTCCCTTGTGCATTATTTCAATGGGGTTTAGATCAGGGGACTGAGATGGCTATGGCAGAAGACCATTTTTGTATGAATTTGGATGGACGTGTTTAGGATCTTTGTCCTGCTAAAAGGTCAACCTGGTTTTATATTTCCCTTCAATGGGCAGCCATATTCTGATTAAAAATGTCCTAGTGTTTCATGGATTTCATGATGTCATGTACCCTAACAAGGTTTCCAGGGCATTAAGAGGAAAAACAGACACACATCATCACAGAACCTCCACCATACTTCACTTCAGCGGTTGGTGTGTGCTAGACACTACTGGAACTTTGACCTGAATGGTGTCCTATGGTCAGATGAAACAAAATTTAGCTTTTAGGCAAGAAACACTCAAGGTGATACTTTTTACTCACCTTTGCCAGGGGTACCAATAATTCCAGAGGTGACTGTATATATGGGAATAACTGGAGTTGAACAAATACTTATATTTGTACTTGCACTTGTAATACACTCACCAGAATAACCATAGTGAAACAAGCTACTTTGAAGGTTTTGCCAGTTTCACCAATGTCCCGAAGCGGAAGCAATACATCACGAAGAGGTGGAATATATTTAAAATAACCAATGGGTTGTGCCATGATCACCAGATATCGGCTGCAAAAGGGTAAATCTAAAATGCAAATAGAAATACTAAATATTTGACAGAAATTCTATCATAATTTGTCATAATCAAACACGAGAACGTTGTGCTTTATCTGATAAAAAAAAAAAAAAACTTGTTTGAAGGACAATTGAAAAATTGAAAAATATTGAATTCACGTGTTAGACCTGGTAGGTAATGTTGAGAAGCACTTTTTGCCATATTTGCTGAAAAAAACGTTGGAAATAAGGTCACAGTCAAATGACAGTCAAATGAAATCCATCTGATATCTGTGGGCATCGCAGGACTGTAATAGACACAACCAATCATTAAAGGGGTCATTGACTGGGTTTTTGGGGTATTTCACACTGTTCCTTAAGGTCTCCGAATAGGGTATGTAACATTGGTTGGGCTGAAAATGGCCCGGGTGCTGTTCTATGCGCCCATATGCACCCTGTGAAATGGCCCTGTGAAAAAACGAGAGGTTTTCTCCTTTTATGGTATGCTCATGAATATATAGATGAGCTGCGTGCTGATTGGTTGGTTTACAACGAGTGAAGCTGGGAGCAAAGACGCAACACAGCCAACAGCACTCACTGAAACATCGAAGGTGGAGACTTGAAATAAAAACTTACAAATAAATCTATTGTGTCTACACAACACTGTTTTCAACAGATTGACTAGATATCATCTGAAATGATAACGTTAGTTGTTTCCACTTCTATTGTCGAAGCAAACGGGATCAACTTAGGTGGGTAACGTTAGCACTAGAGCTTAGCAAACAAAATATTGTGATTCAACTCAGCTTCAGTTAGCTCTAGCTATCTTCCTGAAAAATAGATCTGGACAAACATGCATCTTGAATTGTAGATTTACATGACAACACAATGTTATTTATTTGAATGAAACACAGTCAGGAACATGAAATAATGTCAGCCCCATTGCCAATAAACTAAATCATCACACATTCTACCAATGCTAGATACAGGCAGGATACGTTAGCATTGCTAATAACTGTTAGCGACAACATCATACTACAGCTTGCGGTTGTGATGAACATAAGATCCGAACAGCACCTCTTTTCAGCAACAGCTTCATAGCAAATCCTGCTTTACATTGTCCCAGGTTTTCAAAACTGTCCTCGGTGAAATGGTTCGAGCAAATGTGTAATTGAGTGTTGAAACGCACAGGGATCTTCTCATAGACAAACATCACAGCCCGGCGAGTGTTTGGTTCCTTGGGAAGAATATGAAAAGTATCAGCATTCCCTGTGCAGCCTGGAACGCTGCATTTACGATGGTCCATATTCAATATCCTTTAAAAACTTCCAAACTTTCTCCTTTGTAATTCCCATGGAAGTACACAGAGCAGCGCACAGCTAAACTAGTGTCTGAGATCGTGGGCCAGAACACCAGAGGGCTGGTCTGTATGTAAATGTTGGGGCGTGACAAAGGTGATGCTACATTTGTGACGTCACAACTTCAGCTTTTTCGAAACCAATCTTTTTACAGCTGCAGTTTCAAGTTGTGAGATTAAGATAGGAAAGAGGTGTCAATGGACTTTGAGGTTCACTGTATGTCCATTTTACCCACCGAACTGTCGTTATTAACGTTAGTAACTATGACAAGTTAAAATCGGTTTTGCAATCAATGAACCCTTTGAGGTCGGACCGGCACTAATGATTGGGAAGCATTCGAACCGAATACAATGATTTGACAGGCTACTTGTCTGTCTACCTACTTAGTAGTAGTCCTACCTACTACCTAGTGGCTTTGAAGGAAGAGGTAAGATATTTTGGTTTGAATCATTCGCAAAACTTACCTACGCTGCCTTTAAAGGGTTAAACAAATCAAAAAGGGGGAAACTAGCACCCCATCTTTTTTCCAACGTCAAAGGTGACATAAACCTATAAACTGGTTGCCATAAACAAGTCACTGTATTGCACAAGACCAGACGAGCAGTTCATGCAAATTCAACATGGTGCTGACCATATCTCAGTTTTGCTAGCTTCATTGCGTCAGTGAGCACTTGCCATAGAAACTAATGGCCATCTTTAAATAGCTTTGATGATTGGTCTACTTAGCAATAGGTCTATGGCTCCACTCAGTCATCGTAGTAAACCCACCTCATATCTGAAAAACGATTGTGATCGGCCCAGCAGTTTTCACGCCTAAGGGGAATGGCAGGGAGGCCACCATTACAAAAAATAAGTATACTTCGAGTTTATTTTGTAAGTATACTTAGTATAAAACTTATACTATTATCATGTTACTTAAAGTATACTAGCAGTGTACCTATTTATATACTATTTTTGTACTTATTTATATACTATTTTTGTACTAAGTAAACTGAATTGGCCCACTTTTTAGGTCACTTAGTACACTTTGAAGTGCACTTATAGTGTATTTCAAGGTTTACTTTTGAATACTGTAAAGTAGCCTGTGTAGTGCACTTTCAGTTCATCAAGTATACTTCCTAAAGTACTTCAAAGTATACTTTGGAATACTCTAAAGTAGCCTGTGTAGTGCACTTTCAGTTCATCAAGTATACTTCCTAAATTACTTAAAGTATACCATGGAATACTTTAAAGTAACCTGTGTAGTGCACTTTCAGTTCATGAAGTATACTTCCTAAAGAGCCTCAAAGTATACTTTGCAATACTTTCAAGTGCACTTTCAATTAATGTAAGTACTTCAAGAAGTAACCTTAATAAATTAAATTGTATTATTACTTACTAATATATTATAATGTTTAGGGACCCCTCAAACGCCTCAGATTATAAGTCATTTAGCGAGAACGGGGGCCCTTACAAAGTTACACTGCAGTTTCTTAGCTGAAAGAAACTATTCACTGCGCATGCGATGACGTTTAATGAATCCAGCTCTTCTTATGAAACGTAACAGTAATTTAACTCATGGTTACAATGGTAAACCACCACAACAATGACCACGCAACAAAACACTACATTCTTAGCAGACACATTTAAAAAACGAAATTCATGAAGTTACATTTGTATTTCGAACAAACGGCAAACTTATCAGCAAATTTTAACACTATTTACCGCCTTGCATCATGGGAATTGACCAGCCAATGAGCCACGCTATCTTCATTTTTTCAGGTCGTTATTTCGTTCTTCAGTCAGTTTGACAGTATAACCTTCAAATGCATAATGCAACCCTTCTGTCTGCTTCTTTCTCAAGTAGCTTTTTCTTTTTTTCCATTAATACTAGGTTACAGCATCAGTACCAAGATTCAATGTGCAATGCGTAATAGATTTTCATAGACATGAATAATTAGAATGAGATGGATCTAAAAAATGTAACCTGTAATGTACTTAAAAATTATTTTGACTGTTTTTGCTGTATAATAATAGAAAACGTACATCCTACTCCAGAAGAAATGTATACCATTTTCTGTTTCTAAGCATACTTCTTAAAAGTATATCAAAAGTGAACTATTTTCAAAGCATACTTCTTACAAAAGTGAACTATTTTCAAAGTATACTCCTTAAAAGTATATCAAAAGTGAACTATTTTCAAAACATACTTATAAGTATATCAAAGGTGAACTATTTTCTAAGTATACTTCTAAAAGTATATCAAAAGTGAACTATTTTCTAAGCACACTTATTAAAAGTATATCAAAAGTGAACTAAAAGTGTACTATCCATATTTTAGTATACTTATAGTATACTTTAATATACCTATTTTTTGTAAGGGCAGACCCCGAGCCATTCGTCTTTTTCCCAGGCTAATGTTGTGTAGTGTAACTAAATGAAATGCTGAAATGTGAGTCATGAGTTACACCTTCTTGAAGACAGAACTTGCATCCAAAAGTGTGTTGTCTTAATGCATAACATTTGTGTTGTCTTAATGCATAACATTTGTGGGCCATTTTTTTGCCATGTCATGGAAACCTTCAGTACCAACAAAGTATAGCCTACATCTAAGGGTTAAATGTTCTCTTTGTGATAAAGCTAAAGGCAGCTAACTCTAACACATACAGTGTCTATGACCTAGGATCATAAACAATTTCTCAACTTCCAACTTTGTATGAATAGAATGGTGACAGCCAGGACATGGACAGCCAATCCAAGAGACTTAACATTCAGCAGTCACAGCCTGTCAGAAGGAAAGGCTACACAGACAGCCAATCCTCTGATGAAAGGCAGTGGTTGGATTCTCCTGTAGACACCGACGACATCACAGTCCATCTGCCACCTCCAGTGAGTATTCACACCTTCTTCCTTGCCATTTTGGAATTCTCTTTGCATATCCTGGTTATGTCCTTAATTTATACATAGCAAACCCAAGCACTGCATTCAAAAGGATATTCAAATATAGCTGCAAGCAGCAATGAGGGGGCCAAGCACATCAAATGACAAAAAAAACTAAACATTTTAGACATCCTCAGAACAAGGTTCCGAGTACATATAGCAAGTTTTGTGTGAATCCCTCAAAGATTTGCTGAGATACAACCCAACTTCCTGTTTGTCGGGTCTGCTGACGATTTTGATCGGCTGTACCGGACAAACGGTTTTGATAATCAAAAAACCATGGAGGCTTCTGGAAGCTCATGGAAGCTTGTGAGGCTTGGTCTGAAGATAAACTGGGCCAAATCTGGTGAAGATTGGACAAAGATTTTAGGAGTAGCAAAAAAGGGTTTTCCTCAAAATTCAAAGTGGCAGAAAATTATATATCGTTATATATATATAATTGACGCCTCATTTTAGAAAATCGGGCATACGTTTCAAAAGTTGTTTGTAAACGCACCTACAACTTTGACCCGTTGGTGGCACTAGAGTGCTCCAATAGGAGGCATGAAACTTGGTGAAAATGATGATGGGATGGTCCCTAAAGAGTATGCCACAACGTTTTACCATACAGTTCTTGGGGCTGCCATAGACTCCAACAAAGTAAGTACTGAAGTTTAGTACGTAAGTAAAAGTACAAGTACCCAGGAAAATATATACTTAAGTAAAAGTACTACATCAACAATCCTACTTAAGTAAAAGTAAAAAGTACTTACGTTTAAATTGACTTTAAGTATCAAAAGTAAAAGTACTCATACAATGGGTTGTCTCTCAATGTCTAGGCCGTGCCATTTTGATATAGAATGCAGATATAGCTACTGGTAATACTTATGCCTCTACAGATGTCACTACTAGTAGAATCAGAATTGAGTTTAATCGCCAAGTAAGTGGTCACAAACAAGGAATTTACTTTGGTTGGGAAGGTGCAAACAGTGAACATTTAAACATAATGAACAAAAACAAAATGTAGAAAATGTACAACAAAATAAAATAAACTACTGGCAGAGCTATACAATATAATATAAAAATACAATATAATATAAAATAAAGTTACAATATATATAAAATAAAAAATACAATATTATAGAATACAAATTAAATTATAAGCAACACTTAACTGCCAGTTAGTCAGGCTGCTACCGCTAGTGCTGCTGCCAAACGTGCACTCTGCTATCTTTGGAGCTGATAGAGCCACCTGATTGGTTTAAACTTCCAAAAAAGCAAAGCAATCCATATTTTAGTGTTGGCAACATTTTGCCGAAACTGTGTTTGTAAAATGTAACGAGTAACGACACATATTGTAGAAATGTAGTGGAGTAAAAGTATAGATAATAGCTGCAAAATGTAATGGAGTAGAAGTAAAAAGTAAAGTACAGATACATAAAAATATATTTGAGTACAATAACAAAGTAAAAATACTTTGTTACATTCCACCACTGGGTGTAGGCCTAGGGTAGAAGAATAAAGGCTAATCTTGAAAAAGATTTGCTGGAACACCAGTTACAGGACGGTACAAGGTCACAGGTGAATCATGTTAATAGTAGGAACAATAGCGTTAAAAATACTCATTGTTGGATTTCTATTTGTTGGCAATGAAGAAGACCAAATACAATTTAAATTATTTCTCTTTATTTTAGTGCCAAAAAGCATTTGGTCGGTTCTGAGTGCACGTCCACGGTGTGTAACATTAGCAATGTAAGGGCTGAGAATGTTGCTAAAATAAATTAAGGAGTGTGACGGTAAACGGTAACGTTAACTTAGGTATTCATCCTGGAATTAAAACACATCAAATCGCAGTCTTAAAATCCTCTCCCGGAGTATAACTAAGCAAATTACATTTTGTTCGAGATTGGTCGGCTGAACCATGAAAAGACTAGCCTGGCTCTGCCGTGCTACGTACTTCCGCTCTAATGTATTTGCTTCTGTACATAGGTCTGGCCATGAGGTCCGTAAGTCAGATTCTGCAGGTGATTTTCTACCTGTCCAATAAGCGAACAGAGGGAGTGGCTGAGAACGATGACGTTGGTGTCGTGTGCTAGTTTGTGTTGTAGTTCCGTAATAGCGGCGGAGAAAGATGCAAGGAAAGCCATTCGGTCCGTTGTGGCAACGCTGCCGAATATCCAACAGCTAAAGCCGGAGCAAGAACAAGTTTTGCTGAGTTTTGTTGGTGGCCATGATGTTGTGGCCCTCCTCCCCACAGGGTTCGGGAAAAGTTTGATTTTCCAGCTACGGCAGCTAGCAGGAGTGAAATTAGTGGCTGTCCTAGCACATTTGGCGGCCCGGGCAAATTTTACCCCCACTTGGCAATGAAAGATGACGTAAAACGAGTTAGCAAGACAGCCACAGTCAGCCCACCCTTGTCGGAAAGCTTTGGATGTGTTTGCGTGGCCCAAGCTCATGTGAGTGTGTCAATTGTGTCTGTGAGAGTTTGTAAAGTGCGCGAACGGTGTAGCAAGGGAGACATCAACTAGGAGAGTGCACTGTTGTAGAAAACAGACGTCCGTAGAAGGTAGTAGAAAAAAGGAATCGAAGGCTAAATATCTTTCAACAGCTCAAGGCAGCTCGATGGTTTATTTCGGCAAGGCAGATGTTCATTCACAAATACATACAGGAAAAGACCACCACATTTCCTTAGACATCTCATTATATAGACAGATATAAGGCACAATCCCCCTCCCTGCCTGATATAATGACATAACCTTCTAGAACATTCTAAAAGGTTCTTTAACCAGTTCCTAACCACCCCACAACTGCGTGCGCATCCTCTGGCTCTTAAAATGTTGATCAACTTCTCTCTTACTGGAAAAGCCCCCTCTACTTCACTTCCCATGTCCTCGCTTCATCTCAACCCCAGTTCACCCCAATATGCTTAACCTGTTCCTACATCCTCCATCTTTCTCGGTTCTGGCCGAACCTACCACTTTGGATGCATGACTGTAGTCCCTTAAGACTGAACAGACTATTTTTCTAAGGATACAATTTCCTTTCACATACTTAGTTTGCCAAACCTCTTCTCCCATCATACTTTCCTTTGTTTCTGGTTAAATCCAGTTTAGAGTGGAGTTTCTTAACTACGCAGACCTGGAGCCATTTTAGGCCCCAAAACCTGACCTGGGGTAACCTTCCCTGGTTTGCCTTGCTGTCCCATAATCAATTTCCCACAACAGCACTAACATTTAGACGAGCATGCATTTTTCAAATTATTCACAATAAATCGACTTTTTATCTTACATTCACCCATTTTGTTAGATTTGTTATTCTACATTGTCAAGAGTCTTCATATGAACTTGTAAGTATCGGTTTATGATTAGATGATGTGTAAAGCAATATTTTAGAGATAACCAAAAATTTGATTTCCCTTTAATTTAACAGATTTTGGAGATAAGTTGCCTTCGCACATGGTAACATTTTGGAGTGTCCCCCTCATGTATGGAACAGATCAAGTCCCTAGGTCACTGTGGAATTGATTTATGGACACATTAAATATGTACAACTCGTGTAAATTCACCAATGTGTTAATAATTTCGGCCATTTTGTTATATTCTAAATACCAAATTGAAAGATGTGTATCTTACACATATATGACAAGTTTCAAATCAATCAGAGCTACGTTTCATGAGGAGAAGATTTGTTTAGTTTTGGAAAAGTCTTCTTGTACAGAAAAACCCAAGATGGTGGCTGTAAAGGGTACCAAAGGCTGTTTTTTCCCCCATGAGAAGTTAGGCATGTATACCAATTTTCAGCAATATCAGACATATGGGATGGAGACGATGGCTGTTTATCAATCCACGTTTTTCTCCGTTCTTGTGTTCTTGCGAACTCGTTTGACGTCATCTTACATGGCCCAAGTACAGTTCCAATCCAAAGAACAGCCAAGTCAGTCACCAAGAACGCCCAAAATACCTGGAAATGTTCTTGATCCGCCCCTTTTATCGAGGATGCATCGGATGGTGACTTGGTCAGAGAGAACGCATCTGATTCCCAGAAGTCATTGCAAGATACACGCATCTCAAATCGTTCTCTGTCCTCGCGGTCTTGGCAAGACTGTGTCGCAAAACGCTTGTGAAGAACGTAAGTACGTTCTTAGCGTTCTTCGGATTGGTAAACAGCCAAAATCACGTAGACTTTGGGCATGGCCGATAGTGCCACCTATTGGGTCTTATAAGCCATTAGTTCAGGAATTTTACGCCAATATGGGTAAACCTCACATAAATTGCAACAAAAACAAACTCAACTGATTTTGTGTCCTCAATATGTTCTGTATGAAGGAAAGGTTTAGAAATCCCCTAAATGTGATCCTACCTAAAATGCCTTTTTTGGACAAACCCGTTTCAGTAATTTATCTGGAATATGGGTTAATAGTTATTCCTGTGGAATTACATTACAGATTAACTATAATAAAACATGTATAAAATCTATTGTTTTTAATGATTTATGCATTTTAAAAGCTTTTTAATTTGACCACAACGCTAATTCCAGTATTTCAATCCCTACGCAGATGGCTAGCGATGACTTTTCATGGCCATCTACTGACTAATTTTAGTGGAAAAGTGGGTCCTAGTTAAAATAAAATCGGTTAAATCAACAAACTTTATTCCTTGTTGAAAGTTTATGCTAAAATGTTCAACATATTTTAAAATAAGCAGTCGCAAAATGTGAAACGCTTCAAACGTAGGTTTTTGTTGAGCATCCCTGAAGCTGAGAATTCTAAGACCTTATCCTATGGCAGTCAACGACTCGGAAAGTCTGTCTAAAGTAGCTAGCTACTTGGTTTAAGTAGCTGTGTCTGTGTGTGTATTTGCATATAAAGGGATCCTATATCTGTGTTGTGTATCCTCAAACATGCCTTATAAGTTATCTTAGGAAAGACATACAACTGGCTTATTTTTATTTTTTACATTTTACACACAATACCAGAAGCCTATATTTGTAGCGATGGTAAGTGACAGCTTAAGTACACATTTCTATGGTGTAAAAGTAATACCTTTTCAGACACAAGAAATGTGTTGTCAACATCTGTAACATACAGTATTGGTAGCAATATTTTGAGAAATATTGACTAAATCAAAGACATGATGATTAGTCATCCTAGTCTATCTAGGATAGATTGAGGGAGCAGGTTGATTGATATATGGGCTCAGTACAGATCAATTTTTCTGCCAGACACACAATCAGGGCCGTTGCTAGGAATTCTGGGCCCCCTGAAAGAATATTGGTGTGGGCCCCCGCCATAGCCATGGGAACATATTTTATCAGGGGGGTGCTGGGGGGACGGACGGGGAGTAAAAATAGGCCCTGGACTTTGATCCAGACCGGCCCACCAGAACCGGCCACCCAGTGCCGGTCCTAGCACATCTGGCGCCCTAGGCGACATGTATCAACAGCACACACCCCCCCGGGAGCGCAAATCGTGCATGCATTAGCAGCTGCCCTGCTAAGCACTTTCTGTGTTTGATGTAATGCTAGTTCGATCCTTAATGCAAGCGCGCAAGACACATTTTTGGGCCTTTAGGGTTAGGGTTAGGGTACCTAACCCTAACCCGCAAAATAGTTGAGCTTCATGTAAAAGTAAACATAGCTGTTTTTCAATTGGTAAAACCTTGTCTAGTGAAGGTGATGTCTTTTTTTCTCTTAATTTTTCAGCCCCACCCTTACGTTTCTCAGCCTGGTTTTCCATCGTTATTCTTCTCCCGGTGCTCCCGATGGCCAGTCGCTACTGCGGGGCTGTGCCGCGGTGGTGGATTATCAAGTCATATAATTTAAAATTCTCGTGCTTTCAGGGGGTGCTGCAGCACCCTCAGCACCCTTAATTCCCGCGGCCATGGGCCCCGCCCCCCGACTTTTCATCGCCAAAGATCACTTTTTTTCTTAGACTATATGCATTATAATTTTTTCTTTATTTTTCTGTTTCTCTATGTTCTTGACAGTGCCTGACGCAATGCACCCAATTTGTTTTCGGTGCATTTGTTGGATTTTTTTCAATTAACTACTCAACAAAGAGTCACTGGGTATTATTATGTAAAAATCAATGTGTAAGTAATTGCCAATGGTACAGCAGTTCATTAATAAGTCAACAGCCAACAAGTGTCTACCTCACTCACCATCATCAGCATCTTCACTATCCCCTTCACTAGTATCTGTAGTAGCCCTACTTTCTGGTATTTGTTCTTGGGTGGGGTCTGGCTCTGTAGACAGCAAGGACAGTCAGTGACTTAAGTAGACTTATAAATATTTACTTATCTTATTTAATTTCATATTGCTTTTGTACACATTTATGATTATATTTTATGGAACAACCGATTAAGAACTAACATACCCAGTCTTGGCATTAACATAAAAAAAATCTAAATTGGCTTATCAATGCCAAAGCTCTAGAGAAACAGCTTCTCTTTATTATTGTATGAAGACGGCAAGCTGTAAGATTTGCCCCTGCTTAACATTAACAAGACTCATGTCAACAGGCTACCATAGCAGTTAAGTTTTAGTAAACACTCATGTAAGAACGGAAAATTGTGTTCTATACTGCTACTGGAATTTTTTGACAGCGTATTATAACGTTTGGAGAATTATAACCTTACTGACATTTTCTGTGGATGATATTTAGTGGATAATTTTGTAATGTCAGCCTTGTCAGGCGATTATTTGACACTGCTGACCACACGTAACGTTAAACGTTAGTGTCATTCGGTTAACGCAGTAATGTTAGTAGCTGGCTAAGCGCTAGCTCCTAACATTAGCCACTCCAACATCGTAGCGTTGGACGAGGCGAGCTATGCTATTTCTCGTGAACCACAGGGCGCCTGTGCAGCTAGCTTAACACTCACCTTTCTTTGAAAACAAATTGCTGATATTCTGGGCCCCTGATGTGCTCCTGGCCTCTTTTCTTCCTCTCCTCTCTTTTTTGGCGTCCCAATTTATGTTTCTGTTTTAGCATGTCAGTTCTCTATTGATAACCAGCTCGTGAGCAATAACGTTACGCACACATTTTCAAAAGAGGAGCAAACCATGGACTAAACTATTTATTAAAGAAGGGTGTTATTGCTCGGAAAATATAAACTTTTTTTTCCCAATTTTGCTTGATTTTGTGGCTTTGTTTTAACTCTGATGCATTAGTATAAGTATTAGTTAGGTTTATGCATAATAATTTAGTCATAGAAAGGGAAGCCTACATAATAGGCTACTGGGATTTTTGTGGGCCCCCCCTGGGCTGTGGGCCCCTAGAATTGTCATCACCTTTCACCCCTAAACGACGGCCCTGCACACAATAGTTGATAACTCTGATCAGTGCAGTAAGGCAAATGCGACCATCTTATTGACAGTGTTCATGCATTAACTAAATACAAAACAAGACTACTTTATTGTATTTATTAGGTTTAGTTAAAAAAGGAGGCAATGACAAAAGTGTTTTGCTAATCCCACAATTAAGCTCTATTTATGGATAGTAGCCTACTTGTGCTTTCCAATCAGTGTCTGGTTCTGATAGCCATACCAAGCCTGGTCCTGCTTGAAATGCATCACACCCTCCAGTCTGCAATTTGTTTTATACCATAGTTCTGTGAGAAGGCCTTACAAAATAAAAGCAGTCACTGTTGATTTTACATTCTTCTTAGATTCTGAGGAAAACTGATCAACAACATCCTGACTCACCTGATAACATCCATAGACTCACTTCTGGTCATCTGCAAACCACAAACCATGAAACAGTCCCTGCATTATTTCCCTCACTGTCAATAAGATGCTTGCATTTATCTTACTTACTGCACAGATAAAAGCTTTCAATTGCTGTATGTTATATGTAAGTGTCTTATTGTCAGTGTGGGAGTCTATGCTATTCAGGTGTTTGAGGACATGGGTGATCAGTTTGCCTCAGCATCTATGAAGAATGTCAACAGTGAATGTGACTTAATGGTTTTTGAAAGGCTTCTCATAGAACCAAGGCACAAAAGCATCAGACTGGAGTTTGGTGCTTTGTAAGCAGGACCAGCGCCTGAACAGCCATCAAAACGATATACTGATTGGAAAGCACAAGTAGGTTATCTGTACTCCATAGCCTAGTATTTGTTTCTCCAAATGTATTTTCCTATAGATACACTTTGTATTACCTTGCACATCAAACAAATTAACTAAGCATTCAACATTGTCAGCTTCTCTTACACTCCCTCTAGGCCTATATCATACTACATATCTCTTTGTTTGAACTACTTAATGAAGCTTAGCGCAAGTTCAGTCAGGCAAGACCGACCCCTGCACTCGGGCATACTCGATAATGTTTCACTACTTACTGCCCCCGCTAAGAACGCTCTACTTTCCCTCTTCCGATGTCGGGCTGTCATCTGGATTTCAGTTCGATTAGTGCTCCCGTCTATCAATCAACGCTGTCAAATCTTCCTCGTTGATGTCAGCCTATCACAATGATCCCGTGTCTTTAAATATGATTCTCTCCCTGTTTAGTTTGTCCATGCTATCAAGTGTGCGACCCTCCACCTCACGGTCGCCACCCGGTGCCTTGTCTCTGTTCTTCGACTCCTTGGCTGGGTCGTCGGCTGTTGCCACTGCCAGCAGTGTCTGGAGTCCGTGTCTGGATTATTCTTCGGATGTCGGGCAGGTGCCCTTTGATCATTAATTCCCCATGGGGTCTAAGCTCCAAACACTGTAGTACATTTATCATTCTGTAATAAACATCACTTTACTCATCTCCTGATTGAACTGAAGGTCAGCCAAGCGACGGTCAGATTCCCACACATTGGGGTCATGTGAGGCAAAAGGCGGGGGTCACAATCTTTTGAAACTGAACAAGACTAGGTCATACCTACTATTAGCTGTATGCTGTAAATGTAATGTATAATTTTCACTGTTAAACTCTATTGATTTATGCTAAAAACTTGATCTAAAAGTCTCCTCTCTTTATTTTCATAAACTATGATTATGGCATAAATGGGGGTCCAGCCAGCTACTTTAATTTTCAAAACACTATTTGTGATCATGTTCTGCATACATAACGCTAGCCACAATGCTAATTTCTGCTATGTTAAATGCTATTGATTTATGATAAAACCGTGAGCAATCTAAAATCTTAATTTCATGGATTTCAGGACTTTCCCTTCGGATTATTCATTAGCACTTTTTGTATGTAAAGAGAATACCTTTAGGGGTATGATACAAGTAAAATAGCTTTTGTCGCAATTTGTGTGAGGTCAGATTATATTACTACTGGACTAAGAAGGCATCAGGACCAGCAGTATTTTGTATTTACCCTCTTAAAAAAGGCTGTGACATATTCCTGGGCAGTAGGCAGGGACGGACAGGCAATGAAAATGGCCCTGGACTTTTTGACGACCAACCCACTGTTTATTGAAAATTAAGGCTGTTATATATAGCTTGATGATGGTTGAGATGTAATCTGCTTGAGACTTAAACTGAAGTCCCAATAACTCATGATCTGATGCCTTGACTTTGACATAAGCAATGCAAGGCAGTATTGGGATGAGTAAAATGTTTTGATTTTCCAATGTTTTCTATTGTTGCACAAAGCAGTATTGGAACACAACAAAGGCATAAACTGGGAAACCTTTCTTTGCAGTCATTGCAACAAGAACAGTGGCAGTTTTTTTAAACTTGTGGTGTAATGTCGATGTTAGATAATGAACAAGGCAATCATACTCGCATTCTCTCAATGAAACAAGGGCCACTCTTTTTCTTCCCATTCTCTTTCTCTGTTCTAATTAAGCAATGGAATAATGCATAGTCAAAGAGAGAGGTTTCAAACAGTCAGAGAGACTGTGAAGAGAAGACAAAGAACACAAGAAATAACAGTTGATTGTGCTTTTAGGAAAATATTTTAGACTGTGTTTAAGACATACGTAAGATGTAAGCTCATTTCAACAGTTTGATATTAATTCTAGGGAAATTGAAATTTCAGAAGAACATACTTTTAACCATTTTGTGAAGCGTTTGTAAGAAGGTGTTGGCTTTGATGAATGTGTTATTATAAATTATTAATATTAACACGGCACAGTATGATATTTAGAGTGTCTGAGTAAAGAAACATTCTCGTGATTTGTCGGTAACTTGGTTCTATCCAGTGGTTTTGCACTGGCATGCAATGTCCCCCTGCACCCCACTTTTCTGATTCCCTTATCCTCCCTCCTCTTTTCCCCTGATCCACTGCCTTTGCTGTGCTAACAATGTGACCTTGATCAGAGGAACCCCCTCTCCCCATAATGAGTTGTTTTCCCACAGTGGGAGCACAGGCTACAGCTGGGGGGGGGGGGGGGGAGTCTATAGGGAAACAAAGGGGGATAGTGAGAGAGATTGTATGTGTGTTGGAAAGATAATGAAAGACAGAGGGGTAGAATATAGTGCAGCTGAAGTGGATGGGAGGATATAGAGGAGGGGAGCTACTAGGGGGAGCTACTAGGAGGAGCGGATTAAAAGTGCAGGGTGGAAAAGAGGAGAGTGGTAAGTGGAGAGGGAGAAAGGGATGTGCAAGTCAGATGTTTGGACCGAGAAAGAATGGTTCTGTGAGAACGAAAGAAAGGGTGAAAAGAGTGAGAGGTAAGAATAATAATCATTTATATAACTAATTAAGAATAAAAACACTTGATATTTTTACCCGTGCTTTCACCTAGTTTTCATGATTTGTCTTCAATGCATTTTTGCTGCTAGGATGAGACACATCTAACAGCAATTAAGTGCTTATAGGACAATCAGTAAAACGGTAAAGTTGTTTGTGCTCAAAACTAAATTGCAATGTCAGGTTCTCCTGCAAGTGAAACAGCAAATAATTATTACTCGTTCCATATCGCTTTTTAATTTGTCTAGACAAATCCCATCAATGAAAGGAATGTAGAAAAAAATACACATTTAATGTGTACCTATTGGCTTATGGTGATATGTCTACCATCTTACATAAGGGCACGTTTCTCTTTCTGTAGCACTAATGCTAGGTGCTATGCTAGTTAGTGGTGCAAAATATTGCTAAACTGTCGATCCGAACCACAGTTTTGAGTCACGGATCACAGATCGGATAATTTAGTAAAACAGTTTCACACTATTAAACTATGAAACTTTGCAACTGATCCACGATTCACATGCGTGCCGAACCGTGGAGGTTGATCCATACGGATCATGGATCAACTACGGTCCGTTACACCACTATCATTTGTCCATTATCACTTCAGCATATGGCTGACATTGGAAGGAGGGGATTGTTGGACAATACCCAATGCTATTGATGGGTAATGTGTCCTGTGTTTTATGTACTTTGATGCTACCTGTCTCCAGCCAACCTGCCCTGGTCCATAGATCTTGACATGAAGAGCTCACACAGAGACTTTAATATTGTGTAGCTGATTACCCCAGGGTTATGGATGTATGTACAATCCTTTGGATTTGAGATTCTATGTAAGATGCATATCCATAGTTCGGGGTTACTTGTTTGTGTGTGAAACTCTTGTACGCTGTTGTACGCCTAATATATATATGAACACAAATGTGTATGTATATATATTGAAGCATCCTTTATGTAGGTTTGTGAGCTTTAGGGTAGATTTTGATCTCCCTTGTCCTCGTTTCAGGGTTATTAGCTTATTTTTACTCTTTGTATCCATGAGAGAGACAAAACCACCTTGGAAATCTAGGCCAAGGTGCAAACTGTTGGCAGCCCATTCCAAGTAGTGGCCAAAGTGTATTTTCTGTTATTTAAGTATTCTTTTCTGGCAAAGCCTATAAGTCACATGTAATAACTCAAGGCCCGCGGGCCAATTGTGGCCCGCCACGTCATTTTATGTGGCCCGCGGAAGCTTAAATGGTGTATTGAAATAATTCTACGCTGCTTTACAGCGTGCATTGACCATAAACTACATCTCTCACAATGCATTTCGAATATGTTACGGCAAAGTGACGACATCCCGCCTCTAGAAAGCAGTGTATACATGTAACCGATGTAAATTTGTTTTATGCTATGTTCACCAAAATTTGAGTTTGTGTTGTAAGAATCCACTATTTTGAGGTATTTTATGTTATTTTATCACACATTAGATATAGGGACTTTTATTTTGATAGCGTGTGAAATGCATGCAACTTTTTTATAGCGTCATAGCAACGCCTCTCGTTCTCTTGCGCTGTACATGCAGGACGGAGGTGAGCGGTTTTTCTGAAATGCGCCGGAGAATTTACTTTGAATCTTGTAAAACATTCCATTGAGCAAATGCAGATAATTCATTGTCATGTGCATAAGCATTTTTCTGTGGTACTTAAGCTGGCTACATATATATTTAGTTCAGTCAAGACAATCACGTATTAGATTGAGCATTTATTGTTACATGACATGGACATGTAGATTTAACTTTGGCGGAGTGGATGATCTAAGGGAAGCGCTCCCTGCCTCCTCGATGGAACACATCCATACTTGACATATGAGGCAGGGAGCAATAGAGATATAATCCCCCGAAGGGACCGAACAGACAGACAGCACGGGGGAGAAAGGGGATGGCGGAGGGTGGCAGCAGCACTGATCATACAACAACCGGGGTGAGTGTGTGCGTATCCGCGCGTCTTTTAAAGACGCCTTATCGGACGTGGCCCAATGGATATGCGCTGCTAACATGGGTGTGGTAGTGGGCGGAGGAAAGTAAGGTGGAGTAAGACGCCTTACGTCCCCGATGACTGACGCGCGCTGCCCGATTGCCCTGCCTGAACTAGCTGCGCTTATTTAGATATACGATTTATAAATTGGTTGCTTTTCTAACTCTGCTAGCAAACGTTGACAGTGTGTGTTTCGCTTGTTTTGTCTAGAGCTGAGAGCAAAACTGTGTATGACGCAGACTGTTTTTATTTTACCTCTGAACAGGTATGTGGATTTACTGTGTAGTGTTTTGGATTGTTTTTATGATAATTGCTGTGGGTTCTGTGTGTTTTGTGGGGTATGCTCTTTCTACATTACCACATGGATGCCATGTATTGTATTATCGTTGTGCGTTCTCTTGCGCTGTACATGCAGGACGGAGAGCTGAGAGCAAAACTGTATATGACGCGGACTGTTTTTATTTTACCTCTGAACAGTGCCATAAAGAGGACAGATCAACAGCAAAGATTCAACATCTCGTCTCATCATTATTTATTCACAAAAGACACAACGCAGGGGTTAATAAGACTGAACAGCCATAGTTCACGTCCGTTACAATGGTGCCGTGACCCGGATCACAACAGCAGATCAACTCCAGTTTGGTCGCCGAGGGAAGCTGCTCGTATCTGTCATATTTTGGTACTGTTCAGAAAAAGTTTTTTTACATGTATAGTGCAACTTAATGTTTTAATTTTTGAATCTTTGTTAAGTCTCTGAGTGACAGTTAGCATTCATGTGGCACTAGTCAAATAGAGTAAGCTATTTTTATTTCTATTCGTCTCTAGGAGCCCTTTTTTTTGGGGGGGGGGGGGGGGGGGGGAATTATATTTGAACTAAAGCCTGCTCCAGTTTACTGTAGGCCAGGCCTCAATAGGTTTAGTAAAGATGAGCAGGGCCCAGATCTAAGTGCTCTAATTACACAGTTAGCTGACCAGATAGGTCAGTCTATAGCAGCCAAACTTCAGCCTGAAGCTAACAACAGTCACAACACTGACTTACCTGAGGGACCTGGGGTTAGCCAGCCTTTGGAGATGTCACTGTCCAATGTCAAATTGGTCATGCAGTCTGATGCCAAGGAACTTTGTCTCAATAAAGCCATGGATATGATAGATGAATGTTTGCGAAAGCGGGGCCGTGCCATTAGTGACCCTAGCCATGAGGTCTGTCTGATGTTCATTCAACACTGTCCTGATCCGTCTCTTGCTAACATCTTTCAGTTAAAGGCAGCTGAGCAGTGGTCGGCGAGTGAAATTCAGGATCAAATTGATGACTCAGTGCAGAAGAGGACTCGCGCGGCAGTTCTGCGGTATAGGCCAGAAGTGGAGAAGCAGCCCTCCCATTGATTGAGCCTTTGACTGATGTGTCTGAGTTCAATGGCTCCAGGGCCTGCCCAGGCGCCTCCAGCTCCTGCTCCGGCTGATACCGCCTGCATGAACAGTCTTGTGAGCTTGTTGGATCGGCTGTTGATGCAACAGATGCAGGTTCCTGTGAAGCCCCCTGGCATGTCTACAGCACCTCGTGCCAGACTGGACAAACCATGCAGAGTCTGTGGAAGGCAGGACCATTCTACTCTGTCACATTGCAGACAGGACAATTTGTGTCTGGGGTGCCTTACTCCTGGACACTTTAAGAGAGATTGCCCGAGTCGTGCGCAGCAATGGAACCGCGCCCAGTACAGTGGTGATCCTCAGGGGCCTGGACCACAGAGAAACGGTGTCACCCGCACTTGAAGAGGGACTGTGTGGGTGAAGTTCAAGACTCCCTCAACAAAGAGGACCGTGATTTGGAGATTTTATACCAGCAACATTGTGCCGCCACGCCAGTAGGTAACAGGATAGTTGTACAGGGTAGTGATAGGGTTGGAGTTTTCAGTGAGTTACGTGGCAGTTAAGGTCAATGGTAAAGAGACACTCCAGGGAATGCTTGACTCGGATTCAATGGCTTGTACAATTAGCAACACATGTGTGGAATGGCTGCAGGCTGCTGGTGTTCTACCAGACAAACGTCAATCAGAGGAGAATATTGTATTGGTTGGCTGTGGGGGTCAGCTTACACAACCTGAAGGCATCTATGATCTAGAATTGGAGTTGTACGGCACTCGTTGCGTTGTCCCCACCCTGGTGGTGGCAGGTCAACCACTGGAACTCATTGTGGGGTCTAATGTGATCAAGTACCTGCTCCATTCCATGAAGAGTTCTAGTGAATATTGGGATCTTACTTCAAGGCAGAACAGACAGTGCAACACAGAGGTCGACCAGTTCCTTGACATGATGTCCAGTATCCACCGTTGGAGGGGAGATGTGGTGCCTGATAAAGTTGGGACCGTCAAGCTAACCCAAGCAGTCACGCTTCTGCCACGCCATGAACATCTGGTCTGGGGGAAATTACCCGCTCATGTTCCTGTGTCTCCAGGCAGTACAGTTGTTGTGGAGCCCACCACATCCAAAGTCATGCCGCGTAACATCATGGTTGGTCGCGTCATTACGCCCATGTGGGGGGACAGGTGGGTCCCCATGACCATTGTCAACCCAACAGACAAGCCTATCACTTTGAAGCGAAACAGCAAATTGGCAGATGTTTCTCCATGTGTGGCTGTTGAGGATCTGGACATGTTCCAGGGCATTCATACGTCTCCAGTGACGTGCCCTTCCATTGTTACCTCTGGCAGTGACCTTCCACGTGCAGAGTTGGGGCTTGGTGATGTTGACATTGCCTCGGACCAGATAAATGATTCCACCAGACGTGACCTTACTCAGTTGCTGACAGAGTATCGGGATATCTTCTCAAAGGACACTCTGGATTGTGGCAACGCCAAGGGTTATGCTCACTGAATCCGTCTTACTGATGACCGCCCCTTTCGGCTCCCGTACAGGAGAGTGCCACCGGCCCATTACGACAAGTTAAGACAGACCCTAACAGAGATGGAGGATAAGGGAATAATCAGGAAGTCCATGAGTGATTTTGCATCGCCCCTTGTGATGGTCTGGAAGAAGGATGGTGGTTTGCGAATTTGCACGGACTTCAGATGGCTTAACGCCAGGACTTTAAAGGATGCCCACCCATTGCCACACCAATCAGACTGCTTAGCAGCCCTGGGAAGGCAGTACGGTGTTCAGCACAATGGACCTCACCTCAGGCTTTTATAACATCTCTATGCATGAGGAGGATAAAAAATATACAGCCTTCACGACGCCACTGGGATTGCATGAGTACAATCGGATGCCCCAAGGCTTGTGCAATAGTCCTGCGTCCTTTATGAGAATGATGCTTGGGATTTTTGGGGACCTGAATTTCACCAAGCTTCTGTGTTACTTGGACGACCTGCTGGTCTTTGCGCCATCCGAAGAGGAGGCTTTGATGAGGCTTCGCATTGTGTTCCAGAGGTTGCGGGAGAATAATTTGAAGCTGGCTCCCAAGGAATGCCACCTGATGCAGAAGAGCGTCAAATTTCTCGGTCATGTCGTTGATGGGACTGGTGTGTCCATGGATCCTGGCAAGGTTGAAGTGATTACCAATATGAAGACTCATGACCTGATGGAGGACGGTGGTTGTGTCCCATCTGTGCGGAAGATAAAGTCGTTTCTGGGGATGGTGTTTTATTACCAGCACTTCATCCCTGATTGTTAGTCTCTTGCCAAGCCCCTATTTGCACTGGCAGCTGGTCAAAAGAGGGGGGGAGGATCGCTAAGGACAAGAGGAAACCGGGTACATTCCGGAAACTAACTCCATCTGACTGGACGGCGGAATGTGAAACTGCATTCGATATGCTGAAGAACAGGCTGTTGGAGTGCGTTGTGCTTGCCCATCCAAACTTTGAGGAACCTTTCATCCTCTCTGTGGATGCTTCATTGGATGGATTGGGCGCAGTACTGTCTCAGGTTAAACCAGGAGAGGACAGAGCACGGCCGATTGCTTTTGCGAGCAAGACGTTAAGGGCAGCACAACGGAAGTATCCAGCACACCGGCTGGAATTCTTGGCTTTGAAGTGGAGCGTCTGTGAGAAGTTCTCCCACTGGTTGAAGGGCCATAACTTCACGGTCTGGACTGACAACAATCCACTTACTTACCTTCTCACAAAGCCTAAGTTGGATTGTTGTGAACAGCGTTGGGTTGCTAAGCTGGCATCCTACACCTTCGATCTTAAGCACATACCAGGGATCAAGAATGTTGTTGCTGACACACTGAGCCGAGACCTATTTGCCAAGCCAGTGGGTCAGAGATTGCTTGGGGAACCGTACCATCGTCTCCTTGGTGAAGCAGAGCGGACTGAGGATGAGTCGGTCCAGGATGTCTTCCGGCTCACCTGTCAGTCTCAATCTAAGTGCGCCTTGAGCCCAACGCCGACCTTGTCATCTAAGAACTCTTATACCTCTGAGGAGATTGGTGCTCTCTGCCAGACCCATTGTCGTTGGGAGTCTGCTGCTGAATCCAGAGCAGTCAGTTTGGTCCAATATGTCCAACAGTTGGCTGCAGGTCAGGACACTCTGCCGGTGTTCTCTTCTCAGGAGCTGCAGCAAGGTCAGCAGCAGGATCCCTACATCAGAAAGGTGTTGCCTTTTGTTATGCGGAGGAGAAGACCGTCGAGGAGGGAAAAGCATGGTGCTGATTCAAAGGCTCTCAGGCTGTTCAAGCAATGGGATAAGCTGGAGGTTGTAGACGGCATCCTGTATAGGGTGACGAGGGACCCAATTACTAAACTGAAGAGGTCTCGGTATGTGCTACCCCAGGCACTGAGGGACAGAGCGATGTCAGGCATTCATGACTTGGCCGGTCATCAGGGCCAAGCTCGAACACTGATTCTCGCAAGACAACGGTTCTTCTGGTCAGATATTGAGGCAGATATCAAGGAGTATGTGAGGTGCTGTCAGAGATGTGTTCTTGGGAAGTCTCCAGAGCCGTCTGCTCGTACACCCCTGGAAAGTATCAAGACATCGGCCCCGATGCAGCTGGTCTGTATGGATCTTTGGTCGGCGGAAGACAACAAACAGCGATCCGTGGATGTCCTTGTGGTTACGGACCACTTAAAAAAGTTAGCCCACGCATTCCCATGCGCCAACCAGACGGCTAAGCAGGTGGCCAAGAAACTCTGGGACAGTGTGTTTTGTGTCTATGGATTTCCAGAAAGGATCCATTCTGATCGCGGAGCAAACTTCGAGAGCAACTTGATAGCAGAGCTGCTTCACTTGGCTGGTGTGGCAAAATCCCATACTACCGCATACCATCCCATGGGTAATGGCGGGACAAAAAGGTTTAATCGGACCCTAGGGAACATGCTTCGGACCCTCCCTCTTCGGGCAAAACAACGTTGGCCGCAGCAGATTCAGGCACTCACCTTTGTGTATAACGCCACTCTGCACGAGACTACGGGTCATGCTCCATTCTTCCTGATGTTTGGCCGTGTCCCAAGACTGCTAGTAGATGTTCAAGCAGGTGTTCCATGATCCTGTCGTTGTTGATTACGACTCATATGCCAAATCTTTGCTTTCTGGTCTCAGGAATGCTATACAGATTGCTCAGCAGCATTCATCGGATGAGCAGCAGCATCAGGCCCGCCAGTATAATAAGCGGATCAAGGGTACTCACCTCAGCCTTGGAGATCGGGTGCTGGTGGCAAATAAGGGTGAGCGGGGCAAGAAAAAGCTTGCTGACAAGTGGGAAGTCCAGGGGCCTGTACTACGAATCAAGATCAACATGCTCTGGATCACTTTCAGTTACCCGGCTACGCGAAGCGTAACAATTGCAATCACGATAAGTGGTATCACGACGGCGGTTATCAACTCTCTAACTCAACCCAGATCTTTCCAATCTAGAGACGTGCGCGTTCACATAAAGGGGCGGTGTTTGCACCGTATGTCCAATCGCAAACATGGACAAAACAAGAGCCGCATATTTCACGCAGGAGGAGCCGACAATAATCTTCCAAACTTTGTCTACTCCTCCTGCGTGAAATATTGTAATACAAACATATCAGGAATACAGATATATAATAGAAAAATCGATTGATTGATTTTTGTCTCAATTACACGTGTGCATTCCATAACGTTAAACTTTTGTTGCTGTATTATTTTTGTTGCAACCCTGGCAGTGGCAAACGATCGTGGGAGCAAATAAAAAATACATATAAAAACCATAATTCAAAACGGTAAGTAGCAGTAGGCTGCACATATTTTAAGGCCAACAAGTACAAGGCTGAATTGCCTGAGTCAGTCGCTATTGTAGGATATTGGTATAGCTACACAGGGCCTATAGAACAATGAAATTGCTTGCAGCCAACAGGATGGAAGGAGTGGAAGGAGGCATTTCTTCAGACCCTGGTGGCAGCAGCTCGGAAACCCAAGCATATGTATGTTTCAAGTAATCTATGTGACCATGTTCATTCAACAATTATTTATGAATATTGTAGGAGTGAAATGTATTACTGTTCTCTGCAGTGACAGGAAATACAGTGGTGTTGCTGGCACCACCTACTGTTGTCCCACTGCCATACAGAGAGGTAACAGTGAAACTAATAGTCATACGCCAGTATGTATGCCATATGTGGTTGCTGAATATTGATCAAATATGCCATTTACTTTCTCAAGTGGAGGTCCTAGATGATCAGGAAACTGTGTCTGCCTGCTCAGAGAGAATTTTGGGGGTACACTTTTGAGTTTTATTTACCACTTGCAACACAGATGGTGAGAGTGTGTGAACGTGTGGCTGTGATTGAAGTAATGACTTGGATTGTAATGAATTGCTAATGGTGGTGGTCTGAACATGAGACACAAGTCCTTACAGTGCTCATTTCAAATATGACTCAATTGATTAAATTGCTATGGTGTTAAACTCAGCAGGAAGAGGAACATCTTCCTCCCCCTGAGCCTAGGGCCTCCACTTCAAGGCCAAGATAAAGACACAAATTACAAGCAATGAACCTTGAAACACAGTAGTCAAATGGACACCTTCAACTTTCTCCAAGTGTGCCTTGCAAAGGGACAATGTTCTTTATTTGTTTCAGGTTGGAGCAGACAATGTGAGGGCCCTGTATAAAAGAACCCTGGAGCTCGATATAGAGTATAAGAGGCTCGATATAGAGTATAAGAGGCTCGATATAGAGTATAAGAGGCATTTAATTTAAAAAAAAAGGCTGGCTTTTCTGTGTTCCTAGGGAAGGGAGAACACATAACTTTTTTCTACGTTTTGGTCTTTTTATACCTTTTGTGGCTTTTTTGTTGTGCATTTTGAGTCTTTTATGGGGTTTTTCACCCTTTCTTTCAATGTCCTATTTATTCTTTTTGAAAAATGCTATAAAAGTGAATGAAATCCAAATTCAATGAAAGTAGTGAAATTATCATTTATTTAACTTGTGAAGAGCATTGTATGGTACCATACACATTGTTCTTTTTGGTTTGAAATGTTTCTGTTGAAAGAAACACACATTTCTGATATGGAAATGATTAGAAAAAGGCGCAAAGCAACCCAAGGACAACAGAATGGGTTAAGGGGAGACACCCCAGTGAATATGGATAACATATCAACATGAAACCTCCCCAGTTGATAACTAATATTAGGTCAAATATGGTTTTCATTACTAGTTTCCTGTAAATGTATGTTTAAATGAGCAAATGATGCATGAAGTTGTAAAATATGATATAATGTGCATACATTTCCAGAACGGAAATCAGAACATTGCATGAAGACAGAATTAAAATCCTTGTTTCATTTTCTTAACATATTAGAGTCCAAAGTTTTTACAAAGGGCACTTTGGGTATCTCTTTTTCATCACTCCATTAATCAGAATATGGTGGCAACAGTCATGGAAGAAACTCCTTTGCAAATTGCGCGGCAGACCGTGTTCTTGCTCAGGTTCTCCGCATCACCCACACTTTTGTCGGTCTCTAAATGTTCTGGCTCTTCTGAGCGCACCTCTCACTATCCGCGCACCGAGCTCCACATGATCTTCTATGAACGGTGACGGCATTATCCTCAAGAATGAGTTAGTGGGCGGGGCTTTTATACCGGTTGATCTCTGATCTCCAACTTAACCTGCTCCCGACCAGGTTAGCCGTTCAGCATGTGTTACCATGGCGATCTACCCCGGTAACAAGTGATCCACCGTCGTAGTACAGAAAACCCTGGGTTGAACCTGAAGTTACCTCGCTAACGCCAAATCTTGATTCGTAGTACAGGCCCCAGTTTTGTCACAAATTCACAAACATATTACTGGCGATTTTCTAGTCGGATCTCATATTTGCTGCGGCAAATATGAAAGTAGGCCTATAGGCTACTTTCATTTTTGCGCACTACATTAGGCTACCATTCGCGACAAAATAAATGGAGACAAAATAAAACATTTGTAGGCTCGCATGAAGTGTGATTCGATCGCACTAGAGCAAAAATACGTGTGTATTGAAGTCCATTGATTTACACCGCGAGTTATACCAGCTCACAAAATTTAGCTGAATCATTACGTGTTTGTTAACTACGTTGGCCTTCAGGTAACATTTTGATTTGGCTTCTTCTGAATCAACTGGTTCCCATAGACACTACCCGAATGTAGGCTACTATGCACGTATTTGGGGTTGTTTCGAGGCAATAGCTGTATTTTCCACGACATCACAGCTCCTTCTGACACCACATATTAAAAATTCATACTAAGAACGTCGCTGCTAACCCAGACAATACGATCAAAATACGCGTAACACAACATGGAAACATTCGTTTCCTATGCGATTTCATGTAGCCTATGGCTGAGTGTTTCTTCGCTATATCTTTTGAAATCAATTCATTTCATAATTGTATATTCTGACCAAATGTAGTGAGCACTACATTACAGCCATTCACGCCATAATAAATGGACGCTAAGAAAATAAAAGATTCGAGTGGGATTCGATCCCAAGAGCAAAAACATGCATATTTTAATCCATTGCATTACACCGCAAGCTACTGAAGCATATGAGTGTTTCAGGAA
Organism: Thaleichthys pacificus; assembly: GCA_023658055.1. NCBI lineage: Eukaryota > Metazoa > Chordata > Actinopteri > Osmeriformes > Osmeridae > Thaleichthys > Thaleichthys pacificus. Next base: position 778,080 of record CM042865.1, read on the forward strand.
TTCAGTCACGAATTTGTTAACTACGTTGGCCTTCAGGCAACATGTTGTTTTGATTCTTCTGAATCAACTAGTTAGCGTAGACACTACCCGAATGTAGGCTACTACTATTTGGAGTTGTCTCAAGGCAATAGCCATATTAACCACGATATCACAGACCCTTAATGCCAAATTTTAGCCTTTACATTAAACACATTTCCTATTTATTTACTGTATGAGATTAACCATAAATGTACTATGAATTTGCGTTAATTATGCATCCTAAACACAGTACATATTTAAACAGCACTTACAAAGGATACGGTATCAGACACAAGTAGGTCAGTATGTAAATATCTGATGATAGGAGTCCACAGGGGGGTTTGCTTTTCTGACCTAACAGTCCTTTTTCTTCTATTTCAGAAGCTAGGTTGTGACCCTTCTGATGAGGACTGCTTCTTTGATCTCCTCAGCAAGTTTCAGAGCAGCCGCATGGATGACCAGCGCTGCAACTTAGATGAGACACAGAATGGGGAGAACGGCAAAAATGGAGGCGGTGCAGCAGACATCCTATCCTTCAATGAAATGCTAGGTACAGGGAGATAGCATAATAACTGTCCTCCGTAATTGTGCAATGCTCCTGTCATGTTTTTCTTTAATTATGGACTTTAAACATTCAACTTAAAACATTAGTAACTTAACTTATTAAGATTTGTGGATGGTATTGTCTTATTTACTAAAACAAAATTATATTTTACCCTTTGGTTTATGTACTAGTCAATTTAACTTTTAAATATAAAATGTATATTCTTGATATCGTCAACTCTTTCTGTTCCCCAGATACTGCAATCCTCACTTCCCCACAGACTGAGGAGCTGTTTGACTTGATTGCCAGTTCTCAGAGTCGTCGCCTGGATGACCAGCGGGTCAACGTTAGCAACTTGCCAGGTCTCAGAATTACCCACAACAACATGAGCCATCTGTGTGGTGAGGCAGACCCCCAGGAGCCCAGCGATGACTTCTTCAACATGCTCATCAAGTGCCAGGTACTAGGATGACATGGAGATGACATGGTCAAACCATTATATCAATGGAACAGATCCTCAAGTAATTAAAAACCGCAATATAAAATGTTACTATACAGTATGTAGCCTGTATCTATACTATAATAAAAGGAATCTGTGTGTGTGTGTGGGTGCGCCTGTGTGTGTTTGTGCATGCAAGTGTTAGACTGGGATGTTAGTGGAATGATTAGCTTGAGAACCCCGGCACTGTGCAAAGTTGTAATTTTGCAGGTGTGCTCTGGATCAAAGGATGTGCGGTGCCGTGGTTGAAATGCCAGATCTACCAAATGGGCAATCTGGGCATATGCCCGGGGGCCACGAGAACGGGCCCTCGGTGAAAGGAGAAAATAATAAGACCACACATGGAATGTTCCAAGTTCTGTGAACATGAACTAGATCATGTCTGTACATCCTTACTCCATGCCTCCTCCCAACTAGAAGTTAAGGTTAGGGGTCAAATGACCCCATAGTGTTCAGACAGGGACGTTGTTATTGACATGTAATGGTCTGTAGATGGCACTTTGTGCACAGAGCAAACGCACGGTCGGAAAATAAACGTGCCTTCGTCAATCTGTCATTTATTTCCGTGTTATTAGTCAGTGATTATTTCACTGGAGCTTTTGTCTAGCCTCTCAATCATTCATCAAAATGTATTTTATTGAATAAAGGTCAAACACGTTGCGGGTTAGACTGCAGTTGTTCTATAGTACCTTGACATTATCAACATTTTATAGTCGGCTGACAAGATCGCATTGTTTTCCCCAGTCAAAAGTATAAACACACAGGGACATCATAAACATTCAATGGTCTAGAGTGGAGACAATAAAGTGTGGCCGGTACATGTGTAGTACATGTGCTCCTAAATGAAAAAAGATTGGAGCACACAAATAAATGTAGGAGCGCAGCGAAAACATTTACACAGAGTTTTACAAACAATTCATTACATATATATTTATACTGCATGTGTGAGTGTGTATGCGTGTACTAAAATACATATCTGTGGAATATGGAAAGATGCCAACCAATTGGAAGCATAGATGGTCCAAACGTCTTTAGTTTACGTGTTTAGAGGGCAATTTCATCCTATGTCATTCTAATACGACCAAATGTGTCGTCTTAACGCAAACGCTAAATTAAAATCAAATTTATTTGTATAGCCCTTTTTACACGCAAGCATGTCACAGAGGGCTTCACATACGCCCATAGAACTGCCCCTCAACCAACCTAAACCCTCAAGGAAGACAAGGAAAAACTCCCAGAAAAACTCCCAACAGGAGAAAAAATGGAAGAAACCTTGGGAGGAGCAATTCAGAGAGGGATCCCCTCCTCCAGAGACGGTTGGTGAAAGAGAGGAGCATAACACAGGCTAAACATAGTCATACAGTGTCAATGGGTTTTGAAACACCAAAATCCATTGTTCAACTTTATACATGTAGGACAGGACCGGGAGACTCGCTGTTGGCTGTCATGGAGACTGGTTTCCGGTTGACGACCAGGTCCAGCGGTGGCCGACCGACGACCAGGCAGGTGCTGACAGCTCAAACCCCCCACACTACAAGGGATGTGTGTGGGGAGGGGGACAGAGAGGGGAGAGCAGGGATTAGAGAATGCCAGGAGCAGCTAACAGTTACAGTCATAATAGAATTAGATCCCCACCGGTCAAGTGTGGACTAGTGCAGCAATTTAACAGAGCAAAAAGGGGTATGTGATGCAGCCCCACACACCAAGGGAGTCAGGTGGCTGAGCGGTGAGGGAGTTGGGCTAGTAATCTGAAGGTTGCCAGTTCGATTCCCGGCCGTGCTAAATGACGTTGTGTCCTTGGGCAAGGCACTTCACCCAACTTGCCTCGGGGGGAATGTCCCTGTACTTACTGTAAGTCGCTCTGGATAAGAGCGTCTGCTAAATGACTAAATGTAAATGTAAGACAGCGACAGCCCTCCTCGGTTGGAACATGAAATCTGTTCCAGGGGAAAGAACTCTAAAATTAGTTATACTTATACGAATAAGGATGAAAAGAACCCGTCCCCCGTTGTCTCCAACTAGTAACAGAAACATTAACAGTAACAATATACAGCAACAGAAACTATAACAGTAACAATATACAGCAACGGAAACTATAACAGTAACAATATACAGTAACAGGTTTACTTTATTTGTAACATCTAGATGTAACATCTAGATGGGGCAATGTGAACATATAAGCTATAATTACAATTTAAAAGTTACATGTGATACACACATAGGCAAACACACCCCCCAGATTTACATAGAATGTAAATACACACATACTTACCTTTAACAATCGTAGAATTGACGAAACAATAACGTTTTTAACCTAATTTTAAATGTCAAAACAGTGTCAGCCTCCTTAATTGAGGCAGGTCATTTGTTCCAGAGAAGAGGTGCTCTATATGAGAACGCCCTACCTCCAGCTGTTTTTTTCTTAATTTTGGGAACCACCAGATAGCCGGCATCTTGAGATCTAAGTGTCCTTGCGGGTCAATAGGGTGCAGGGAGACCAGAGAGGTACAGTGGTGCCAATCCATGCAGAGATTTGTAAGTTAGTAGTAGAACTTTGAAGTCAGCTCTGTCTTGGATAGGAAGCCAGTGTAAAGAGACAAGAGTAGATGTTATGTGATCAAACTTTCTTGTTCTACTCAATAGTCTAGCAGCAGCATTTTGCACACGCTGTAAATGTATTAGGTAGGTGATTGGGAGGCCAGAGAACAACACATTGCAGTAGTCCAATCAGGACGTAACAAATGCATGTATTCGTTTTTCAGCATCATCCTTTGAGAGGAATTTTCGTATTTTGGCAATATTACGTAGATGGAAAAATGCAGTTCTGGTAATTTGCTTAATATGGTACTCAAACGAAAGGTCTGGGTCTATTGTGACTCCTAAATTTTTTACCAGCTGGCTTTGAGAGACTTTGATGCCGTCTAAGGTCAGATTGGATAAATTATTTCTGTATTTTTTAGGACTGAAAATTTGAACCTCGGTTTTATCCGAATTAAGAAGAAGGAAATTTGCAGTCATCCAAGTTCTCAACCTGGAAACACATTTTTCCATAGCATGTGGAAATTCTCCAGACTTTATAGACATATATAGCTGAGTATCATCTGCATAACAGTGAAAATTTACCCCAGAGCTTCTAATTATGTTTCCTAAAGGTAACATATAGAGTGAAAATAACAGAGGGCCTAGAACTGAACCCTGTGGTACTCCGTATTTTACAGTGGAGCTCCTGGATGAGCAGCCATCATAGTGGACATATTGTGATCTATCAGATAGATACGATCTAAACCACTGAAGTGACGTACCAGAAATCCCAACATAGTTCTCCATACGTTCCAGGAGAATCTCATGATCCACAGTGTCAAAAGCTGCACTTAGGTCTAGAAGAACCAGAACAGAGATAGAGCCCGTGTCAGAGGCTAATAATAGATCATTGACTACCTTGGCTAATGCAGTTTCAGTGCTGTGGTGAAGACGAAATCCAGAATGGAGAGGTTCATAAAGCTGATTTGAGGAGAGGTGCTCAGTGAGCTGTTGTACCACAGCCTTTTTCAATTTTCTTTTAGAGAAATGGCAAATTTGAAATGGGCCTGTAGTTGCTAAGACAACCTGGATCCAGGTTTGTTTTTTTAAGAAGGGGCTTAATAATAGCTTGTTTGAAATCGTCGGGGACTTGGCCAGTTACAATAGATTCATTAATAATACTAAGCATGGGTGGTCCAATAATAGGGAGAAGTTCCCTACAGAGTTTGGCAGGGAGGGGATTGAGAAGGCAGCTAGTGGGTTTCGAGGAGTCTATCAGCTCGATGAACGCTTCCATAGAAATAGGGTTAAAGTGAGTGAGAGCCTCAACAAGTAGCATGCTGGGTATAGAGGAAAGTTCAGTGTTGATGGCCACTCCTCCAGGACTAGTCTGTAGTTTGTCCCTTATTGCATAGATTTTTTGGTCAAAGAAATCTAAGAAATCAATGGGAGAGAGATCTGAACTAACACAGAGTGTACTTTTCTTAGTGAGTTTTGCAACAGTATCAAATAGGAACTTAGTGTTGTGTTTGTTCTTACTAATCAACTTAGAGAAATATTCTGATCTGAACCTGATGAGGACTTGCTTGTACTCCATTTGGCTGTCCTTCCAGGCCCGGCGGAAAACCTCCAAATTACTGGTACGCCACTTATGTTCTAGTTTTCTAGTGGACCTCTTGAGAGTGCGGGTTTCCTCTGAATACCATGGAGCCAGTTTCTTGTCTTTTCTTTTTCTTGGTTTGAGTGGGGCAACAGAGTCTAGGGATAGCTGAAGAACCAAATTCAGATCCCTCGTGTTAGCATTTAATGATTTATTTGGGACGTCAAGTGCTTCTAGTGCAGCGGGTAGAATACTAGCCAGTTCCAGAGCTGTGTTTGGGGTTATGCAGCGACTAGTAGAAATATTCTGAGTGCCTCCAAGGCTCTGGCAGATGTCGATTTTGAAGGTAACCAGGCAATGGTCTGATAATATAGGATTGTGGGGGTGGACAATGACGTCACTAATCTTGATTCCCCGCGTGAGAACTAAATCCAATGTATGCAAGTGAAGATGGGTAGGTTTGGAAACCACCTGAGTGAGACCTGTGGAAAACATTAGAGCAGTAAAGGCCTTACTTAAAGATCCTGTAAAGTGGACCTGGAAACGAGTTTTAAGTTCGCCACACCACAGAATAATGTGTTATTAACTACCCATCCAAATTCGAATGAAAAAATAACACCGTTAATATGTTAAATTAGGCTTTGAAATTGTGAAAAAATCAGCAGTCTTTTCTGCTTGAGACTGGGGGGGCGTGTCGCCTGAAGGCGCTGAAGCTCCGCCCCTCGCTGCCTAGTGCCTACCTCCGACCCAGATAATGGATGCAATGTCAAGCCGAACAAATCCGTATAGAATTAGAATTTATTTGTTCAATGAGTGAAACATACAGATGCATATAAATGAAATGTTCCCCTGAGCTGTAACAGTAGAAATGGACACCAGAGACAGCAGACAGTGAGCTCTCCAACTAGGCTACTTCTAACACATTAGCTACCATTTCACCAAAATACCATCATTCTACACCGAGTAGCCTAATATCAATTTAGCGGTTTGCACTAACTCATAGCAGAGATACCTCTGGAAAAGTTATCTAGTATAATTATAACAAGCACACAGAACAGAGTGATGAACTGCTGGCAGCGGTGGATTGTCCAGGTGCGACCGGAGGAGGAACGGCCGGGAGGGCGATGCTCAGTACGGCTCCGCGCTGCAAGAGAAGCCGTGTGTCCGCGAACCCCGTCTGTCTCTGGTCCATGTTAAAACTATCCGCTGTGAAATGGTCACTGCATTTAGTCATTTAGCAGACTCTCTTATCCACTGCAGAGGCGGCTGTTGGAGTTTATCCGAAGCTTTCCATCAGCGTGGATCTTCACAAAATCAATCCACCTATTTTTCCTTTCCTCATCAATAGGGAAATTAAATAGTGTTGCAGCACAGCTGAAGTTTTTGCATCCAGGGAAGATGCAGTTGTGGGTGGTGGGAGACATCCTGAAGCTAGCTAGCTAGCTAGCTAGCTGATGTAGGCTACAATAACAGTACAGCAGGAGGAGCCATTCAGTGAGCTGACGTAGATAAGGCGAAATTACGTAGATAGGGCATTTTTTGGCTCCGCCCATTAAAACCTGATCTGAAAACGGAAGAGAAACTGTTCTTCGGTTTAACTCCACATTTCAGTGTGACAAAGTTTTAGCGCTTTGCACATGCTTTCAGGAACTCATTTCACACATATATAATGTACTTAGAAGCAAAACATGGAATTTACTTTACAGGATCTTTAAAGGATCTTTTGGGTTATCCACATGAATGTTAAAATCACCCATAATTAAGATGTTATCAGTATATGTCACAAGATCAGCGCTAAAATCTGCAAATTCCTCTAGGAAGAGGGAATACGGGCCGGGGGGCCGGTATAGAGTAACTATACAGAATGAGGGAGGGGGGGCAGGAGTAGTAGCATTATCCCTTTTTAAAGTAGTTGGTGGTTTCATGCAAATTATTTCTAATGATTTAAAGGTGTTTACAGATTTTAGGCTGAGGTTGAAGCTAGCTTCATATATCATAGCAACAAGACCACCTTTCTTTGATACACAAGGGATGTGTGAGTAGCGGGTATATTCCCCCCTGACAAATATTCAGGGGGGAATATTTGTCAGGTTTTAAACAGGTTTCGGTGAGTCCAATCAAGTCCAGGCTGCATTCAGACATCAGATCATTAATCAAAACGGCCTTTGTGGATAGAGATCTGATGTTAAGGAGCCCAACATTCCAGTATGGGTTTTTGGCAGCTTTAGACGTAGATAATTCTTCTGAAAAGGTACTTAGTAGGAAGAGCAACGGGGGAGCAAGGCTGAATATATATTAAATTGGTATAATTCCGAATAATTGAAGGCCGAAATTTGGAAAAAGGCCGGGGGACCGACACCATCTCAATGGGAAAAACGACATCAGCAACCACACTGGCTACACTACAAGCTAGGCTATCGGGCCCCCAACAGCTCACAACATACCTATCAACAAACCTATCAGACTCTCTAAGAGACTGTGGCCCGGCTTGTTCTAGTGAGTGTCAGGCCTGCTCTAAAACAGCTTCAATATTCCTAGACAATAGAAAAGCACCTCTCCAGCTCGGATGGAGCCCGTCACTTTTCAGGTTTTGGCATATGGCTTTGTGGAACAGCACATAACGTACCACCAAAATCACACATTGACCCATGCCTACTTTAGAATTTTGTTTGGCATTAATTTGAGCTCTAAATACAGTATGTTTTTGCTTTATGTAACATAAACATTACATTGGACTCATATCGTTACTCTGTGGAGTCAGACATTCATTTGTAAATTTGTTACATGTGTGGTTCGTTTACTATGCAATTCAGTTGGGGAGTGATCCTCATCATGGCTCAAACCTAGCCAACTTTGTAATGGTTAGTTAGCAAGATAGCTCTGATTAAAGCACCAGGGGTCTCATTTATAAAGCTTGCGTACGCACAAAATGGGGCTGAAAATGTGCGTACGCCACTTTCCACGCAAAGGTTGTGATTTATAAAAAACAAACTTGACGGGAGAATGTGCGGTCCTCCACGCAAACTCTGACCCTCCCGTAGGCCTACGCACATTTTGGAAACAGTTGGAATTGGCGACGCAGATGACCGTACTGTAGTCAGACTGCAGAAAATGAATGTTACTCGTAATATTTATATATTTAGTTTTCCTCACACACATTTTTTTCACTCGATTTCATCATTATCATGAAGATTAAATCCAGCAGTGTTATTTGCACTTGTACTGAGTGATAATTGTTCCATAAACACCTTGTACAATCCAACTCAAATTGTAAATAATAATTCAGCGCTGTATGTCTCACCATCAGATTGTCCACTACAGGATGTAGGAGGGGGAGATGCCCGAGCCCGACTGCATGGAATACAGGATAACATCACATATCTTACCCTTAGATAACTGCAGAACACATTGTATAACTAAATATATTTCTTTAATACTGTGCATATATCATCATATGTCAAAAACTGGAAATACAGTCGCTAAGCTCCCGCGCAATCGCTACACTCTACGTCCTCGTTATCAGTCCAGACTTCAATAGTTCAATAACAAAACGCTTTTGTTTTCAAATTGTATCTCGACACACGGTACAGTTGCACAGTGGCACAGTTGACGCCACTCGCACTGTTTTTTTTATTGATGATCCACCGGCCTCCAAATAATGTGGTTTTCGGGCCTCCGCCAATAGGCTAACAGTGTCTGAGAAGTTGTCATGCGCCATGATTCACCGTAAAGAAGAATCGCATGCCAGGGTCATTCATGAGGTGCTTTGCATTGACCATTTATGGTCAAAAGTGGGCGTGTTTAGGGCGGGGTAAAATGCTGATTCACGTACGCACACTTGTGGGTAGTCTGTGATTTATAAAGGGAACATTGCTCACAGGTGTGCGTACGCACGGTTTTATAAATCTGATTTTTTTGGGGGGCGTACGCCATTTTAGGCTTTTGGGCGTACGTACACTTTTAGTAAGAATCCTACACATAGTTTTATAAATGAGACCCCAGAACAGTTTACACTTAACTACAGTTTGGCATTCAATGTTAACTATTATAATATAGACAGATAGCCTGCTCTGTTTCATAAGATGTGAATTATATTTCCAAAAATAAAAGTTTGCGATGTTGTGAACTATAATACAATTACATAACATTACAGTGACTGCGAGGGTGTGTCGACTGCGCACGCCGAAAATGACAACCTAAAGTTATTTTAACCTAACAGATTCAGTGCTTTTGAGAAAATATTCAGGGCTCAAACTCCCAGATAGACCCACCCCCAGAAGACAAGTCTCAAACTATTTAAGACTTTGTGATCAATGTCTATGTTCTGTAGAGCACTTATCCGCCCAACTATCAAGTACAAAATCTTCAATGTGTGCCAAAATGATGTTCCTGACAAGCCAGCCATGATGATTTAATCTAGTAAGGCTAGTATGCCATCTCTGACACCAGTTATGTCTTCCATCATCTCTCGAATCCAGGTGTCCCTATCTGCCTTCGAACTTGTGCAGCTGCTTTGGTCTGAAGATAACCACGCCCCTCTCGCTAACCCTGTGGCATTAGGAAATAAAAGTCAAAATAAATAAATGTGGAATTAGGAAATAAAAGTCGCATGAAATAAATTTATGTTGTCTTTACAAAAACGTAATTTTGAAATAAGTAAATGTATTTATTAATGTATTTAGGTAAATGGATTCAGATATATATTTATATGATGCTATATTTATATATTTATTGCCATCTTTTTTATTTTTTTATTTTATTTCATAGCCATATTTATTTATGTATTTACCTATTTATTTATTAGATTTTGACTAAAACGGCATTCCATATGAGGAGAGCAGGGGGCTATTCCAGGTAGCGGGTTTAACAAACTCTGAGCCTAACCCTGAACTCTGAGTTGAGTTACTATAAAATGGGAAACTCCAAAAACTCGGTTCCAGAAAAGCTGATTTGAATTTGTTAACCCAACTCGGAGTACGTCAACTCTGAGTTAAGAGCGGGCATGAGAACTATTAAAAGCCAACATCAATGGAGCTCCGATACAAGGATCAACCGTGGCACCCGGCGACAAAAAACGTTGTCCTACTTCACCACACTTCAGATATAAGTTTTATTTCATGTTTATGGTAAATCTGAGCACATATTCCGGAAAAAAAGCTACACGGCTGTAGCAGCATATACAATTGGTGTGGGAGACAAACTGCCAAGTCAATGCATACATTTGAATGTAATAGCCAGTCCATACATAGAACATTTAACCCCACTGTCCATTAATATTACAGGAGAAAAAGTGGTGGACTTAATAAAATAGCATGTTCAATGTTATATTAAATATAAAAACATACTATGAACAGGTAAGACATATTTTGCTTAGGCTATACGCTTGTGATTGTAGCCTCGACGTCACCTTGGTTTTAATCATATTCGACATGATACAAAGTAAATATCAATTGGTGCCTATTTCAACTTGTAGTAGCAGTTTCCAACAGAATGCTTTCATCAAAGGATGATGATGATGATTAAGATGACGAAGAGACATTGACTGCTGCCGCAGAAATGGATGCAGAGAGTTATGTATGGTAGCTACTGGTAGTTCTCTCCTAGGGCTGAACGATTAATTGCATTTGCGATTAATATCGAGATGGGACATAACGCGATTTTACTTTGGTCACGTGACACGCGAGAGTAACGCAGTTTGCAGACGAAGGATCAACTTTGCACGCTACACTGTACCTTGACCTGTACGATCATGGCCTGTTGAACAGATCATGGATGCAGTATACAGTGAGCTGTTCATTTAATGGCAGGTGAATTCTGCATGTGGAACTGTGAAATGTAATGCAATCTCATGTATTCCCAGTTACAAGTAAATTAGTTGTACAAACTGCACCTCATGAAGAAAGTGCCAAAAACTGACCAAGAGATGGTGTAGGCCTACTTAGGGTAGAAGAATAAAGGCTAATCTTGAAAAAGATGTACTGGAACACCAGTTACAGGAGGATGCATGGTCACAGGTGATGTTAATTGTAGGAACAATAGCCTATATGAATATTAATTGTTGATTATGCTGAATTTCTATTTTGACCAAGAGATGGTATATTTAGGGCAGAAGAATAAAGGCTGATCTTGTAAGGCTATCAACCTGCCCCCACCTCTCATATGATAAATTAGTTACTGGATGGAGTCTCAACTTGATGGCTCTCACACATCATTGTGTAACTTACTGTAGTATTGCTAGTCATGTTGATAAGTAAGGGTCAAGATTGTGGTGTGATTAGTTCTTGGGTATAAAAGGAATTGTGAAGCATCTGTGGATTCTTGATCTCCTGAGACCTTCTTCTCAGCTCTGGCTTGTCCTACTCCTTCTTCCTCACCTCTTGCTTTCTATCTCTGGTTTACAATAATCATGGTAGAGTAGGTAAGAGTTAACCTTCATTGATTTCATTCATTTGCAATATGATTAAATTATTATAATATTTAACCTTACTTGACCATTCTTGCTCTGATTTAACCCATAGAGTCAAATAACTGTAATTCCATTTGTATTGGCATTATTTGGTTAATGTTAATACACTGTTCAGTTTCCCATCTTACTTCAAACCATAGGGGAATTAGTTTTGGTTGTTTACAATCTTGAAATAGATTTTCTGAAACACCAGTTACAGGATGGTACATAATCAGAATCAGAAATACTTTATTGATCCCCGAAGGGAAACTCTTTGTTACAGCAGCTCGCCTTTACGTCAGTGCACACAGGAGAAAGTACTAGCAAAGCAAAAAAAATACAATACACTATAAAACTATAAAACAGGTCAGAAAATAAATTAAGTACCAGGTGGGTATAAGTATAAAATAAATAAAATAAGTAAGTGTGAAGTACCAAGTGGGTTTACCGGTTGATGATGATAATACGGTATAATAATGCAATATAATAGTATAAGTAATAAGTAGTAGTGCAACAGCAATAATGGAGGTATGAATAATAAATAGGAAAAACTAAATATTGCACAGAGTATTACACAGACTATTGCACAATTATTTCAAGTATGGCAAGATGTAATGATCAATGTCCAGTTTAGTGACCTAGGGTCATACAGACTAACCCTTAGAGGGAAGAGTTAAAGAGTTTGACGGCCACAGGCAGGAATTACTTCCTGTGGTGCTTTTTGGGAGGATGAGTCTTCCGCTGAAGGTGCTCCTTTGCTTGACCAGCACGTCATGGAGTGGGTGGGAGACACTGTCCAAGATGGCATGTAGTTTGCCCAGCATCCTCCTCTCTGACACCACCGCCAGAGAATCCAGCTCCACCCCCACAATGTCACTGGCCTTACGGATCAGTTTGTTGAGTCTGTTGGCGTCCGCTACCCGTAACCTGCTGCCCCAGCATGCAACAGCATACAGGATAGCACTGGCCATCACAGACATCTTCAGCATTGTCCGGCAGATGTTGAAGGACCTCAGCCTCCTCAGAAAATAGAGGCGGCTCTGGCCCTTCCTGTAAACAGCTTGAGTGTTCTTTTCAGTCCAGTTTATTGTCTAAGTGTACTCCCAGGTACTTGTAATCCTCAACAATGTCCATACTGACCCCCTGAATGGAAACCGGGGTCACTGGTGCCATGGCCCTCCGTAGATCCACAACCAGCTCCTTGGACTTTGTCGCATTGAGCTGCAGATGGTTATGCTCACACCATGAGACAAAGTTCCCCACCACAGCCCTGTACTCAGTCTCATCACCACCGCTGATACATCCCACCACAGCAGAGTCATCAGAAAACTTCTGAAGGTGGCAGGACTGTGGTGGCTGAAGTCTGTGGTGTAGATGGTGAAGAGGAAGGGAGAGAGGACACTCCCCTGAGGGGCCCCAGTGTTGCTGACCACGCTGTCCGACACACAGTGCTGCAGGCGCACATGCTGTGGTCTGTGGTCAGTCAGGTAGTCCACAATCCAGGACACGAGGGGGGAATCCACCTGCATCGCTGCCAGATTCTCACCCAGCAGGGCAGGCCGGATGGCGTCGAAAGCACTGGAGAAGTCAAGAAACATGATCCTCACCGTGCTTGCCGGCTTGTCCAGGTGGGTGTAGATGCGGTTAAGCAGGAATATGACGGCGTCCACAACTCCCAGCCGGGGCTGGTAGGCGAATTGAAGGGGGTCTAGGAGGGGTCTGACCATGGGCCGCAGCTGTTCCAGCACTAGTCTCTCAAGGGTCTTCATTATGTGGGAGGTCAGTGCCACCGGTCTGTAGTCCTTGGAGCCACTGGGATGCGGCGTCTTCGGCACAGGAACGAGGCAAGATGTCTTCCACAGAACAGGGACCCTTTGGAGACTCAGGCTCAGGTTGAAGGCATGTTGAAGGACTCCACATAGCTGGGGGGCACAGGCTTTTAGCACCCCGGGGCAAACGCCATCGGGGCCTGCAGCCTTGTTTGAATGGAGTTTCATCAGCTGTCCTCTCACCTGGTCAGCAGTCAGGCACACAGCAGAGGTTACAGGTGGGGGAGGGGGGAAGTCATTAGTCTGAAGAGGGCCGTTAGCCTGATGGGGAGGAGGGGGGGCAGAGTAATCAGAGGAGCTTGAGGGCCGACAGCAGCTGAGTTAGAGGGGGGATGAGCAGGAGCCGGTGTGTCAAATCTGTTAAAGAACAGATTAAGTTAGTTGGCCCTGTCCAAGCTGCCTTCAACTCCTCTGCTGCCAGTCGGTCTGAAGCCAGTGATGCTCTTTATGCCACTCCAGACCTCTCTCATGTTGTTCTGCTGGAGTTTCTGCTCCAGCTTCCTCCTGTACTTCTCCTTGGCTTCCCTGATTTTCACCTTCAGGTCTGCCTGGATGGCCCTCACCTCCTCCCTATTACCATCAGTAAAGGCCCTCCTCTTGGCATTCAGGATGTCCTTGATGTCCTTTGTTACCCACGGTTTGTTATTTGGATAACAATAGACCATCTTAATTGGGACATTGCAGTCCACACAGTAGTTAATGTAGCCAGTGATGCACTCAGTGAGCCCATTAATGTCCTCTCCATGAGGCTCACAGAGTACATCCCAGTTTGTCACCTCAAAACATTCCTGCAGTGTCTCATAGGCCTCCCCCGACCATCTCCTCACTGTCCTTGTGGTCGCAGGCTGCCTTTTAACCAGAGGCACATGTGCAGGGTTTGAGGTAAACCAGGTTGTGGTCTGACCTACCCAGGGGGGGGGGGGGGGGGGGAGAGCTGTATGCGTCCTTAACGTTGGCATACAGCAGGTCCAGTGTCCTCTCCTCTCTAGTAGGACAATTCACATACTGGGTGAAATTAGTCAGTGTTGTTGAAACACTGACATGGTTGAAGTCACCCGAGATTAATATGAATGCACTTGGGTGTTGAGTCTGGATTTGTGCTATGGCGGTGCTAATGGCGTTGCACGCCGATGCCGGGTTAGCAGAGGGGGGCATGTAAACAGCCACAACAATGGCATGTGAAAATTCACGTGGCAGATTATATGGCCGGAGTCCCACAGCTAACAGTTCAATGTCCGGGCTACAGATACTCTGCTTGATAGTAACATGACCAGGGTTACACCATCTGTTGTTAACCAGCACAGCAAGCCCACCGCCTTTCCGCTTATCGCTCCCGGTGTGATCCCTGTCGGCCCGAACAGTCTGAAAGCCGTCGATGGAAACGTTATGATCCGGGATGTCCTGGTATAGCCATGTCTCTGAGAAGCACATCAAACTACACTCACGGAACTCTGTCTGACTCCGGACTAACGCCGTTAGCTCGTACATTTTATTCGCCAGCGATCTCACGTTGCCCATGATGAGAGAAGGCAGACACGGCTTAAATCTCTTATTCTTGAGTCTCTTTTGTCTGCACCCCACTCTCTTCCCTCGCCACTTCGTTCCACCTCTGCATCCTCGGTGTGTCCTCCTCCAGATCTCAGCGGGGACATCGGTTGCCCTGGGCGCCATGCCGCTCGACTTCAGCGCGATCAGCTGTTCCCTGGTGTAGACAATGTGGCCAAACAGCTGATCTGCAGCGGTGGCCCGACCGAGTAGCAGAAGGAGTTCAACGGCGAAAAAAAGTACCAAAACACTTCCTTACTCTAATTTTCGTAAAGAGCGTTTAAATTATACTGACATACAAGTTACTCAAGTTTGGAAGAAAAGGAAAGCTAAAAGTTGGAAAAAGTAAGACGACGAGACGGCGCTACGGCAACAGGCAGCATGCGGGCTGGCGCATGCGCACACACATACACAAGGCACGTCACAGGTGAATCATGTAAATTATAGGAACAATAGCCGATAAACATACTCATTGTTAGATTTCTATTTGTAGGCAATGAAGAAGACCAAATACAATTTCAATTATTTGTCTTTTTTTCAGTGCCAAAAAGCATTTGGTCAGTTCTGAGTGCACGTCCACGGCGAGTATTATTAGCGATGTAGGCCTAAGGGCTGAAAATGTTGCTAAAATAAATTACAGATTGTGACGGGAAACGGTAACGTTAACCTAGGTATTCATCAGGGAATTAAAGCACATCGAATCGCAATCTTAAAATCCTCTCCCGGTGTATAACTAAGCGAATTACATTTTGTTCGAGATCGGTCGGCTGAACCAGGAAAGGATATCCCATGTCTGCCAACGCTATCAGGCTCAGAAAGTGGGAGGGGATTAGGTCGAAACGCAGAGTTTGGCATGGAAAACCTGCTAGCGAGCAGGTTAGTTTCACAGAGTAAATACCATGGAAACTTACCAAAAGGTTTCGTTACCTCTCTTTCTGGAACGGAAACCTCGGAGTATGCCTCTTTTCAGGGTTAAACAACTCAAAGTTTTCACTTAACCCGCTACCTGGAATACCCCCCTGGTACTTCTGCTCGTCCTTTTTGTTGTTCAGTGATAAAAAATTAGCCAGAAGACTGGAAGGCAGAGGCGGGTCGCTCGTCATCTAACGCCTGGGATACACTGCCTGCGATTGGCTGCGATCTGCTGCGATGCGCCTGGAAGCACCGCCTTTTTTCTTTCGCCGCCCATGTTATAAAATGGGACCGACCACACTGGCTGCGAAGCGCCGCGATCGCCTGCGATCTGCAGCGCCGTTTCGGCAGCTGGTCGAATTTTTTCGCGAGACGCTTGCGAAATCGGCTGCAGGATGATGAAATACACGATAGTTGATATATTTGAATAAAAAAACATGTTATTAAGATTTTACTCCATTAATTGTAGACTACGGTGAACATTTGTAAAGTTGTAGACTTTATAATTACACAATGTTGGTAACGAACGGCCTTTACATGTGGTTACCCTGATGAAAACGAATGAAAATAAACGGATTGATCTGTTGAGCTAGCATGCCCCTAGTTGTTTTGTTTGTTTGAGAGAAACGAGTTGTCATGCGTTGCCCACAACACACACGCTTGCAGACATAGCCTACCGAGAGAGAACCCCCAAGTCGAACAGCTTTTGCTCAATCGTAGCCGATCGTGGCGCTGCGCGGCGCGTCCAGGCAAGTAATTGTGTCAAAAAGTGTCGCTTTTTCGAAGCATTTGATACATCCTCTCCATAGGGACATCTGCTGGTCAGTTCATGGTATGGCGACTGTATCGAGAGATTAATCTATTCCAGGAATCTGTGTGTGTGTGTCGCCGACTTCATCACGGGCACTGTGCACTATCTATCTATAGTTACAGGAATATGTAAGTGTGTGTGTCTCACCGACATCTTACTTAGCGACTGCATTACGAGCATTGTGCACTCGTGTTATGAATGAGGTAGTTTGTGCTATGCAGTGCTAATTTTGGTAGCTCATTTAGATTTCGTTTTAGTCATTTGAGAAAAAAATCATTTTAGCTTAGGTCACATTTTAATACTTTGGATCCCTTTTATTTGTATTTTACTTTTAACTTACAAAGTCAAAAAATGTTTTTTGTATTTTAGGCATTTGCTATTTTATGATCACATAAACATTCATTTTCTTCACTTTTCTTGGACCCTGGACATCCAGCTTTATCTTCAGCTTTCTATCTTTTCCATAACTAATACATCTAGGCTTTAGTTATTAGACAACAACTTGTCCTTTAGCCCACTTGTAACATTGTAGTACATTTTTTGCTACTTTATGGAGAAAATGTATTGATAATGCAATAGACAGAAATGAGTATCTCAATGAAGAGACCTTTTCTCAATCTCACTCTATATTTCTCCTCTATTTCCTTGTCCTGTCCTGCAGTCCTCCAGGATAAATGACCAACGGTGCTCCCCTCCAGATGCAGGCCCTAGGGCCCCCACAGTGCCTGACGAGGACTTCTTCAGCCTCATTCAGAGGGTGCAGGCCAAGCGCATGGATGAGCAACGTGTCCAGCTCCCCTCAGATGAACAAGATGGGCCCTGCTCCCATGAGGTCCAACCGTCCTCCAGTGACAACAACTAGGGGTCGAAGAACACACCCATTGGGAACTCTATTTAAAAAAGAAACGTACACAATTCTATCAAGAAAATTGATGACCATTCAAGGAGGGGTGTGAAGAGAACTGAATTAGGTTGAATGTGCAATAGGTGATGCTTTTCCAGTTGTCAATAAATGTTTTAGCTTACATTTAGATGTGTATAAATCCAATTGGAAGTTTGACTTGAGGGAAACATTTTGACAGGGATGAGACATGTAATAACACATAAGACACAGATATTTACCCTGTCAACTGCCTTAATCAATTTGTCTGAGGCTCACATTATATCCCCAAGTGTCAGACATTCTGTGGTCTTAAGTTGCATGATAAGTATTTTCTGATTTGTAAATGAGTGTTTGAAGGTTTGCGTGTTTGTGTAAATGACTGATTATTGTTGAAATTGTTGTATTGTATGTTATAACAGTGTTAGGTTCAGTATGGTTATTGGTGACAAACTGGAACTCAATGTTAAACCATCTGTTTCCATTACTTTAATGAATCTAGAAACTGCAGTGGATCATCTTTTTTCTCAAACACTAGGCTAGATTTTACATTTAAACCAATAAAGCTATTAATCAGAATGTATCCAGACAAATACAGTGATTATTGGTAAAGTACATTATGCACAATATGTAGCATACATATTAAACTGCAATTAGATCTTGATCTGAGAATTTCGAACAACCTAAAATAACTACATATACACTATAAATACTTTTTGATAGTGAAGGTTATCAAACTCAAATATGAGTGCATCATCACATCAGCTAGGCCATGTTACTGTGGTGCCAACCACATACAAATCAGCCAAGAATATACTGTATTCAGCCATTGTATATGATATTGCCATTTCAATGTTTAAGGTTGTTTCTGAATTGTATGTGGCCTGCTACAATATTTGAGTAAGACTGTCAGCTTTGAAGTTTAATTTCTAGTAGAAAATGCTACATTTTCCACTGACACACTGCCTCTATGATTACAGCTGTGTATTACAGCTGTCCTATGTATAGCCCATCTAATTTTTGGATGTGAAAAATTGTATTCATTACTTTTTGAAGTAGAACTAATGTGCTCAGAGTAAAAGGATTTAAGCACTTTTTTGTTAAACAAGTTACAAGCTGTATTTAAGTGTACAGTAATTACTTTGCATATTTTACTGATTATTTTGTCAAATCTAGAGTCTGTTTTTTAGTGCTTGTTGTGTATTTATGTGGTTATTAGACAGTCGCCTGTAACATAACCAGAGGACCAAAGAGAGGTATTGTTGAACATTGAACAACACAGCGATTGTAACTTTAAGACAGTTTGTCTAATTGATAATACATCATGGTTTTAGCTTATGGGCTCCTTTAGTACTTTATCTTGATACAGTGCTCAGCATAAATGAGTACACCTCCTTTGAAAAGTCGCATTTTAAACAATATCTCAATGAACACGAAAACAATTGTCCAAATTGTCTCCATGATTGTTAATGACAGCACCAAGTCTTCTGGGCATGGAATGAACAAGCTGGCGACATTTTGCAACATCCATCTTTTTCCATTCTTCAAGAATGACCTCTTTTAGAGATTGGATATCATGCAGCCCCCACATAAGGATACTGCCATCAATGCCGTAGGGCATTGATGTACCTGCTGCACCGTGATATTGAGCTCTCGACAAAGTGTGATGACCTCCAAAACAGGCTGAGAAGAAATAATATCAGGATTTTTCAAATCCCAGAAGACAGTGAGGGAAGAGATATGGCTGGTTTTGTTAGAGATCTGCTCCAGAAGGAACTTAAAGATGCTGTAAAGTGGAATTGAAAATTTGTTTTAAGTTCATCACACCATAGAATAATGTGTTGTTAACTACCCATCCAAATTCGAATGAAAAAAATACACAGACAAGTATGTTAAATTAGGCTTTGAAATCGTGAGAAAATCAGCAGTCTTCTCTGCTTGAGACTGGAAGGGCGTGTCGCCTGAAGGAGCTGAAGCTCCGCCCCCTCAAATTTATTTAATTTTGCAACAACAGCAACACTAGCTAAATCAATTGCAGATATCAGAACAGACCTACCTGCAGTCTCTGAGTGTTTTATGTGTTAATTACTTTGTCTTCGCATCGTACCAGCTGAGTAACAGAATGCAACCGTCTGTGATCTGACGTAGATAGACAGACATCATGCTTGGTATTCAGGCCAAAGAGTTCAATTTTTGTTTCATCAGACCAGAGAATTTGGTTTCTCATGGTCCGAGAGTCCTTCAGGTGCCTTTTGGCAAACTCCAGGCAGGCTGTCATGTACCTTTTACTGAGGAGTGGCTTCTGTCTGGCCACTCTACCATACAGGCATGATTGGTGGAGAGCTGCAGAGATGATTGTCCTTCTGGAAGGTTCTCCTCTCTTCACAGAGCAATGCTGGAGCTCCAAACTACCATTTACAGATGATGGAGGACACTGTGCTCATTGACTGTCAATGCTGCAGAAATGTTTCTGTACCTTCCCCAGATCTGTGCCTCGATACAATCCTGTCTCGGAGGTCTACAGACAATTCCTTGGACTTCATGGCTTGGTTTGTGCTCTGAAGTGCACTGTCAACTGTGGGACCATATACAGGTGCATTTCAGTAAATTAGAATATCATGGAAAAGTAAGTAAAGTTCGATAAGTAAATTCAAAAGGTGAAACTCATATATTATACAAAGGCATTACACACAGAGTGAAACCTTTCAAGTGTTTATTTCTTTTATTTTGATGATTTTGGCTTACAGCTATTGAAAATCAAAATTTCAGTATCTCAGAAAATTTCAATATTGTGAAAAAGTTTAATATTGTAGACTCATGATGTCCCACTCTAATCAGCTAATTAACTCAAAACACCTGCAAAGGTTTCCTGAGCATTTGAATGTTCTCTAAGGCTGGTTCAGTAGGCAACACAATCATGGGGAAGACTGTTGACCTGACAGTTGTCCAGAAGACAGTCATTGACACCCTCCACAAGGAGGGTAAGCCACAAAAGGTCATTGCTAAAGACGCTGGCTGTTCCCAGAGTGCTGTATCTAAGCATATTAATAGAAAGTTGAGTGGAAGGAAAAAGTGTGGTAGAAAAAGTTGCGCAAGCAACAGGGATAACCGCAGCCTTGAGAGGATTGTGAAGCAACGGCCATTCAAGAATTTGGGGATTCACAAGGAGTGGACTGAGGCTGGAGTATAATGCATCAAAAGCCACCACACACAGACGTATCCAGGACATGGGCTACAACTGTCGCATTCCTCGTGTCCTCGTGTCAAGCCACTGCTGAACCAGAGACAACATCAGAAGCGTATTACCTGGGCGAAGGAGAAAAAGAACTGGGGCCAGTTGCATTAACTTAGTTTAAGACTAGTCTAAGCCTTAGACAGTCTTAAATTGTCAGGTTAGACTAGTCTAATTAAGCCTGTCTGTTGCATAAATAGTAAGACTGACTTAATCTGGGGTAGGAAAGTTAGCCACCTCTCCCCCTGGCTAAGCCTTGCGGTAAGGGTTTAGTTGCTGATGACAACATAACTCACTTTATTGACACTAGCGCCTTCCATCTGCGTTGAAATTGGTGATAAATGGAAGTAGCGTTGGGGTTAAATTAAAAACGCATACACTATTTGTTAATGAGACAACTTTTTCAATATTGTCTGTCATCTTTTCTTATTTTACCCATAATGCAAAGCGCAACAGGCTAAGTCAGTCTTACCTTAGTCACGCATAGTGAAGCTTTATGCAACAGGTAAATTGAAGTGTCTATGGCAAGTCGGATTTAAACTTACATTTAAGTCTAAGACTAGGTGTATTTATTATAAACTCCTACAAAGTCTGTAAAGTCACCTTTACAACAATTACCTTGTTGTAAAGGTGACTAATCAGGCTTTCCAACGATATAAAATACAATACCAATTGGTATTATTAAAGGGGAGAAATAATCGACCAAAATAACGTTTCAGAACTTTTTTTTGAGGAGTTTATTATGATTAATTATTAACATCATAATTCATTTTATTTGTATTTTTTTTTCTGTATTTTATCTTTGACAGCCTACTTGAGCCTAGTTTGGCAAGTAAAATTTTTAACACACACATTTTCATTCACAAATACGCACACATTCCCTCATACTCCCTATCTTCCTCCCTCTCTATCTAATCCCCTCTCTCCCTCCTCCTCTGTCTCTCTCCCTCCTACCCAGAATGCTGTGCGGTCTGAGCAGGATTCAACTGAGCTATAAAAAGCAGGAGGGGAAGGGAGGGCCGCCGCGTAGCAGGGACAGAGGACACAGACAGAGCAGCAGAACCCCAAGCACTGGACTAGAGCCACGCAACGCGTCAAGAGGTTGGTACAGAAGACACACATGCATACAATAGCACCATACATGAAGAAGTCAGGAAGCAGTGGCGGAAACGACTGGGGCTTATTGTTCCAGAGGGGATGCAGGAGATAAAGAGAGAAAGATGGTTATGTGTGTGAGTGGAAAGGACTGCTTACACATTGAGAGAAAGAGAGAGCCTCATTGTATCCCAGTAAGTGTTTCTGTGCTGCAAAGCATTTAGTGGTTGGAGTGGTCAGTGAGGACATTAGTCAGGCGAGTCAAAGGCTTGGATAACCTAGACATGAGGAGCAAATATTCTGTTAAATATCTTAATGACACTGTGTTTTGCCAGACAAACATTATTAAGCAACCAGTCTCTGAAATATTTATTATGTTATGCATTTTATTTTCTCCTGCTAATATTGCTTTCCAGAGATATACTCTGGAATAAATACATGGTTTAGTGGGGTTCTATGCAAACTGCTAACATCCCAATCAGACAAACATAACCTATCCAGAGCCAGAGTTTCATTGCTTCATCATGTCGACTGTCATGTTTTTTTCTTAGCATTTTCTTAGCACTGTGCATTCACACATCTGCGACAGTCAGTAGCGCACACCAAAATCACCAAAGCCACAACAACAACAGCCACCATTATCTCTCTAACCGACACATACAGATACACACCATGCATATTTAGACACACACCATGACATATCTAAACTAAACAGCACTGACGTCAGAGAGGTGTCCTGCCTTGCCTAAAAGGGGTATGCACTCAAATTAAAGATGCATTACACTACAGACAAACAACAAAGTCAGTAACCTGCTTTGCTTCACAGGGAGAGAATAGGGAGAGTTCAGTTGCAATTATGGATTAAATGCTTATGGCTTAGCACCATTCTTGTGAATGGCATTAAGTGTTGTCATTTCCATGGAATTTCCAGGGTCTAAACCAAGTTCAGGCTAGACACCACATGTGCTTTTGACAGCTGCAAAGAGAAACAGGGGCTTTATATATCAGGACTGTATGGCCACAGACATCAATAATACAACTTGAATTTAAACAGGTGCAGAGGGTTTGTAGTAACTTCTTAGGTCAGGATTTAAGGTTAGAGAATTTATATGTTAGGCATGCGCATAATAGAAGTTGGATTGGATGGTGAGAGTGTGTGAAAATGTTGTGTCACATTGATTTAATAAATATGAGAGTGCACAAAGGATTGCAATTGGAGCAATATTTATACCTTCTAGTGTGAAGGTGATCCATGTGTTATTATAGAACATGATAAATGACATCCCACACAATCCTACTGTATTGAAGCCAATCTTTACAGTTTTATGCAGATAGGTGGTGTAGCAATGATAAAGAACCCATTCGGCATTATAATTAGGTCTTTTGAAAAATTGATTTTTAATCTCAATGTGACATACCTGGTTAAAAAAAGGTTAGCAATCGTGTATTTTTTTAAATTATGGCTATAATACCAGTTAACCACATTATTATTATTCATACAGTACATGATCAAGCAAGCATTTATTAATGTTTTTTCTGTATATTAAGATTATGCCATGCCACCTACAGTAATGGCTTTTAACATACAATATATTTCTATCCACACATAACTTCACGGGTTAAATCTGTCACACACACACTGAAACTTCAACTGGAAAAGGTAGTAGCCAGGTTGTCACCCTACCTATTACACCCAAATCATATATGGCATACAGGAGGCAGGAGGAGTTATGGTAGGAGGAGACCTGTGGTTCTGTCTGCTGTGGGAACCATACTTGGCATTGGAAGTCCCAAAGGGGAACAGTGCTGACTCAGGATGACATTTGCAAAGGTTATACACCCTCCCAACCGTACATACCCTGTAAGGTTGAAACCAGGCAACGGTTAAAAAAAAAGGAGAGGAGAGCATGTTACATTTCATTTTACCAAACATCCATGGCATTGATCTATCAGACTGTATATGTGTGGGTTTATGTGTGTGTCTCTGTTTGTGTTCAAGTCTAGGACATTGTGTACCAGCCCAGTAGCAAAGGAATCCTTTTACGAAAAGCCTTGAATAACAGATGTACGGTCAACTTTTCTGACCCCAGACATGCTGTGGTTCAAAATCAACTTATTTTATTACAATAATTATAACTTGTACATATCTGAAGGTACTGGATAGGAATTAATTAGATAGAAGTAGCTCGGCTTTAGTAGTACCACTATTAACAACACATTTTACTACTATAAGCGAATCCAGTCCAAGTTCAACAGTTCTTGTCTCTTTCCACCTGTCACACCGGCTGTTACAGTACATTCTGAACAACCATGCAGTCTAGGCTACCCTGTGGGGTATTCCAGAAAGCAGGTTATGCAACATAACCGGGTAAGTTAACCCACCAGCTGATTCACAATGTTGCAGCAACCTACTGGCAATGTTGCTACAACGCTGGGTGTCAGCTGGGGAGTTAACTTACCCGGGTATGTCACATAACCTGTTTCCTGGAATACCCCCCTGGTCACATGACACATGCACTTGACCTGAGAGATCTGTTTACACATGACATCATGACACACCCAGGAATGGCCCTCCCTCCTTATTCTCCCCTCCCCTAGCTCTGACTCTTAAGAAAGCCTGAAGAGAGAGCTTCCTAACACAGAGACAAAAGAAAGGCATGCTTACTTATTTTTTTATATTTATACTCTATATGCTATAATACTTTATATACTATTTGCAACTATCTCTCCAAAGAGTGAGCTATTGGTGAATGTTCAGCATGCTGTAGCAAAGCACTCTTGTGGTCAGACAATATGCATGCACTAACAACCTCTTGCAAGGGAATAAATAAGAACGAAGTAGCCATCTGCAGGGCTAATTTTTTCTTTCTTTATATTTTCCAGTTAAAAGAAAACTATTCAACATGGCAGGTAACAATGAAATTTAAAATATTCATAATTATAGTTAATTTAATATACTGAGTTGGGACCATTTTCAAATTTCCTGGATTTTGTCAAGTGTACATCAGTGTTCACATTGCCAGAAAGCTTTGCATGTGTTTAGCTAGGGCAATTGCACACTCTTGTGGATGATAGGTTACACTGTAGCAATCTGGCTAAGAATACCAACATACTCAACAAATGACTACACTGCAACAAAAAATACATGCAGAAATGTCTGAAAATGTAACTTTTTTCTCAATTTTAGACTAGTCAGAATCTAGAGTCAGAGCTTTGGATGTCTAAATGATCTGAATTGTTTACCCTTTCATTTATTTTTGTTGAAGAGATTCAATTTGACCTTACATATTCAGAGGAAACAATTTAGAATATTCTAATATAATGTAGCTTATTGCTGTATTCCCCAGTGATTCACATCGTATCCCTTTGTAGAATTTTTTTTTACAAAATCGCCGCATAATTGCTACAGAATGTACCTTAAGCATAATTTGTCAAAAGTCATCCACTAAAGTTAGTAGGCTAAGTGTTATACCATGGTCTGGGTGAATAGGCAAGGGATATTGCCAGACGAGGTGTACAATATGTAAGGTATAATGTATTCGCGTCGGGGTGCTGTTTGCCCTGTCGGGGTTTATTTTCCCGATAATGACAGTCGTTCTATAAACTATGCGGCGTTCTATAAACTATGACCGGCGTTCTATACATTATCCCGCTTATTACACGGCTACTTGCCAAAACGAAACAATAACTTAACACAGTGTGTCTTTCAATGTATTTGTTACCATTAGTATAGTGTTGATCAGCAGAGATAATAGCTCAGCCAAAGGAAAGGCGGTGTTGGTTCTATGAGCTGACCGGACTAGAAATATCAGTTGGCTAATGTTGAAAACGTTAGATTTCTATTGCAAACGCATGAAAACATGAATTAGCTCCTGTCTGTAAAAAAAATAAAATACTTGGCAAGTGACCATGATATAAGCGGAATAACGCCGTTGATCAGCAGAGAAATAGTTCCCCAAAGACCTTGAACTTCATAGACGTTGAATATTCTTTAAGCTTCAAAACAGCTGACGTCGCTAAGCAACGGAGTACGCTGGGGTTGAAAAGTTACCGGACTACTTGCGGAGTGCTACGAAAGACGTGAATCCGAGGCAAAAAGGCCACTTCCCTTGACAGCGGTCAATTATACATAGCAACGGTCAGTTATCGAAAAATAATTGACCGCAGAACGTTGGGAAGCCCCATTCAAGTGAATAGTGCATTCTACAGCATTAAGAACCATAGACATAATTCTTAACATTATGTCTATGTTAAGAACAGCCGTGTAATAATGTATGATATTCTACCGATCGTCGGGCATTATCCCTTACTTAGAGTAGGTCATGAGGTGTGGTCACATCGTGATGTGCTTGACGATAGTTACCATGATAACAGCTAATACATAAGTGTGCTGAGTGATAGGCTACTTCACTGCACTTCAAGTGCAGGGCAGTCAATCTGTTCCCCAATCTGTCAACAATGGGTTGCACTTATTCTACCGAGACATGGACCTTTCTCACAAAAACTTACAGTTCTGTTGGTTTGTGATTTTTCTTTTACAAAAAGTGTGTAGATTAATAATATTGTTTCTAAAGATTTACAGACTTTGTTCTGTTTCATCCCCATGTTCCTTCCAGACAAAATAAAGGATGCCAAGATTATCTTTGTGGTGGGTGAGTGAAATATTTTGTCATGCATTTATATAATCAGGGCTCTTAAATGTTATCAAAAGTTTGGCATGAGATTACCATACCTGTCAACGTTTGGGTCCTTGAGACCGGGGTAGATATGTTAAGATATATAGGGTTCAGATAGGCTGGTAGGTGGCATTAAACTCTGTATAACTCGAGACAGCTCTCAACTCGGGGTGGGGTGCTAGAAATGTGAATTGAAGAGAAATGGGGAGAAAAATGAAACACCCGTGTTGGAAGCAGGCTTAGTAGCTACTACTACATAGCCAAATGTACTGCATTGCGCTGCTACTGTAGAGCTAGCTATTAGTGTTCGTCAGTCTCTACAACCAGTTAACAGTAATATTGTTAAAAGCTTCCCGTTTAAATTACGGTACATGTAAAAAAGTACTGAAATATTATACATATAATTTTTTTTTAGTGGGGCTTTTGCTTGATCGCCGAGTTTGTCTACGTATTTGCTTTAGGCTACATCCGTTGTTGCTAACTTGCCAGAGTCAGACTAGCTAGCTACTGCAGATGTAGGCAGAGAATGTCTAATACGTTTTCCACTCTCGGGAAAACTTCCAGCTTCTGAACTGGTTGCAGTTCCACTCTGGTTCCATATGAGGGCGCTCACGGGCAAGTGCAGAATGAATGGAGGTCTATGGAGCTATACCCCTCAAAATCCACTTTTCTCAGGATATCATTTTTTGTTAAAAGAAAGGTTAAAAGAAACTTTCACTTTATTTTGTATTAGGTAAAATTGTCGAAACACGACGGTGGGTCACAATGACTGAAGGGTCACAATGACCCGAAAGGTAGCACAAGGGTTAAAATAGGACACAAGCACGCAGTTTCCACAAAACTGACACAAACACGTGTGTTTTTCACAGGTGGGCCTGGCTCTGGTAAGGGAACCCAGTGTGAGAAGGTAGTGGCAAAGTACGGCTACACCCACCTGTCTTCTGGGGACCTGTTGCGCGCTGAGGTGTCTTCTGGCTCCGAGAGGGGCATGCAGCTACAGGCCATTATGCAGAAAGGAGAGCTTGTACCCCTAGTGAGTTCCGCCAGGAGATGGGGATAGCTCCATATGCTCTCGGATTCTATGGCAAACATCCATGCTGTTACTGTTCCACTTGTTAAATGTATGATTTATCAGAAACTTGTTAAATCATCAATGTATGTACCGTATTTCTTCAAATAAACGCAGCAGCGTTTATTAAATAACGTTAATTTTTGGTGCAGCGTTTATTCGAGGGCGGCGTTTAATTAGTAAGGTTGATCTCGTGAATTGTAGCTGCAGTGCAGCCATAGACAACTTCGTTGCTGGCATTGTGACAAATGAATCATGCTGCTAAAAACGCAGGTTTCATTTACTACTGCTGACCTCCTTGTCTATTCTTTGTTTGTCTATGAGTGCGGCAACTCCCTTTCTCATTGGCTATCAATTAGGTGTGCGTTGGTAGTACAACTGTCTCAAATACAGGTGTTCTACATTGTGTAGAAATCTGAAGCAGCATGCCTAAATGTTCATACACGTTAGCTTTCAAACAGAAAGTTATGTACATGTGTAATAAATACTTGGGTTGAATGTAACCAATTAAATAACCGGTTCCAGATTTTTTTGGTGCAGCGTTTATTCAAGGGCGGCGTTTATTACACAACGTTAATTTTTGGTGCGCCGTTTATTCGAGGGCAGCGTTTATTCGAGGGCGGCGTTTATTCGAAGAAATACGGTAATTGAAAACATTCCTGTACTTATTCCTGTACTGTAATAAGTAATTCGTTATCATATGAACCTTTTTTCATACTGGTATTTCATTTAAAATATAGATATATTTTCAGTTGTGATTTGTAAAAAAAAAAAAGTTGGTTTTAAATAGTTTCATCTCCTTGTAGGACACAGTCTTAGACATGATCAAGGATGCCATGATAGCCAAGGCTGATGTGTCTAAGGGCTTCCTTATTGACGGCTATCCCCGTGAGGTCAAACAGGGAGAAGAGTTTGAGAAAAAGGTAGGCGGAAAGGAGGACTTGTGCTGAATCAAAGTCTTGTACCTTGCACCTGTACTACCTTTGTTCTTCTGTATTTTTCCCAGATCGGCGCTCCCTGTCTGCTGCTGTACATTGATGCCAAGGCTGAGACCATGGTAAGGAGGTTGATGAAGCGTGGCGAGACCAGCGGCCGTGCTGATGACAACGAGGAGACCATCAAGAAGCGCCTGGACTTGTACTACAAAGCCACTGAGCCAGTCATTGCCTTCTACGAGAGCCGTGGCATTGTCAGGAAGGTGGGACCAAAGCAAAAGATCATTAGGACAAACATTAGGACAAAGTATTTCTAAGATGTTTTCATATTTCTTTTTCCTCTCTCTCCAGATTGACTCTGAGTTGCCAGTGGATGAAGTTTTTGGTCATGTTGCAAAAGCTATTGATGCCCTTAAGTAAAAAACAACTAAAAACCATGACTGGGTGAACTTTTTGGTGTTTTTATATCTATGTGTACATCTCATGACAAAGAAAGCAACAAACTGCTGTGTCTTCTTGGTTTGAAAGAAAGGTCATACAGGAACAGCTATGCCTTAACTCCAACTTAACACCTTTGACAATAACTTACTGTATGAGGCCACTTACAGTACCAAAACCAGCACTCACAAGATTGTTTGTTGCTGTTTGGTCTGCTGTGTGCTGTTTGTGCACAATTTTTTGTTAATTGTCTTGTGTGTGTGTAAGAGAGAGTGAGTTGAGTGTTTGTGTATGTATAGAAATATGCAAGTTCTCACCTACTGTTCCTTTTTTTCTTTCCTTTAATTAAACCGTTACCATTTAGACTCTGATTTAACATTTGTTTAACCAGGCTAGTTTTTATAAATACTTTAGATGAAGATGGTGCCTTGTGATTGGAGCACACAAATTAATTCAATCAGAGTACACACATGTACTCATTGTGTGTAATTGCATGAGCTGTCAACACCTCTGTCAACACCTCTCCCGATCTTAAAATGTACAATGCCCGTCTAGAGCGGGCTGCACTTCATAAAGCACCCTCTACACACATCACCACTCTCTCTTTGTAGAACCTGGGATATGCAAAAAATATGTTGACTCCTTTAACGCCATACATTAGAAATAGAAACACACCATTATCATCCAAAATAATCTCTGGTTCCTCCAAAACAAAAAATGTACTGTGACAGGTTGGATTGTAAACCATTTTTTTTCATCACTGCACTGTCTTCAACACTTTTTATAATTTAATTTCCTTACAGATATTTGTATTATATGTACAGTGCATCCGAAAGGTATTCACAGTGCTTCACTTTTGTTAAGTTACAGCCTTATTCCTAAATTCATTCAATTTTTTTCTCCAAAAATCTACACACAATGACTTGCAGGACCTCTCAAGCTCGATCAGAATGGATGGGAAGCGTCGGTACACAGCCATTTTCAGATGTCTCCAGAGATGTTCAATCAGGTTCTAGTCTGGGCTCTGGCTGGGCCACTTAAGGACATTCACAGAGTTGTCCCGAAGCCACTCCTTTGTTATGTTGGCTGTGTGCATAGGGTAGTTGTCCTGAAAATGAACCTTCACTCCAGTCTGAGGTCCAGAGCGCTCTGGAGCAGGTTTTCATCAAGGATGTCTCTGTACATTGCTGCATTTATCTTTCCCTCGACCCTGACTAGTCTCCCAGTTCTTGCCGCTGATAAACATCCCCACAGCATTACATTACATTTAGTAGACGCTCTTATCCAAAGCGACTTACAGTAAGTACAGGGACATTCCCCCGAGGCAAGTAGGGTGAAGTGCCTTGCCCAAGGACACAACGTCATTTAGCACGGCCGGGAATTGAACTGGCAACCTTCTGATTACTAGCCTGATTCCCTAACCGCTGAGCCACCTGACTCCCTGACAGCATGATGCTGCCACCAACATGCTTCACTGTAGGGATGATATTGGCCAGGTGATTAGCGGTGCCTGGTTTCCTCCAGACATGACGCTTGGCATTCAGGCCAAAGACTTCGATCTTTGTTTAATCAGAACAGATCATTTTGTCAGGGTCTGAGAGTCCTTCAGGTGCCTTTTGGCAAACTCCAGGCGGGCTGTCATGTGCTTTTTACATTTAGTCATTTAGCAGACGCTCTTATCCAGAGCGACTTACAGTAAGTACAGGGACATTCCCCCCGAGGCAAGTAGGGTGAAGTGCCTTGCCCAAGGCCACAACGTCATTTGCCACAGCTGGGAATCGAACTGGCAACCTTCAGATTACTAGCCCGACTCCCTCACCGCTCAGCCACCTGACTCCCTAACCCTTTTTACTGTAAAGGGGGTGAAAGACAATCTTTAACAAAAATAAAAACAGGATCAGAGTGCTTGAAAGACAAGCTCTATAGACACAATAGGAAGTAAAGACACATTAAACAGCCATCTAACTAGTTTTTGGAACCTTCCGTCTGATTTTACCGTCACTGATCAACCAAGTTGTTTCCTGCACCTCACACACAGGCCCTACATGGCCTCACAAACACTTTCCAACAGGTATCCGGAATATCCTCTATGGACTTCTCTGCTGATGACTCAGTTCAGAGATGAGGAAGAGGAAAAGTGAGTAGACGGGGAGAGGATGTCTTTTGGAAAGTCAATCAGGCTGCCAAGAAAGGAGTCACTTTCACGAGTAAGCACTTTTGAAAGAGCAGGGAATTTACTTGCATCTGTGGAATGTTGTTTTACCTAATGAAGAGGTAAAGAGAAATGCCAAGAAGTGAGAGAAAGGAAAGGGGTGATGGCCTGTGTCTGACTTTGTGTGTGGGGATGTGTGTTGGCATATGAATGTACTTTCTACATCTGTTGGTATGTATAAATGTGTTTATCACACATTATCCCAAAATCCCCAGAGTCTTGTCTACTTGTCCTTCTCCTACTATATCCACACACAGAGAGGCCTGCTGAGGGTAAGCTTTCTTTGAGAACGAGACGCACTTTGAAAGTAGAGGTGTAGGCCTACGTGCTGTAGGGCAGGCGCGTTGCTAGACATCAAACTCTACTGGGACACTACTCATTATACCTACAGTTCAGGGGCGTTAGTTTGATCAGCTTTGGTAGGGACATCAATGGTTAATGTGAGTGCGCACCAAATTTTTCCGCAATAACTTGAGCTTGAATACAGTTTTTTCCATGTAATATAATACATTGGACTCATGTTGTTATTAAGTTTGAGTCAAAATAAGATGATCATTAGGCCTATTATTTAGAAACTTTCTTTAGTTTCATAATTTTTCATAGCCTACCTCAATTCTGACTTGGACTTATGTGTGTGCGCTGCAGTGGCTATTATAGCACCAGAGGAGCGCGCGGACATGGAATTCTGCGGGCACGCATCAGTTTGGGTTTTTGGTTAAACTGCGTTGATTTTACAAGCGTTGACTGAGTTAATGCATTTCTTTTCCCAGGATTATCCATCTAAACAAGTGCACTGACTAATAAAGTAAATGTACCCCTTTTGTTGCTAACATAATCTCTGATTACACATACAGTAAAGTGGTGACAACAAATGAGTACTGTGTGCATTTTAACAGCAAAGGATGTAATCAGGGCCGGTCCTTCCTATAGGCGACATAGGCAGCCGCCTAGGGCGGCATGAAGAGGGGGGCGGCATTTTCCCAAGTGCATCCATTAATTAACCCTCCGCACAACCAGCAGAGAGCGCCAACAGCGCCACATCATATATCCGTGTTGCGTTTGGGGGGGGGGGCACTAAGATTTGCGCCCCGGGTGGGGGGGGGGGGGGGGGGGGGGTGCTGCTGTTGATACATTTCGCCTAGGGCGCCAGATGTGCTAGGACCGGTACTGGATGTGATATTGTTCAAGTTTATTTATGTGATTATAAGGGAGTGTTATATATTGGCCAGCAGATGGTGCCCTTTTCTCCTTGGCCTTTTGGGCTTAGTAAGCCGCCTTTTTGACCCTCTGCAGTATCGGAAATCATATTTATTTTTGATGTCAAAAAGGTAGGCTGAGTACCAGAGCACCGTAACACTAAAACATTCATTAAGTCGTAAATATGTTTTTTTTGTGAAACTGACATGAGATATTTTGTTTTGATGTCAAAAAGCATACATTTACATTTAGTCATTTAGCAGACGCTCTTATCCAGAGCGACTTACAGTAAGTACAGGGACATTCTCCCCGAGGCAAGTAGGGTGAAGTGCCTTGCCCAAGGACAAAACATCAATTGGCACAGCCAGGAATCAAACCAACAACCTTCTGATTAATAGCCCGACTCCCTAACCGCTCAGCCATCTGACTCCCATTTAAGGAGGAAAGTTCTGCTCTGCCTCAACCGCCATTTGGATGTGGTTTCCCTGTCCTACTTACCCTGGTATACCAACTAACACAACGCAGAGACTTTGCTGGTTTTTGCGGCCTGAAGAATAGGGTTACATGATTAATGCAGACATCCCAACCTGCAGAGGACTAATTTCAGGGAGGTGGCTTCTCCCCCCCCCCCCCCCCCCCCCCGAGACGCAATCAGGACGCGCGATATGCAACTTTCTCTAACAGAAATGACCATTGGACAGTCTTTCGCTCGCTCTAAATACAATGTCCCCGATTTCCAGGAGATTGTCTAGCATTTGCGGGCGTCAGGGAGCCGCTATTGAAATGCGAGACACTCCCGGAACCTCCGGGAGACTTGGGATGTCTGTTAATGCAAAGGACAAAGTTAGGTAAAGAATGCAGTCAGTGCCAGGGACTTCAGCACGTCCATGAAAGAAACACTACCCTCTAAAAAATGAATTTGTTGTTGTCCTTGATGTCATATTGTGGCCTTTCTATTTCTCTGTTGGTGTAACCATGGCAACCACTGCATGTACACCACCTGCTAGTTTATCCAGAAGGATCATTTCTTAAAAAATACAGGCATACAATAAAAACAAAATTGTGTTAGGTTGAAGGTGGTACCTTCCAAGTCATATTCACGTTGCAGTATTTATTTGTTTCAAATCAGTATCCTGTCCTGTTGACATAATACAAAATACATAATCAAGGTAGTAAATAACTAAAAACAACATGTTACGGACACACTTTTAAGACATCTTGATCAGTTTTGTACAAAGTTGACGGAAAAAAATCTATCACTCCTATGAAACATTTCTGGGGCGCCACTGCTTTTGCCTGTCAGTGCCTATACAACAATAATGTTTAATGTAACTGGCCTTTCTAACAGAAAAACTGGCCCCAGCTTGGACCCCCATGATCTACTCTAGAACCTCCCCTAGCTGCATTGCAAATCAAGACAAGAGCCTTTTCATTAGGCCTAGTAGCAGACTCATGCTATCTGAGGCCGCCATATGTCAGCACTCTTGTCCGATGAAAGTAGACCTACTTGATTGCAACTAATTGTTGTGTACATGGGTGAATGACGGATAAGGATTGTTGAAGAGTGTTGCGTATGTAATGCAATTACATGTTCACATTTTAAGACTGTAATAAATATTTTTTTGGTGAATTAAATATTTTCCCCAAAGAAAATGTCAAAATATTCATAATTGGAGCTCAACAAAGAATTAGTGCTCAGAAAATGACATTTTACTCCCAACTAATATAATCAATTTGGAATTTCATATAGACATGGGCTCATTTCTGGCTGTCGATAACTCATAATTCAAAACCAAATCGTAATTTTGGGGGGAGTAAAAAAAAATGTTTTCCAGTAAACTATTGTTGTATCCTTAACTCAACAAATAACTGATTTGTGTAATCTAACACAAAAATATGGGTTAAATTACTTGGCTGTGTCATTGTTAGCCGGAATGACATACTGTTAGACAGAAGGACATTCTGCAACAATTTTAAGGATTACCATAAAAAACATATTTTGTATCATTTTTCTTACCAACACTCAAACTTGAAAGAAAATAAGACAAGTTTGTAATGATTTTAAAATGTTTTAATTAAAATGTTAATTGATTAATTTGACTTGGTTCTTTCATGGTTTTTTGTAGGACTCTTCTTTGAACTTTCTCTTGTTTTTTTGTCACTGTTTTTCTTTTCCAGGTAAAAGTCTACTATTTTCATCCCTACACAGGAAGCGAGTAACCTTCTTTACTGCAGAGAGTTTCTTGGCTCCACGTGGCTTGTGTTTCTCACTGACGTGTGCAGCACTTGTTTTGTTAACCCTTTGCAGATGTTTTCTTAGTTTCTCAGATTTATTTTGGGACAGAGCAATTTGCCTTTTAAGTTTGACTATTTCATTATTTAGTTTGTTGTTTGGCTTTTTATTGGCATGTTGCCATCCTTTCTTTCTGGGGTAGACAAAGCAAATGGCTGGACATCCTCAAGTGGCTCTCTGGGTGGGTGTAGCTGAGGTACATCTGTCTCTCTGGGTGAGTGTGGGTGAGGTACATCTGTCTCTCTGGGTGGGTGTAGCTGAGGTACATCTGTCTCTCTGGGTGAGAGTGGCTGAGGTACATCTGGCTCTCTGGGTGAGTGTGGGTGAGGTACATCTGTCTCTCTGGGTGAGTGTGGGTGAGGTACATCTGTCTCTCTGGGTGAGTGTGGGTGAGGTACATCTGGCTCTCTGGGTGAGTGTGGGTGAGGTACATCTGGCTCTCTGGGTGAGTGTGGGTGAGGTACATCTGGCTCTCTGGGTGAGTGTGGGTGAGGTACATCTGTCTCTCTGGGTGAGTGTGGGTGAGGTACATCTGGCTCTCTGGGTGAGTGTGGGTGAGGTACATCTGGTGGTCTGGGTTGGGGTTCTCCAAGAGTAGACCCATTCATTGAGACTGGAGTGTTGTTCATTAGTTCAGTTGACTTGCTTTAATCTTTCCCTCCGATTCCTCTGGTTTACCCTCCACTGCTCCCTTTTCTTCTTTGCAGCTGAAGGGCTCATCAGCCATACAAGCGTTTTGGTGACTGGTCTTGATTTGTAGTAGCTACACACAGTAATAATAATAAAAGTATTAGATTGTAATCACACCAATTTCACTACAATCTTATTTTCAAAATATGACAGTAAATCTGTAAAACATTATTGCTTCATAAACAATGGCCATAGGTTTAGTCTGACACATTAAACTAAAACAAAGGCTTATTGCAAATTAATGTGAACCTAGTTTTAAGAATATTTCAAGTTTGCTTGTTACATACAATCACTTCACTTGTTCATCACTATAATATCTGGCTCTCTTTTTCTCAAGATACTCAGCCCTAGCTTCTGCATCTGCATTTTTCCTGGCTCTGAACTGTCTTTGCCTCTCTTTATTAGACAGACGTATGTGGAAGGACAGAATTGACCTTAAAATATCAGAATCTATACTAAGGCTTTAATCAAATGTTGCTACATTAATAAATGATTAAATTATTCATGTTTCACTGATAACATTACAACATTCAAATAAATGATGATGACCCAAGTGTCTGATGGAATCATATGAATGTCAATACATTTTTTCTTTATAATCAGGCACTAACTTAACCACCTATGGAAAATCACTATTTAGCTATCATCACTTTGAGGTAATCTTTTAGATCAAATAGATCGTTTTTTTTATATAAAAACATGTCCAAAAGGACACTTGCTATGCTACAAAGTGCACCAGTGACTGAAAAGGTAAAAAAAATCAACATGTGAAGAGACGCTTTGTTACTTTGGCACGTTTTAGGGCTCCTTCGGGTCTTCTTTTAGATTCAATATGATTTCACATGACATTTCAGATTGCATTATGGTCCAAATGGTCATCGATGTCTGTTATCCAGGACTGACATTTAAGAAATCACAGTTTGGAGACAGAAGTGTTTCTGTCATAAAACATTTAAGAAGCTTAGTATTATCACTATATGTTTAGGTATCATTGAAAACATCAATATTATTATGCCCATGCATATTTTAAATACTTGTATTAATATATTTTAAATTTTTGTTGTATTTTTCTGTTCCGATTTTAATGTCCCAAACTGACATTTTGGGACTTTTTAGCTAAATAATTCCTTAATGAATTTTTTATTTATAATGAATATTCATATGACTAATTAAGATGGGAAGATTGAGTCATTTTATGTAGTGTATTGTAAAAACATATATATTTTTAATATTATGAATATGCTTTGGACACCAGAATTGACATGCCACGTCATTGACCCACACATTTATATTCAAATTATAAACAAACAACAAGAAATATTGTATGTCGACAAAGCTGCCCTCCTAATTGTATTCACTCTTATTTCCATAGCTATTGTGGTCTCAAAGTAGCATAACTACATGTGTCCTACACATACATACCGAATTTTAAGTCAATTTGAGTCATGGTTACTAAGAAGATATTTGTACGTTTTTCAAAATGTTCACCGTACATGGCGGACTGTATGGGTCATCACTGTATGTTTCCCATGATAAATAAGATATGTATAGCAAGTTTCAGACATTTTAGACTCATGGGGTAGAAATGCCACGTTTTGAAAATGTACAATTGGGGCGTGGGCTGTAGCGCCACCTATGGGCAATTGTGGGCCATTTGTGGTGTGGTAGTTACTCATGGCCTATACTATATATGTTTCAGGATTTGGAGAACTTTTTACCATTCCATACAAAATCGTAAATGCAATAACACCAAGATCCACAAGGGCCTTTGGTAAAAAACAAGGAGTGAGGGTGGGGGCTTGGTCAGCCCACCCTTTTCAAAAAACCTTGGATGTGTGTGCGTCTCACTAAGCTTGCATGTGTGTCAGGGGCCAGGATGTGTCTTTGAGAATTTGGAGCGAGCTCTGTGGAGCAAGGGAGACAGTTCATAGGAAGAAGCCCTAGCAATTAGCCAAGCATGCATATTTCAAATATTCACAATAAATCTACTTTTCATCTTATTTTCAACTATTTCTCAGATTTGTGTACTAAACATTGTCAAGAGTCTTCATATGAACTCGTGATTGAAACAGCGTATCAGTTTTTGACCGGTGGATGTGTAAAACATTATTTTAGCGTTAGCGATACATTTGATTTCCTTTAATTCAATCATTTTTGGAGATATGAAGTTACCTTCGCACATGGTAACATTTTGTAGTGTCGTCCTCGTGTGTTGAAGAGATCTAGTATCTAGGTCGATGTGGCACTTATTTATGGACACATGAAATATGTGCAACAGGTGTAAAGTTTTATTTACATAAGTTAGGGGTGGGTGGTATACCGGTATGAACTCAAATACCGGTATTGCGTTGTGCCATGATATGGATTTTGCCATATCATCATATCATATCAGGTGCAACTTTACCCTTATGTAAATAATTTGTCTTACAAATCAGTTTTGTATTTCAAGTCAATCGGACCTACGGTTCATGTGGAGAAGATTTGTGTACTTTTGGACACATTTTTATTGTACAGAAAAATCCAATATGGTGGCCGTTATAGGTTCTTGAGGCTTTTTTGTTCCTCATGAGGAGTAAGTCATATGTACTCAATTACAGAATTTGGGGACTTATGGCCTGCAAAGGGCATCACTTTGAAAATTGACATATTGGGGCATGGCCTGTAGCGCCACCTATTGTCTCATGTGGGCCATGTTTGGTATGGTAGTTACTAATGCTCTGCAGTTTCAACATGCCAACATAATAATAAAACATAATTGCACGAACATAATAATAATAGCACCAATATAGCTGCAAGTAGCAATGTGAATTTCATGATCCACAGTGTCAAAAGCTGCACTTAGGTCTAGGAGAACCAGGACAGAGATAGAGCCTGCGTCAGAGGTTAATAGTAGATCATTGACTACCTTGGCTAATGCAGTTTCAGTGCTGTGGTGAAGACGAAATCCAGACTGGAGAGGTTCATAAAGCTGATTTGAGGAAAGGTGCTCAGTGAGCCGTTGTACTACAATTTTTTGCGAGTTTTTGAGAGAAATGGCAAATTTGAAATTGGCCTGTAGTTGCTAAGACAACCTAGCCTGGCTCTGCCCTCCTACGTACTTACGCTCAATTTAGATTTTGCTTCTGTACTAGGTCTGGCCATGAGGTAAGTAAGTCAGATGTCTCAGGTTAATTTTCTACCAGCCAATCAGCGAACAGAGGGAGTGGCTGAGAACGATGACGATGATGTCATGTGCTAGTTTGTGTTGTAGTTCCGTAATGTTTGCGGGGTTCAATTCCCCGCCATGCATAATGACGTTGTGTCCTTGGGCAAGGCACTTCACCCTACTTGCCTCGGGGGAATGTCCCTGTACTTACTGTAAGTCGCTCTGGATAAGAACGTAAATGTAATAGGGAGGAGTTCCTTACGAAGTTGGCAAGGAGGGGATCGAGAAGGCAACTGGTGGGTTTCGATGAATATATCAGCTTTATGAACACTTCCATAGAAATAGAGTTAAAGTGAGTGAGAGCCTCAACATGTAGCATTCTTGGTATAGAGGAAAATTCGGTGTTCATGGCCATTCGTCCTGGGCTAGTCTGTAGTTTGTCCCTAATTGCATAGATGTTGTGGTCAAAGAATTCTAGAAAATCATTGGGAGAGAGATCTATACTAACACCCTGTTGTAGCGGGGTTTGCACGGTTAAGATTAGCAATACTTAATTTATAATAAAGTATGTAGTTCTTGGGGGCACCACCTCTTATTTGTTAAAGGGACAGAGGAAACCTTATTTAACCTTATTGAATAATAGCCTTCGTAATAATCAGTCTAATCTTAAGTAGTGAGAAGAGGAAGAGGTAGGCCTCTATAGTAACAATGGACGATCAATGGCAACTGACCTAACGATGGTTAGGTTAAATCGTTTGTAAAATACAATCAAACATCAACAATTAAATCACAACATGCCAATATGTCACAAGAAATATTGCAAATCGCAGTTACTTTTGTCGGCTTGAAGAAAGGAGTCAATAGTTCGTTATGTCCAACGAATAGAAAGCGGAATCTCTCGTCGGGCGCTCAGTGAATTTGCAAGTTAAGAGGAAAGTGAGAAATTACGTGTTTCACTTCAGTTATTCCTACGAACAAGCGGGGGTGATCCCCACCATGGGGTCTGTTCCTGACCCCATGCTGGGCCAGAAGCTTTGAAGCTCCTGCTCTGGGAGATAAGGACAAAAGGGGGAATACCCTTTCCTTGTTAGGGGTAGGAGAAATGTGTGGATGGTACCGTGCTTTGTCTGTTGACTCTCTGCTACACTGTGCACTTTTCTTAGTGAGTTTTGCAACGGTATCAAATAGGAATTTAGGGTTGTGCTGGTATTTAATCAACTTAGAGAAGTATTCTGATCTGGACCTGATGAGGACTTGTGTGTACTCCATTAGGCTGTCCTTCCAGGCCAGGTGGAAAACCTCCAATTTAGTGGTACGCCACTTACGTTATAATTTTCTAGTGGACTTTTTGAGAGTGTGGGTTTCCTCTGAATACCATGGAGCCAATTTCTTATCATTACTTTTCCTAGGTTTGAGTGGGGCAACAGAGTCTAATGATAGCTGAAGAACCAAATTCAGATCCCTAGTTTTAGCATTTAATGATTTATTTGGGACGTTAATTGCTTCTAGTGCAGCGGGTAGAATACTAGCCAGTTCCTTAGCTGTGTTTGTGTTCTAGGGGCGTATGTGAAGCCCTCTGTGACATGCTTGCGTGTAAAAAGGGCTATACAAATACATTTGATTTGATTTGGGGATATGTAACGGCTAGTAGAAATGTTCTGACTGCCTCTAAGGCTCTGGCATAGGTCCATTTTGAAGGTAACCAGGCAATGATCTGATAATATAGGATTGTGGGGGTGGACAATGAGGTCAGTAATCTCAATTCCCCATGTAAGAACTAAATCTAATGTATGGAGTGAAGACGGGTAGGTTTGGAAACCACCTGTGTGAGACCTGTGGAATCAATCAGAGCAGTGAAGGCCTTACTAACAAAAAACGTTTTTAACCTAATTTTGAATGTTGAAACAGTATCAGCCTCCTTAATTGAGACAGGTAATTTGTTCCAGAGTCTTCTCTTATTAGCCTAGTTAGTACATCTGATTAGAGCTAGCAACAATTAATTGCAGATTAAGGGTCCAAGCTAGCTCTCGACGCTCGTCAGGAATTTCAGGTCCACTCACTAAAAACAAACTTGACCCTCTCACTGAACATATTGTATTATAAAATGTTTTATTGAATGCAATTGGTTGCATTGTATATTGTGTCTATTTAAGGAACTCCTTTCTTGTCTTAAATTGAGCAGTTGCTGGTGTGATTGCTATATAGATTAGATTCAACTTGCATCAAGTACTACAACCAAAGTGTTGTTAATGCGGTAAATTTGTAAGTGGGCTGATAAATAAAAAAACGTGTTTAACAAGTCCCAATTACAACAGTTGAAGGTTAAATGTTAAGTATAACAATAGTCCTCATTAGGCTACAGTATGGTAGCTAGCATAGCCATTTCTAGCTCTGCTTCACAATATTGCTGCCTCGTGTTATAAGTTAATGTAATACATCAATGTTAATAAAGTATCAGACATATACATGATACAACACACCAGTAACCAATTGATATTACGTGTTAATATACCGAAAATGTCAGTAAATCGAGATGGTGTTGCTGTCTGTCCCGGCGAAAACCATTCAAACCGGTTGACAGCAGTGGGTTTTTGGAACTACAGCGAGCTACTTGAACCACATGATCACGTGTCGGCGAGATCAAAGAGTGTCGTAACTCTCTTTTTATATGGCTCTGGGTCAGCCCACCCTTTCCAGTAAGCCTTGGATGTGTGTGCGTCAGGGTGTGGCCTGTAGTGCCACCTATTGGCAATGGTGGGCCATTTGTGGTGTGGTAATTACTCATGGCCTATACCAGGGGTGTCCAAACTACGGTCCACGGACCAACTGCGGCCCGAGATCCATTTTTTATTGGCCCGCAGTAAATTATGAAAATATAATGGAATATGGCCCGCGCATGAAACTTGCACTTGACTGAGTTGTAATTCTTAGTTTCACCACTAGTGGAGCCATCCGTATTCGTTGAAAGACTCACCAAAGTTGCAAGAGATGACCAAAAATGGCGGAATCAAAGAAATGCAAGATAGAAAGTGAGTGCAGAAAATATCAGACATGGTGGGAAAATGAATAGTTTTTTGTAGAAGTCAAGGGGAAGTGTGTCTGTTTGATTTGTAATGATACTGTTGCAGTGATGAAAGAGTACAATGTACATTGGCACTATGAAACAAAACTTCAGACCTACAGTTCCTACACCGGTGCTGAGCGAGCAGAGAAAGCTAAACAAATGGCAGCTAGCCTGCGAACTCAACAAAAGTATTTTTTCCGTGCTAACAAAATACAAAAGAATGCTACCATAGCCAGCTATGAGGTAGCTCAACTTACAGCAAGACACGGGAAACCTTTTTCAGATGGTGACTTCATTAAACAGTGCTTCACTAAAGTCACAGAAATAATGTGCCCGGAAAAGCTGCAAGAAATCAACAACGTGAGCATTACCAGAAAAACAGTTGTGCGCCGAATCGAAGACTTGTCTGCTAACTTAAACCACCAAGTGTCACATAAAGCTTGTGCTTTAGATTTTTACTCGATTGCATGTGACGAGAGCACAGACGCCACAGACACCGCACAGCTGTACATTTTTCTTGTTGACAAAAAATATTGCATTACGGAGGAGCTGCTTGATCTCAAGAGTCTAAAGGGCACAACAACAGGTAAAGACATTTTTGAAGCATTTTCGGATGCAATCGACAATATGAAAGTTAAATGGGACAAGCTGTGTGGAATTACAACGGATGGGGCTCCGGCTATGACAGGAGAGCGCAAAGGAGTGGAGGTGACACAGTTTTTTTGCACTGCCTCATCCACCAAGAAGCCCTCTGCACCAAGACAGTAGGCCTACAGCTTAACGATGTGATGAACAGAGTTGTGAAAACTGTCAACATAATTCGATCACGAGGGCTCTATCATAGAGAATTTCAAGCTTTCTTATCTGACGTTGAAGCTGAATACGGGGATGTACTTTACCATTCTGAAGTACGCTGGCTCTGTGTTGAAGCGGTTTTATTCCCTGAGGTCAGAAATGATGATCTTAACATACTGAACAAGAGCCTGCAAGGCAAAGACCAGCTTGTGCCACAACTTTACGCACACATAAAAGCATTCTGTGCCAAACTTCGTCTCTTTGAAACACAACTACGTAACTTCAATGTTGCACACTTCTCCACGTTGTCCGAAGTCAAGGGTGCTTTTCTAGGGGCCAAACCTCCTCTAAAAAAGAGAAATGTGTCTGTGATTACGTCTCTTATGACAGAATTCAGTCAGCGCTTCCAAGACATCACTGTCATTGAGAAAGAAATCAGTCTGTTCTTGACTCCCTTCCTTATGGGACGAGCACAGCCAATCGCAGACAGCCACCTGCGGACAACGACAGGGAGGAGAACAAAAAGGGAGGGGCAAACACAATAGGGCAGACCCACACCAACACAAGGCCCTACAGGCCGTAACACTCCCCCCCATAGAACATAACCCACGGGCTATGCCTTAACAGCAACACTAAGCCGCGCCCAAGAAACCATAACTGACCCGGAACACATAAAGCAAGGTAACCACAATCGGGGACGACTAAACACACGGGAGAGGGTGTGCATGAGCATGAGCCTGTGGTTGTATATGCGCTGTAGGAAGACCAAAGGATTGTGGTCTGTAAACACCTCGAGAGGCTGGGAGCTGGAACCCACATAGACCTCGAACCCTTGTAGGGCTAGCAGTAGGGCCAGGGTCTCTTGCTCTATGGTGGAGTACCTAGACTGGGCCTTGGAGAATTTCCAGGAAAAGTAACAGACAGGGTGATCAATTCCATCTGCGTTTTCCTGGATCAGCACGGCTCCCGCCCCCAGAGCACTCGCGTCCACCTCCAGCTTGAAAGGCCTGCTAAAGTCTGGGGCAGAGAGAACAGGAGAACTACACATAAGGGCTTTGATAGTAGCAAATGCAGACTTGCACGGACCAGCTAAACATCACCGAGGGGCTCAGTAAATTGGTGAGCGGAGCGACAACGGTCGAGAAGTTGCGGCAAAACCCCCGGTAGTAACCCGCCATACCCAGGAAACGACGGAGCTCTCTGCGCTAGTAGGGGGTGGGTACTCTACTATTGCGGACACTTTTGCGGACACCGGCCGCACCTGACCGCGGCCGACCTCCTTACCCAGATAGGTGACAGTAGCCTTCCCGAAATCACATTTGGCCAGGTTTAAGGTTAGGTTGGCCT
Source organism: Thaleichthys pacificus (assembly GCA_023658055.1). Taxonomy (NCBI): domain Eukaryota; kingdom Metazoa; phylum Chordata; class Actinopteri; order Osmeriformes; family Osmeridae; genus Thaleichthys; species Thaleichthys pacificus. Next base: position 821,871 of record CM042865.1, read on the forward strand.
GAGCCAAGCGCTCGAAAACCGTTCGCAGTGCTGTGACATGCTCATCCCAGCTCTGGGAGTAAACCACTAGGTCATCCAGGTAGGCGGTGCAGCCCTGCACCTCTGACAACACAATATTGATAAGGCGCTGGAAAGTGGCCGGGGCATTACACATGCCGAAGGGCATAACGGTGTACTGGAGGAAGTTGTCGGGGGTAACGAAGGCAGACATCTGAGAAGCACGGGGAGTGAGGGGGACCTGCCAGTATCCCTTCAGCAGGTCCAATTTACTGACATAGGTGGCAGCCCCTATAGTGTCGACACAGTCATCGATACGGGGCAACGGGAACGAATCCTGTACAGTGACTGCATTTAGTAGTCAGTGCAGAACCTGAAAGTCCCATCTGGTTTGGGTATCAGCCGGGCTCCTTGTTGGGGTAGCTGGCGCAACAACGACACATCATCCTCAGCGTCGTCAACAACTACGCTCAACACCGGCACGACTGGGGCCGCGGGTTCCACTTCAACATGTTTACTGTTACGTACAATGTTAAAGGTAACACTGTTTGACTATCAGTACTGTACCAGCGGAGTGTGTCAAGCCAGGCACAAACAATGCAGCGGGGTCATACGGACGGATTAACGTACATTTATTATGACAGCTGCAAAAAGGGTATCGGCAAGCCGCAGCAAGCCGTAATGAACAAACAATAACAAATAATAATGACTAATAGACAAGGGACGTACCAGTACATAAAGACACGGAGAAGGGACAATGAGCGATTCCCGATGAGACAAACAAAGTGCACTACGCTAAGGACCGAAAACGGCCCTGTTGGAAAACCACTAACTAACCTAGTATTTCCTAAGCTGACTACACTAAACTCTAGGTTACAAAAGGTGCAGGTGGGACCGCTCCTAAACTACTGTGCATAACAACGGTTATCTACGTGTTGAGGAGTATACCCATGGGTCTCTACACTATCTCCCTTCTCCTCTTACACATCTGGACAAAAACAGCCGCCCAACGCGACTCGCCCTCTCCTTCCTCATACGCCAAACAGAACACACTTTATACATGACGACAGTGTCTAACTAGGCCCAATTAGACACAGCCGCATCAGGTCCGGATCTCGACGTCAGGGCGCGCACTCCAACGTCATCACCAACACCGTCACAGGAACACCTACAGACAAGACACACACACAAAACACACACACCCTACAGGCAGGAGTGGGAGCCGTAACACGGTCACGGGTGACATACCCGTGACCGACGCCTGCGATCGGGCGTCTTCACTACATAATCGGTCACACTGAGCTTTTTTTCGATGACGTATGGGCCGGAGAACCGGGCAGAGAGAGACGAACCTGGTACTGGCAACAACACCAAAACCTCGTCACCAGGTTTCAGGTCGTGCAAAACAGCCGCTTCGTCGAAGCGCTTCTTCATTCTCCCCTGAGCCACCTCCAAGTTCTGTCTAGCCAGTTCACACGCTCCGTGCAACCGTTCCCTAAACTGACTAACGTAGTCAAGCACAGGACGGGGGCCCTGAATGTGGGACATAACGTGGTCCTTCAATAGCTTCAGCGGACCACAGACAGTATGACCGAACACAAGCTCGGCTGGGCTGAATTTCAGCGACTCCTTTACGGTCTCTCTAGATGCGAAGAGCACAAAAGGCACGCCTTCGTCCCAGTCCTTGCTTGTATCTAGACAGTACTTCCTTAGCATCGACTTGAGTGTCTGATGCCAACGCTCCAACGCACCCTGGCTCTGCGGGTGGTAAGCGCTGGAGACCTGGTGCTGGATGGCGAGCGTCTTCATTACTTGAGCGAACAATTTGGACAGGAAGTTCGAACCCTGGTCGGTTTGTACCACCTTAGGGAGACCAAAGGTGGCAAAGAACTTGGTCAGGGCAGAAACAACCACCTTGGTTGTTATCCTGCGCAGAGGGATTATTGTTAGCAGATACTGGTTCCCAGACCTCGTTTTCGGTAATGGGCCAACGCAGTCGACTATAACGCGCTCGAACGGCTCTCCCATCACCGGGATAGGGCAGAGCGGAGCGGGAGGAACAACCTGATTCGGTTTTCCGGTTACTTGGCAGGTTCGGCAAGTCCGGCAGTGCCCTGCCACGTCTTTCTTCAAACCCGGCCAAAAGAAATGTTGTAGAACTCGAAGGTATGTCTTAGTAACACCCAAATGCCCTGACCAGGGCAGGTCATGAGCGAGGGTCAACACACCCGACTGAAAAGCGAGTGGTACCACTATCTGGAACACAGGACACACATCCTCCAGGAAATACCCAGTAACCCGCCCCCTAGCTTCCACCTGGTCTACCACCGAAGAATAACAGCTGGCCAAAGCGGGATCTTCTCGTTGCGCAAGCACGAAGAGCTCTCTGGACACAGGAAACACCTCCCTCGTTGTTTCGGGAGGGTCCGTGTGCCTCTGGTCGGGTACAGGGAGAATCGGCTGTACCGCCACCCTGAACCGTCCTGTGACCAGTTTGGTCTTCAGGTGCACATAGTGTAAAGGCACCGGCACGTAACCCATCTCGATGAGGACTCAACAGACCAGGGCAGCACACTCGAGAGAATAACAGACTGCGCTGCTCCCGTGTCTCTCAGAATCTGAACGTTAACACGCTGCTGGTCATCGTCGGACAGAGAAACAGAGCCAGTGAAAATGAAGGGCTCGAAACCACTAGGTGGGGCCAGGGAAGGGACCGGAAATAGAGGCTTAAGCAAGCCCACAGGCTTAGGGTGTTGGTCGGGACGAGTGGGGACCGGTCTCCGCTGTAGCTTCATACAGTCGGCTACAACATGACCCGTTCGATGGCAATAGTAGCACTCCCGCTCGCCTGTGCAGGCGAGGTGGGATGGTTGCGAAACCACGCTTGAACGGGGGGCTGTGGCTGGGGTCGAGGGCGCAGCGCCCCGGGTGGCCGTCTCCGATGCAGGGTGAGTGAACGCTGTCTTGTGGGTAAGAACAAACTCGTCAGCCAAAACCGCGGCCTGGGCTAAGGACGCTACCTTTTGCTCCGTTACATAGACCGCTAACCGATCAGGCAGGCTGTTCCTGAACTCTTCTATCAGTACCAAGCCACGGAGAGAAGCAAAGGAGTCACAGCCAGTGGCCATGCACCATCTGTCGAACAGGGTTTCCTTCTCTCTGGCGAACTCCACAAACATTTTGTGTAGGACTCTTCTTGTTGTGCCTACATTTCTGGCGATAGGCCTCGGGCACCAGCTCATACGCCCGTTGAACAGCAGCCTTCACGCAGTCATATTTCACACTATCCTCGAGAGGCAAAGCCGAAACCACCTCCTGTGCTTTACCTGTCAGCCTGCACTGCAGCAGCAGAGGCCACATCTCTATGGGCCAGTTCAGTGTGGCTGCAATGCGCTCAAACACGCTAAAGTACGAGTCAACCTCGGACTCTCGAAACGGCGGCACTAGGGCAATGTTCCGGGTGATGTCAAACTGGGCAGGCGGAGCACGAGGCTGCCCAGGATCAGAAAGAGGCGACCGTACCTGAGCCAGAGCTATCTTCTCCTCCGACTCTAGTTGCCGCAGTCTGAACTCACCCTCGAGCTCAAGCCTCCTCACCTCTAGTTTATACTCATACTCGGCCTTCCGAGCGTGCTCCTTGTCGCTCCTCTCCATCTGGAGACGGGCGATACGAACCTTAACGCGGGAGCCCCTTTCTGTGCCCGCTGAGCTCGCTGGCGACAGGGGCTGGGGGGGTGTGTGTGGTCGAGGCGGAGTGGATGGGTTTTTTACTTCCTCACCGCCCTCAACGCTAGCACTCGCTTCAGACAGCACCCCCATCTCCGTCAGTGCATCACAAACGCCCTGCCTGAGCACCGACTTGACTTTGCCCTTCTCTATGGGCAGACCATAATGGTCGATTAGTGCACACAGGTCAGCCGTCCGGCACTGGTCCAGCAGTTCGCTGGACGGTGCTTCCAAAAACCGCTGTACGATGGTCGGAGCCATGACCAAACACAGAACAAGAGACACACAACCCTGGCTAGCCGCGGCGGACCGGTACTACGGTGGGCAGTATCCCAGTGGATCCCGGACGAGCCCCCAATGTGTTACGACCCTCCCGGGGCTGGCGGAAGGCTTCCGATGTCTAGGGGCAAAGGAGGGACTAACAACTAGCAGCCAACAAACAAGGGTGTATATGTAACCGTGTGTTTATTTCACAAACAAACAGAGAAGGCGTCACAGGAGAAAAAGGGGACCATGAACGGTGCCAAAGGAATGAAAATAATAAAAGTGCTAAATACCCTGCCTAACCCAAATAATGCCTCACTATCGAATAATTACATGGGGCGGCACCGTTCCTTGCCTAGTGCGTTTAACAAGGGAGTAAGCTGCGTGATGGGAGTGTAGGCCCATGGGCGTCTTACCTGTCCCCCCCTCTCCTGTGAGCGACCAATGAACAACACAAAACACAAACACAATAGCCCAGTTGCCGACAGAACTTGTGAACTTAACAGGAGCACAAACAGAACGCGAATGGGTGACTGCCGGCTCTGAAGACGGTCCCAGGGTTATAAAGGCAGCGGAGAAGACGGACGGGATCGGGCGGAATCCGGAACGAGCACAGCCAATCGCGGACAGCCACGTGCGGCTGTCCGCGACAGGGAGGAGAACAAAAAGGGAGGGGCAAACACAATAGGACAAGGCCCTAGAGGCCGTAACAATGCACAAGAAGTGGAAGAGAGTATGGAATTAGAACTTATCGAGATGCAGTGTGATGCTCTGAAGGTGCAACATCAGTTTCTCTCCCTATCCGACTTCTACCAGAGCTTGGAAAAGGACAAGTTTCCTCTGATGCAACGCCACGCAAAAAGAATGACGAGTCTGTTCGGCTCAACATACTTATGTGAGCAAACATTTTCCCTGTTAACTCTGAACAAAAGCAGATTGAGAACCAAAACCTGAGAGGAGTCAGGTGGCTGAGTGGTGAGGGTATTGGGCTAGTAATCTGAAGGTTGCCAGTTCGATTCCCGGCCGTGCAAAATGACGTTGTGTCCTTGGGCAAGGCACTTCACCCTACTTGCCTAGGGGGGAATGTCCCTGTACTTACAGTAAGTCGCTCTGGATAAGAGCGTCTGCTAAATGACAAAATGTAAATGTAAAATGACTGACAGCTGACTGTGATGTCCTTCGCATCTCAACCACCAAACTGACTCCCCATTGTCCCTTTATATTTCCCTCTTTATACAGGGCTGTGAAGGGGGACCTCCATCCTGTCTAAGAAGCAATCAGAGGCTGCTATTTTGAGAATATGCTGTTAACCCTTTTTGCAACTAAATAAATGAAAATCCATTAATGGAAAGTTGTGATGTAGGCTGTTTTGTTTTTTATTTAAGATTATTTAATTATCAGGCATAATTTACCTACATTTTACAGATGTTGTTAATGTTTACTGTAATAGTGGCCCAGCCTTTTGTATATTTTTCTGTATGTGGCCCTCAGTGGAAAAGTTTGGACACCCCTGGCCTATACTTTCAATGTTTTAGAATTGAAAGTAGTTTAGAACTTTTTACCATTGTATACATAATCGAAAATGCAATACCACCAAGGTCCACAAGGGATTTTGCTGAAAGCCATGGAGTGAGGGTGGGGGCTTGGTCAGCCCACAATTTCCAGAAAGGATGTGTGTGCATCTCGCCAAGCTTGCGCGTGTGTCAAGGGCCAGGATGAGTCTGTGAGAATTTGAAGCACGTGCGCTGTGGAGCAAGGGAGAAAGGATTTTGGAAGAAGCCATAGCAATTAGCCAAGCATGCACATTTCAAATATTCACAATAAATCTACTTTTTATCTTACATTCATACATCATTCATTCATACATTTCTCAGATTTGTGTACAAAACTTTGTGATTGAATCAGAGTATCAGTTTTTTACCGGTGGATGTGTAAATGCATTATTAAATTCAATCATTTTTTGGAGATATGAAGTTGCCTTCGCACATGGTAACATTTTGTAGTGTCTTCCTCGTGTGTGGAAGAGATCTAGTCTTTAGGTCGATGTGGCACTTATTTATGGACACATGAAATATGTGCAACAGGTGTAAAGTTTTATTAACATAAGTACATTTTAATAATTTGCCAATTCTGAAATATATTCCTTTTTGCTTCCCAAACTATAGAAAGCTAGCCTGACGTTGTCATACTCATAATTCTAGTCAGAATATGAGTCTGAGAACTCTCCGTTGGGCTGTGACTATGGGGCGTGTTTCAACCGAACCCGGAAAAAAATGTTCATGAGGAGAAGAATTTTGTAGTTTTGGACAGATCTTTATTGTAAAGAAGAATCCAATATGGTAGCCGTTATAGGTGCTTGTTTTGTTTTTTTGTTCCTCATGGGAAATAAGGCATAAATAATGAATTTCAGAATTTTGGGACAAATGGGATGCAAATGGAATCACTTTGAAAATGGGCAAATAGGGGCGTGGCCTGTAGCACCACCTTCTGTCTAAAGTGGCCCATGTTTGGTATGGTAGTTACTAATGTGCTGCAGTTTCAACATGCCAAATTTTCACTTTTTACTATAGGGTTCTAGGGGCTGCCATTGACTCCAATGTCACAAGAATAATAATAATACTAACAATAACAATTGGTTTCCTCCTGGCAGAGGAATCCTAATAAGAATACAAACAATACCAATTGGGTCCTCCTACCGGAGGAACCCTAATAAATAAATAAATATATATGAGAGAATATAGGTTGTGCCAAAGGCAGACATACCCAATTATAATAATAATAATATAATTCAATAGAAACACATCACTTGGATTCATGAAGTTTCTTGATGTCCTCTTCATCATGATGCTCTTCAAAAGAGAGCAGGTCTGCCACAGTCTGGAAAGGCCTGGATATGCAGTTGTCAACTACTTCATAATTTTTTCTTTCTTTCATTAGCTGTTCTAAGATGTGACCGTGTTTTTTTTGCGTTTTCTCAAGTTTTATTCATATTTGTAGCATTAGACCTGTTGAGGATGAATCATGTTACTATTTCTGAAAACAGGTCAATAGGTCCTATCTTTTATTTTGTTCAGATGAATGTTAGTGCGAGCAGCCAAAACATGAAGCATACATTGTGAAAAAACAAATAAGTGCCAAAGGGAAGAACCATAAGAGCATGCAGTTAAACAAGTTACAATTAAACAACATGAAACTCAAAAAAGTGCAAGAGTGTACCAGTAGAAAAACAATCAACATTAAAATATTTCACAGCGAGTACAAGAATTTAAAACCGTTACAACTAACCAACAAGAGCAACAAGTCTCTCAATAAGAGTCATTGTGATCCTGGAGGAAACTAACATCAGGTCCAGCCAAGCATTCCTAAGTGCCGTTTTACTCCCGGAACAAGTGCGTCTTGAGCCTTTTCTTGAAGGTGGGGAGACAGTCAGTGTCCCTGATGGAGGTGGGGAGTTGATTCCACCATTGGGGGGCCAGACAGGAGACGAGCTTGTGTTGGGACCGGGCGCTCTTGAGCGGTGGGGCCACCAGACGGTTGTCAGAAGAAGACCGTAGGTGGCGGGTGGGGGTGTAAGGCTGCAGGAGAGACTTGATGTAGTCTGGTGCAGTCCCGTTCACCGCTCGGAAGGTCAGTACCAGAGTCTTGAATCTGATACGGGCCGTGATGGGAAGCCAGTGGAGGGAGATGAGGAGCGGGGTAACATGGGAGCGTCTGGGTAGATTGAAGACCAGACGGGCTGCCGCGTTCTGAATCCTCTGGAGAGGGCGGGTTGCGCATGCTGGGAGACCGGCGAGCAGCGAGTTGCAGTAATCCAACTTTGAGAGGACAAGTGCTTGGACTAGCAGCTGGGTGGAATGCTCTGACAGGTATCTCCTGATCTTCCGGATGTTGTAGAGGGTGAATCTACACGACCAGGAGAATTATTTCTCCATCTTCATAATTACAACAGTGTGCTGATAATTCTTCAACAGCCCCACAAATTTTTTACATATAAAAACGCCACTGCATATCACTGATGGCCCTGCAAAACCGGTTCATCATAGAAACTTTGTTAGCAGAAGACAAAGGAGTTTGCGAACTCATAGGGGAAGAGTGTTGCTCTGTCATTCCCATGCATACTGAGGAGGGGGGAAATCTCACTAAGGCCCTAATAAATCTAAAAGACCTAAGACAGGAACATGTAATACATTCCAATTGGAAAACGGGCACAAATGCTTTATGGAGCTCCTTGATGAATTTAACTTGGCCTAAATTACTGAGAGGGATATTGATGGCCATAGCAGTGGTTTTGATAATAGTAGTAGTAACTGTATACTGCCGCTGGTGGGGCAACTAATTAAAAAGATGGCAGGGGTAATAACAGGACAGTTTCCCTTACAAATAGCTCCGGAAGGAGAAGGCTGCACTCAGTCACTGTATAAGGTTCCCACTAACTACCAAACATGGGAAGAGGTTTACACCGAGATGATAGAACTACAAACATTGAAGTGTAAATCAAGTTTCGCCAAGAGGGACTGGGCGACATCTAACTTTGTGTTATGTCACTAGATGTACACGGCAGACGACCCCCAGCAGAAGATCGACCAAGACAACCCAGACACTCAGCAGACACCGACTTCATCCATGCCATACCCGACAAGTCAGGAACCCCCACCACCAGGTGTAGAGCCACAACAGATAGAATACCCGGTTATGCCCATACGAGAAAGTCCACCCCCAGTAGAGGGTAGTGCAGAAATAATCCCAACAGTCCCCATACCACTGTGTAGAATCACCACAGTAGGGGAAGACGCAGGTCAGGTTCCCAGTGACCCCAGATTAAGGCAGTGGCGGATCCACCCCATAGATGTAGACCTAGACAGACTAGCTATGGAGCCACCTCAGCCAACCTGGCAGCAGCAGGTGCAGGAGCTGCCACTCCCCGACCTCGGACCACTAACCTCACTGAGCCCAGGCCCAATGTGGCCAACCTCTTTCTACCCTTCATACCAGATCCAGCAACACTGTGTCCCAGGCAGTACCAGGCCACTTATCCACGACCAACCACCCCCTCCAGGAGTCCAGACCATGGAAGATGCAGCAAAGGGTCCTGAGCAAGGAGAACTCTCAGGTGTCACGGCTGAGTGACCAGAGGGAGACACGGATGCAGGCCCAGAAGGAGACACAAACAACGACACGGACGAAGCCGAGCTGATTACCGGACCAAGCACCGCGGAAATGGATCATCGGATTGGAAAATTGTCACCGGCTCAGTTTAAAAACTTCCAGGCACAAATGACCAAGAGGGTAACGAGACTGAATCGTGCAAGAAGTGGGCAAGCGCAAATTCGGTGGAAGGAACGCTATAGGGAAAAAGAGCGTCAGAATGATGAGATGGCGACACTTAAGCGCAAGAACAGGATGCTGATACGCCAGAATGAGGAGCTGAGAATGGAGATGAATAGCTGCAAGCAACGTTGGGGTGTGTATCAACCCATGCCCCTAATGGATCCACTAGCACAAGCTTATTATGAGAGCATGTGATGGTATTCCTAAGGATATGTCTTGGCTGAGGAGGGTGTAATTCCTCTGGCAGAGGGATGTCATCCAACCACTTGGTCTGTTTCACCCTGGATTATTCAGTTTCACCCTGGATTATTCAATTTCACCCTGGAGTACTCAGTTTTACCCTGGACTGTTCTGTCCCCCATTGGATATACTGCCCTCCCTTGGAGACCCAACCCCTTCCCCTGAACATCACCAACCATCAGCCCCTTTCCCTTGACATCATCGGACACCTGCTCATAAACCAAGACATCAACAGACGTTTACCTTAACCACTTAGTATTAGTCACACTGTTTCACGATCATGCACCAATATTATGTATTGCATGGAGCACTATCTCACAGTTTTTTTTATCTAAAAATATATCATGACCCCTGTACGTGCACCCCTTCTTTCAAATGACCTGCAGTCCCTGTGTATGTGTGACGCTTGCTGTCAAGGGACAGACAACGAACATGTAAACCTAGAACGTCATGACCACTGGCTGTGGTGATGTGAATAACCTACATATAGTCATATATAGAACATATGCATTAGTCTATTGCTTATTATTTTTATGTTAATGAAACGGACCAATTTTAAATAAGTAATAGGACCTCAGTGCGAAGCTCCTCAGTGTGGATGGTGAATGAGCAGGGAGGTACAGTATGACGACTAGCGATGACTCAGTTTGTCACATATACTTAGGTAAAGGCTGGAACGGATACTCATGTCGCATTATGAGCATAGTTAACCCAGATGGCTTGCGTTATGCGTTTTCATTGGCTACGGTGAGTTTCTATTTCCCCATAACCTTATAATTTTACTCCCTCGCTATGTGTTGCAAATAAGCTGAAAGCTTAAGCGAGTATTGGAAAGAAGGACAGTCTACCAGGCCACCTAGGGTGAGCTTCGCACATGATGACATTCTTGAGTAAGGTCGAAATTAACAATGCCTTGTTTTGGTTTTTTGATGATTCTACTGTCACACTGAATTAGTGCCTAATGTGTTACTGACTACTGGTATTCTATCAGCACTGATGTTACTCCAATATTGCTTCTGTTGAATAATTACAGCAGTGTTCTCAGCATGAGTTGTGATGAGATTTTGTAAGTCTCACAGGGGGAACTGAAGTGGAATAACATAACACTGTTGTAATTATGAAGATGAAGAATGATTATGGATTATATGATTGGAAATGTACCTCTTAATCACCTTTTATACTCTTATACTTTTATATGTTATACTACTGAAAACCAGATGCAAAGCTGTTGACTGATTAGTATTGCCACTAATATGTAGAAGAAATCAAGCCCAAAGTGTTAATCTGGATAATTAGGGCTGGGTGCGAGAGAAGGCTATGTGTATAGGCCTCTTCCAGAAGAAAACTACAAATCCCAGTTATCTTGAGGCAAACTTATGGCCCTACGTCAAGAAACCCAGTGCACCTGGCCTTCAAGGTCGGAGCAGGCCTAAAAATAGAATGATTTTCTATGCATTTGTAATCTGAAGCCCCTAGGGAGAGAGGCCAATAGAGTGTGAAATGCATTATGCATTTGTGACAAACAATATTGTACCAATGGGAAAATTCCAGAGCTGATAAGGTTTTGATATGTAAGAGAAATGTCCGGAGAAAAATTCCAGTCTGATTCTGCAGAATCTTGCTCACGTTTGTTGGAATCACTTGTCTTGGATTCTAAATAAACACTTGTATCAAACTCTGCTGAAGTTCCTGTGCTGTTTCAAAACTTAGAGATATTGACCAAAAACATTGTATTCTTCTTCATCACAAGGATGTGGGGTAGTTCCACTGAAACACAGCGTAGTGTGACATTAGGTCAGTACAAGTCTTGCATTGTTGTAACATTGGATTGGATTGATAATCAATGCTAAAACTTAAATAATACAAACCAAAATGTGATAGATATTTCTTCTATACCTTTTTATACATTTTAATGACAGCTAATTTATGATTTTTCTCTGTTTTAGTCATGGATGAATCAGAACAAAGCAATGTAACCAGTGCAATTGCTGAGGTACTCAAAGATCCTTCACCCTCGGTGCTGCAAACCGTTGTGGACACATTGACTTCACTTGGAGTAACATCACCTGAGGATTTTAAATATGTTCAAGAATCAGATCTCCTGCCAGCATTACGACCAATTCAGGCCAGAAAACTTGTATCTGCCTGGAGCCAGATCAGTAAGTACATTTCATCCTTTGATTAAATGTACTTATAAAGTATAAAAATGATAGTTTTCCTAAACAATCTGGTTTCATAAGTGATCAAATAACTCATTTTTAAGTGCTGATAGCTCGTCAAGTTCCAGAGAGAGGAGCAGTGCTTTATGTTCATCATCCCCATTGTGTGGCAAGTCTTCCAGAGTTGTTTCGGACTGGGCCGACAGTTTCAAGATTCCATGGCAGAAGTTTCCAGAAGAATTGACTCAATGTTTAGAAAGGAAGAAAAGACCAAGTCCAAGAATGCGACGAGATATGGTCAGAATTGTCGTGTCTGAAATGATGAAGGTATAGGACTGTCCCAGTAAACAAAGCTCTACAGCTATTGCCGAACAGATGGTGGGCAAATACCTTGCATCCTTGCAGGATGTCATTGAAGGGGATATAATTGGTTCAGGGTATAACTCGTTGGTCAAGCAGATTCAGAATCGCATAGAAAATGTGAAGAGATCCAACGTGCCAAAAATCAGAAAACGCAACAGAACAGAAGACTCTGACACAGAGGAGATTCCTGCTGAAAAAAAGCCAGTGGTTCAAGACACCTATGGCTGTGTGAATTGGAATGTAAAATGTATGCCGCTCAATGAGACTAAAGAGAGCCAGTTGGATCAACAAAAACGGATGAAGATCATGTCTCAAACAACAAATGTCGACCCAGAAGAACTTAGCAACCTTATGAAAGCAACATACTACTCTCAACCCAAAGACATAAACAACGGAGCAAGCATACAACAGCTTTGTGAGAACTGGCCTATTCTCTTTCAAGAGGATGGAATATGTGTACACTTCAAGCAGCTGACTGGAATTGATCTGAAGGAGATGTTCTTTAAAAGCTTGGATAAAAAAGGACAGCGGCTCCTGAACTTTCTCAAAACAGTTGGTGCAGAAAAGAAGACAAAAGTAATGCAAGCTGCTGCAAAACTAGAAGTTATGAGGCGCCAAACTGAGGGATGTAGTGAAAATTTGAAAGATGTGGTGCTTCTTCTGCTTGCCTACTTCGATGAGAAGGAAGAGGTGATGTTTCATTATGTGGAGGAGTCTTACCCTGTCGAAGATGTGGAGGTAGACAAGTTACCAGCAACACCCTGCATCATTGTCTGCGGTAAGTTTGAATGAATAACATTAGGTGTCATATATTTTTTTAAAGGGACAGTTCACCCAAAAATTATTACTTTTACTCAACCACATGATGTTGCAAACGTAAATGTCTTTGTTCTGCTAAACACAAAGGAAGATATTTTGAAGAATGTTTGTAACCAAACAGTTGTGGGGCACCATTGACTTCCAGGAAAAAAATACTACGGGAGTCAATGGTGCCCCACGACTGTTTGGTTACAACATTCTTCAAAATATCTTCCGCCAAGTCACTGTTAAAGTTAATTTTATTGTTTTTGTCTTCCTGCTACGCATCCAAAATGTTCATGCTGAGCATCGACCAGAAAATAACAACTCTGCACATATCTACTTTCATCTCTGCATTGTGCATGATGTTTGGCAGTTACTACTGTTTTAACATTCACTACCCTTTGGAACTGGGTTCTACTCTGGAGTTCATGCAACAGTAGGCATTAATACATTTTTTGGGGTGTTCAGTTTTTTTGTTTTTGTGAACCATCCCTTAAATCAGTGTATATCTTTGTGAGCAACACATTCAGTCATTCATTCTCTGTTCTAGGTGCTTCTTCAGCATAAACCCTGAGAAAGGCACCAAAGTTGAGTCAGGGAAAAACAAAAAACTCCCAGTGAACCCCCGAGTCCTTACACTCATAGCAGACCTTGCTGATCACGAATGGAGAGTAGATTAAGATGCTTGGACTTTGAAACTGCTTAAATGGAAGTCCTGTCCTGTTAGAAAGCTATGTTTGGCTTGTATACTGTTTTGTACTACTATTGAACATATTTGTATGAGTCTTCACCCCAACTGATGTTCTGGGCGTTGATGGTTGTTTGTTGTGTGTGGTCAGGGCAAGAGGTAACATCTGACGCACTCTCCCGAATAGGCTACATAAGTGTTGGCTGCTCCACAAGTGTGTGGTTATTCAAAACAAGAAGCTTGTAAAAAGCTGTATGTTAATGCTGTCAAATAGTTTAGTTCATTTGGTTCATTCTGTAGAATGGTGTGCTGTTATTGAATGTGTGGCCGATTTTTTTTTTTAAGTGTATTTGCTTTTCATACCAGTTCTAAAAGTTTTTTTTATAGCAACCAAAACTGCAAGTTTTTACTGTAAATGTTACAGTTCACTTTTCAGTATACTGTAAACAGAAGAACATTTCGACCTTATTTTTTACGGTAGATTTCTGGCAACCACAGCTGCCAGCTTTCACCCAAAATTTTACGGGATTTTCTAAACTGAAAAAAGTTTTGACCATATTTTGTACGGTAGATTTCTGCCACAGTTGCCAGTTTTTTTCCGTAAATTACACAGGACTTTGTAAACAGAAGAACATTTGAACCGTATTTTATACGGTAGATTTCTGGCAACCACAGCTGGCAGTTTTTCACCGTAAATCTTACGGGATTTTTTTTACAGTGTACCTACGCACAGAAATATTCACATGCATAAAACCGGTCGTACGCCAGGTCCTACGCAACTTTCCTTTATAAATCACAATCAACGTGAGATTGACCGCACGTGAACGAGCCACTGACCCCGCCTTGCCTCCTCCCATAAATGAATATGCAGATAGCCTATAAATGCGCTCCTGAGGTCATTTCTTTGTCTGAATTTAAATGGCTAAACACGCAAGAAAAGAACAATTTCACAGACTGTGAGATCGAGGTTCTAACAACAGAGGTAGAGGCGAGAAAATGTGTCCTGTTTGGCGGCCTGTCATCAGGTATTAGCAACAAAAGAATGTCGGCGGAGTGGAAAACTGTCATTTGCGCCCTTTCTTGTTTTTAACCTGTAGCATTTACATTTAGCAGACGCTTTTATCCAAAGCAACTTCCAAAAGAGCCCCTCCCTGAGTCACCACCTTACCGCGGTGGAGGGGTTTGCGTGTCCTAATGATCCTGGAAGCTATGTTGTCGGGGGCTTTATGCCCCTGGTAGGGTCACCCAAGGCAAACAGGTTCCAGGCGAAGGCACCAGACAAAGCGTGGCCAAAAACCTACCATGAAGAAAAAGAACAATGGTTCCCAGTTGCCCCTGCCCGGAAGCGGGTCACCGGGGCCCCCCCCCTGGAGCCAGGCCCAGGGGTGGGGCTCGATGGCGAGCGCCTGGTGGCCGGGCCTTTTCCCATGGGGCCCGGCCGGGCACAGCCCGAAGAGACAACGTGGGACCCCCTTCCAGTGGGCTCACCATCTGCAGGAGGGGTCATGGGGGTCGGGTGCAGTGTGAGATGGGCGGCGGCCGAAGGCGGGGGCCTTGGCGGTCCGATCCTCGGCTGCAGAAGCTAGCTCTAGGGACGTGGAACGTCACCTCACTGGCGGGAAAGGAGCCTGAGCTGGTGCGCGAGGTAGAGAGGTTCCGGCTAGATATAGTCGGCCTCGCCTCAACGCACAGCATCGGCTCCGGAACCAGTCTCCTTGAGAGGGGCTGGACTCTCTTCCACTCTGGAGTTGCCCTCTGTGAGAGGCGTCGAGCTGGGGTGGGAATACTTGTTTCCCCTCGGTTCGGCGCCTGTACATTGGGGTTCACCCCGGTGGACGAGAGGGTAGCCTCCCTCCGCCTTCGGGTGGGGGGACGGGTCATCACTGTTGTTTGTGCTTACGCACCAAACGGCAGCGCAGAGTGCCTGGGTGATTCTCACGAAATTCTCATTTCAGAGTGATCTACTTTGAGTAAAAAAAAAAAGATATTGACCAACAATTTTTTTTCAGAGTATGCTTAGTAGGGTTTAAAGTCATTATACATGTTGATTTCAAATAGACTATTTAATTATTATTATGCATTTTAATGCTTTTTTCATACCAATTGAATGACATTTCTCATTACCGCAATAACATTTCACAAGCACAAGACTGGAAGATGTGATTATTTTTCACATGTTTTTTAAATTGCTATGATAATAAGTAGCTCTAAGGTAGCTATTAGTAATGGACAAACAGAATTCTTTACTTTATTAATATATTTTATTTTCAAGATTTTCTCATTACCGAAATATACCTCAAGAATGCGATCAGAACATTTGAGATAATTCATGTTTAATTACTTATTTTATTAAACATTTTTGTGTTCCTACAACAGCGTAACTCATAGTGTTGGCCTATATTATTGAAAGCTTAATTGAAGGTGCAATTAAGGTAATAATAATGAAATGACTTCGTATTACGGTAATGATAAGCAGGTAGCGGTAATGAGAGTGAATATTTCGGTAATGAGAATAACTGAGTAGCCTATGTGAAGAGCAATAGTATTTGTATGTTGTATAGTATATTTTCATGTTTCATGTTAATCAAAAGGCAGCGTAAAATGTATAGATATGATGCAGGATCAATAGCATAGCAATATCAAAGCATAAAGCACTGGAAATGTTTCTTGAATTCAAGTTAATCAAATCAAATTCAATTTGTATAGCCCTCATCAGGCATAATCGCATATAGCATAATCAGGGCTGGCTCCAGGCATAGGCTATAGGCGGTCACCTAGGCCGACATCCATCCGGGTGGTTTGAGATTAAAATATTTCTTGATTTTATGTCTAATATTGCCGACTTTTGAATGTATTTAAATATGTATAATTACAGGATAATGGATGTAGAAGTTGAAGGACCCATAGTCAGTACCATTGACTCACATAATAAATCTCATTCCACGCATTTACTTAAAGTTCGTATTTGGGGTTGCCAATCCAAAATCTCAACTAGAGCACTATAAAAGTTAGAGCCTGAAATTAATAGTACTACTATAATAACAAAAAAAGAAACATAATTTATTGTTATTAACACGATTTTATGTTTCATATCAAAGGCAACATAATATCCATAGGTGATAATATGACTTTAGAAACCTAGATAATATAAGTATCAAGTATCATAACAATGTAACTGTTAATCCTTAATATTTATTTAACCTAAAAAAAACTAATTTGGTCTAACCACTTTTAAATAATTTATCCAACAAATAATTTTTTCCGTGGTCACCAGAATCTTGCCACATTAGAACAGTGGAATCGTATTAAATAATTACAATTCAATATTGCAGCATAACAGCACATATTAATGACACATTGGCATATCATTGCTATCAAAACAATAAAACTGATTTCAATTAATTAATGGTAAAATGCTAAAGTAATGGCACACAATCGCAGTTCATGTGTGCCTCGTGGTGTGTTTCGCCCAAATCTCTGGCAGAACACTGAAATGTCTGGCTGAGGATGTTGCTGGCAATGGCTCAGGAATTATGTCTTTGATGTCATTCAAGAAGTACCAGATCTTGTCACCCGGGAACTTTATTGATGGGATGAAGAACCTATTCTCCCCAGCTCGGCTCATAGTATTGATCACCAACAACCTGAAGGACATTAAAAAGTTTAAAACATACGATACCAGACCTGTTAAAAAAGTATAAATTCATTATTTTCAGTCCAACACACCTGTGTGACAATGCCTGGGAAAAGATCTGAATCATACTCGACCAGGACCCACATCCCCACTTGTACGGCTGTTGCCTCTGGCTCCAAGAGGCTGTCCTTTACTCTGACAGTTTCATCAGGCTCTGTGAGGGTGAACTCCTTTGGGAGAAAACAGCCACAGGCTTTCTTGCAGAAGCAAGAAACTGCCCTTGTCTGGATGATCCCTGGTCTGGTTGAAGTCAGCTACAGATAGGAAGATATGTATTATCTACAAGTGTGATTTATTCATGGTACATTTAACAGTAGAGTTGGTAAATTCTAGACTAACCTGATGGATTTTCATGGTCCCTGGGACTGACTTGAGTGATGGGGGAATCAGTTCACTCCCATTTGTGATGTCCTCCTCCATCACTTTATACAGTTTTACAGAGGACTGCGCACTAAGTTGGTCGAACATGGTTTCCACATTTGGTACATCGGTACCGTAGGCTACAATCCTGTCGGCTAAGTTCTTGAGAGCACCCCCTATCCCATCAGGAGCTCCTTTACCATGAGACGCCTCACTGAAGTTCCAGGTGATGTAGCTAAATCCCTTCCTAAAGGGGATGGTGGAGGCCAGTGATTTTCTCTTAAATCTCTTAATACTGGCTCGAGGTGTGCCCAAGTGGCAACGGCGTCGTGCTTTAGGCTTGATGAGAGAGAGGCAAAGGATTCGACTCTCCCCCCACTCAGGTAGAGGACACCGGTGTGCAGGGTGACCTGCTGGTGTGACCCTCCAAAGTGGATTTCTTTGACTTCCTTATAGTACTTGCACCTATAATTCTCACTGTAATCTATATGTATAATAGCTTGTTTGTCTGCCAGGCGCTGTTTAAGTTTGTTCATTCTGTCATACTGATGACCAATGTTATAGATGCGGACACAGAAGTTGGGAAGACTGACCCTGGTGAAGTCCAACAGCTTTTCAGCTGTTGCAAACTTTTTCTCCAGTGCTGTCACTTTCATGTCATACTCCTCTGTGCCATCTAGGGCTGTGCAATTAATCGAATTTAGATCGCAATTTCGATTTTTGGGTCAAACGATCTCCAAACTCATATAATCGAGTTGAAACGATTAATTTGGCATTTTTCGTTTTACAGTAGACCTACAGAGTTTCTGAAAGAGACGCGCACGCGCAATTCAGTCCTTCCCTCAAAAGCATTCAACGCGGCGAGAGGGAGTTCAATCTTTAACCTGCATGTGTCATCAGGAAGTATATGCCATTGGCAGGAGGCGGGACATGCCAGTGAGCCGCCAATCAGCAGCATCGACAGTTGACAGCCAATTGCACGAACGAATACCGAGCGAGTTCGTTGTTAAAATTTAATTTATCTACAAGCTAATAAAAGTTGTAGTAGACCTACCGTGTGGAACAGACGTGTTATTAGTCTAATATGTAGACCTATAAGTAAATATCAAGTGTTTAAAGACCTTGTGGCAGACCTACCGTGTGTTGAATATCAAAGTTTCAGTAGGCTAACGTTACAGTTTGATAGTCAAGTCATTCGTCAGTATGTGTTCGTGCATTTGGCTGTCAACGGTCGATTCTGCTGATTGGCGGCTCACTGGCATGTCCCGCCTCCTGCCAGTGGCATGTACTTCTTCCTCGTGCCACATGTCAGTTAAAGATCTAACACCTACTGAACGCAGCCCTACTGACTAGCAACACTCACTCACTAAGCAGCGGTATTCAAAAAACAGCAAAAACAGCAAAAACAAATGTTTCGAAAATGGCAGAGGGAGGACAGCACCATTTGACCGTGAAAAAGGGGAGAACAATTTTCGATGGTATGGGAACACTTCGGATTCGAAGTATCTGACGAGGAGCAGTGTCACACAATGTGCAAGATTTGCTATAAGGTGATAGCTGCATCACATGGCAACACAACCAATTTATTTAACCATTTGAAACTAAAACACAGAGTTACTCACGACGAATTGATGAAGAAACAAAAAGATAAGGCCACAACCCCCACGACATCAACACATAGTCAGAGATCAATTCCATCCACACTGTTTAATTCAACTCCGTATCCGTCAAATTCAGAAAGGCACAAAAAAATAACGGCCGCCATTGGACTATTTTTAGCTAAAGATATGCACCCTATCAACACAGTCGAAGGAGACGCTTTCAAGAAGCTAATCAATACACTGGACACACGGTATGCGTTGCCATCTCGGCACCATTTCAGCCGAGTGGTTCTGCCAAATATGTACATAAAATGTAGAGAAGAAGTTGCAAATTTAGTGTCTAAAGCGGACTACTTCGCAGCGACGACCGATCTTTGGTCCAGCCGTACAATGGAGCCCTACATTAGCCTGACCCTTCACTTCATCGACTCAGAATTCTGTTTGAACGTAAGATGTCTCCAAACGGCGTTCATGCCTGAAGACCATACTGGCCAGAACATTGCCCATGGACTGAGGGAATCTCTGGCGGAATGGGGATTAAGCGAGGTAAAGCTTGTCTGCATCACCACGGACAATGCCGCTAACATAAAGCTGGCGGCTGAGATCAACGGATGGTTGAGGCTCCAATGTTTCGGGCACAGACTCCACCTGGCCATAGGTGAGTAGCAAATAACAACTAGGCCTACTTGGTAAAAGCGGATTTTAATTGGAGGCCTATTTATTGTGATTTTTAAAGTGCTGTTAGCTAATGTGATACTAAATATGTTTTTATTTTATATTTGTTATCTTAGAGAATGCAATGAAGGATCCCAGGATCAGTCGTGCAATGGGGGTCTGCAAGAAATTGGTCAGCAGTTTTTCCTATAGCTGGAAAAAAAAAGAGGGACCTTGAAGTGGTGCAGAAGCAGTTGAATCTGCCTGAACACTCCCTGAAGACAGAATGTCCAACCAGATGGGGATCTAGGCAGGCCATGATTGAAAGGGTCCTTGAGCAGCATTAGGCCATTGCCCAGGTCCTTTCAAATGACCGTAAACTTAGACATCTCACCCTCTCTTGGCAGGACTTTGATGTTCTAGAAGCCGTCAATAAGTCACTAAGCCCTCTGGTTGAATTCACGGATGCGCTTTCAGGAGAGAGATATGTAAGTGTGTCTTTTGTGAAGCCAACCCTTCACCTCTTCAACAATTCGATAAAAAGACCAGGAGGATGACACACAACTTGCCAAAACCATCAAACACAACATACTGGAGTATCTCAATGACAAATACAGTGACAGAGCAACACAAGAGCTACTTGACATGGCCTCTGCCCTGGACCCAAGGTTCAAATTAAAATATGTTGACGAAGACTTCCGTGGATCCATTGTAGATCGACTGAAGGTGGAGATGAGTGATTTGATGACTGCCAGTGCCACTGCCATGGTAATAATAATAACAATAATTATAATAATAAAATCAGATTAAGAGAATTTATGTGTTTGCAAATATTGTGATATTAACACACAACTAAATATGATTCCCATTTTCTTGTTTCTTAGGAGAAAGCCCCTCTTGAAACAGCTGCTTTGCCTGATACAGAGGATGCTGGTGCTTGCAAGAAGAGGAAGGGCCTGGCCAGCTTCTTCACCACAGACAAGGCTGCAGGGCCTCCTCCGCAACAGGACCAAGCCATTGCTTCAGAAATCCAGTCTTACTTCCACACTGAGACACTAGATCCTGAGGAGGACCCTCTGACGTGGTGGAGAGATGCCAAAATGATTTACCCACATCTTTCAAATCTGGCCAGGAAATATTTGTGTATTCCTGCCACAAGTTCCTCTTCAGAGCGAGTATTTAGCACTAGTGGAAATATTGTTTCCTGCTTGCGCTCATCTCTGAAACCTGACCACGTTAACAGGCTGGTATTTCTGGCAAAAAACCTTTAGTAACCCCACAGATGAGCTACACACAGATGAGCTACACACAGGAGCACACACAGATGAGCTACACACAGGAGTACACACACACATAATACATATTTTTTTTTGCTGAAGTGAGTTCTGACAGATGCAATTTGTTGAGTGTCAACATTATTTTCAATTGAACATTTTGTGTATTTTTTTAAGAGGAAATTTTAAAGTTCTCTAAATAAATAACAATAAATATATGTTTTCAAGCAAAAAAATAATCGTTTGAATAATCGTGATTTCAATATTGACCAAAATAATCGTGATTATGATTTTTCCCATAATCGAGCAGCCCTAGTGCCATCCTTTGTCTTCCTGGTCATTGGTGTACTTCGTGTGACCCATTCCTTCCAGCCTACTACATTGTTTTTGGTGCTTGGGTCCAAAGAGTACGGGAATGCTTTGCCTTTGCAGTGTGGGCATTGCCCATACATACAGTCCATTTTCTTTTGGTCACACACAGCCATGATAACCAAGTCTGGCACAGATGGCGTGGAGATGATGCCGATCTGGTGCAGTGTCTTGACCTTCGAGCCAAAGTTTTCATGTGTCCTACATAGGCAAGTTTCACGATCAGACACTTTTGGTCTGTTGATCCAAAATGGCCGCAGTTTGCAAAACTGGGCCCTAGAAATGTTATGGCGGGGGTTTTCGCCAACAAACTTCATATGAAGGTGCTCCATTGTGTCTGCAAGGGAGCGTTTTCGGTAGATCTGACCATTTCTTCTGATCTCCCCAGCTTTCCCATTGATCACAGTGCTGATATCGTCTCTTTGTAGAAAGTTCCACACCAAGCTTTCCATCAGTCTCCTCCTGCTGTTCATTGGCAGATTACTCTTGTGGTTCATTGGTCCTCTTCTCTGACGTTTTGGACGCGTTCCTGGCTCCGCCACACTTACCGGCTCTCTTCTCTGTTTTCTTTGCTCCTGTCTGTTCAGCTTTCTTCTCAAATTTCTTTGTTCTTTTGTTGAAGCTTCGCCTCTGCATCTCTCAGCTTTGTCCTCAATCTTGAGATTGTGCGCTTTCTTTTATTTTTCGACTTGGGTGTGGATGTGAGGTTTGGATTTGATTCATTTAGGCCTAGTGGTGCTAATGGCTGCCTGGGTCGATCAACTGCTGGATAAAGTAGGGCTGGCTCTTCAAATGATGAAGGGGTTAAGTCCAGGACTGCGGCTTCAGATTTTCTCTTCTGGTAGTACCTGGCAGAGTTCTGTCTCCATTTCTGCTTTTTTCTTTCATGCTCCTTTTTCCCCATCTTGTCAGCCATTTTAAGTTTCTCATTTAGCTTCCTTTTTTGGTACCTGACCAAGTGTGATGAGTGCAACAAAGTAGAGGTTAGAGGTAGGACAGTTACTGTCAACCAACGCCTATCCACCTAAAATCTGTTACCAGCCATCTGCCTACCTGCCTACCCTTAATACTTTTTCTTTCCCTAGGCCTAGCCTCCTTAACACTCACTGACTTGTAACACATCATGTCAGAATGAACTGTGCACAAATATGTTAATACCAGCTAAAAAACTTGAAATTCCTCTCTCAAGCTACCTCTCTCTTTCCTTCCTTCTATATTCCTCCAACAGTTCTGGGTTGTTATAGATCTTCTCCCTATGCTTTGCCAAGCTAGCTTTTGCAGCAGCTCTCCTTTTCTCACTACCTGTCAACCTGGGCAAAACATAATACATTAATATTAATAATATTATACATTCATATTACAGATAAAAAGAGAAGTTAAAGTGAAAATACTTAAAAATATGCCTTTTATCATTACCGCAAAATGAGGTTCTCATTACCGAAATGGGTATCATAAAATAGCGGTAATGAGAAAGTACATTGCGGTGATGAGGAGGCCTAGTGAAAAATGCTAACAATACGGGCAGCCATTATGACTCAGCAAAAAATATTACATCATCTTGTAGAGCAATTTAAAGACTGCATATTGATCAAAAATTGATAATCAAAATCATTTTGATACCAATTTATCATCAATAGTGGTAATGAGAATCTATAGTGTTGGGAAAAGGGGGTAAAGATACAAGTAGAAAATGTTTAGTGAAAAAAGTGAGGAGACTAGCATACCTTGTGTCCATCTTTGAACTTCTCATGGGAGAATAAAACTTTATTCACAATATTGTTGTGATTTTGACAGGGCAGCAACAAATATTGCGGTAATGAGAAATGGGTTGATGGCCACCATGTTTTTTCATTATATTATCCATATGATGATTTCTCGATTTTTAATTCATAATTTTTATAGATTATTGAACATTATACACAACATACATTGATTGTTTGAATGTTTGAATGAGCTTTTTACTTGTAATACATTAGATGACCATCATTTTGAATCGGGACACATTGCGGTAATGAGAAATTAACTGGAAAATGCATATAAAATCTTAAATAACCAATTGAAATGTTTTAATATCTTTATGTGCAGGGGGGTGCTGGAAAGTGCTCCTCCCGGAGATGCCCTCGTCCTCCTGGGGGACTTCAATGCTCATGTGGGCAATTATGTGATGTGGGGGGTGCTCCGGGAGTACGGGGTACCGGATTCCCTGATCGGGGCTGTTCGATCCCTGTACGACCGGTGCCAGAGTTTGGTCCGCATTGCCGGTAGTAAGTCGAACTTGTTCCCTGGTGAGGGTTGGACTCCGCCAGGGCTACCCTTTGTCACCGATTCTGTTCGTAACTTATATGGACAGAATTTCTAGGTGCAGCCAGGGCGTTGAGGGGGTCCGGTTTGGTGACCTCAGGATCAGGTCGCTGCTTTTTGCAGATGATGTGGTCCTGTTGGCTTCATCGGGCCGTGACCTTCAGCTCTCACTGGAGCGGTTCACAACCGAATGCGAAGCGGCTGGGATGGGTATCAGCACCTCCAAATCTGAGGCCATGGTTATCAACCGGAAAAGGGTGGAGTGCAATCTCCGGGTCGGGGAGGAGATCTTAACCCAAGCGGAAGAGTTCAAGTATCTCGGGCTCCTGTTCACGAGTGAAGGAAGAATGGAGCGCGAGATCGATGGAGGCGGATCGGTGCGGCGTCCGCAGTGATGCAGGCTCTGCATCGGTCCGTCGTGGTGAAAAAGGAGCTGAGTCGAAAGGCGAAGTTCTCTATTTACCAGTCGATCTACGTTCCTACCCTCACCTATGGTCACGAAGTGTGGGTAGTGACCGAAAGAACGAGATCGCGAATACAAGCGGCCGAAAATTAGTTTTCTCCGCAGGGTGTCCGGGCTCTCCCTTAGAGATAGGGTGAGAAGCTCGGTCATCCGGGAGGGGCTCAGAGTAGAACCGCTGCTCCTACGCGTCGAGAGGGGCCAGTTGAGGTGGCTCGGGCATCTGATAAGGATGCCTCCTGGACACCTCCCTGGTGAGGTGTTCTAGGCACGTCCCACTGGGAAGAGGCCCCGGGGAAGACCCAGGACACGCTGGAGGGACTATGTCTCTCGGCTGGCCTGGGAACGCCTCGGGGTCCCCCAGGAATAGCTGGTGGAAGTGGACGGGGAGAGGGAAGTCTGGGCCTCCCTGCTTAGGTTGCTGCCCCCGCGACCCGACCCCCGGACAAGCGGAGGATGATGGATGGATGGATATGAAAACGCTAGTGTGGACGGAGATCGTTTTCAATTCGAATACGCGTATTTGTATTTACCCGGGCTAGTGTGGACGGGGCCTTTGTCTCGCTTCCGTGGGGCTCTAAACAAATGTGTAAGTATGTTGGATTCCACAGACAACTGTCATCTATTGATTGAAAAACGAAGCATGAAGAGTGAAAATTGTGGCAATGCTGGCAAAGTAGAAATATTTTTTTAAGATTTCGAAGCTCCCCTCCACTCTAAGCGTTTCAGTCAGCACTCTAGGCTCTCACATACACACCCATGTAAATCTCAGAAACGGTTTGAAAAACTCATGAAACATAATCAGTGATATTGAAAAAAGTTGAATAGATATCAAAAAGCTGCGTTACGGGATATGTAGGCCTACCTGTCTCTACACTTCACGTGCTTCATACCGTCATTGTGAAGCTTCAATGTTTCGTGTTTGAATTGTTCTGACGCTGTTTGGACAGTCCTGCAATTGAAGGCCCACAGAATTTACAGTACACACAGTGCATTGCTCCGTCTTGGTACTTTAACCATTGCTGCCGCCGTCAGTATTGCCAGTATTGCCATGGCAATACTACTTTTGAAACAAGTAGGCTATTGCCTCATTTGCCTAGCAATACTACTTTTTCGCAGATCTTATGAGGTTTATTTAATTTAGAAGACTTAAACTGTAATGACAACCACATTTGATGTAGTGAGGAATCTGATGCGATACGAAAACATTAGACTTTTCAATAGGCTACACGTTGCGCCAGCGAAAACGTTTGGCAACTAAGCCTACTTATTCTCTGGTGATGGCACCCATAGATATATATATCTATGATGGCACCTATGACCACTGGTATTCTTCGAGCCACTGGTGTCAAAATTCATATGTCCGTATCATTCTCACTCACAAGCTCCGTACAAGGCGAATTGTCCGCTTCATTTTAACACGTCAGATTGAGTAGCCTATGCGATTGCTGCGTGCGTCTTGACGAAAGGTTGATTTTCTTTTTAAATCAACATTAGGCTACACCAGAGCCATAGTAAAAGAGAGTTGCGACACTTCCATAGACTCCCATTGTTATCGAGGAATGCGGAAGTAAAGCGTGTCTCACGCGACCTATAGTTCCAAACATTGTATTTTCCACCATAGAACCCCATTCATTTTCAGTGTCTCCGAAGCAAGTTAGCTGGTAAATTGATGAAAATCCTTCAGTTTTTCATATTTTTACCACCACATATCAATTGTTATTAGTAGTATTTCATATAGCTAGCTTTAGATAAAATGTATTGTAAGATTATAGCTTGTTTGATTCGAAACGCAGTTAGAGCTAGACTGTAGGTCACGTAGGTTAGAGCTAAGCAACATTTTTACCGTAGCTAGCTCGAGAGCACCAGAAGTTCGTTGGTTTGTAGTCTGTCAAATTAGTTCTAGTTATTGGTGTTCGTTGGCATACAAAGTTACTCTTATTACTCTTATTAGCCTAAATTACATCTGATTAGAGCTAGCAACAATGAATTGCAGATTAAGGGGTCCCCTATCCAGCTAGCTCTCAACGCTCGGCAGGAATTTCAGGTCCACTCATTGATCACAGTGGGGTTATTGACGGTGAGGCTGTAAGATTAGGATAGAATGATGTCTGATATTAGTATCTAAATTGCCAGTTACCACAAACAAACATAACTTTGCATTTTCTGAAGTAGATGAAGCAGATATGTTGACCCTGGTCCTGGGGATCCACATACCTATAGAAGCTGAAGTCAAGGTAGGTTGTGGGACATTTGTTGGTGCAAAAGTCAGACCGAGCACCTCCATGGCAACGATCAAAGTGCTTGATGGTGGCGTGGTTGTTGTAGGCCTAGATGTTGCTTGGCTTTGCTGGTTCTTCTTTGCTCTTTTGGTCTGGCTTTTACTTCCATGATGCCCATCTTTTAAGAGCCCTTTTTTTCTTTCAGCTCGTATGTGCTTTGCTGCGATTCTCAACCTCAGCCTGATGTATCTGTTGGTGATTTTTTTTTGTACATCATGACATGAGGGAAGCCTGCAGTCGATCACCATAGCTTCCTTCTGCAGCACATCCATGGCATTTTGGAGATGCATGAGGGAGTCACTGGTCCTGGTTCGGAAAAGCTCCTCAATTTGCCGGACTAGGTCAAAGGCCTCTTGAGACGGCCGACAAAGCGCACCAGGCTTGAATTCCTTCAGCTTCAGTAAAGTACTGTGCTCTCCTTCAGGTTTGTCAGCATTGTTGTTAATTGCTTTTTTGCATTCATTACAAATGTTGTAGTATTTGTTAACTTGATTTACTATGTATCCTGTCAGATGGTAGAGAGCTCAGGTCTCTGTTTTAGTGAGGTCAGGTGCAGGACTGCGCTCCATCAGCTCCTCCACGCGCAGGCAGGACTGGGTAAGGTCTCCTTTGCATCCAGAAAGTCAGCCAAAAGGCTGTTCTCATCTTCCTGGTAGCTTCCTGATTTTGTTGTTGTTAAAAACTGCCCAACAGAAATTGACTTCAGTGCTTGGTGAAACTCCACGGCAGTTGGGACTGGATTCCTCTGTCGGATGCAGCCAAATAGGTTTTCCAGACAGTCTTGGGTAAACCTGCTGGTCAACACAAACAAGTGTCCCTGTGACAGCATGTTTTCTTGTATGGACAGTATTGTAGATGTTGCCATCACAATCCCTGTTTGTACAGGCTTCCAGCTACTTGGTTGTCCAATCTTCAGCCCACGGAACAGTTGGATCGTGTCCTGGAGGAACTTGATGGCCTTTTGGTACTCCTCCATCTTGTGCCTGCTCAGTGCCATTACTGGGTGGCGAGAGGACATGAGATCAAACCAGTGGTCTACCTGCTCCAGGAGCCATGCTGTTGTCCGGTAAGAGGTGGGTCGTTGTTCCTTCTCAACCATATATTTCAGGCCAGCACTTGTTGCCTTGCTGAAAACATTTAGTGCAGGGCCTACCTTCATCTTGTCAAAATGACTGGGCTGAAGGGTTTTCATTGAGATATTTGGAGCAATTTTCAAAGCCATCCCCTCTTGAAAATGAACCAAATCTTTCAGTGGACCGACTGAAGCTTCATTGGAGGGGAGGTTCTCCTTCTCTACCATATCTGGTGGGATTGTGAACGTCTGTCCGCGGACCAGGGCACTCTTCAAGTTCTTCACCAGGTGTGGGACATCTGGCATGAAGTATAGCCTCCTGTCTGGTCTTGTTGGATGTGGGACAGACGTTTTGTTGTGGTCCACTCCAAAGGCCTTCCACATTGCCCGATTAGGGCTGCCCATGTCAGTGGTGACGTTAATCACATGTAGCCCGATGGAATCTGCTCTGTGAATAATGTCCAAGACAATAGGTTTGTAAATGGCCCCATTAGTGGAATTGCCACTGTAGTGGTAGGCCACTACTTGTTTCCACCTTGTCGTGCTCCCTGCCAACATAAAAACACACGCATGTGTTGCCTCTCCTGTGTGGCCAGGTAACGTCACATCCCCATAGAGCTTCCCTGTTCCCAGGTGCAGCTCCACGCTTGGTGTGATTGACATCTCATCCAGAGTAAGTACGCACTCCCTCTCCATCTCTGTCAGGCCAGCTACCTTCAGCTTCAGCATGTCAAACACCTCCCCTAGTACTCCTGGTTCCATCTTAATGTGCTGTATTCGTCTTTGCAGGGTTCTGATGTCGGGGAGAGGAATCGACAAGTCCTGTAGAAGTTTGTAGCCTGTTGAGCCAGTAGCAAAACGGATTTGAATAGCCTTTTTAAGGATGTCATTTCCCCATCGTATGCTTCTCTTCTTCTTCAGACCGCTCGCTTTTATCTGATCTTTTGATAACATTGTTCCAAATTTATTTTCCATTATTATAATTTTTTTCCGTAGGACCACATTCATTCTTTTTTGACAATTTAGGGCTGCCTGTAACCTTCTTGTCTGATCTATTTGTTTTGTTAACTCCTCCCTCAGGTCTTTATCACTGTACCCTGGCTGACTTGGACACTGGGCACAGGATCCTGGCTCACTGGGGCACTGGAACCTGGCTCACTTGGACACTGGCTCACTGGCTACTGGCTCACTTGGACACTGGACTGGCTCATTGGCTGCTGGTATGCCCCTCTCAATTTCCTCACAGTCTAAACCTTCAATAGCCTCTCTTCCCTCACTTTCCCTTCTCTGACTTCCCTCAGTATCTGAAATGATGACATGGCATTGTTAGTGTTATAAGGTGGGGAAGGTGTGCAATTATAAATGTTAGATTCATTGTAAGTTCACATTGTTCGTACCAAAGTTCATTATGTGACAGTAGGTGTGGTCACTGGCCACTGAATTAACATGTACTGGAGGCTTTTTGGTGGTTCTCTCACTAGGACCCTTCCTCTTCTTGGGCTCAGGACGATGCAGAAATATGCTGGGAACAGCATCAGCCTTCAATCTCAGTTGGCCTTTTTTTGTTTTTGTGAATTGGTCTCCCTCAAAATGTGCCTGCGATGATATTGGCACAATGGCTTGAGTTTAATTTCCACATGCATTCCAGACTCACCCCATAATTGTCAATCCCAATTTTATTATAGTCATGTACATATTACAGTAAACATATTGGTCCTTGATCCACAAGTGAAATGTATAAAGACAACTTAAACTCACACCACACAGTTTTCTATTATTGAATTTTCTTGCGATGGTCAGATGCCTTCTGCCAACTTGCGCCATCCATTGTTTTCTCCTGTTTGTATCTTTTGGAAAACCATACATCCGGATCCCTTTCTCAGACCGATTGGAGCATCCAAATGCTGCACAGCCAACCATAATCTCCTTGTCTTCTAGAATCATATGAAGTGCAGGAGCTCATTAATTTGACATTTTATACTGCATTTCAACCACTATAATGATTGTGTGTGTGTGCCTAGTCTGAGGTTTGTGAACAGCAGACATTTAGATCACCGGATCACTACAAACAAAAGGAGTGGAAGAACACTGGACATATTATACAATAAAATGTTTTATTGATTGCAATTGGTTTCCTGGTATACTCTGTTCTATTTTCTTCTATTGAACAGTTGCTGGCGATAATGGTTAGATTCAACTTGCATCAAGTACTACAAATTAAAGTGTTGTTAATGTGGTAAATTGTAAGTGGGCTGATGAATAAAAAAAACGTTTAACAAGTCCCATTTACTTCCAACAGTCTAAGGTTAAACGTTAAGTTGAACAATATAGTCCTCATTAGGCTACTGTTTGGTATGTACAGTATGGTACAGTAAAGTTGGTACAGTATGGTAGCTAGCATAGCCATTTCTAGCCCTGCTTCACAATATTGCGTTATGTATTATAAGTTAATGTAATACATAAATGTTAATAAAGTATCAGACATACATGATACAACACACCAGTAACCAATTGACATTATGTGTTAATATACCGAAAATATCCTTGAATCGAGATGGTGCTGCTGTCTGTCCCGCCGAAAACCATTCAAACAGGTTGACAGCAGTGTCTTTGTTTTTTAACTACAGCGAGCTACCGGAACCACGTGACAAAAAATCTCTAGCTTTTTTCCTGTGTTTCACTGGCAGTGAGTGTTCACAATGTTGTATTTCACTCCATTCTACATCAAAAACGTCAGGGAGGGCTGCCTTTTGTAGATACGAGTCAGCTGAAGATAGCCAGAATATCGGATTTCTTTTACCGAGCCTGTTTCATTCATAATTTTGCCTGAGAAAGCGACTTCCGTTGGCCAGCTTCATTGAAAACCATTCAAACCGGTTGACAGCAGTGGGGCTTTTTGGAACTACAGCGAGCTACATGAACCACGTGATCACGCGTCGGCGAGATCAAAGCGTGTCGCAACTCTCTTTTTCTATGGCTCTGGGCTACACTATTCCGGGAGGGGGGCAGGGGGTCGCGGGGCTGAAGCCAACTTGATGTGTTGAATGCTCAGAGCACGTTTTAAAACATATTCTTAAAATACACATTACTGTTTTAACAAATGCTCATAATAAATCATAGCATATTGCCTAAAACCTAAGGTAAGCACAAAAATAATCAGTGATACATTTGCGACTCACACAGGTTCACTGTTTTCAGAGAAGACCTGCTGCATATGGATTACTATTAATAAAGGCTCCTTGCTGTAGCAAGTTCGATTAGTTTGCAGTTCAAATAAAATCATATGCTGTTTTTAATGCTGTGATTGTTTGAATAATTAATAATAGTAAGGACAACAAAAAACTTGGTTTGAAAAAATATTTTGTAAGAAAGAACTGAATTATTTGGTACATCTTTGAAATGTATAAATGAGGTACAATTATATTGGATTGCACCACAGATTAAAACATGTAATGCAGACTCAGGAAAGTCACTGATCTAGATCTAGTTCATTGTTAATCAGTCATCTGAGTTCCATATATAGTTTAACTGTTTCAAACACATCATTTGTTAATTTCAGATTATACTCTGACATTAGGTCCACACAGACATTGAACACATCATCACATGGCCAGTCCTTGAACACACACTCTTCGAGGCAGATTTGAACCTTCTCTGTGTCTACATGGTGTAAACACTCTCTGCCGCCGTAAAGGTGAGGGACTGCATGTAATATGGAAGGACGTCCATTGGGTGATCATGAGTTGTGGACTTGACGGACTCTGTGGTTATTCCAAGTAAATTCAACCTCGTCAAGTTTTTCCTAGGATGTAGCACTAAATAATATTAAGTCAGATGGTGAATAAAAATATTGGGGATTGTTTTATTTGAGACATTTGTCTTCTGGTTGTAAAATACAGTGGCTGAGGTGTCAACGCTTTGCAAAAGCCAAAACACAAATATCAACACAAATGCAAAAATCACAACACAGCGGGGAAGTGAGCAACAATGGATGTTGACAATGAAACAATTGATATATATTATATCTTCGTGTGGTAGGCTACTGTCGGACTCCCTGTTATGACACGGTGTAATGCTAAGGTTACTAGCAGCGACAACGTCTAGCTACATGAATATGACCATTTAGGTTCAGCTTCGTAATAGCCCAACGTCTAGCTACATGAATATGACCATTTAGGCTAAAGACACCCAGCTAACACAGTTACGTTGCCCTTTCTTTGCCGCAACGTCATTCGATGACCAAACATACGTTGCCGCAACGGGACCATGCAACTGTAGGGAGCCAGAACGTAACCGCAACGTAATTTTTGTGACGTTGCCAGTCCGTAACTGCGCCATCCTAGCAACGTAGTTTTATGACATTGCCAGTCCGTAACTGCAACGTTAATTAAGTAACCTACATTTCTCAATTCTACTGCTTATATTTGGGCAGTTCATATGCAGACCTCATTTGATCAAAATGCTACTTGTTCTACATGGTAGCCAACTTTAAGAGGACTATGTTTGTGTGATGTGAAGCCTAACTCAAGATAATCATAAACGAGGCAGCATTTCCATGTAACATTCAGTCATTTTATTTCAAACAAAGTGCCGAACAGTGAATTCAAATCTTCTGCCAGTCCCCACTACAGGTCCTGTCTGTTGGCCCTGACAATGAAGCACAAAATAAGTTAGTGTCCTATCAACATAATTGCACGTGTGAAAGGGGCTATACAAGTCATTAAAAAATCACATCTAAAATAATATACATCATCAAAAAAATATTATGTGATTCTAGTTTTTTGGTTGGATATGGAAGCTGCAATCAAGATTCATTCACCTGGCTTGTTTTGAATGGGCTGCCGGGGCGTGTTTGAGTGTCTCCGCTATGAGGAGCTCCACAGCCTTCTCTCCCAGTCCCGTCTTCCACTT
Organism: Thaleichthys pacificus; assembly: GCA_023658055.1. NCBI lineage: Eukaryota > Metazoa > Chordata > Actinopteri > Osmeriformes > Osmeridae > Thaleichthys > Thaleichthys pacificus. The sequence goes on from CM042865.1 coordinate 854,415, forward strand.
CATCACAGCGTCTGCAATTATAAGTCATGAACTTATTGTCAGCACCAATTTAAACGTTGAATGCTGCGTGTAAGCCATAGTTCATGGCATCCCAAAACACCTACCACTCTCTTTCGGAACTCCAGCACCTTAAGGTGCTCCTCAAGGTCTTGGAGTTCAGCCTGTCTTTGGGCCACCTGTAGGTCCATCACTGGCACTATCATGTTCCATGCCGCATGAAATGAACACACAATGGCTTAGAGGCAAATCATTAGCTTTACTCATAGAGTGCAGTAGCAACTGATTACCACGTGTATGAGTAGAGTAGTGAACCCCAACTTCCTAGTCCAACGTGATTGGCTGTCAGAACACAACACAGCCCAATATACTACATCCCCCCTCTTAGCTAAACAGAAGTACACAAACATATTCCATGTAGTATTCCTATCCTCAAGTAAACATTGAATACATTATTTAACACAGTGACTGCAAATAAACCATGAACTCATACAGCTGACAACATCGCTGTATATTACTCAGCCAAGCTGTACTAAAGTATGTAATCCTGCAGTCGAGTTGGCAGTTTCACGTTTCTTCCTGCTCTGGTTGTCTGGCCTATGCCGGTCTCTGTGTCAGGCCTTGGTCCTGGCTCCTCATGTGTCCCATTCTGCCCTTGCTCACTCTCATGGTTGGAATCAGAGTGTGGGCCTGTGGTTTCGTCATTGTCTCCATGCACAGCAACTCGGTCAGGCCTGAGATGCCTGCGGTTTCTCCTGTATCGTGCTCCTGTTGGTGTGATGATGTCATAGGATCTTGGCTCATCCCTGATTCTCTCTACTGTTGCTGGCTGCCATCCTTTTGTTGTCTTCATGCACACTCTCTCACCCTCCTTAAAGGGACTAAGCGGAGACGCTGCCTTGTCATAGCTGTGCTTTTGGCGAAGCTGCTGTCGTCTGAGACTTTGCTGGACATTCTCTGGTATTGCAGGTGCCAGGGCTGCCTTGCTGGCAGGGAGATCGGAGCGAAGGACACGCCCCATCAGCAGTTGAGCCGGTGAGTATTTCAATCCTGTGATCGGCGTGTTTCTGAAATGCAGGAGAGCCATGTGAGGGTCAATGCCGTCTGTGTCGTGGCTTTCAACATGTTCTTCACTGACTGAATGGTCCTTTCAGCCAAGCCATTTGACTGTGGGTAGGATGGGCTAGAATGCGTTATCTTGAAACCCCATTTCTTTGCAAACTGGGCCGTCTCGGCACTGACAAAGGGTACATGATCTGCAATCAGCTCAGTGGGTATACCATGCCTAGCAAAAACACCCTTGAACTTGGCTATCACAGTACCGTCTTGTCTGGCAACTTCAGGACACTTGAAAAAGTAATCCACTATTAGTAAGAAGGAGCGTCCTTGAAATAAAAAAAATGTCAGCCGCTACCTTCGCCCATGGTGTATCAGGTACTGCGTGAGGAAGGAGGGGCTCCTTCTGGTTGTCCGGCAGCTTCTCTTGGCATGAGGGGCATGATTCAACCATCATTCTGACATCCTCTGTGAGACCCGGCCAATACATCACAGCTCTGGTGTGCGCCAGGGAGCACTGGATGCCCTGGTGTGCAGTGTGCAGCCGCCTCAGCATCTCAGCCCTGAGGCTTCTGGGGATGATCGTGCGGAGGTTGACCATTAGCAAGACATCTGCAATGTAGATGTCATTCTTAGCATGCTAATATGGCTGTGCTGCTAGTGGAAGGCACTTCTTCCTGTCTGGCCACCCTCGCTTGTGAAGGCATTTATTGTCAATGTCTGCATCTCCCGGTCGGTCTCTGTTGCTGCTCTCAGTTGCTCCATGACAGACCCACCCAGAGGAGTCATTGCACTGACGTCATACACAACCCTTTCGTCCCCCATCTCATTCTTCTTGCCTGCCATTTGGTGGGACAGCTCTGGAGAGCGTGTCAGCTACCGCCATGTCCTTGCCAGGGGTGTAGGTGATGTGAATGTCATACTTCTGTATCTGGAGTAGCATTCTTTGGAGGCGGGCGGGTGCTTTGCCGATGGGCTTGGTGACTATAGCCTCCAAGGGCTTGTGATCAGACTGGACTTTGACCGTGACGCCGTAGACATATTGGTGACATTTTTTCAGCGCAAACACTATAGCCTAGCCTGGCTGCCAGCCCATCTTATCCCCGCCCACAAAATTATTTGGTCGGGAAGATGGGTCTGGGGAATCTCCGTTGGGGAACAACTAATGTCCGAACAGAAGCTGTTCGGACCAATGAAATTGTCAGGGCGGGCTTTATACGATGATGGACAGATGATCAACAGTAACGTAATCAACCACGTCACCAAAGAGCGCTTTGGTTGAATTCGTTTTCAACAAACATGGCTACCGCTGGAGAGCTGGGATGTTATGATTCTGCCATCGAGTCTGTTTTAGAAGACATCGACAGCGCATTAGTTTTGAAAGAGGAACAGAGAAACGCAATCAAGGCATTTGTCGATGGAAAATATGTTTTTGCCGTCCTTCCTACGGGGTTTGGTAAAAGTTAACATACTACGTAGCTCTGATTGGTTGTAGGTCTATCCAATTGAGCAAAGAGGCATTTGTTTTCCGAGTTCGGTTGAAACACGCCCCATAGTCACAGCCCAATGGAGAGTCCTCAGACTCATATTCTGACAAGAATTATGAGTCTGACATCGTCAGGCTAACTATAGCCAGGAGTTCTTTCTCAATCTGAGCATAGTTCTGCTCAGCTGTAGAGAGGGCTCTGGATGCGAAAGCTACAGGGCGCTTACCCTGCATTAGTACTGCTCCCAGGCCATCTTTGGACGAGTCGGCTTGTATTTCAACTTCCTCTTGTGGGTTGAAAAACTTTAGCAGTGATGTGTTGGAGATGGCTGCTTTCAGTCTGTTAAGTGCTGCTTGGTGCTCTGGGTGCCATTGCCACATCATATATTTTCTGAGCAGCATTCTGAGCGGAGCAGTCAGAGTGGCTTCGTGCGGGATATACTGGGCAAGATATCGTGTCATGCCCAATAACCTCTGTAGACCCTTTTTGTCTCCAGGTGGAGGCATTGCTGTTATTGCTGCCACTTTGGCGTTATCTGGTCTGACTCCCTCTGCTCTGATGATGTGCCCCATGTACTTCACTTCACTCACCATGTACTGGATTTTGTCAGCATTGAATTTCACATTCAGCTTGACGGCTCTGTCCATCACCTGTCGTAGGATGTTATCATGTTCTTCATTTGTGGCTGCTGCAATTATCATGTAATCTGCAATAATGTGGACTCCAGAAATGTCACCAAAACTTTCAGTATTCGTTTGCTGAAACACCTCACTTGCACTTTTAATCCCAAACAGCAGGCGCGTAAACTGGTAGCGCCCCCCAGGGGGTGTTGAACGTGCACAGGTCAGCTGACTCATCATCAAGCTTCATTTGCCAATACCCATCCTTTTCATCAAGAATTGTAAACACAGTCTTTCCTGCTAACTGGCATTGTACATCCTCGGGTGTGGGTATGGAGTAGTGTTGGCGAAGCACTGCTTTGTTGAGGTCCCTCGGGTCCAAACACACCCGTAAGGTACCATTTTTCTTTTCAGTTATAACGAGGCTGCTCACCCATGGTGTTGGCTTTGTTACCTTGCGACACACACCTCTCTGTTCTTGAACGGCCAGTGTGTCTTTTAGCCTATCCAGCACAGCAAATGGGATCTTCCTGCATCCATGGACAACAGGGGGCACCTTTGTATCGACATGGATGTGGTGTATGCCTGGAAATTCACCCAGTCCCTGGAACACGTCGGGATAGCGCTGGAGCAGCTCCTCTTTGGTCCGGGGTGGAGTTTGCCGTGTTAATGTCTCTACTTTTCTGACGAGATCAAGTCTCACACAAGCATCTCTGCCAAGCAGTGGCATGTCAGATGTGTCAGTCACATAGAAGTGTAGGTGGTGTGTTGGGAGTTACCACTAGCCGCCATGACTTTGGCCTGAGCCTGTGTAACTTCCTTGGTGCGGCATGTCGATGGCTTTGATTAGAGATAAGTCTGAGACAATTAACAGTTTCTCCCTGAGACGTGCATCCGAAACACTGAACACAATTTTGTCCCTGAGCATTAAATCCTCAGTGTCTTTGAACTCACAAGTGCGTGCTCTCTGTCTCAATTCCGTGACAAACTTGTCAATGCCAGTATGTTCATGAAACTGATGTGCCCAGAATTGGTGCCTTTCAAAAACAGTGTTCCTACGTGGTGCACAGTAATTTTCAAAAGCTTGTATTTCCAGCGTGTTGTAGATCTCCAACGCATCCTCGCCAATGCAGTGTAGCAGCACGGCTATTTTCCGACCTTCTGCTTTCTCATTAAGTCCACTAGCCAAGAGATAGAGGCGCAATCTTTGCTCCCATTTTCGCAAATTTTCTGCAAGGTTTCCCGTCAGGAGCAACGGTGACGGCGGAGTGAATGATTGCATCGTTACAAAGTGAAACAGTCTGTCCTCGTACTCACCGCAGCATTAGAGCGTGCTAGCAACGATGGTTGTAGACTAGCTGTCCAAGCAGGCTATCCACGCAGGCTATCCACAGGCAATTCACCCTCACGCCAGGAGAAAATGTTCAGCGGTTCGCTACTTCTGACACCATATCATGTTCCGTGCCGCATGAAATGAACACACAATGGCTTAGAGGCAAATCATTAGCTTTACTCATAGAGTGCAGTAGCAACTGATTACCACGTGTATGAAAGCTAGAGTAGTGAACCCCAACTTCCTAGTCCAACGTGATTGGCTGTCAGAACACAACACAGCCCAATATACTACAGGCGCCTCTTCAGTATGTCTGCCCTGTAGTCGCCTGAATAGGAGAGCCTCTCGTTGGTTCTCCTCCAATGTCTCCATCTTCCGGAGCTTAACCTGTAATGTGTCTGTCATTAAAGACAAGTAAAATGAGTTTACAAGAGTTCGCATGATTGGCATACACTGTGTTTTTTTTAGATTAGCTGTAACATTGATGTAAATAGCAAATGTTACCTTGAATGGTTGTATACAAAGCATTAGTATGACAACATTTGTTGTTTTGACAAATATATATCCCCCCCGCCACGATCAGAACAACTTAGGTATGCCTTACAATGAGTTGGCAATGCTATTGAAAAGCTTTGTGTATTTGCACTTGCCTGGCTGCCAGTTGTTTTCCTGGGCCCCCATGGGTTCTCCTCCACCAGACCAGAGCTGACACCTAGGTGTATGGCACCTGGGGTCTCATTTATAAAACTGTGTGTAGGATTCTTACTAAAAGTGTACGTACGCCCAAAAGCCTAAAATGGCGTACGCCCCCCAAAAATCAGATTTATAAAACCATGCGTACGCACACCTGTAAGCAATGTTCTCTTTATAAATCACAGATTACCCACAAGTGTGCGTACGTGAATCAGCATTTTACCCCGCCCTGACCCCGCCCATTTTTAACCATAAATGGTCAATGCAAAGCACCTCGTGAATGCTAATCCAGTATATTAATGACCCTGGCATACGATTGTTCTTCACGGTGAATCATGGCGCATGACAACTTCTCAGACACTGTTAGCCTATTGGCGGAGGCCCAAAAACCACATTATTTGGTGGCCGGTGGATCACCAATAAAAAAAAACAGTGCGAGTGGTGTCAACTGTGCCAGTGATACCGCGAGTCGAGATGTAATGGTTCGCTTCTTATGCTCTAAACTAGGGATCTGGAATGGACTTCAGTGACAACCGGTAGACTTCACAATATTAAGTACCATGAATTTATTACGTACAGCTAAAAACAGCAGCAGATCGTAGGTCTAGTGCCCCAATACAGCATATGCTCCATAAGCCAGTTCACATACACCACGGTGAAATAAGCACTGCAAAACACCCGTTTACATGTTAACACGACACACTAGGTTAACACACGCACACAACACAGGCACACGCACTACAAACGGCAGTGAGGTTACACGGCAAGCTCTAAGTATAGCTAACAACAGGTACAACACTGCTTAAGACACTGACCATATATCTACGATTAAAACAAAAAACAATACAAAAGTTTAAAAGGTACAAATAAGACAAGGATCACAACTTCACCAGTCCACATTAATCGCTCCGCTGTTCGCTCAACTCTACGATACCACAAGCAATAAACACTAACTCAGTCAAAATTAATAAATCGACCATGTCTGTTGAATAGGGACAGTAATAAAGTTACATTTAAATGTTCCAATCGTCATTTCCGTTAAGTACACTGATTTGATGTTCGATATGAGACGACACTATTATGTTGAAATTTACACACCTTACAAGCAAGCACACAGTGCACTGCATGAAAGTGTACTGACAGAAGTACGCCATCCTGAGACAGTGATTTTTTGCTGCATTATTATTATGGGCATATTGTTTTGTGTATGTACACTCACCGGCCACTTTATAAGGTACTAGCAAAAATGAATGCAGTGTAATACACCAGTCCAGCAATATATCCCTTTCATTGACTGAAACGGGGTGGTCAAAGTCATATAAACGTGTTAATCCAACAGCACCACAAACTAGAGCATCCAAAATTACCACACAGTTGAATCAACATCTTTTTAAACTAGTTTTTAACAAATACTGAATATTCTAACATTCCTGAAGCTAAGGTTTATGCAGGAGTGGTGTATTACAATTAGTTTTCGCTAGGTGTACATAAAGTGCCCAATGAGTGAAGTTGTGGAATTCTACAAACTACAACTTACTTGTGCTGGCTCAGAAGGCTGGCTCTGTTCAGGTATCTGAAAAGTGATTATAAATTAGGTATATATTAATTTCCTCTGTGGGCATAGAAGAAATACAGGACTAACCCTTAATTTCATTATCAACATTAAAATACTAAGGCATCAAGGAGTTGTGGTTAACAATAGCTTAATAATTTACTTGAGATATATGGACATCAATTAATCCAAAATGAATCGTAAAAGAACCATTAAATAACATTAATCTAAAAACACGTTGCTGACTTGGCGGCCTTGTCTGACTCAGGTATGTCCTGTGCCTGCAAAAATCTGCATAAATGTTCATCTTTTGGGGATTGAAAAGTAGTCCAGATTAGTTTCAAAAGAATAATCCATCAAAAACAAAGAAATTGACCACCTACCATAGCTGCCACTGAGATGCCTGCTGCTGTGTTTTCTTGTTGCCCAGTTGTCTAAATTGAAAATGTAACTATTAAACTACACACTAACACGTTTAAAATTTACAAAAATATGTAGGAAATTACACACAGAATGCATTTTTTGTTAATCCAACACTTTGTCTGACTCAGGTATCAGGGCTCGACAATAACGATGGCCCGGGGCCAGTAAAAAGTAACGTCGGGGACAGTTAAACTAGCAACTCACTGGCCCGATCGGGCCACTGCAAATTATTGATTGAAAAAAATTTGCATTGTAAAAGTTAACATCCTTCATATGTTTTGCTATCTGCTAAATGCATAAATAACTTTGCAGCTCGTGGGGCGCACAGTTGGCAAATCAAGACTTGAGTAGTGAGTGACGACTGGTTGTCAAATTGTAATTCTCTAATCTCGATACATTTTTTAACAACTGGCGCGAGACAATAAAGTGAAGATGGCAGCAAAGTAGAGCTACGAGCTCAAACGGAAGCAACTTTTTTTATGGAACGAAGATGCACTGTGTCGTCTGTCGTATGTTCCCGTCTAAAGCAGACAAAAGTGGATATTTTTACAGAGGCACCGACAATTTTCGAAAACAATACCTGGCCAGCCATGCTAGCAGACAGCACATGGTTTGCGTCACAGCTAAGCGGATGGTTGACAATCCATCTTCGAGGCCGTTGACCATGCTGGTCAGGAATTTAAATGTAAATGCCCATCGTGTTATTGCACGACTTATAACAACGGCATATCACAAAATTAAGAAGGGCCAGCCGTTCCCCTCGTTCCCCCGGGCTATTGAACTGCAGCAGAAGAATGGTGTCGACTTGGGTACTTAGTATCATACTGATGAAATGCTATGGAAGCTTTTATATATTAACATTGAGGGACCAGAGGTTTCAGTTTCATAACACAATTTATAAGTCTTTGGTTTTGTTGTAACAATGATAAATTACAACTTTTGGAGGGGGGGGCCAGTAAAAACTGTCTTGGGGCCAGTAAGTTTCAAACCCACTGGCCCGATGGGGCCAGTGCCAAAAAATGTTAATGTTGAGCCCTGGGTATGTATCTGTGCCTGCAAAAATCTGCATAAATGTTAATCTATTGGGTATAGAAAGTAGTACACTGATTATGAAATCAGTGGAAAGATTAGTTTCAAAAGAATAATCTATCAAAATCAAGTTTACCATAGCTGCCACTGAGATGCCTGCTGCTGTGTTTCCCTGTTGCCCAGGTGTCTAAATTGAAAATGTAACTATTAAACTACACACTAACACACAAAGAAGAGATAAGATGCAATTACGTATAAGTATGTATATATACTCTTTTGATCCCGTGAGGGAAATTTGGACACTAGCTGCTACCGTGGCGTTCGGGGAATTTGGACTCACGCTGCTACCATGGCGTTCGGGGAGCAGTGAGGGGTTAGGTGCCTTGCTCAAGGGCACTTCAGCCATGGATGTGGGCATGGGAGAACAGTGCTCTACCACTTCCCCCGCCCACATTTTTCCTACTAGTCAGGGATCGAACCGGCAACCCTTCGGTTACAAGCCCGAAGCCCTAACCAGTAGGCCACAGCTGCCCCTTTACTGATTTTATTGGCCTAAAATGACAATTTTATGTATGAAATAACACACAGAATGCAGTTTAAAAACTGGACATAATTTTACATGTTGAGCTAAGTTACAAACAAATTAATTTACTCACTTAATTTGGGGTCCTCTGGGTCCAGGAGGTCAGCATTTCAGACATGTGAGGGATGGCTGGGAGGGAAAAACAAACACTTTCATAACTTTAAAAAAAAAATCTAGATCCACACATATTTGAGTGTTTTTGTAAAAAACATTTTTCATAATTGTGACACTTACTATCAATAACCATGTCTTTTAATTTTTCATTCTCTTTTCGAAGTGGTTCATTCTCCTGCCTTAATTCCTGATTTGACCTCTGCAGTTGCTCGAACTTTCTGGTCTCCCATAATTTTGCATCCATGGAAGATTGTACCTAAAACACAATAAAATAGATATTGTCATTAACACAACAGTACAATTGACACAGCTTGCTAGCATACTAACTGGTGTTAGTCTATCTGTGTGTTAAGCATCTTGATGATATGGCTTAGTGGTTCTCAAAGTGTGGGGCGGAAGTGTGCCACGAACAGGAGGACATTTGTCTTTTATTCTATCTTTATTCATGCCTTTATTTTTTGACAAGGAAGATCATACATTGAAAACAAAACAGCCACACATAAAAATAGGCGTCATAAATTGGCCTAAATATTAATTTAAATTACCTCTGATAAATTGATAACCTCTGATATAGCTGATGTCATGTTGTAAAATAGTTTTTACATTTGTGGGGTGGTCCTTCCCAGACCAGACCAGAGAACTAGAGTGAACTAGAGTGTATAGCCCTTAGCAAGCATAGAGAATAGGTTTAGCAGTTTAGCGCCATCTAGTGGCCATTTTAGAATTTCGGCCTTTTTCCGTTGGTCATTTGCAGCAGCTACAGCTGACTGGTGTTATTGTTTATTGTTTCCACGGTAACTGAACCCGCTCTGAAATAATTCATTTGTTACGTTGATAATACAAACAACAAAACTACTCTCTTAATCCCAAACAATATCGATCCTTGTATTTATGTTAATTTCTTAGAACGCATCGTCTGTAAGTACCATACAGAAATACTTTCAGTTAATTGTAAGATAGATTCTTAGTAATTTCAGTTATTTCTCTAATTATCTGTATATCACTTTTCCTGCTGCCATGAAATGTGCTACTGTACTGTAGCATACCAGTACTAACGAAATGACACCGAAGACCTCAAGAGACTATTATACCTTTATTCTGTCAAATTGGATTGTAATTGAATATCATAATTGTAAAACATATTTTTTGTATACTTTCAGTTTTACTGTTTCATTAAACAACCTGGAGCTTGGAAGCTACATCCTGACCTTGTGTCTTTATTAAAGGAGTTAGGCTGGCTGTCGACATGTGTTAAGAAACGCACATGGAGGACAGTACACATGTCTTCAAAATAACTCCACCCCAACTAACTGTAACCACCCTTGTGCTCAAGTGTAGTGCATTACATGCAAAATGATGATTACATGTAATTACCTTTTTCTGTGGCGCATCCTCATCTTCTTCTGAGGCATGATATCGGGAGTTCGGTATCGCTGCCCTCTTGGGTGCTAACTTTTGTGGCTAAACAACCTCCCGGACCAATCGTTCCAAAGTAGCATGGCGTTCTGCCGTATAAAGGTAGCTAATCACCAATTGTAATGACAAAGATTTATATTTATTATTACATTTAAGACGTTTTATGACTTTTTATGACTCCGGAAACCCTGCTTAAAGTTAGGGTTAGTGAAACTGCTCATGCATGTAACGTTAGCTACGTCACAGTTAGCACAAATCTAGCTAACAGTTAGCAAACGTTAACCTTGGCCTTTTAAAATAGGAGATAAAGTTAACAACACTAACGTTATTGGGACAAACGCATCTTTAATAACCTGAACATGTTATGATTTATGAACAAAAAAAACTCACCTGCAATTTTTTTCACGATTGATAGACTGGCCATCCACCTTTTGGAGCAGTTTTGCCCTCCCGCCACTCAACAGCAAATATTTCTTTTTGAGAAATCAGTCCATCTATCCATTTATCCACATCGAATCCCCTGATGTTGGTTACAGCGATGATGCTGTGCTTCCCCTTATCCGTGTCTTCAGTCCACTCAACCCAGGCAAACATTATTATTTAATGATAACTTACCGGTATAGGCCTACGAAAAAACTAGAAACGACCGTTATGTGCAAATTGTCAGTTGGAAGCAAGGATCTGAAAGATCTTCAGTTTGAAGTTTAGAAATCGCGACACATGATTGGCCCACAGTCAACGAAGCACGCACAAATATTACTACACCGGCCGGCGTAGAAATATTTCGGAATCTTGCGCCGACCTATACTGTAAATAAAAAACCGTTGGATGAGTTGTTCCAGAATAAATGAAGCGCCAGGGAGTGCAGTGGTATCCTGTATAAAAAATATTTACTGGACCCCGAAGTAAATATTCCGAGAAGAACTCTATGGACATGGAGGTAAGATACTTAACGTGGCAGTGACCTGTTTTTAACTTTACTCAACTTTCTGACGTACCTAGCTATAGCTATAATTTAACACAGCTAGCGTCACTGTGTCCAATCCCGACCGGATTTTAGCTAACATTCTGATAAAATGGCACTTCAAATATTGATAAAAATGATCGTATCACGTTTTCAGATGATTTACTGACTTCACGTTAAGCTTTAACTTCGTACCTTTCGAAAAGAATATTGTTAAAAAAATTAGAGCTAGCTTAGCCTTTACTAGAGCCGGTAAAAAGACGCTGGCGCCGGTAAATTAGCCGTGCGCTACCCTTGTCCAAACCCGACCACACTTCTTTTTTACGGGGATATTAACTTGATCCAGGGTCACCAAACTGACCATCAATGCTGTCAACATATCCGGGGACGTAGTTATGTCCTCCACAATAAGATATCACGCTTCAACATCTCCCAACTATGCGATAAAATCTCAATTTGACTGTATACCACCACCTGCTGGATGTTTTGTTGAACTCTTCTCAAAGGTTGCTAGCCCCCATCCCTTCCTCCCCTCGACTACAGATCACGTCACACATGATCGTGTATTTTCATTGGCTAGACAAAGTAGTGTTAAGCTAGCGTTGAAATACACTCATATGCTAACCCATATAGTAGCAGTACGATGACAACACAGACACACTTGTCAGAGTAAAGATCGTCGCCCGAGTGTCGCCGAGTGGTCTTTCGGCCAAATTAACTTTCCTATATTATTTAGACATGTAAACGTCCATATATGTTCATGAAATTTGACACGTAGATTGTTTGGTATGCCTAAAATAATACTACTTACATTTTGCTGGCGATAGCAAAAGAAAATGCTGGCAAAAAGACCGGAAACTGAGTGTCCAAACCCCGTTCGGGATTGGACACAGTGACGTTAGCTGTGTTAAGTTATCTTGCTTGTGGAAGGAAATAGCTCAATGAATGTGTATGCAGCACACATATGAAAAAGTGAATGTGTATGTCGATTTCGTGGTAAACTAAGTAATTTGTACACTGAGCTCACAGTTTTGTGGTTGAATGAGGGCACTGACTGCAAAACTTCATTGGCACGAATCTGAGGGCAGGCAACCGTGCACGCGCGGTACAAATCTGCGGTCACAGAAACCAAATACAGTTAACATGACTCTTAGTTTTTTTTCATTTATCATAAAAGCACCAATTTCGGCCTCTATTTTTTTTTTTACCCTATTCACCTGTAGTGTCTCGCCTAGCCAGTAAAAATGTATGTTCCTAAACAGTCCATTAACTGTCAGTATATCTTTTTTTAATTATTATTATTGTCTGGCATAATAATAATGTTTCACTCGCTTTGCAGAAACACAGCTGAAGAACAAGAACCAGACCAAGGCAGTACCAGCCAACAGGAATTCACAGTACCTCAAAAGGTGAGTTAAAAAACGAATTGAAAATGTAACAGACAGGATGGCTTTCATATGAATAATATTCATACTAGTTTACAACAGAACTGTCACTCTCCACAACCCCTCACTTGCTGAATATGGCTCCCTGCTTTTACCCCTCCTCCAAGATAAAGATTTGACACAGTAAAGAGAAAATCTAAAGTGTTTATCCATGCACAAGGACACTACTTTGAAGGGGATGGGCGTTTTTTTTTATTTTTGTGATTGTATAATTTGTCTAATTTTCTGAAATGTTATATCTATGCTTTTGGATAGGCACATGATGATTCCATTGCAGCAGTTACTTCTGGAACAGCGATTGGATCAGCAAATTTATCGGAATCTGATCATGAATCAGAACCTCAAATGGTGAGTTAAAAAACAAATAAAAAATGTAACAGACAGGATGGCTTTCATATCAATAATATTCATACTAGGCCTGCACGATAAATCGTTATAAAATCGCGATCTCGATTCACCCTGTTCACGATTTAATTTTTAAATGACTTCGATTTCAAAAAAATTAAATAAAATCGGCCTTTATTTTGAAACGACAGCTTTCACAAAGTTCAGGGCTTGCCTCAGCCAATGACAAAGCACCTTTTAGTCTTGTGTTTCGCTCGTCGAGCTGCGAGCGCGGTAGTTCGGAAATAAACCCAGTCTGAAGCCCCAGGTCTCGTAACGAGAATCAGCAAACCACTCAGTCTCAAACCGAACTTGTTCCAAAAAATGCTCACATTCGGTGGTGTGGAAGTATTTTGGATTCAAGCAAGAAGACGAGGGTCATGTCTGGTGCATAGCTACCAACTCTAACGCATTCACAGTGAGACACACGCAATTGACACTGTTCACACGCTAGACATCATTTTCTCACACACAGTAAAATTGCAAAGCAAAGAGGACACGTAGACCGACAGACAAGACAGAGCAGGATACTTATGTTATAAAAAAATAATCTCAGCTCTCAGATTCTGTCAATTTTATTATGAAAATCAAGCAATAAATACTGTTTTGGCGCTTGTAAATGTGACGTGATAGGATCGATCATCAATAGCTAATAGTAAATAAACACGAATGAACAATGTTGAAAGATACATTACTTACCAAAATGTATATTCCTCCTCATACATAATATCGATCAATCAGTGTTTTTGAACCGCACAAAGCAATAAACTGCTGGAGAACAATTATGTCACCTAACATTTACCTCAGGAAAGCCATATTTAATTACCATAATATGTAGCACGTTAGTTGGCTAGAAAAAAAGAGCTATAGAGAATATTTAGATAATTATGTGTAGGTCTACTATATTACATATTTATTATATTTTTACTTATATCATTCAATACAGTTGTTATAATAAAAAACGCATTATATTTCATTTGAGGGTTTTTTTTGTCTTGAGAAAAATGAATGCCTATCTTGTGTAGCCTACCAAATATTTATCCAAATGAGTCAATATTGAATAAAATCACAATCACTGAATTGAAATCATAAAATTTGTGTCAAGCAATAACAAAAAAAATTAGCTTACCAGAAATTGTACCATTTAAACAATATAACAATTAAAAATGTTGTTACTAAACCTAATACAATTCTGCTTAGTTACTAAAATGATCAGATTTTTTTTTTACACCAATCTTTGAAATGATGATCTATACCAGTGGTTCCCAAACTTTTTCCTTGGGGCCCAACCTATGTACATATTTAACAATCCGAACATAACTTCTATAATTTTAATGATTATGGCTTACAGTTTATGAAATCCCCAAATTCAAAATTTGAATATACCAAAATTCCAGATACTCTGATTCTATGGGTGCCAAAACAAATATTTTTGGTACTGCCAATTTGTTTTGTTTTGTCATGGTTCATGATTGTGTGCAATAAACATTACACTTCATGAGAAAAAAATTGTTGCAGAGAATCGTGATATCAATTCTAAGCTAAAAAATTGTGATTCACATTTTTCCCAGAATCGTGGAGGCCTAATTCATACTAGTTTACAACACAACTGTTGCTCTTCACAACCCCTCACTTGCTGAATATGGCTCCCTGCTTTTACCCCTCCTCTTCCCCAAGATAAAGATTGACACAGTAAAGAGAAAATCGAAAGTGTTTATCCATGCACAAGGACACTACTTTGAAGGGGATGGGCGGCCTTTTTTATTTTTGTGATTCTATAATTTGTCTAATTTTCTGAAATGTTATATCTATGCTTTTGGATAGGCACATGACGATTCCATTGCAGCAGTTACTTCTGGAACAGCGATTGGATCAGCAAATTTATCGGAATCTGATCATGAATCAGATCCAGGTCCAGTCCAGCCTGATGTGGAGGGATATCAGCAGAACAGATCTTCACAACAAACAAAGGAGCAAGTAGGCCTACTGCTTCTAGCCTTAAAATTAAAACATGGACTTACTGACAAGGCTACAGAAGATATTGGTCAATTAGTAAGTTTCATTAGTCATGATCCTATAATTCCATCTAATTACTTGCTTCACAAGACCTTTGGGGATGTTAGAAACCATATGCAAGTTCACTATGTCTGTGAAAACTGTGTGTGTATCATGGAGGAGCAGGCAGATGACTCTTTACAGTGCAGATCTTGCAAAGAAACCTCAACGGTGACCAATCAGATGTCCAGAGGAAACTGTTTCCTTTATCTGCCCTTAGAGGAGCAACTAAAAACTTTGTTTTTGCAGAAAGATGTCATTACAGTTTTTCACAATTGTTAACACACGTTTCTCAAAACAATAACGGCTTTCTCAAAACTGCACACACAAAACTGAAAACCTCACACACTAAATGCTAAACCTAACACTCCCTTTGCAAGATGACTCTTTGCCATCTAATCTCTTACCTGTTCACAAAATGCAACTCGTGTTCTCATTTGGTACACACAGCCACATTTTCAAATGACACACACATACCATTCATAACAGTACACACAAAAAGCATTTGCTGCACACTACCAAGCATTCACAGCACACAGTAGTGCAAAATTGAAAACACAATTCTAGAAATGGAACACACCATATGAATGACAATGACTCTGGAGAATGAGCCATTTCAACTTTTGTAAAATGTCTCAGTGTAGGCCAAATTTTTTCATAGTCAAACATAAAACAGCACACATATGCGGCAAAAAAAAGTTTTATTTCTGAACAGTACAGTACTGTCAACGGGCCTGCTCAACCCATTGCAGCACACAAAGTGATGTTCCCATCACGCTGGCCGGGGACCTCAACAATGGCGCGCTGGCCAATGACATTTCTGCCCCGGCGCCTCCTCTTCACCATGTTGAATCCAACCTCATCAATGAATATGTATTCATATAGCTCATTAGCTGTGTCATGCTCCTGGATCCACTGGAACAGACAGCATGATAATGCAAGTTATAGTATGGACACAGATGGGTCAACACAGTAGGCTACAGTGAGACACTGTAGAAAAGGAACAATATTGGATTACAGGTACAATACATGCATGTGTCAGTGCTGAATGTATGGGACTTACAAGCACAAACTGTTGCCGTAACTCCTTGATGTGGTCTGTGTTCCGGTCGAATAGGACCCTGTACACTTGTTTCATCCGCATGGCATTCCTGCGGAGAACACGGTCCAGTGTAGAGAGGCTGACGGTCTGGATGTTTCTGAATGTGGCATGGTCAGCCAGCATCCTGGTTTGTATCTGTCGGAGTGTGATAGTGTTGTTTTCACGAACCATTTTCACAATATCAGTAGGGCTGCAACAAACGATTATTTTGATAATCGACTAATCTAACGATTAAACGATCGATTAGTCGACTAATCATCAATTTTTTTTCAGCGATTAATCAGAAGGCTTTGGACGATTATTCAGCTTTTGCAATTTGTTAAAACATTGAGTTATACTTATTCTAACTAATAAATAAAACCAGGAGATCACTTCAGCTTTTGAAAAAAATATTTTTATTGCATTTGAGCAAACTGAACAGGCTAATACAACTCTTTTTGTCCAGTATAATTTCTGGACTGGCTTTTTGTTCAAATACGCAAATTAAAATGAAGGAAGGTCAGCAGATCAACATGCTCACGTGACAAGCTTGCTCTTCTTTTTGAGCAAAAGTTTCCTGCAGCAGATAAGATCCGTTCTGCTGGAGTGGATGTGGCAGGAATGCAAAGAAAAGATCTTGCAAGCTTTGATAGGTTAGGGAAACGCCCCTCATTTTCCTTCCACCAACCTAGGGGATCTTCTTGTTTGGGCATTTGTGGTTCTGAGAAGTACATCTGTACTTCTTTTCTCACCACCTCAATCTTTTGGTCATCGTGGGAGTTCTCCTCTTCACTGAGGCTGTCTGAGTCAGACTGGAGGAGGTTTTCTAGCATTGACTGTTGCTCTCTCCTTGGAACAGAGACACTCTGACCTCCTTCTGTAGGTTTCCAGGACTCTTTTGCTGCTTTGATAGCAAGGACTTCGACAGTGCTTTGAGCCTCTATCCTCTGTTCAGCAGGCATAAACTTGAGCTTTCTAAATCTTGGGTCTAGAGCTGCTGACAGAAGAACTGTGTTGTCTTTGTCCTTGCTGAAAGTGCTGATATTCCCCCACCTCTCTGTTAGATCTTTAGAAGCTTTGGCTAAAAAAGTGCTGTGTCAAAGCTAAGGGATTGTTCCACAGACCTCTGTAGACCTTTAGCTAGTTGTGGAAGGCATGACAGTGTGGCATACTGTTGACCACTAAGGAACTCAGTGGCACATTGAAAAGGCTTCAGGCCCTGGGTCAGCTCATCAAGCAGTGACCACTGATCAGGCTTCAAGTCAAAGTACTGTTTGCTCCTTGGTGTCACCTCAGGGTCAGAAAGTGCGGCAGTGATTGGCCAGCGCTGCTCGAGTAGTCTCTCCACCATAAAATAGGTGCTGTTCCATCGGGTGCTGACATCTTGGATCAGTTTATGATCTGGTGTGTTCATCTGCTTCTGCTTTTCCTTCAGCTTTGTATTGGCCAGTTCACTTATCTTAAAATGTTCAACCAAGGTCCTTGCAGCACCCAAAGCTTTGCAGATGCTGGTCTCTTTAAGGGAACTGTTCACTATAAGCTGAAGTGTGTGTCCAGCACAGCGGACAGAGACCCAGTTATGTTTGTCTGCCAGCAATGTCATTGCAGCCACAATATTGGATCCATTGTCATGGACTACTGATTTAATTTTGTTTACTGAAATGCTGAATTTTGCAAGAACCTCTTCCAGCCATGTTGCTATGTTTGCGCCAGTATGTCGTTCTTCAAGAGGCATTGTTGCAAGTATAAGAGTCTTCATTTTCCAGTCTTCAGTGAGAAAGTGGCATGTGACACCAAGGTATGCCTCTGTAGCAAGGCTGGTCCAAATATCAGCTGTCAATGTAATGAAGCTTCTTGCATCCTGAATGGTTTCTTTAACCTTTAAAATACATCATATTCTTTTGTCAAATGATATATTCATATTCAATTCTCAATCTGAGTGGTTAAATTGCTGTTTAGACATCTTTACTAAGTGTTTAGTTTAACATCTAGATTGTTCCTAAAAAACAATAATTTACATTAAATGTATACCTTTTGACAGGCTTTTTCATATTTTTGTTCCATTAAATGTGTAACATGTGTTCTTGATGGAAGGATATATCCAGAGTTGAAAGCAGAAACCATTTCCCGAAATCCTTGTCCATCCACAATGGAAAGAGGCCTCATGTCTTTGACAATCATATTAAGAATTGTCTCAGTAAGAGCGGCAGCTTGCTGAGGAGTACAAGAATTCCTCCTCAAAAGAAAGGCATCAATAGACCCACTGCTGTTCTTAGAACTGAAACAGAAAAAGAGACATTTGCTTCAGGACACATACAAGGCTAAAATATTAATCTACAAACAATTACAGTTTTTGTCGATTGCTAAGACACATTTCTTGAAAGCTGCTCTCCTTTTCTCTAAACTGTGAACACAAAACCCAATTTTCAAGCTACATTCACAAAACCTCAGACTCTTCTTGCAAAACCAAACTTTCACCTCAAAACAGTTCAATCTGTGCTCAAAACTGAACTATCATGTCATATTGTGCCCCGAGTCAATCAAAATTAAAAACACTACTGAACAGTCACTAAACACTACGTAGAAAAATAGAAAACACAATGCTCAGGACATGAAGCTGGAGAAATAAATGTTTATTGTTCACTGTAGGCTAAATGCATGTTACAAAAAAAAACAACTGTGAATTTAGCACTTGTACAAAAAGACAAAACAGAAATCTTGTGCGTTTGTGGTTGTACCCTTTGTCCAGCCTCCCTCATGCTCATACCATGGACAAGAACATGGTCAATCACAGTAGCTCTGATTTCATCAGATATTACTGTTCTTTGTCTTCGCTGACCACCTCGACCACCTCAACCTCCTCTCACACAAACTCTTCCTCTCAGATTTCTATCCATTGTAGGGCCTCACAAACCAGTGCTCTCTGAACTGGCTTATATGTTCCCTCACATCATTAGCCACAAGTGTGATCAATTTTGAGTTGTTGTGTTCAAGTGGTGACATATGTGCTTTAATTGTGTTTGACTTCTGTCACCTGTGCTCACCATTATGCAGCACGGGTGCATTACAATGAAAATGTGTTGGCAAGTTGTGTCTAAACAGGTGAAAAGTGCTTATGGTTTTGCCAAAAGAGTGATTGATTCAATCAGTGGGTTTAGGAAACTGAGCATTTGGTTCAGACAATAGGGTTTAGTGTTTTAGCAATTGAGAAAAACTGTATTATAACTATCTAAATGTGCCTCATTACAATGGTCGTATACACTGAACTGTCTAACTGCTGTCTGTGGACATGTTGCTACGGTGTTAGTACCCGTGAAATACTGCGTAAGGCGTTATTATCAACTGGTGTCGCTAACTAGCCATCCTGCTTGAGCACACTCACCTCTCGCCGTTTCCATCTCTCGTGCCGGGATGCTTTCGTTTCATATGCTCATGCATACACGTTGTGCTGCCATGGAAATGCAGTTCCGCCTTGCACACATTACATGTCACTGTATTTTTGGTCGGATCTTTAGTGAAATTTTCCCACACAATACTTGTTTTGGCCCGTTTGCAACCTGACATTTTTGCCGCTGTTTTCTTCTATTGAATAGCATACGGAAGGGCTGCATTAGTCTAGCGCTACAGCGCCGCACTGGTCAAATCATGTTATTGCAGGCACTTAAAATAGGTCCTATGAGAACAAACGATTTGTCGACAACAGAAATATTTGTCGACAATTTTTTATTGTCGACGTTGTCGATAACGTCGACTAATCGTTGCAGCTCTAAATGTCAGTGTCCTGTTCGGCTGTGAAAGTGCATGTTCTTCCTCCACAGTGTGGTTCTCTTTCAGTCCTGCAAAATACAAATACAGTGAGCACACTGTATTCTATTGATATGCAGTATTTCAGTACACAAGGCAAATATAATTCATACCTGTTCTCCATTCTAAAGGTTCTAATGATGGCAGCAACTGTGAAGCGGCTGAGATTTGGTTGGACCCTCTGGCCAGCCTCCCTCATGCTCAAACCATGGATGAGCACATGGTCAACCATGGTGGCCCGAATCTCATTAGAGATCACCGTTCTCTTTCTTCTTTCTCCTCCTCCTCCTTCTCCTCTTCCTCCTCCTTATCCTCCTCCTTGTCATCCTCTCCCTCCTCTTCCTTGTCATCTTCCTTGTCCTCTTACTTGTCCTCTTCCTTGTCCTCCTCTTCCTCCTCTCACTCTTACCCCTCTCCTTCTCTGGTTGTTGATATGTTCTAAGTTCTCCATTGTTCACCAAACAAAACAGAGGTTCAAGGCCCTTTTTATGCTGCAGTCCTGATCGCAAATTGCTCACCAGACCTGAGTGTTTAGAGATTTGAATATTTGTGTTGTAGGTTGATGCTTTGAGACTTTACTTGAGAAGTGTGTGCAACAACTGAACATTGTGTTTAGTGTTTTGCCAACAAGGTGATGTGTAATTGACATCAGTGTGTAAACAAGGAAAGTCAGAGTCTAAAGCAGATAAGGGAGTGTGAAGTAGTGCCAAATTGGGTCGAGCAATTGGTACATGAAGTTAAGGTTGTGAAAATTGTGCCAAATTTTTGCTTTTTGTGTGTTAACAATTGTGAAAAACTGTAAACATGTCAGCCATGAATTTGAAAAGGAAATGGATCCAAATGTTATTAGTGACATATGTGATGGTGCTTTATATCAGCAACTGTCAGACTCACCCGAATCACCTTTACGTTCACCTAATATATCACTAACATGCAGTTGTGATGGTGTGCCCATTTTTAAGTCCTCCTCATTTAGCATTTGGCCTCTCTTGTGCATCATTAATGAACTGCCAGTGTTTGACCGACAGAAGCATGTAATGCTATGTGGGCTATGGTTTGACAATAGTAAACCAAACATGAATGTGTACCTTCAACCCTTTGTTGAAGAGATTTTACATCTACAAACTCAGGGGTTCACTTGGCAAACATCTTTCACTACTAACACCACAAGAGTTTATCCTCTGGTACTTGTATGTGATTCAGTAGCAAGGCCGGTAATCCAGAACTTCAAACAATTCAATGGTGAATATGGATGTTCATTTAGCCTGCAGAGAGGTGATATGGTTGAAAAAGGCAGGTGTTATACACGTGTATACCCATTTGAATCCTGTGAGTTACGAACCCAGGCTCAAACTGAAGAGCACATTGAATGTGCTCTAGAATCTGGCATGCCTGTTAAAGGTGTGAAAGGACCAAGCATTTTACTACGTGTCCCACATTTTAATATAATTGAGTCCTGTGTCCCAGATTACATGCACAGTGTCTCTTTAGGTATTGCAAGGACAATGGCCAAGCTGTGGTTAAATAGTGAGAATCATCAAACAACATGGTACATTGGCAGATCAATTCACATGTTAGATAAGAGGCTTCTAGACATCAGACCTCCATGCAATGTTTCAAGGATACCTCGTTCCTTAAAGGACAGAAAGTTCTGTAAAGCGCACGAATGGTTGATGTGGTTGCTATACTATAGCATCCCGGTGTTGAAAGGAATTCTGCCTGAAAAGTATCTCCTTCATTGGTCTAAGCTTGTCCATGGTGTAGCTATCTTACTGGCTGAGAGAATCAGCTTAGTTGAAATTCAGCATGCTGAGGAGCTACTACTGCAATATGTGGTAGAGATGCAAGACCTTTATGGGCTTGAGAACATGACTTTCAATACACACCTTTGCCTTCATTTAACAAGGAGTGTTAGAAACTGGGGTCCGCTTTGGGCTCATTCTGCATTTGTATTCGAAGCATACAACAATGATCTCAGAAGTACACAAGGTGTTGCTCTTCAAATCATTAAAACATTTTAGATGCAAAAAGCCTTACCAGCACTGAGAGAAAAGACCATGGGCAATGCCAGTGTTGAATGCAAAGACATGTTTGATCAATTTTCACTGCCAAAGAAGTTGAAAAATGTGTGCCGTGGTAATGGTGTGACTGCTCTTGGCAGACCAAAAAGGAAAACAATTGATAATGATGATTGCTTGGCAATGCACAGTGTCTTTCATACATTCGATAGGATCTCTGTGAGATATTACAGGAGAATAGTGGTGAATAATGAAGTCATTAATTCGGAGTCTTGCACTAGGACAATTAGACGCAACTCGTACACTGTTGTACTTAACGATGACAGTTTGTTTTCAGTGAAAACTTTCCTCATGTTACATACTGGGACCGACAAGACTTGTTATGCAATAGGGCAGTACTTCAACAAAACAAAACGTAGTTTCTTCAGTAGTCGACCTAATCCTTCCTACTTTATACCTGTGATGAGGTGTCTTGGGCATCTCACAGCTATTCCTGCATCATCAATTAAAGGTAAATGTGTTTTCCTTTCTACACCCCATTTGCCAGTGAATTACATATTAAGATTTGTGAATAGTGTGGAGATGATGTTTTAATGAATTTTGTGTGAGATTACAGCTGTGTTTTACTGTCATATTTTTTTGAACATGCTGTATTGGATGTATTTGTGTATATAATGTATATATTGTATAGAAATGTACAAAAAATGTATATATTGTATAGAAATGTACAAAAAATGTATATATTGTATATAAATATACAAAGAATGTATATAAATGTACAATAAATGTATATATTGTATATGAAATACTATTATTTGAATAATTTTTTACAGAATTGAATAGTTATTTAGTAGTGTGTGTATGCAGTGTTAGACACTGAGTTCTATCTATTGTTTAAGTGTTGGTCATAAGTCATAAATATTGTGCATATTTTCAATATTTAAATGACTTCAGGAAAGATGTCAATAAAACACAACAATAAATCTAATAATTGCACTTAGTGTTAGGTACGTGCCACCTAAAATGGCCTAATAGTCCTAAATCTGTAATTTTACATTGCACTCATTTAAATGTAAGTACAGTATTTATTATAGCTGTGTCATAATACAGTAGTGATATATGGTAGCCTACTGTTGTGTATAGGGGAAAAGGTAGAGGAATTACTTTGACCAAAATACATTTTAGACCCTTCAAGCTAAACATTTTATGACCATATATTTTGTCATATATTTGACATTACATGTTATAAATGTAAATACATTTCACACTTAAAATCATATATTTTTTGTTATATTTCAGAATATATTTCAAATTGATAAATATAAGTGAACAACAATGCAAATATATGTCATGTATTTGGAATATATGCCACATTTATTTCTGACACTTTAAAATATATTTCAATATTTTTTTTTTCTGTATGGGCGGAGCTGTTTGACTAACTGAAATTATTATGAAATGTTATGTTCTACTAGCCAAAACTGTAAAATCGGAGTAAAGCCGCGGCTTATTTTCCGTAAAATTCGGTAGTTGGTGTTGAAGTGGCTGTTTGTCTGCTGCTGCTAGCAATAGCTAAACTTGTCCCAGCAGCACTTTAAATATTATCAGAAATGTCTTCATCTTCCAGGGAGGCATTCTTTGATTGGAAAAACTGCGTTAGCTTAGGTAATTTCTCCCTTAACTTCTCCTCCCTTTTCTTATTTCTTTTTTCACTGCCACTTTGAAATTGTTTCCGCGATCATACACACTCCACCACACGACAAATTCTCCTGACAGAAACGTCATGACCTGAATCATATGTTCCATGATGGATTTAAGTAAAAATGTTGCTATAAAGAATAGAATTACAGAATTGTGTTTTCATGCTTAATTTGAATTGTCATTCGTTTGCAATGACAAGTGATTTATTTTAATTATTTAAAAAAAATGGTAAATACGAGGCCCTGGGCAACTGCCCGACTTGCCCAATGGGACGCACTGCCCCTGGCCCAATGGGACGCACTGCCCCTGGCGGCAACGTTGTCCAGGGCACCAACTGGCAACATTCACTTTATAACGTTGCTACGACGTCGTGGCAACGTTGCCAAGGTAACGTCGTGGGTTACCAAATGAGCACTTACTAGCAACGTTGCCGCAACGTCATGTGTTAGCTGGGCAAGGAACAACATTACTCATTTTGCATAGTTAGCTGGCGAACAAAGCTGGATTTATCACATACTCAAATGGACAATAAGTTTCCTTTTACACAGGTATGTAGCCAATAGCCCATCCTGCCGGCAAAAATAGTTGGCAAATGCCATTGTGTCATTAGGTGCGTTCGACATGGACTGCGGCTGCATGAAACGACCGGCGAGAGTAGCCGCTTGCAGTCGGGGAGGAGTTGAAAACGGCTCTGTAAAGTCGGACATTCCAGCTTCTCGTGGTTTGCTGCGTTGACGTCAGTCATGGCCGATCAAGCGCTGTTTGCTTACTTTACTTTATTTATAATTAAACTTAGTCTTTCCGTTAGTGAAGAGGCGGACTAAAACCCTTTCTTCAACAAATATTTAATTCAATTAAACTGTTTGGTCCGGATTTGAGCGTTGGCGAATAATTACAAAACACGCGTCAAAGTTGTCGTGTGTGAGTCTGGCCAATCATGAAATAGCTGTGTCGTCATTAGAACCCTTGCAGTTGCTCTTGAGAAAATGCGCTCGGCTACACAGCCGGCAGTTCTCGAATCGATCTCACGGTACTTTGATGGCTACGTCACAGTGACCTAGCCTCGGCGCCGTCTCAAGTCGGACAAAAAGTCTAACCACAATTCACTGTTTCAAGTCAGCCGCCTGCAGCCGGCTGCAGCCCTGCATTAAGTCAGTTCATGTCGAACGCACCTATCGTCAACATCCGTTGTTGCTCACTTCTGGGGGGTATTCCAGGTAGCGGGTTTAGTGAAAACTTTCAGTTGTTTAACCCTGAAAAGAGGCATACTCATAAGAGAGGTAACGAAACCTTTTGGTAAGTTTCCATGGTAACTTCCTCCGTGAAACTAACCTGCTCGCTAGCAGGTTTTCCATGCCAAACTCTGCGTTTCGACCAATCCCCTCACGCTTTCTGAACCTGATAGCGTTGGCAGACATGGGATATCCTTTCCTGGTTCAGACGACCGATCTCGAACAACATTTAATTTGCTTAGTTATACGCCGGGAGAGGATTTTAAGACTGCGATTCAATGTGCTTTAATTCCCTGATGAATACCTAGGTCAAATTGGGTAGGCCCAGGCCTACCCAATTCGTTCTAAGGCCTACCCAAAAACGAAAATATCTCCGAAAAATTATGCACCGGGTGAAACATCGCATAGTAATTAAGTTAAAAAAAATTAAAAGATGCCTATCCATATTTTTCTAGGCCTACCCAAAAAGATTATTCTGGCTACGCCCCTGCTGTGACCATGTACCGTCCTGTAACTGGTGTTTCAGCAAATCTATTTCAAGATTGTAGGGGGTCAATATTGACCAAACAACCAAAACTAATTCCCCTATGGTTTGAAGGAAGATGATTACAGGGGCCAAAACTAAATAAATAAATACATAAATAATTGAATGGTTAAATACTTGGATAAATAAATAATTATACAACACAAAGCTTAAATAAATGACTAATTATATAATTTAATGCCTAATTAACATACAAAATATATAAATTACAACTTAAATGAGTCACTAAATATATAAATGTTACATGTATTTGTGTGTATATATATATATTTACGTTTTCATGTGTTCACATTTATTTATTTATACTTACATTTATTTACTTATACTTACATTTATTTATTTATACTTACATTTATCCACGGTGTAACTTGCTGCAGCAAAATAAATCTGTCGTCCCCCGTCACCAAGTCAGGGGGCAGGTTAAAGCCTCAGATTGGTAAATGAACAGTATTACATAACAGGCAGGCTGAACCAGTCGATCAAGCTCTCTTCGATCTAGAGGAATCCTCTACTGCAAAATGTGGTATCGATACGATACCAAGGAGTAAATACAGGGCCAATACTGATACTTTTGACTTAGAAAAGCAGTTTATCTACTTTCATGTTGTGGAAAGCAATGCCTCATAATTTATGAAGTGAATGCATCATCAATATGAAAATTTTAATATTCATGATCATTGAATGATTTTTCCTTTAATTAATTTGTCATAATTATGATCATAATAAAACACAGGACAAAGAATTTTGTCAAAAATACTGTTAGTGTGTGCCGCTGAGTCGTGTTACTGCACGTACACGCCGGCAACAACTCACACTCTGTGTCACAGCCTAGCAGGGGAGGGGCAAAGTGAGCTTGAGCTAAAGTTAGACGGTGTTTGCACAACCACTATGATGTAAAGGGAGTTGTGTACTGGATGTAGAGAAAATAAATTGAAACTTAAGTATCGATCTTATCACGCCAGTATCAATCAATAGGCTACTGATACCAACGTTGGTATCGATACTATCGGTCTTGAGATAGATTCGCCCACCCCCTATGCTCTGTTCAACAGGATCAGAATGTGCAAATCGTTTTTTATATTCATTATTCTCATAATGTCAGTGTAACTGACTATTTCACACAAGCCTGTAAATAAAAGTACATGGGGAGAGAACTACCAGTAGCTACCATAAATAATTCTCTACATCCATTTCGGCGGCAGCAGTCAATGTCTCTTCGTCATCTTAATCATCATCATCCTTTGATGAAAGCATTCTGTTGGGGGAAACTGCTACTACAAGTTGAAATAGGGACCAATTGATATTTACTTTGTATCATGTCAAATATGATTAAAACTAAGGTGACGTCGAGGCTACAATCACAAGTGTATAGCCTAAGCAAAATATGTCTTACCTGTTCATTGTATGTTTTAAATTTAATATAACATTGAACATGCTATTCTATTAAGTCCACCACTTTTTCTCCTGTAATATTAACGGACTGTGGGGTTAAATGTTCAATGTATGGACTGGCTATTACATTCAAATGTATGCATTGACTTGGCAGTTGGGTTGGCACCCAAGCCAATTGTATACGCTGCTACAGCCGTGTTGCTTTTTTTCCGGAATATGTGCTCAGATTGACCATAAACACGAAGTTAAACTTATAACTGAAGTGTGGTGAAGTAGGACAAAGTTTTTTGTCGCCGGGTGCCACTGTTGATCCTTGTATCGGAGCTCCATTGATGTTGGCTTTTAATAGTTCTTATGCCCGCGCTTAACTTAGAGTTGACGTACTCCGAGTTGAGTTAACAAATTCAAATCAGCTTTTCTGGAACCGAGTTTTCGTAATTTCACATTTTAGAGTAACTCAACTCAGAGTTCAGGGTTAGGCTCAGAGTTTGTTAAACCTGCTACCTGGAATACCCCCTTACTGTATTGTGACATATACAGTCTCTGTGTTGTAACCATAGACTGGTTGTGACTTCTGCAAAGCGTTGACACGTCTCGGGCCACCGTAGATATATGATGTGTTGGCACAATAATAATACCGGCAAAATTTTATTTGCTGCAGTGCAACTAATGTACCAATTATTATTTTCAAAACCCACATAATGTTTTTAGGCCATAAGGTGAACTAGGAAAAAGTGGCTAGAAAGTGATTTTCGTTCCCACACCTGGGCACTACTTTTTAAATGCATTTTTGCATAGACAACACCCTTATGGACTTTATGTTAAAAGTTCTCCTGCAGTTATATATAAATATCCTGCAGTTTTTTGTCACTGTCCATAAATGTATATAATTGTAAATTAAAAAAACGAAATTCTAATGCTGCTGGTTTTGCTTGTAACTTTATTTGTATTCATTTTAGCAACACAAAATAGCTCGCAAACTGTCATTTATACATGTACCTAAACATTTGAGACAGGTATTGGTGCATTAGTATACTCAAGTGTGAATGTAGACCATGAAATATGGTAAATTTGTAGAAAATATGCTGCAACTTCACGGATTGGCACCAAGCAAAATTAAACATACACATTGTAAATTTAGCAAAACTGTGATTTTTTATACGTCAAAATGTTCAGTAGCCGGTGTTATCACAGAAAGATAAAAAGAAAGAAGCACATTGGCCCAAATTGGTAGCCTGACGTTGTCATACTCATAATTCTAGTCAGAATATGAGTCTGAGGGCTGTGACTATGGGGCGTGTTTCAACCGAACCCGGAAAACAAATGCCTCTTTGCTCAATTGGATAGACCTACAACCAATCAGAGCAACGTAGTATGTTAACTTTTACCAAACCCCGTAGGAAGGACGGCAAAAACATATTTTCCATCGACAAATGCCTTGATTGCGTTTCTCTGTTCCTCTTTCAAAATTAATGCGCTGTCGATGTCTTCTAAAACAGACTCGATGGCAGAATCATAACATCCCAGCTCTCCAGCGGTAGCCATGTTTGTTGAAAACTAATTCAACCAAAGCGCTCTTTGGTGACGTGATTGATTACGTTACTGTTGATCATCTGTCCATCATCGTATAAAGCCCGCCCTGACAATTTCATTGGTCCGAACAGCTCCTGTTCGGACATAGTTGTTCCCCAACCGAGTTGAACCCCCCAGACCCAACTTCCCGACCAAATGTTTTTGTGGGCGGGGATAAGTTGGGCTGGCAGCCAGGCTACCAAATTGGCTGAAATGACTCAAAATGCTACCCCGTCCCCCTTAATTCTGAATAATGCCAAAAAAATTACAATTCTACAATAGATCAATTACAGCTCAAAATCAGCCTAAAATACAACACAGTGCATTTTAACTCATCAGTATCATCCCTTATCATCAGCATCATCCCTAATCATCAGTATCATCCCTAATCATCAGTATCATCAGTATCATCCCTAATCATCAGTATCATCCCTAATCATCAGTATCATCCCTAATCATCCCTAATCATCAGTATCATCCCTAATCATCAGTATCATCTCTAGTCATCAGTATCATCCCTAAGCCTCAGTATCATCCCTATCGCTATCGTCAGAGCTGTCATCCCATGTAGCCCTTTCCTCTGTTTCCTGGGTAACATTTGCACAATTTTGGCACCGACATAAATCAGTACAAGACAGTCTTGCAGACATACAGGAACATCTTCCAGTCTCACATTTGCCTTGCTTGCAACTGCAGTGGACTACCTGCAACACACTTTCAGGGGCAGGATTTCTAGTCATCCAGGTGACTGCTAACTCCCCATCCTCGAGGTGCCATCCATTGC
The DNA here is from genome assembly GCA_023658055.1 of Thaleichthys pacificus. Classification (NCBI taxonomy): domain Eukaryota; kingdom Metazoa; phylum Chordata; class Actinopteri; order Osmeriformes; family Osmeridae; genus Thaleichthys; species Thaleichthys pacificus. The sequence continues at coordinate 883,694 of CM042865.1, forward strand.
CAACGGGTGAAGGGGCACACATTATACCCGTCAGAGAATGTCTCATTATGGCTGCTTGATAGTTTGCCATTTTGCAGTGTTGATACAGGGCATCACTTTTCGGGGGAAACTGTGTGACCCGTTTCTCGGCCACATACAAGCGCTTTTTGTCAATGAAACGCCTGTAGCAAGTGGAGTGAAACCCAGCGTCTTCGGGAACATTGTCAAACTCAAATTCTACACAATGTTTGTATGTTTCCGCTATTCTCTGATTCTCACCCTGCAAGCCAAGCCACCTTTTGACGCTGGTTCTGAATGTATCCCACCGTGTGCGGGTAAAATAATTTGTTTGTTCTTTCTTTATGGACGTGAGATGCATATAGCATTGTTTAAAATCCTTTCCACGTAGTTTTGAAGTAGGTCTGGTCGTAATTTCCTCGTTTTCGCTACTTGATATTGATGAGATTGATTGAGAAGACATCTTGGACTCTTATACACTTTACAGAAACTTATGCTGCTGTACGTGAATATGTATGTTTAGGAAATGTCTTATCTGTCGTGCCTGTGCACTTTATGTTTCACTGTGGGAGAGTGGGAAATGTCCTAGCGATTTATTTATTTTTCTTGACGTGAAGAAATTGACAATAAAGCTACTTGAACTTGAGCTTAAATGTTGTTACAAAAAGCGTCCACTTTATTGGTCTAGCGGTAAACACGTGATGATTGACTCATCACTCATGATCAAAATATAATTACGCGATGAAAGAACTAGTGCTGACTTTAAACACTAATAAAAAATAAACTGCAGGATTCCACATGGAGAACTTTTTTTCTCTTGTTCAAAACCAATAGGTGTTTTTATCTGAATCAAAAGAATGTAGTGCCCCATATATGGGAACGGGATGACGGCTTCACCTTACGGACTATTTTGACAAACAATAGTTAATATCCGCATAACACAGGTAATGACTTTTAACACAGTCATTACGGCTCTTAAAAAAGATATAGACTATTGGGCAATACTTTATCTCAAAATGTGTACATTACCTGTATTGTTTGAAGAAAACAAAACTGGATCAAGGACTTGTCTAAGAAGTTGTCTGAAAAGTAGCCATCCTCTCTTAATTAGTCAAATATGTCCATCCAAAACTGGACACATCTTCGCAAGGTCAGCCACCATCGTTCAATCCGCTGGTTTCCAATGCTTGGACCAAAGGTTTAGAGCCCGACCGATATATCGGCGGCCCGATATTATCGGCCGATATTGGGCATTTTCCAAACTATCGGTATCAGCATTTATAATGGCCGATAAATGAATATTAATGTCCGCTCTGTTTTCTTTTTGATTATGGCATAAAATGTGCAGCCTTGAAGAAGAAAATGCAAATAGAATGATTGATTACAAATTGTATTTATGAGTCCAATAATGCAGCCACATTCTTAAAATGAAAAAGCATTTCTGCAAATGCATTTTAATTTTGGTCACTATTTGCTTCCATACGTGCGCGTCTGCACGAGCTTTCCTCTGAGTTAATTGGACTCAGGGGCGGATTTAGAAAAATATTAATGGGGTGGCAAGAGGGTGGCAGGAGATTTTGAGGGGTGGCATCCCGTGGCAAATGTGTGAGAGATCAAAATGAAAAAACTAAAGGCTGTGCAACATGTATGCATAGTCAGTGAACACTGAAATGAATTTGAGGATTATAGGTCACATGACCAAAAAGCTATTGAAGTTTGAAGATTTATTTTGAATAAAATATTTTTTAATAACCTGAGATGAAAATGAACAAAATAAAGGCTTTGCAGCATGAATGCATACATCTTCAACAGTTTAACATTATTTTGACGCTCCTAGTTCATGTTGTTGAAAAGCTATTGACTTTTGAAATGTGTAATTTGTTGACGGTCCCTAAACGTACGCGTTGTTTAGGCAGCCAAAAGCATTGGCTAAGCGGCCGGTCGTAGCAGTGCTAAACACGGTTAAAATAACACAATACTGGGCGTCCGAATATCTGTTGAATATCGAACTTCAAACTAACTTTACCACAGTCATCTTCGTTGTTGCTTTGTTGCCCAAAGAATTCACGAGTTAATGTTATTAACCTCAATTCAACAGGAAAAGTAACATTGCAACTCCGTATAGCCCTGCACTTTTGTAATTATTCTTAGTCATTAATAGATAATTGCTTAACACCTCATTCCTCCGGTGTGGTCTGCTGTCCATGCCGACGATTTCTTCCTTGAGTTGAAGCCTTCTATGGTCAGTTTGCGCCTTCCTTGTGTTCAAATGAAAGCAACTTCGGTGGCGGTGTGGGGAGGGTGGATGGAGTCGTTTTCCTGCTGCATTTACTTGCATGCGGATATTAGAAATTTGCTCTCGCAAATGTCCGATGAGCCACAACTTTTCTTTGTTTTCAAAGCTGCCAACTGGGGTGGCAGCTGGGGTGGCAAGGCTATTTTTAGGGTGGCATTTGCCACCCCATGCCACCCCGGTAGATCCGCCCCTGATTGGACTTGGAGTTGACTGAACTAATAATTATCACCTGTTGTGAAACCACTGAGTTTGACAGCTCATAGTCAATCCAGAGTTGTGGTTAAATTATGTATGTTAACCCTGCTTTCTGATATACCCCCCCCCCCATGTGGCACATACGAGAGGGCAAACGTGGAGTTGCTATCTTAACAAAATAAAGTTCAGATTAAATCTTCCTCCATGCATAATGTTTTAGCATGAATGTCTTTGTAAATGTCACTGGACAAATAAAAAAGTGCAGAATACCCGAAGACCGCACATATCAGCGTCTCTATTTCCAGATGCGTTGCGTGTGGCGTGGACGTGAGTGAAGCTCGTCAGCATTCTCCGGTCAGTGGGAGTGATACAAAAGAAGGCTATAGCTGCACCACCTCAACGGACACACGGTATAAAGTTTTTTTCCCGTTCTCAGGATTGACCGGTGTTTCGACCAAGTGGATTATAAATGATAATCAAAAGGGACATTCTACGTTGAGATGTGAGTTACATTGTATATACTTGGGGTAGGCCAAAATATGATATGATACGAGGCTAATGGCTATTAGTCGGTCGGTACAGTAGCCTATAGATGCGAGGGATGACTACTGTGTAGTCGTACAAGTCTGCTCTAAAGGTACAAAAAGTCACGTTTGTTTCAAATGTGTAGTTCCAATACAAGGTCAATACAGTAAATCAGTAGATTGTGGTTGTTAATCCTGTGTAGTAAAGTTAATAGAAAGTAGAAACTATTTCCATGTATATTATATATAACGCTTTTTGGTTGAGTTTAACAGAAAAAAAGGGAAACAGCAACATAGGCCTACACATATATTTAGAACTTAAATAGTTTTTAGGAAATCATTATTTGACAATCTGTTGATGAAGCTTCTTTTGTTTTGTAGTGCTAAAACATCAATCGTTTATACAGGCTTATAGCCTACTATATGAACAAGAGCAGTCTCCCCAGCTTATCAGATCTTCACATTGTAATATTATTTAAAGAAAGCTACGCCACACTATTTCCTCACATACCCAGCCCAGAGTGACTGACCACTCCATAAACTCACAAATCTGTGCGCCTTATTGTACACCAGTCTCCTGGCAACTGTTGTGGAAACACCAAAACTTGTTCAGTGCTTTGAGGTTTTCCACATAAATCATATTTGTATGCATGCTTTCGAAAACTTTGCTTTATGAAGTGTTTTGACAAAGTTTGCCACCTCAAGTGGCCATGTGTTTCATTGCAGGGTAGTGTATGTTATATCATTTCAATATGCTTTATCTAAATAGCCCACCAGAAGTTACCTCGATCAATAAGAGCCCCCCTCTCATTTTCACACACTTGTGATCCTTCATTGTTTCCATACCTCTGTCCTACAGCTGACCATTGACCTCTCAAGGCTGGTGTTGTGTGATCAATCTTCTGGAGCAGAACTACTGCCACAGTCACTTCAACTCTGCCACTGGACAACGGCACTTCTCCCTCTGCCACCTGAGCTCTTAGACGGGCTAGAAAACTTGATTGGAGTTGAAGATGGAGAATTACTACAAACTATTCTCCCTGCTCATGCTGTGCTTTACCATTGCACCCTCAGGTAAAAACCATGATTGATCTCCTACAATGCACAATCTTTATTTAACCCATTTGTAGAGGGCATTTTAATGCACGGATCATTCAGAAATCAGAGACTAATGGAGTTGAAGCCTTAATGATATCTTTGTGGGGAAAGCAGATGCTTGAGGACTGGTATTATACCTTTATTAAATGTCCTGTCATAGTTTATTATTTCTAGTAATTTTTTTCAACAGAGTAATTAGAGTCTTTATTTGAACAGATGTTTTGAGTCAGACTTGAGGCCATTTAGGATTACCATTGGATTTAATAAGTCTATATTGCCCATTAGTTTTAGGTATGATGGTTAACCTATATCTACTACACAAGTTACTGTCATAGCTTGATAATCAGGTGTGTTAGTGACAAACCAGAACAATGTACCATGGACCCACAATGAATATTGCAAGCCTAAATGTAATAATTTTTCAGTAAACCCCCCATATTGAAAGTGCAACCCCTGCGACTTGATGCATTCCTATGCTTATTCATATGGGAAAGTTGTTCAGCACAACACAGATGTATGGAGTTAAAATCGGTCAGGCAGGTCCATCCAACTACTATAGCTTTAGCTATCCAACTACTATAGCTTTAGCTATTGGAAAAAAAAGAGGACATTTTATATATCTGATTCTTTTGGCGCCAGAGAAAGTAATAAAAAGTAATACAACTTATTTATTAAGGAGTATTTTTTTATCCTCATTGTAATCTTAAAAACACTCCTACTGTGCTTTCTCTGTCCAGTAGTGGTGGAAGCCATGGTTGCTCAATAGAAGTCCAATGTAACAGTGTATTGGCAGTGTTTTAAACTCCAGTTAGTGATATGGTCACAGCTGGATCTCTCTGGGTAGTATTTCAGAAGGGCCTTTACTTTTGCTCTTTAGATCAATGGTAGTCCCCAGTTACACAACTCTCTTGGTGTGTATCTTATATAACACTAACAAATACCCCGTGCAGCATGTACCAATGGAGTAATTGTGGTGACAAAATACAGCTTCTGATTCTGAAGGCTTTGCTATGTGAAACTGTAGGCTACGCCAGTGGAGAACTGTGTAGATAATCTCTCTAATAATGACAGAAATCTCTCTGTGTGTGTGTACAAATTAGAATGGGTTTAGTTTCCCACAATCAACTCAAGAACTGGGCACTCTGCAAAGTTCATATTCTGCATGTGTCCTCTTTATAACCCAACGGAGTGCCGCGATTGACATTGTTTGGATAAGCATTTCAACATAAATGAATGAAAAATAATGAAAAAATTATTTGCCGCCAGTTTGGCTAGCTCTCTTCGCCTCCCAGCTACTTCCCTCTGATTGGTCCTCTGGTCTGCAGCGAGACTCGAGAACTGGGCACTCTGCAAAGTTAATATTTTCCTTTTTATAATATAACGCAATTGAACTAATATGATTAACAAAGGCATTCACAATGAAATGACACAAATTTAGCATAGTAAGGAATGTAGGGATATTCTGTTTTGTTATCTAGAAGCGAATTTGCTTTTACAACCAGTGTGCGAATTACGGGGGGGTTGGGGGGGTCTGACCCCCCCGATTAAGGCTTGGACCCCCCCCAAAAGAGGTAAAAACCACAGGTCGGGGGGGTCGATACATTTATATATCGTTCTTACCTGTAATCGTAAATATTACAATATATTTACCATATTCATTCAGTAACAGGTTGGCGATACACAGAAATGTTGACTTTATGGCAGAATATCACACACAGTATTACACTGACTGCCATCTAGTCAAAATTCACTCAATAAACTACAAAAACAAAAATCTGTCACGAATGTATTTGTACTGGCAATTAGCTGTATAATATTCACAAGAATGTTAATGATAGAAACATGGTTAACCACCCACCAACTTAAAAGATAGCTATCGCTAGCTCTGTATCAAGCAAGATAGCTTAATTTATCTGTCTCATTGCTTGTCAGAATCTGGAGAGATTTCCAACTACCGTATTTTGTGATGAACAGTCAGATATGTTCCTCTGGTAGTTTTGTAAAGAACAACTTTTTTATTTCAGAAAGAAATTACTACAATCGTGTTTGTAGTTTTAGTAGTGCGTGTGTGTGTGCCATTGCCGTTTACTTAGGTTGGGGCGGCGGTAGGGGAGAACGTCTTTCCGGAGGCGGGGGGGTGGGGGGGCACTGAGTTGACCCCCCCTATTGTCAATGTATAATTCGCACACTGTTTACAACCGATAATCATCTGCTTTCAAAGGGACTGGCTATCTAACAGAACGACAGTATCAAATTGATATACGACAATAGTGGATATCCTTTCAGTATAGATCAGTGAATTTTGTTACTGAAATTATTGTGTTTACTAGGGGTACAACAATTCAACAAGCCCACAGTTCGGTTTGTGTTGCGGTTTATGGGTTACGGTTTCGGTTCGGTTTGTTGACAGGTGTCTTAAAAGACGATGGTACATCCCATAGGTTAGGGTGACCAGACGTCCTCTTTTACCTGGACTTTTACTCTTTTCAAGACCTAAAAAATGCGTCCAGCAGGGAAACCAAATTCGTCCGGGATTTTGCCTCGTCGGATATTTGTGTTTCTCTGGGTCTTTCATAAACTAGTTATTACTCCCTTACAAGTTTTGGAAAGGGTATCTCCCTTCCGTTCCACCTTGCGCGAGCTCTAACTGTAGACTGTCATTGGTCGACCGCCTTCTCAGTGTTGCCAGATGCACGATAATTATCCTCCTGGATGGTAATGGTGGGGCATGCAATACACTACCTACCCCCCCCCCTCCCCCCCGCCGCCGCGACGAAGTGTCCTCTTTTTCACAAACTCAAATCTGGTCACCCTACCATAGGTGCAATCACCAGCGTATAAGTAGTAATGCAAAACATTTTCGCCAGCGCAAGGCGCAACGTGTAACAGCCTATTGAAAAGTCTAATGTTTTTGTTCGCTTCAGATTCCTCACCACATAAAATGTGGTTGTCATTACAGTTTAAGTCTTCTAAATTAAATAAACCTCATAAGGTCTGCGAAAAAGTAGTATTGCCAGGCAATACTTGTTTCAAAAGTAGTATTGCCATGGCAATACTGGCAATACTGACGGCGGCGGCAATGGTACGTCCTCAAACGCTAACCTTTCGCCTCCACATGCCATCTCCATTCTCCACATTCTTATCTTGCCTAGCTTCATATGATGTGCCTCTCTCCAGTTCCTTCCAGTACGTGACTCGTCATTGATATACTGACAGTTCATTGGACAGGTACTCTCCGAGAAAGGTTACGGGAAAGGGGAAGGACAAAGGGTGTTAGGTTGTGTTTTCTTGTAGATTCGAAAAACCATATTGTAAAAAACAAACCGTGGGTTGTGTGTTGAACAATTCGTATTTTTGCAGTTTTTATTTTGCACCCCTAGTGCTTACTGATGTCAAAACTGCCTGCACATTGCAAATGTACAAGCGATGTATGGTGAATTAGGCCTACAATTATGACAACTGGCTCAACCATTGTTCATGTAATGACTTCTGTTATAAACTAAATGTTTAGATGCTTGTGGTGGTAAAACAATTTAACAGAGAACCAATATGGTAAAATTTGATCAACATAACATAAGCAATGTATAACGTAGGAATCAGTAGACAAATGAAGGCTACATCATAATTTGCATAAATGTAGGCTACCACAGCATTGTCAATTTGACTAGAATAGATGTGGAGGTTGAACAAGAACTTCAGAGATGACAGAGAATTTCAATGGCGATCTGAGAAATATAGGACCAAAATCACTGAGAAGAACTGTCATCACCAGCTGCATCACAGGCACTGCACTATCTTTCTATAATCCCAGAAATCTGTGTGTGTGTGCCACCAATTTGATCATGTTCCAAAGATTGGTTTTGCTGAGTTAATGTGGGTTATGTTTATGAATGGGCAATGCTGTGTTGACTGTATGCTGTACTGGATTTGCCAGCAAATTGTGTTGTTAACATACCATCGTTGAAGAAGCTCTAGGTAAGGGATAATGTTAACTCTAAATCCCATTGCGACCCTTTGGTGTCCAACAGTGTGGTTTGTTATCTGCTGCACCCTCTGTAGAAACTCCACAGGAAAGTACCACATTTCTGTCTGATGGGGGCTTTGTCAACTGTGCTCCCTCTGCATTGAGCTACAGTGGGAGCTCAACACAGCAGTGATTACAGGGCTTTCCAAAGCACTTCCGCCAACCCAGGGTCCCTTCACTCCACGGGCAGAAGAAAAAGTACAAAAGCGATTAGCAAGCGCTACCGGAGGGTTAGTTTGTGGGCGTGTGTGTGTGTGTGTGTGTGGGGGGGGGGGGTAGCTTAATAGCAGGCAGGGGAGTCTCTACTGGGAAGAGATCCAATCAAGTTGTAGAAACATCTCAAGGATGATCAGTGGAAGCAGGATGCACCTAAGCTCAATTTTGAGTGTCATGGCAAAGGCTGTGAATACTTATGTACATATTTTTATTTTTATAAATTAGCAAACAAAACAAAAAAATCATTATGGGGTATGGTATGTAGAATGTTGAGGGAAAAATGAATGTAATCCATTTTGCAATACAGGTGTAACATAACAACGTGGAAAAAGTGAAGCATTGTGAATACTTTCCGAATGCACTGTATGCCCACAAATACGATAGAAAATGTCATTTTTCAAGGAAGTAAAACCATGTAATCTGTTGGTTCTTCTAGAAACATGTCCTGCAAAGCTACATCGATCTTGAATGATTGGGAGCACCCAGTGTGCAATACATCATCGTTCCTTCCACCTGTTCCCCTGAAACAGAGTTAGTGTAGCCCAGCGCTGACTAAACAAATCTTTCCCTTTCCGAAAGCTGCCCTGCTAATTAATGCTGAGAAGATTAATAGACTCTTGCTGGCGACATATCTCACATGTTCGTTTTGTCACAAGGTAATTCCTGCACCAACTTGAAGACACACATCTTGATAAAGTGGTGGTGGAACACCCTGTCAGTTATAGGAAAGAAACAACCAAACTAATTAGAGACTTGCTGATGTTCCTGGGAATTTGATGTCTTTGTGTGCGTGTGTTTTAGATTGTGTGTGATTTATAGTCAACCCGAAAAGTGAATATACATTTCATCCCCTTATCAAGACAGTCAGCTCAAGACTGCTTGTCTTGCAGCTATGCTATACAAAACAACATCAGCTTACTGCACTCTGTGTACACTGTACTGTCAGTATTAGGGCACATTGAGAACCTCAAGAATGCGACTTGACAGGCATGGAAACTAATTGAGAGACAGTTCTCGTGCTTTTGAGAGATAAATGTGGTGAATGTTTGTGTGTGACCATGCGCCATTGGGTTTGTTGTTCCGCCGTCTTCCGCAACAGGATCAGAAGTCTGGCAAATGTCTCCCAGAGGTGTAAACAGGCTGCATGTAAAGACGAACTGTCTCCAGACCTGCTTTCATATCCTACCCAGAGTCAACATAGTGGCTTACACAAACACACATATATACAAGTACAGTACACACATACAGTACACGCATAAGCACACACAAAGTCACAGAATCCTCACTCCCAAACGTACAGATCATAAAGCTAACCCAATCAGTGATTTTTGATCGAGCATAGGGGCTTGATGGCCTATGAAGAAAGGTAAGTTGAGGGAGTGTACTTGCTAGTCTGCTCTATGCAGGGGTGAGAGGCCAGGGGACACTGCAGGCCCCTGCAGAGTGCTGATAAGAGCTTGTTTACCTTCCTGTGGATGGTCAGGCCTCAGTCTATGGCTGCGGAAATGGTGGGACAATAGGTGTGTGCATGTGTGTGTGGCGGCGGGAAGGTGGGGGGTGGGGGTCTTTAACCCCCATCTCTCCCAACCCCCACCATCATGGCTCCTCTGCCCGACCCTTGACACAGTTTACTTTGTACATTAGTTTGAGGCACTGTCTCCGTCTACTTGTGTTTTCCATGTGAAAAATGACTCCACAGTTATTGGCAGATTGATATGATCCAGGGCTACTTCATCTAGACTACGTGGTTTATGTTTGACATAGCCATGTACACTGTCTCTATCCCTATATCTTTGTTTGGAACATGAATGCTTGCAAAACAAGGATTGTTGATGACCATATGAGGCCATGATTTGAAAAGCCCTTTAGAGCACGTCAGATATTCAAACCCATGAATTGCGGGTCTATAACCTACCCTATTACGATAGCCAGAGTTGTTTTTAACACCTGTTGACACGTCATACGTGTCATAGATGACTTCACCAGGTGTGGTCAAAGAACAAATAACCAGCTAGAAGAAAGGGTAAGAGATTGGGTTTCCTTAAAGTTATTTTTGGGTGTAAAAAGAAAAATGTGATTTACTTCAATTGTACTACAACCAAGACAAAGCAGAAGAATCTTTTAGAATTTCAACATATTCTTAATATGTTTCAACATGCAGAAACTTTTAATTGGCCTTTCATGCAATTCTAGTCTTATGAAATAGGGCTCAGTTCCCTGGATTAAATTATTGATTGCAATATCTAACAGCAAATGTAGGTTGGTATACCCCAAGCATAAACTCCATACTACAGCAGATTCATGAGATGCAAAATATGGCTTACAGCAAAACAAATTTATGCCATTTATTTTTCATTAAAAAATATCTGTCCACCCACACCTGTCAAAGTGAATAGTAGTTGGATCTTTTGAGTCTTTCGGATGACTCAATAGCGAAAGTTACCATTTCTTGGAAATAGCATTTTGCTGGCAAGCCATTGAGCTTTTCCTTGCATGCATCTTTAATGTCAGAGTTTGCCTGTGGGCTGTTTCAGTGCTTTTGTGCTGACAAATAAAATTAAACCAAAACTACCAGTTTGTACCACGGGGGGGGGGGGGACCAATAAATACTGACATAACTTTGACAAACCTTGTTGCTTGACACTCAGCAGTGTCATGCAACAAATACATAAATAATCCCATAGGATCTCAGTATACTCTCCTAATAAGTCTTATTTAGATGGGCATCACAACTGTCCCTAAGCATGTCTTGGAAAAGGAAATGGAGTAGGTCTGATAAAAATAGATTGAGACATAGGGAGGGATGCAGGGAGCACTGTTTCTATACCTCATTTACCACAAAACCGCTTAAAGGGATAGGCAGCATTTCCGGGTCAGGAATAGGGGTCTGACAGGGCCAGAATAACAGGAAACAGGCCTTTACCAGGAGGGCAGGCAGTAAAAAGGGATTAGTAACGGGGGAAGATCTACATCTCTCTGTCTGCGATTTACAATTGATTAGGGGAAGATGAAGAAAGAGAGTGGCTTTTGGGTGTACCAGTGTCCTTGTTCTTTTGTTCTTTTTCTTTTGTTTGTTCCCTCTTTATGTGGACAATGCCTTGCCTTGCCACTCTGTCCTCATTTGGCAAGCCGTCTAAACATGGCATTTCCTGTTGTCCTCAAGAACGTTGTTGTTTCCTGCCCCCCCCACCCCTCCTCGGTTCTTCCCTCCATTTCATTCACCAACCCCTTCCTTCTATGCATTGTATTTGTGTCTTAAGACTTTTTTTGCACACTTGCCCTGAGAAGCTTCAATAGTTTGACAATATTGTGTGCGTTTACATGACCATGAGAAACCCGATTACTAGCAATTGTCGGTTTATGCCAATAATACGATTACTCCGTTTACATGTGTAATTAGTTATGCGATTACTCAATAAACGCATCTACATGATTATTTTTATTAATCGTTGTATGCTCCACGGACAAAACTTGCACCACCATCATCCTTCTGCAACAAAGTGTTGCCGTGTCTTCCTGTATCGGCCCTACTGTTGTATATTTCATTCAATCAACAGATTGAATGAAACTAGTACTAGTCTAGCTAGCTTAATATTACAAACTTCTGCTCTGCGTCTAGCTGGCTATAGCCTATTTGTTACTAAGTAACAACTTTATTGTACGAGCATGCTAGCACCACAAACACACGTTAAACAGTTATCCTTTCTCCGTGTTAACAACTAGTTATCTTGCGTATCGTTTGAGGATAGCTTATTGTATGTGACGCAGAATCAAATGACAACGGCGTTCATGTTACTTTTAATAGTAACGTAAAGTGCAGAGCTGCCAACTCTCACGGTTTCGCCGTGTGACACACGCATTTCAACCATTTGTCACGGTCTCACGCCACACATTGTATATCTCACGCTGAAAAGGCAACGCCAAACAAGTAGCCAAGCTACGTTGTAAACAGTAAAGGACGAGGCGCAGGTTAACAGAGTGAAGCATCATTGACGCCGCGCAAACAGCCGTGTAAACTCGCCTGGGGGGGGCAGTGAAGGTCGAGAAAGCTCGCCTAAGGGGGGGGGGGGGGGGTGGAAGCTCGTGATAGCTCGCCCCGGGGGGGGGGGGGGGGGGGGGGGGGGTTGCTACCAAATCTCACGCCAAGGTTTTTGGAAAAGTTGGCAGCCCTGAAAGTGGAAGACGTCATATCATCTACGCTCAGTAGGCCTACGCTAGCTCTAGCTCTACCCATCACAAAATGCAGATGTCTTTAATGTATGTGGTTGTTTATTTAGGTAGGCTAAATTAAATTAAATAATACACGCTGTGACTTCAAAACAAGTGGCAGACATGCGCAGTTTCCAAAACCCGCAAGAAAGCCAAGTTTGATGCGTGTTTATATGCATCAAAGAATCGAATGATTGGACAAAAATCCAGGTGTCTTTATCGGGTTATGAATACGCCGATTAAGACCTTAACCCGACTTTGGAAATCAGATAAAGGCGTTTTACATGATCAGTTTAATAATCGCATTGTTGCCATTATCGGCGTATTAGTGTGCAAGTAAACGCATGCTTCCAACGGATTATCATCAGTCTTGCTGTAAGAGACAAAGTTTTTGTATTCCATTTTTTTGTGTATTCCTTATAACCCCAGTTCTGGTTGTCATTATCTAATTCTCTATTTGATTTCGATTTATCTTAATCACTAGAAATCTGATTTTCCATTTGGAGCTACTTACAGAGCACTCAGCAAAAGGAATGCTTAGAACCTTGATTCATTGTCTGCATTTATAATTCTGATGATTGGTTAAGATAATTCCTGTTCTCAATCCTATCATTGCCCAACCATTAGGAGACAGACAGCCTGAATGTCTGGACATCTTGCCCCTGTCATATTCTCCAGATTATCCAATCCAAATCTATACTTGTCTCAACAGGATACACTCCCCACAAAGTGAAAGGAAGAGATAAAGCAAATCAATTAAATCAGTGGTTCCCTGCACGGATCTCAACACCATTCCAGTCTTTCTGACTGTTTGACAAACATGTGCGCACACACACAGACTTGCTCCTACATGTAGACATACAGACACAAAGAAACTGACAAACTTGTCAGATACCCCACACATGCGTCAAGGCCATGCTCTCCTATCAATTCTCAACCTTGACCTCATCCAGGTCCTCCATCTCTGGACAACACACCAGGGCTAAGGACAAAACTCCCAAACATAGAGCAAGAGGATGACTTCTGATTTACTGCTTATCAAATGGGATTATGGTATGTCATGAACCAAGATCCATCAACCAAGATAGTAAGATGAGCAGACCCTCCCACAGCTTGTATTCATGCCAACTTACTTTCTGATAATGAGCAAAAGGTAGTGTGGTTTATACATCGCCTGACCTGACACTAACCCTGGCTCCTCCCTAACGGTGCGTGTCCACTACAGCGGAGCGGGCGGCGCGGGGCGTCGGCTTCCTATTCATTTTCAATGAAATTGGCCGTTGACGCTCGCGTAGGGCATTGTGGGAAGGTGAGAAGAGTGTTGCAAGTTGGATTTTCTCAACTTTATGTAAATGAGCGTGAAAACGCTAGCGTTGGCCAATCGGATTGGTTTCTTGTTTCTTGTAACGTAGCAACTGTTGGTCATGGTAAACATTTCTAGGTTTTACAATTTCAAGATGGAGGAGAAATTTATCGTATGTGTCTGCACACCCAGTTCTGTTCAGAACAAAGTTATGTAATGTGACAAGCCTGAATTTAAAGATTACATTAAAATAATAATGCATGGTGCAGGGTTGCCGATGTTGTCAGTGTCCCTGGTGTGTTTTTATACTTTTAAATTCAGTCTTGTCACATTACGTGACTGTTCTGTGCCACTGCTAGCTCGCTAGCCCAGCCTACAAACGACTGGTTGAGTGACCGGTGGCGTAACATGTATTCTACTGTAATCTTGCACAAGTAAAGATTCTGTATTTTTACAAAAATGTTGTGTAAAAGTGGTATTTTTATCGATATTGTGAGTACATGAACCCTAGTCTTCATGCTTGGACATAACTACAACAGTGACCTTAGAGAACTACAACTCTGTATTAACTTTTCTAACACGCCCCGGAGCGTGGTGTACTGTGGGAAGGCAAGCGGTGCAGAGCGTTAAAAAACGCTGTAGTGGACACGTACCGTTAGACTATAACTGAGTCAGGGAGGATGTACAGTCAACAGCAGATTTTCTTTTGCTTAATTTTCTGTTGAAAAAATTTGATCAATCAAACCTTCAATTTAAAGTACATTTATTTTGAAAGAAAATTCAGTCATCAATAAATAAATCTTTTTAATTAAAGCATTTTTCATTAAAGACTGCTGGCCAGCAGTCTACAGACCTGCTGGCCAGCTGGGGTTGATGTTTGCATGAACTGCTTGTAGATGGTTGCTCGTCGTCTTCCTCTTGGCCACGTGCTCCTTGTGTATATCTCAGCATTTGACCCTGCATTAATTTAGAAATACGAAGAAAAAGGATCAGTATAGAGACAACATATTCAAACAAAGAATCTTATACCGAAAACAATTATAAACATTTAAAACTGAAAGCATGCAGCCAAGGAGCTCTCCACCTTTATTACTTATTTATAAACTATTTGATAAATCTAATAAAAAATCATAATAGAATGTAAAGTAAAGTAACAACTAGCTGGCGTCAGTTCCATGTAAAATGCATAGATAATGTTTAACAGTAAAATCTCAATTTAGCTTGCACCTAAGTTATAACATATTTGACTTTGCTAACATTAGCAATAACGTCAGCGAGTTCGAAGTGTATGATTCAATTCAACCCCAGTATTTATTACACATCTGCACAGGTTTCTGTTTGAAAGCTAACGTGTATGAACGTTTAGGCATGCTGCTTCAGATTTCTACACAATGTAGAACACTTGTATTTGAGACAGTTGTATTACCAACGCACACCTAATTGATAGTCAATGAAAAAGGGAGTTGCCGCACTCATAGACAAACAAAGAATAGACAAGGAGGTCAGCAGTAGTAGCCTAATTGAAACCTGCGTTTTTAGCTGCATGATTCATTTGTCACATTGCCAGCAACAAAGTTGTCTATGGCTGCACTGCAGCTACAATTTCTCTTACTAATTAAACGCCGCCCTCGAATAAACGCCGCCCTCGAATAAACGCTGCACCAAAAATGAACGTTATTTAATAAACGCTGCAGCGTTTATTCGAAGAAATACGGTACTTGCAAGTGATGCACGGGCGTCATCTCGCAGTTTCTTCTTCTTTCTTTTCTCTGCTCATGACTCCGGCTGTTTTTTCGAGGCCATTTCCCAAAAAGTTGACTTTTAGCCTACTGTCAAACTTTGTCAAGTGCAATCCAAGAAACCACTGGTAGGGAAGGGCACCCACGGGGAGCTTGGGAAGTTGAGTGTGTTTGTTTTTTTGGACAGGGGGGGGGCACCATCGTTACAATTAAAGGCCATATGGCAGGTTAAACACTACTGTTGATTTAATGGGTACATGAAGCACTCAAGATATGTATATCATTTAAAATATCTCCAAATGGTGTCTCCAAATGGTGTTAAAGACCAGTTTTTGTCGTTTTTGGTGTTAGCATTAGCATATTAGCGCAAATCGGCGATGACGTCACGTTGGGGAGTCGTGGAGGAGAGAAGCCTCAGCCTAGTACTAGAACTATGGCGACTGACTGGGATGAAGAAGAGGTGGCAAAAACCACTAATGTGTATGATGGCCCGCAGCCGTACAATTTCGAACCAAGTAGACATGAGAGGGCAAATGAGGAATTGCCGAGACCTGATGGCCGTCAAAGCCAATTAAATGGATGGTCTGAGGAGAATGAGTGGAGAGTTGGTGAAGTGTCCTGGTGAGTTGCTATCATTTAGCAACACAGCAACGATCTCTGGAGCTAGTCTACGAACAGCAGTGCACATATATATATATTTTTTTACTGTCAGTGAATAGCACCGAGTGAAAGTCAACGTTTTCTTTATATCTAGTGACAGTGATCATTCAGGGCCTGACATAACATTTTTGAGGCACGTCCTTTGGACAAGTAGCCCTACATTTACGTTTCACTTTTCCATGCACAAAAGTCACGTCTTGTATTTGAGACAGTTGTATTACCAACGCACACCTAATTGATAGTCAATGAAAAAGGGAGTTGCCGCACTCATAGTTGTGCCTTTGACCAACGAAAATGACCTGTAATATTATACAAATGACAATTTATTATTATAACAATTGAGGTGTTATAAAAAAAAATATTTGTTACATTAAACATTTACACAATTTCTGCAGAATTAAACACTTTCTGTTATGTACTGTATTGCAGCTTCGTCCCAATATCTCTACAGACCGTGCAGCTAATTTAATGCTCAACACTTGAACGGGGGCTTATTACTTGAAAGAGGAATTACTGCGTCTTCTCAGTTACACTATCAGGGCTTGGAAATACTGTGACTTGCAAAAGTAGGCAAATGGCTAGTAGAACATAACATTTCATAATCATTTCAGTCAATCAAACAGCTGCAAGACCCAGTGAAATGTTATATACAGCTAGCAAACTAACGTTAGCTAGCATCGCTAACGACATTGGCTAACTCACTTCGGTAGGCTATCCTCAGTATTTGCAAGCTGGCCAGTGCAAGTACAGTTACATGTCATTTTTCTTTGTTTGAGTTTAAACTTGTCCAGTGGGGCAGGTACATTTCTCTGCCCTACAAAAAAATCCACTTGTCCCAGACAATCATGTCGTTAGCTGTAGTTCAGATAAGTAGACTAGTACTACCGGTAAACTTATCTAGATCTAGAAAGAAGACATAATGCTAGCTATGGGCTAGCTATGGGCTAACTTGCCAGTCCAACCTAGAAATCCCCCCAAGATCATCCCTAATTAAATATTTTTCCCAACGTTGTAATTTCCAATTAGATGTCCCATGTCCGCCCACTCCATAGCACTGAAACAGCACTTCTCAAAATCACTAACGATCTCCTCATGGCAGCTGATTCTGGACTTTTAACCATCCTCATCCTCCTCGACCTGAGTGCAGCCTTTGACACCATCTGTCACACCACCCTCCTCAACAGGCTATCTACGATCGGCATCACCCACACTCCGTTAAACTGGTTCACATCTTACCTTTCTGACCGCACTCAGTTCATCCATCTCAAGTCTTTTAAATCCACTCCCTCCTCTGTCACTTCAGGTGTGCCCCAGGGCTCTGTCCTGGGGCCCCTACTCTTCAACATTTACCTCCTTCCCCTTGGCAATATCTTTCGCAAATTCAACATTCACTTTCACTGTGCTGATGACACCCAGCTCTACCTTTCTACCAAACCCTCGTCCACTCTCCCGCCCACCTCCCTTACTGATTGCATCACTGAAATAAGAATCTGGTTCACCCAAAACTTCCTCAAATTAAACAGTAATAAAACCGAGGTTCTCCTCATTGGCACCAAATCCACTTTGTCCAAAACTGACAGTTTTTCTCTCATTATTGACAACTCCTCAGTTTCACCATCCCCTAAGGTTAAGAGTCTAGGTGTCATCCTTGACAGCACACTATCCTTTCAACCCCACATCAATAACATTACCCGGTCCGCCTACTTTCACCTCCGAAACATCAATCGTCTCCGCCCCTCCCCCCAAGCTCTGGTCACTTCCTTTTTTCTCTCAAGGCATCGACAACACAGCTGACAGGTTAGGCTCTCCCTGTCAATACACATGCTAGAAAGAGTTTTGGCTTGCTAATGTTGTTGCTAATGTTGCTAATGCTCTGACATTCTGATTCCGCTTCTGATGCCATCAAGCGGGAGCTCTGGTCGTATCAGTCCTTCACTAACCAATCAGCATTCATTAGCAGAATGCTAGCGTGTTATGGGCAACAACGACTCACCCTGTAAGAAATCAAAAGGACATAAATACTCGTTCGTTCAACTTTCGACCTATAATCCATGTTGAACATGCAAAAACTACAATCAAATCGGAGATTTCTCAACGACAATCAGGCGAAAGAGACAAATGTAGCCGTTTAGCTCCATAGACTCCCATTCAACATGCACTCGCTCGTGATCACCCCCAGTAGAACTCTGGTGGAACTGCAGCCAAATTCGGTACAATGGCGCTTAATAGGGAGTGGCAAGGCTCTCCTTAAACAGGCTCTGGTTTAAATGTTTATTACCAACAAGCAAATAGAGCAAATTCGTTGGAAAAATAAACCTGCCATATGGCCTTTAAATATATATCTTGTTCTGCCTGTTTTGTGATATACATGCCTAAAAAGTGCCTAATATCTCTATACTGAAATAATATCTGCATTATAATTATTATGACTATGATGTTTTTTCATTAGGCTATTTTTTGTGCCCCCTCAGCACTTGGTGCCCTACACACAGCGCGTAATGCGCGTGGTGGGAGCGGCGACACTGACCGTGATGTCGGTACTTTCATCCACAATCAACGTGTGGACACAGAGAGATAATATCAGAAAGCTTCACCAGCTTACCTGGACCATCGCTTGTGTCCGTTTGATTGATTTCATCAAGCCATTTGTGTTTAAATGTAAAACTGCCCTTTTTTCGGGGCGCCTGTAAAGGTAACTTTCCTGATTTTCGTTTAGCCATTGCTGCGTTGCTAGTCAAAGCTTGAGCTGTGCGCAAAATGGACGTTAGATAGAATTTTCAAATGTAACATTATTATTGTAATTGTATTGTTATTGGCTGAGTATCCTAGAGAGACATTGAAACGTATGAAGTGGTCTTCGTCGCATTTGGCCGATCAACTGAACATTACTAGTTTTTCCAAAATAATAATAGTGTGTTTTTGTGTCTGAAAAATCTAGTGCGCGGGTCCTTCAGCTGGTCTGCGCGGCCGTGCATGCACGCAGTTTAGAGGGAACATTGCCTCCATCCCAAACTAATTATTTGGAAGGCATGCCAGAAAAAAGCCTTTCCCATCATCTCACCACAAACAGCTGGGGCCTCATGTATCAATGATTGCGCAGCTTTCATACCAGAAGATGGCGTATGGCCAAAACTTGAAAAGTACCTATGCACAGAAATATTCACATGCATAAAACCGGTCGTACGCCAGGTCCTGCGCACCTTTCCTTTATAAATCACAGTCAATGTGAGATTGACCGCACGTGAACGAGCCACTGACCACGCCTTGCCTCCTCCCATAAATGAATATGCAGAAGGCCTATAAATGCGCTCCTGAGGTCATTTCTTTGTCTGAATTTAAATGGCTAAACACGCAAGAAAATAACAATTTCACAGACTGTGAGATCGAGGTTTTAACAACAGAGATGTAGGCGAGAAAATGTGGCCTGTTTGGCGGCCTGTCATCAGGTATTAGCAACAAAAGAAAGTCGGCGTGGAAAACTGTCACTATTTGCGCCCTTTCTTGTTTTTTATGGAAGCAAATCGTTACCAAAATTCAAATGCAAATGCATTTCCAGAAATGCATTTGCATTTTAAGAATGTGGCTGCATTATTTGACTCATAAATGAAATTAGTATTCAATCATCCTATTTGAATTTTAATTTTCTTCTTCAAGAGTGCTCAATCTTTCACTTAATTAAAATGAAAAATAAATAGACATTTGAGATTTAATTTTCAAAATATGCCCCAGCAAATAGATGCCAAAATTCAAGTTGAAATGTAAAATTTGAAAATGAAAATGCATTTCTGGAAATGCATTTTCATTTTAAGAACGTGGCTGCAAAATCGTGACCACAATTCAAATTCAAATGCATTTCCCGAAATGCATTTTCATTTTCAAGAACGTGGCTGCAAAATTGTGACCACAATTCAAATGAAAATGCATTTCCAGAAATGCATTTTCATTTTAAGAACGTGGCTGCAAAATCGTGACCACAATTCAAATGAAAATGCATTTCCAGAAATGCATTTTCATTTTAAGAACATGGCTGCAAAATCGTGACCACAATTCAAATGAAAATGCATTTCCAGAAATGCAAAATGAAGGGAAAAACATTCTGAGCGGCGCAGCAGAGTGACGTCAGTAGCCGCTCTTCTTCAGCTCCCTGCTTACCGAGCTATCCATCTTGTTCGGTAGGGGGCGGTGTGCACATCTGCATTGCATTACATTGCAAATGTGCCGGGAAATTGATTGAATTGCCGGGTCTTTAGAGCAGCGTTCCCCAACCGGTGCCCTTCTCCGCGGGCCTTTTCCCCTGAGCAAAAAAGCTCTGCAAAGACTACCATATATTTGTAACCAGACAGCCTCTTTTTTGAAATTTTCTAACAATGATTTATGTATTTCCAAGCTACAAGTGTTGAAGTTTTTTCCTAGCAATGGTATATTTGCTGTCCATTTGTATTCCTGATTGCAAGTGACAGTAAAAGATGCACACTTACACTGGTAGGAACACATTTAGATAGCATATGGACACAGTTTGCGTGCTGATTTGGCAATTTTCCGGGGGGTACTTTTATTCCGGGGGGTACTTTTATTTGGGTGATAAGAGTAATTGGTGGCGGATTAAACAGTAAATAGCATTTCCCGTTTGGGTTTTGGCATTTTGATGATTGTCTGGGTTGTCGTTGGATCTTTCAGCAGGACAATGATCTAAATCAATACAAAAATGGTTAACTGAACACAAAATCAGTTTTCTGCCATGGCCATCTCAGTCTCCTGATAATGTGAATCCTAACCCCATTGACAACCTGTGGGCTAAGCTGAAAAGGAGAGTGCCAAAGGAGGACCTAGGACCCTGGATGATCTGGAGAGAGGAATGGTCTCATATTCCTTGCTCTGTATTCTCCAACCTTAGATGATACATAATTGTTTATTACCAAAGGGAGTTTGTGCAAAGCATTAAATGTAGGGGTGCCAATAATTGTGGCACTAGTTTCGTAAAAAATCAGGAAAGCAAAGCCCTGTTAAAGTCTGGACCTCTAGCCTGATTGGATGAATAAAGTGAGCATTGTGCTGTGATGCGTTGGTGATTATGATATATTTACATGCTCTTTTTAATTGAGCTGTTTATTCTATGGAACAAAATGGATATCCCACTTTCCTCTGTAACCCTTATCCCCATCTTCCTTCCTTGTTGGTATACACAGGATATCCCCACTCAGTTTCACCTAAATGTGCTTCCCCCATTCCCTCTCGCCAGCTTCCAGCCAGACGTGCAAGCCGGTGGATCAGCTTGTCAATCAGACCCCATGGATCCAGGTGCAAGAAATTACCATCGGCTGCTGGACGGCCTTTATCAGGGACGACAATGTTGAGGTGCACATCCTCAACCTGCATATCAGTCCTGGGGTAAGGAAATACTCTAAACTCCTACCTGTGTACTCAACAAATTACATTTACTGTACACTAGAGTTCAGTCTCAAACCTCTACTAAAAACATAATGCTTCTTATAATAAAGTTGCTTTACAGCACTACAGTATGACTGAGCTACGAACCAAGACTTTTTTGTCTGCAGACACCAGAAAATCACAACAATATACCTGAAACTCTCACTAGCAAGAATAACTCTGAATCCCTGTCCATTATATAGGGAAGGTGGACTGTATTCTGTGGGAATGTGTTTGCCATTGATACCATATGACTGAAGCATTAGGTTTCCCATGTTGCAGTGATGAATAAACACTGGTGACACCCTCCTGGCGTCAGCTTGATATCTGCTAACACATGCCAGACATGAGATGGAGCCGGAGGTCTCCCCGGTTGATAACTAACTGGGCTTGTTTCATGCTACCTTTGCAGTGTGAAAACAAGCCTGCCATACTCTACGGCTCTATCTGTGATAGGAATAGTGCTATTTCCATGGGAGATTTAAGTGAATGTGAGATTGCAGATATGGTTGAAGTTATGGCATCTGATTGTAAGGGCTAGATAAGTGAGAAGCAGACTGTAAACTATTTAAAAAAACATTTGATTTTTCTTAGTGTTTGGGAGGCTACTTCCATGCTCAACTTTATTTTTCACCTTCTGACTGTGTCTGACTAAGCAGCATTAGTTTATTCTTCTTTATCATTGTCCACTCACTTCACACTATTGCTCTCTTTCTCTCTCTGCCTTTTTCTCTCTCTCATTTCACAAATGTCTCACTATAGAGACATAATGCATTATCTGAGGATGCCTGCCTGAATCTCTAGCTCTTTAAAATGTATGAAACCAAAAGTCCTGTACCCTCAGGCACTTGTCCAGACCAGATGAAAAATGTCTACCATGTGGCATCTGATATCTCTGTGAGCATATTACGTACCCACTATGTGAAGAACATAGCTAAACAAATGGTAAATGGTACTCAAGTGCTTTACATTTTTGCCTGTCATTCACCCATTCACATACATTCACACACCGATATCGGCAGAGTTGCCCTGCAGGGCTTTTGCCTGCCCCTTAGTAGCAACTTGGGGCTCAGTGCGTTGCTCAAGGACACTTTGACACATGGGTAGGAGGTAGGGGTGGGCGGTATACCGGTATGAACGCGAATACCGGTATTGCGTTGTGCCATGATATGGATTTTGTCATATCATGGATATTACGATATATTAATAAATGTATTAAATAAAGTAAAGTGTTTCTGTTTGGTATAAAATATAAGTAAGTGATACTGCCTAGTGGGCTAGTCCAAATTTGTAAGGGGGCCTCTTCTGTTGTTTGGAAATAGTTTGGTTTCAAGTTATCCGACATCGACCAACAAACAGTAGCCTACTCTGTAAGTTGTGTCGTCGAATTGTGCTAGCCAAAGGTGAAAACACTAGAAATCTTTTTCACCACCTGAAAGCCGTGCATGTGCGCAAAAATGAATCTACCAGAATGTGTTTGATAAATCCAATGCCAGGTTGGTTAGAATTGTGAAATGTTTATTGTAGGCCAACATAATCGAGTATTCAGCCTTGTAATAATTGTTTATAGCTAGAGCTAACGCACTACAAATATTTGAGTCTTCTTGCGATCCCATAAACGTAGGCTACTGTTGAACGCGTAGGTTACTGAGAAGTCACTCTTCCGTGGCAATTAAACACTGCAACATTTGAAAATTCAACTCATGTGACACACCGGAGTTACCCAATCCAAATCCGTCTGCAGTGCGGATTGCATTGTCATGACATTTTAAGAATAACTAATATATCGTGATATATACCGATACCGTCAGTGCTTATGAATTATACCGCAATAAACATTTTAGGCCATATCGCCCAGCCCTAGTAGGAGGCTGTTTTCTTTGTGAAATCTGAGAGAGGTGGGCAGAGATGAGTTTAAGTAATTGTGCTTGCTACTACGTTTTATAATCCTCTTAGATAATGAAACAGCGGTCTGTGTGCGCATGAGATTGTGTGTAAGTGTGCACTGGGTATGTGTTTGTGTGTCTGTGTATGCAGTGAAGTCATGGACAGAGATTGGCCTCAAAGCTGTGCGAGCCCATGGACATTCCATAGAGCTTGTGTATCCTGCTCTCCTGGGGGGTTGCGTGGATGTTTGCTAGGAGAAAATAGAGGCTATGGAATTTCTCAACACAATACTCTTATCAGGCCTAGCCATATTAAGTTAGTGGCAAATGCAAAAGTGGTTACTGAACCAATTAAAGACAACATTAGTAGCTTGAGACATGAAATGGTTTGTGAATTAAGATGATCTGTTCTCTCAGTCTCCCCCCCCCCCTCTCTCAAGGCCTGACTGTTTGTCTGCCCAACTTTTTTTTTCTTTCTTTTCTCATCCACATTTTTGGTCTTCTCTAAAATGTAATTCAAGACTGTCCAGAGAGCGATAGATCTTACCGTCACACTTCTTCACAAGAACATTCACTCCACAATGGATCAAACAAACTTGCCCCCCCTTTTTCCATGATTTAATCAGTTCATTACGCAGCTGTAAACAACAATGCTGGAACATGCATGTCCTCTGCTTGGTGGGGTTAGGTAGGTACAAAGGTGTTCAAGAGAAGGGAGTGGGTCCAGAGGGGAAGTGAGTCTGGCTTGGCAATCGATCCATAGCCAACGATTAGAGGGGGGCCAAAGAGGACAAAGATTGAAAAATGAAAGGTGGGAGAAAGAAGGTGTCAAAGGGGGATATCGAGGGGGGAACGGGAGTGAGGAAGAAATCAAAAGAGAGGGAATAGGAAGGATAGTGTCAAGTCTAGCCAGAAGGGAGCGAGACAGGGCAGGAGAAAGGGGGGAGCTGTTGTCCAGAAGTCCATTGATGTCACACTCAATGGTAGAGAGGGGAGGTTTTGGCACAGAGCCGAGACTGGAGCACTGGAGCCGGCTCCTGGTAAGGGAAGAGAGTCAAAAGAATAACGGGAAGCTGTTATGCATCAGCAAAGTCCCCTAAGAAAAATGGCTGTCACGAAAGAGGGAAAAAATTTCTGAAGAGGAAAACAATTGTATCTTGAAAGCACATGACCAAAAATAGCAAGGGTGAATGATCAGGGACGGCAATGGTCCGCTGTTCATTGTTCCGTCTCAGAAAGTGAAAGGGGGATATGGATGGAGGAGTGGAGAAAGGAATGGGGAAAAAGTTGAAGGAAGAAAAACATTTAGAGATGGATTGGAATGATTTTTTTTAACTTGTTAAGGAGTAGCATTAGTAATATGTGAGCGTTCAAAAGTGGGCATTACAGCATATTTGTGATTCGAACATTCCAATTGAATGTTAAACAGTGGTGTGAATAAAAGTCAGTGTTGTCTTACACATTAATTAGTCAGCTATATTTTACCTTTTTTGACTCTCAATAAACAATGAATGTATGAAACATCCACACGCTAGATAACAGGAAATATGAATCACACACTCTTGAATGCATTTTATCTTATATATTTTATCCAGTTAGCAGACTTTTTTTTATTTTATAAAAGTGACACACACAGTGCATATAGAACAGCAAATCAAGGATTAGAAGTGCATAGTTCTAAAAGAAAATGGACAGATCCATTGAATGGTCTGTATTAAGCTTACTATCCACAGTGCAAAGAAACAAATTCAGAAACCAGGTGAACAATAGTAGTTGCTTTTTAACTACACAGCAACCATAACATCTGAAATATAGCTGCAAGAAGCAATGAAGGGGCCAAGCAGTTCAGAGCAGGACATAGCACTTGTTTAACAACCAGATCACAACAACCTTTTCTACTCCTGCAACATACCAAGTTTGGTTGAAATATGTTTGTTCAGGAGTAATAAGCGTATAAAGTGTTTTTCTGGTATAGCGCCCCCACATGGCCGACTAGTGCCATGTGGGGGCACCCTCTACTCAACATGGCAACCATGGATCCCAAGTTTGGTGACAATCAGACAAATAGTTGCTGAGATACGCTTGCATTTCCTGTTTGGTGGCTTCGCAGCTGCATTTGATGATTTGATGCAGCTGTAATGGAGAAATGGTTGTGCAATTCTTTCTAGGAACTTTTGTGAGTCTTGGTCTGAAGATCATCAGTGCCAGATTTTATGAACATTGGACAAAGTTTGTGGCCTGTGAAATGTTTTTACACCTTTCAATAAAGTCCAATATGGTGGCTGCATCAATTTGGTTGACATGACTTGATGGATATCACGAGACAAGAGAGGGAATCACTTAATTAACACTAGAAGCGTAGAACCGAGCAGGGGTCATTTGACCCCAATGAAGAGGGGGACAAAAGTATCCCCAAATTCCAGGACCCTGATTTCTTGACTTTTCCTAGATATGTGTGTTTTATCCCCCAGTATTTTTTAATTGTCACACTGGGAAAGCTAATTTTTTGTAAGGCTATGTTTTGGTTTAAAGATCCTGTAAAGCAAATTCCATGTTTTGCTTGTAAGTACATTATATACGTGTGAAATGAGTTCCTGAAAGTATGTGCAAAGCGCTAAAACCTTTGCACTGAAATGTGGAGTTAGACCGTAGAACAGTTTCTCTTCCGTTTTCAGATCAGGTTTAATGGGTGGCTCCGGTCGCACCTGGACCATCCACCGCCGCCAGCAGTTCATCACTCAGTTCTGTGTGCTTGTTATAATTATACTAGATAACTTTTCCAGAGGTATCTCTGCTATGAGTTAGTGCAAACCGCTAAATTGATATTAGGCTACTCGGTGTAGAATGATGGTATTTTGGTGAAATGGTAGCTAATGTGTTAGAAGTAGTTGGAAAGCTCACTGTCTGCTGTCTCTGGTGTCCATTTTTACTCCTTTGTTAAAGCTCAGAGGAACAAGCTTCATTTACATTTACATTTATGCATTTAGCAGACGCTTTTATCCAAAGCGACTTTATTTATATGCATCTCTATGTTTCACTCATTAAACAAATTCTAATTCTATACTGTTTTGTTCGGCTTGACGTAGCGTCCATTATCTGGGTCGTAGGTACTTGAGAGAGGCGGCACCTTCCAGCGAGGGGGCCGAGCTTCAGCTCCTTCAGGCGACACGCCCCCCCAGTCTCAAGCAGAGAAGACAGCTGATTTTCTCACGATTTCAAAGCCTAATTTAACATACTTGTCTGTGTTTTTTTTCATTAGAATTTGGATGGGTAGTTAATAACACATTCTTCTGTGGTGTGGTGAACTTAACTCGTTTTCAATTCCACTTTACAGGATCTTTGATTGTGCAAAGTTCTAACCCTATCCCTATATTTCGGAGCAGGTTAATGTAATAGTCTAAAAGCTACTGTAATATTGGACATATTTTCGTCCTATTTCCCCTAAAGCAATAAGGTTAGACTACTTAAAGAGACCTTCCACTCATAAAGTTTGTTCTAAATGGCATAAATGCTGCCAATTAATAGACGTAACAACTTAATGTAAATGGTCAGTAGCCTATAGACCAATTATTTGTTTGTAAACATTCGGGATGCGCGCGCAGCACGGTGGCAGAAAACGGGGAAAATATAGCCTTTATAACGGCTCGAGAATTACACGGATTATACAATTAGTTCGATTTATAAAGACCAAAAAGGTCGAGGAGGACAGCCTTTAAGAGAGAAAGCGATTCCCCATTGATCTGTCACATCAGAATTTTGATTTGGGGCACGAAAGTCTTGAAATT
Source organism: Thaleichthys pacificus (assembly GCA_023658055.1). Lineage (NCBI taxonomy): Eukaryota > Metazoa > Chordata > Actinopteri > Osmeriformes > Osmeridae > Thaleichthys > Thaleichthys pacificus. Next base: position 911,053 of record CM042865.1, read on the forward strand.
TGAGTGAGAATGTCGCCCGGTATACCGCATAGTATTACGCCTGGGACACACTGGCTGCGAAGCGCCTGGACGCGCCGCGCAGCGCCACGATCGGCTACGACTGAGCAAACGCTGTTCACACCAGACGCGCATTTCTCCGCGCCGGTCACCAAGCCTTTCAGCTACTCTGAGCTTTCCTTTACGCTGACATGGTACATAAACATGGCATTGGACTATATCCCAGCATTGATCCTTATCTATGTTGTCCTTGTAAAATTGTTGCTGGGGGTCATACAACTCCCTGTGCTTTTCAACTTCGAGAATTCATTTGATGCTGATTTTAGAAATCGACTTGGGGGTTCAAGTATATCATTCAAATATATCAACTATCGTGTATTTCATCATCCTGCAGCCGATTTCGCAAGCGTCTCGCGAAAAAATTCGACCAGCTGCCGAAACGATCGCGGCGTTTCGCAGCCAGTGTGGTCGGTCCCATTTGATAACATGGGCGCTGAAAGAAAAAAGGCGGCGCTTCCAGGCGCGTCGCAGCCGATCGCAGGCAGTGTGTCCTAGGCGTTAGGCGGCAGCCATGTCTTCCCTTCATGTCACAAAGTTCATAATTTTACAGTTTTACAGTCAAATCTACACACAAAAAAGTCGAGCAGGGAAGCTTTCAAGAGATATGGGAATTCTGCTTTTTGCACCTAAAATAGAAACGTGAGCAAAGGCAGCCATCGCTATCGAATCAACAGACGTGCAATGTACTGTAGCTAGCAGGGGAAGAATACAAACAACAAAAATCACCAGTTAACTTAATTTAAATTAGCAAGAACTATAGACTAATACAATAACAGGCTTAAATGAACTGACAACATAAGTTATACGATTTATGCTACAGTTCTCAAGGACGCCCACACGCAATCTCAACTGCGGTGTGAAGCACGTGTCCGTGCTATTCTCCGACATGCACTCTTAACAATCACTGCTGATAGACGGCCTAAAATTTTGTACAGACGTATTTCTGATACCGTGGCGGCAATTTAAAAATCAACATAGAGGAAACACTGTAAGCCTAAATAAGATACGTCTAGCAAATTATGTATAGTTTATATATGTCTATAATTATGTGCAAAATGATTAAGTGAATTATATGAAGTGCATTAGCTTCACATGGGCGTTTGTGTGTTGACTGTCAAGTGCAATTCTTATGTCATGACATAGCGGGAACCAGGGGTGTTGCTAAACCCTTTTTACTGGGTCACGTTCCCCAGTATAAATCTGCTGTGCCCCAGTAATAAAATAAAAAAAGTTTGAGATAATTAGCTTTATTAGTGCATTCATTTAGATTGATGATCCACTGCAGCGGGCACACATAAGTCCAGGTGTCGGCAAGCAAGTCAGAATTCAGGTAGGCTAAGATTACATTATGAAACTAAAGAAAGTTTCTAAATAATAGGCCAACCGATTCTCGCACTAACTATTGATGTCCCCTATCGGTGTCCCTATCAAACCTGATATCAAACTTACATCCTGGAATTTTATGTATAATAAGTAAGGGCCTGTGCCCCAGTAAAGCTTTATGTCTAGCAACGCGGCTGGCGCGAACAATAATTGTAATTGTAAAATGCAAATATGTTTTGTAAAGCGGACAAACAAAACTCAGTGGCTCCCCTTCCATTGTTTTGGAGGGCCGGCCCCTCCCCCAAAATGACCTCCCACTCCCCCTAAAAGAAGGACAATATATATATCGTCTCATTCCAAGATGGCGCCACGGATGGCAGCCTCGGCCGGTCGGTGCACACAGTTTTGTCTACTTTTGTTCCTAAATTCAATGTTCTGCCAGGATTCCCTGAGTTCTCTAACCAGGGACGAACTCCTAAACATTAGGGAAACAACTTCAGCGGATCTATTTCCCACCTTTCTGTTTCCAATAGTACAGGCATGCAAACTCCTCCTCCTTTAGGTGAGACTCACCTTTTTGAAACCAAAATGGGGTAACCTACGACCCAAGAAGAAGCCAAGCAGGAGCCCAAGAAGAAGGTCGCTCAGGCGCTGAGCAGGTCGCTCAGGGGCTGAGCAGGTCGCTCAGGCGCTGAGCAGGTCGCTCAGGCGCTGAGCAGGTCGCTCAGGGGCTGAGCAGGTCGCTCAGGGGCTGAGCGCAGGACTGAGACTTCCGGTGACCAATGTGGTCCGCATGTATCCCGTGGTTGGGTGGCTTCATACATTGCAATGTTAGTATGTCTCTTCGGATCTCCATGCAGCCGTGGTGATCCGCAGACGTCCTCTGATGCGCTACGTCGCCATCAGAATCCAGTGTCTACATGGGGACGTCCGTCTAGATGCCCTGGGAACAGCGGATGCACCGCTGATTTGTCTCACACATAGTTTTGTCGCTAGCAACAGTGGGATGTCATGTGGTCCTCCTGAGGCTCAGGAGGAGCGACGCTCCGCTCTACACATAGTATAGACTGGCGGAGTGTCTGTGTTTTGGGGATTTAACTTGTTGCTCCCTGCCTCATGTCATGCATGCTGCAGTGAAGGCAGGGAGCGCTTCCCCATGTACATCCATTCCGCCAATGTTAAACCATTTGTCATGTGTATGAATAAATGGTGAAATCAATCACGTGAGTGTCTTGACTGAACTGCCACCATGGGTGATTCGAGGAAAATAAAAATAAAATAGAACAGGAGCTAGAAATACACACACCCTTTTTCCCTTATACCCTCCCATCAGCGGTAATCTGCGTTTTTACTCAAGTGCGCTGCCTTTGTAAATACGGTGTTATGTCTTTACCCGCTATTTCACGCCTGAAATGGGCGCAATCCTGTTAGTAAATGAGGCCCTTAGAGACTAAACACCAGTTCTCAGCTAACGATTCTGCTTCTGTCTGGAGAGACTTAATGACTACAGACCTGTCGCCCTGACCTGTGGTAATGAAGTATTTTGAGCGCCTGGTGCTGGCACACCTCAAATCCATCACAGACCCTTTTCTGGACCCCCTGCAGTTTGCCTAAAGAGCCAACAGGTCCGTAGACGACACAGTAAATATGGCCCTCCACTTCACCCTCCAGAACCTGGACTCTCCGGCATCCTACGCCAGGATCCTGTTTGTCCTCGTCCTCGTTTCCGGTGTCCTCGACCTCTTCCTTCACGTCTCTCTGGATCCATTGTTCCAAAACTGAATGAACTGACTCGGGCCCTTTTATCTATCTATTGAAGGTTCTGATTGGTATGTGATACATTTTGACTCTTAGTGTTTCCACCTGGGTAATTGTGTGCTAATTGTGCCCAAGCTGTGCTGACATGAGTGAACAATATTGAATGTTAGTGATTTCTAATTGACCACATGGTGTAGGCAATTAGAAATTTAAGGGATTTGTGTGTAGAGTTTTTCAGTGACAGTTCAACAAACCTGACTCGTGTCAAAACAGGGGAATTGTGTTCATAGTTTAGGGATATGGGTGTGCTTTTTCATAAATGGCATTATGGTTTTGACATTTTAGTTCAAAAGCCTGGTTATAGTGTTTAAGCAATCAAGACAAACTGTAATATTCATCTTTAGATCCCCAGCTATCAGCCTGTTGAATCCAGCCCTGCCTTGCTTTCTGTTCGACTCAGTGAGGAGAACATGTGTATAGGAAACAGCCTTTTAGCTACCACATACAGCAGATCCAAACAAAGCCATTTTGTCTTCCAAATACACTCTCCTTCCCTCTGTCTCTCTCACACACACACCTACTGTATCAATTCACATTCACATTTTCTCACAAGCACAGTCTCAATCACATTTGTTCTCTTTCACTCAGAGAGGAGGCGGGCAGGTGGAAATGTACCTTTTATAGAGATTATAGGAGGGGATTTGGATGAGTAGCAGGATTTATACTGGAGCCAAGTTTTCCTGCAGGGGTGTGTGACGATTAGTTGTGTTAAGTTTCAGGAATCTTCAATTGGTTTCATGGATTGTGGACAGTGTCATATAATGCTGGACTCTTTTCATGGATTCTGGTTCTATAAGTGATTAATAGACAGAGACGACTGACCAAGACTGAACACAAAATAGGGACTTAAATACTAAACCAAACAAGACCAGGTGAAAGCAACAACACTAAGGATAACATCAACAGACATTCAACAAGACAGGTGAACCTAACACAGAACACAGGAACACAGGGCAGGCCGTGGGCATGGCAAGTATAGACCATGCTTATACTTTTACAGTTTTTTTTAATTGCTAAAACACTAAACTCCATTCTCTGAATCAAATGTTCAGTGGCCTTAACCCATTTCTCGAATCAGTCACTCTTTTGGCAAAACTCTAAACACATTCTCACTGACTAAAACATTTTTACACTGTGATGCACTTGTGTTGCATAATGGTAAACACAGGCGGCAAACAGTAAAAACAACTGTCATCTTTGATGACAGTTGAAAGTGTGAAAAAAATTCACACTTGTTTCTAATGATGTGATCCTCTGACCGGTCCTAGTACAAAGACGTGAGGCATAATAACCGTAAATCTCACATTGACTTTGCAGTTGCATAACATTTTAGTTTACTGTAAAATAATTTTCATTTAGAGTTGTCTTTGTTCTTTGGGATTTTGCAGTTAGACTACTGTATTTTCATGCAAGTGCTGAATATAAAGATATACAATACTGTATTACTTACAGTTTTTTTGGATTGCTTAAGCACGATTTTCAAAACAGGGCCCGTGTTTTCAAAACACTACACACAATTAGCACAACCACACACACAATTAGCAAAACACTACAGATCCTTTGCATAATTAAACACTCTTGTAAAAACTATACACTTTTGTTTAAAAACCACACTTTGTTACCATATGAAACACACACGTTTCACATTACTATACTCTGTTTGCACGAGTTACACTCTTCTGTGATAAACCTAAAACACTTTTAGCACTTCTACTTCCCTATGATTAGAGTAGGCTACCATCAACAAAGTACAAATATAATGTAAATTCACCAAATACTACACAAGACCAATGTTGCAGACTGAAGAAACTCATTTATTTCTCAACACGCCCAAAATGTTGACATGGAGATTCATAATACTGTAACAAAATGTCACTTTACGTATTGTACTGTAAGTTTACTGTAAAAAACAAACACAACAAAACTAGACATTGTCTCTTCGCCTAGCTGGATCTGGCCAGAGAATTTCATCAACATCGCAGGCAATGTTGTCATTAGCAAGACACCTTGGAAAGAAACGTCTTGAATGACGAATCCAGCCTTGCATTACTGCTACCTCCATCTGGTCACAGGCCTCCTCCATGGCTTGGATGAGGGGTACCTCAGCCCGGAGACGGAGATCATATACCTTCCACCGCCATGCCGAGAAAAACTCTTCTATAGGGTTGAGGAATGGAGAGTATGGTGGAAGATATAGGACGGTGAAATGTGGATGTTGCTGAAACCAGTTCTGAACCAGAGCAGAGCGGTGGAAAGACACATTGTCCCAGACAACAATGTATTGCATATGACCGATTTGATCTGCTCCGGTTATGTTGTGCAATTGGTCTAAGAATGTAAGTATGCGTGCTGTGTTGTAAGGGCCCATATTGGCATGGCGGTGGAGGACCCCATTCTGTGTAATGGCTGCACAGAGTGTTATATTACCCCCACGTTGCCCTGGGACATTGACTATAGCCCTGTGGCCAATGATATTTCTTCCCCTCCTTCGTGCTCTCGTCAGGTTGAACCCAGCCTCATCTATGTAAATGAACTCATGCTGGATCTCCTCTCCATCCATTTGTAGAACTCTCTGAAGAACAGTGTCAGGCAAAATTGTGTAGTTCAGTGTAGATGTAGTATACATATTACAGTACAGTAAAATATTATGAGACAGTATGCAAGATCACACTGCTAAAGTGAATACATACCTCTGCATAATCATGCCGCAGTCGTTTCACTCTTTCGGAATTGCGCTCGAAAGGCACTCGATAAATTTGCTTCATTTGAATATGTTTTTTTTTTAGGATGCGTGCCAGTGTTGATGTTGAGACCTGATGGATATCGTTGAAACTGGCGTGGTCATTGACAATGTTAGTTCGGAGCTGATTGAGTGTTATAGCATTGTTGGCCAAAACCATATTTACTATCTCCCTCTCTTGCTGTTCTGTGAACATAGGAGGCCTTCCCCCTTGTCGTTCCTGACCCTCAATCCTATGTAGAAAAAAAACAGTATACAATAGTACAGTAATTTCACAGGAAAAGGTAACAGAAGTGCTGATAGTGCATAGAATACAGTACTGTAAGCAGTTACTGAAACCGTGCAGATGTGTTTGATATGATGATATTTTTACAATACCTATTTTCCAGTCGAAATGTTCTTATCACACTTGCCACTGTGTATCGGCTTAGATTTGGCTGTACTCGCAGTCCAGCCTCCCTCAGCGTCAGGCCATGGTTGACAACGTGGTCAACCAGTGTTGCGCGGATCTCATTTGTCAGATTCGGCCCTCTTTGAGCACCTTCTTGTCTTCCTCTTCCTCTACCTCCAGCATGGCCTCCATCTCTTCCTCTTCCTCTGTTGATTCCTCTGTTGATTCCTCTTCCTCCCCTTCTTCCTCCCCTTCTTCCTCCTCCTTGTCCTCCTCCTCGTTCTCCTCCCCGTCTTACTCTTTCTCTGACTCTTTCCATTGTGCTTGAAAACCGATGAACTCACCTGCTGCTTTTTATAGTGCTTACACACCTGATTGGTGTGTCTACAATTAAGCAAACAAGTGTTTGCACACCTGATGACTGTTTTGAACCAATTGGTTGGAAGGTGCGGTAATTTGACAGTCAGTGCTTTGGTATTGCAAGGAAGTGACTTCATGATAGATTTTTGTGTGTAATGTATGTTAAGTGTGTTTAGTGTTTTGCAAATCACTGTGTGTAGAGTTTTGCAACAAGTGTGAGGTTGACAATGTGCTTATAGTTGTGCAAATATGGGCTGATGTTTTGCTTCTTGAGTGTAAGGTTTTGCTAATAGTGTACTACTTTTAATTTTAGTGTGTAAGCTATCCAAAAAAACTGTAAAGTGCTTACAGTATGCAATGTATTCACAGTACTACAGTAAGTTGTGATGTTATACTTTCTTTATTGCAAAATGTGTGTTTTTTTGTGTTGTGTCAAATGATTGATCCATAGTATTTATATATTGATTTGCTGTGTTCATGATCTGAAAGCATTGTTTGATTTTGAGCACAGGTTAAATGGTTTAGGGATGAGTGTTTGATGTTGCCAGAAGAGTCAGAGGTTTTGGAAATGTAGTTTGGAAGATTTGGTTTTCTGTTTACAGTTTTGAGAAAATGGGTACCCGTTTCAAGAAATGTGTTATAGCAATTGTGAAAAACTGTAACATGTTTTTGTACTGATGAAGTTGCTCAAAATGTTTTACAGAAACAGGAGGAAAATAGCTTTAAACTTGCTTTTCCCTGTGTGATTTTGAAAAAAATAAAATACTGGCTGATAAAACACGTATCTAGGTTAAGTCAAGAAAGCAGGATCCTGGAATTTGATCCGAGTGCGAAGATTTTTATGCATTTTTATATTTTTCTCTTTACTTAGCGGAAATGAACGGCACTCGGCGCTTCTAATGATTAACACAAAAACAATCACACCCTGTGAAAAGGTCTAGAATCTTTAAAGGTGGATTTCTCTGCTACAACATTCTAGGTTTACAACATTCAGATACGCGTATCTTCTCCAACAACTCTTATTTATTTTTGAGATTCTGTGCTGCAAGTGATTTCATGCTGGAGGAAATGTGTAATTAATAAAATACAATAATGGAATTTCATCTTCTTCCCCAGGCTATGTTTAATGTCAACGCAACCCTTGCCAGACCAATGCATCTCATCCTCACAACAGACTCAAAAGACACAAAAGGCATTTATGCTGCCATCAGCGCGAATGAAAACGTCAATATTTCTGTGAGTACGACTACTTTTCTTTCAAATAGATCATCCTTTGTCTGCATTTTTTTTCTTTCGTAGAATGCAAAGGATTCTGAATGGCATGCATCACAAACTCTGAAGATAAATGTCAGTTTTTTAATGCTTATAAAATTAAACATATCAACAGAAATGGGTTTTCTAAGTATGGTGACAGTTTTTCAGACTTTTAAAGTATTCTACTCTTGCCATTTGAGCAGCTCCCTTGTTTGGACTTGAGAAGGCTATACATCCTAAACTGCCACTTGCTAGCTCCAGAATGGTCTCTAAAACAAGATCAGCTGTTTGACAGGGACCCAACCGCAGCTGTGCAACACTCGAGGCCAGTTTAGAGGAGCAATTAGCCTTGTTTATTTGGCTTGACAGTACCCAAAGGGTCTGTATTTTACATCAGCACACATAATACAAAAAATTGCTTATGGACCCTCAAGAGTGGCCGGAAATAAGGATCCAAAGCAGGGGCGGCGCCAGATAACTTTTAATGCAGGTGCTAAGGGGGTGCTAGATCATTGACAGGGGGAGCTGCGCAATTATATATATATATTATATATAAAATACTATTAATAAATTAGCAAAACTTGGCCACTCGTGACGCTAATTTGAATGGAACTGCAGTTGTGCTAGCTGCCGTCTCTGCATCCTGCGGCAAACGCAGCGGACTGCTCCGTGTCAGACTCAATCAACATCCGATTCTCCGATTGGATTTTACAGAAATAATTTTTTGGGGTGCTATCGGGGTGCTTTGGTCTTTCTTGGGGGTGCTGAAGCACCTGCTAGCCCCTCCCTAGCGCCGCCCATGATCCAAAGATATATAATATATTATAATAAGGATGTCAGGGCATGTTCATCTTTAAACTTCAATACTAAGTATATTCCAAATTATATTTACAGCTCACGTGTGAAGACAAGTGCAGCTTAAAAACTACTGATAGATTTTTGTCACAGATAAATATTTTTTTACATAAAGCATCCATCTCCACTTTTTGAGTGAGGCTTTTGTTATTGACTGTAGTCTCAAAGTGAGAAGAAAACCTTTCTTCCATGCTAAAAGGTCTCTATATCAAAGTATTTTTCTAATGGACTGAGTCCATTCCTTTAGTTCTTTTCACATTGAAAAAGCATACTTCCCTTTCAAGACATTTTCAAGATTTGTTCAAATCCAGTTACTGTTTTATTATGATCTTCTTACCATGTCTACCATCTATGATGAAAACCATGTCTACCATCTACATTGATGACAAATTAACCATACCATGTTTACAGCACTGTCAGCTCTCATGGAATGCATGATACTGTATTGCATCATGTTAAGATGAAGAACATGAATACAGAAAGTGTTTTTTCGGAGTCTCAGGAAGTGCATCAAGACATGACAGCTTGGTTGGAGACCAGTCCAGTCCTCTATCCAGCTGTGATAGCAATAAGTCCCTTCCAAGTGTCACAGTTCTACAACTGTTTGCAGCTTGCCCCTTGAGGTCGGAAACTGAACTGGCCTTTGTCAATCTGTCATTCATTTCTGTGTTGGTAGTTGGTGACTATTTCATTAGAATGCTTTTTTGTAGCTCTTTAATCATTCAGCAACATTTATTATAAAGGATGTCACACATGTTGCGGGTTAGAATGTAGCTGGTCTATAAATGTGTAGCCCAGGGCTTAAATTATTCCGGCCCTGTGCCGGATGTCCGGCTTGCGGCCGTGAGGAAAAAAAATAAAACATTTGGAACTTGCGGTTAAATATTTTCGATTCAATTGATTTCACTTACCAATCATATGAGAGGAACGCAGCTCTAACTAACGTTACAAGCCTATCAGTCCTGGCAACACACTGTGATTGAGATCCATACGTCACGTTAGCGTTGTCAGTGAAAGCAAGTTCATGAAGCCTGGGTATGATGTCCTACCCATAAAGGACTCAAAAATAAATGGCGCTGGGCGTGGATAGAAGAAGGTAGAGACGGCGAACCTTTTGGCAGTTGGTGCTAGAAACTGAGAGAGCCTGGTGCTTGTTTCAGCATGTTTTGCTCAAGGAAGCTACTATATGCCAGCAGCGGTAAGAAAGTGCTTGCTCGTCATGAGTTAGACCCCGGTCATAGACCCGCTGCCCATGCACTGAAACTTACCACGACATTACCGGGAGCAACTGGTACAGCTGACACACCGTTGTCTATGACTGACCGTGTCTGCGACTTAAAAATATGTTTGTCCACATTTATTGAGGAACATGACTTGTCATTCACAATTTAGCAGCCACTGGTCACCCTGTGTAGAAATGTTAACATACAGCCGTAAAACTAGAAAATAAAGGGTGTCATTGAAGGTAACATCAACATCAACTCTGGTTATCAACATTTTATTGTCGGCTAACAATGATCACATCGTTGTCCCCAGTCAGAAGTTTAAACACACAGGGACATCATAAACATTCAATGGTCTGATAGATCCAGTTATCCAGGCAAAACATTTATTGTTCTTCATTTATTGTCTCATATTTGCAATAGGCCTACTTGGACCGTGCCCAAGTAGGCCTATTGCAAATATGAGACAAGTGCAACTTGTCTCATATTTCAAAAGTGTCTTCTGAAATTCATCCTTTTATTTATCCAGGTCCCAGTGTGGATCGCGGGTTCACACATGAGCAGTAGCGAATTATGTGTGCAAACAAAATTTGCATTTGATAAATCAAGTTGGCTATAACAACTAGTCGACAGTGAACATTGTCATAACAGAAGCAAACTCTACCCCTATTTCCCAACTCCATTCAGTCATCTTTCTAGTGCAATTTCCATAGAAGTTGATCAGCCTATAATAGATGTAATGTTTTTCGTATGTAAGCTGTAATTGTATGTACAAAGTGCAATATCCCATCCCCCCTCCTAATCACCAAGTAGTGAATCGGCAGATTTGGTCTTGAGTCAAGTACCCTTAAATATAATGTTTCACAAGTAGTTTTGTCCACTTTCAAGCATGTCTTCTGCTTACATTTTTGTCATACGTTCGTTTTAGCCTACATCCACAAACTAAATAGAATGAATAGGCTAATCCTGGGCATTGCATTATGCCAGGATGCATTTTTCTTTGTTTGACCCGGTAAACAGTGAATTACATGCAGTTTATCGATTTATCAATCGCATACTTAATCAATGGATTTGGTCCCTCAATTTCCCTTCAATGTATAGTCTTCTCAAGTCAAGTTACCATCAACATTCCAAGCATTCCAATGCTTACACAGCTCTTTCACCACCTCAAAAATAGGCCTACATTTCCTTTAGCTATCTAATATGTTGTAGAATACTAATTTACTAATTTTTTGTAACTCACTTGACTCATTTATACCTTTTGATATTTCAGAAATGCATTCATTTGTTATGTGTGTCCACTTTACAAAACATACAAAACAATCCTTTTACCATTAGCCTACAATTATTGTTGCCACTCATATCATAACATACGAATTGCGCTTACCTGTCTACACACAAATGGCTATGTAGTGAAGCAAATACACTTCATAGAATTCAATTAAATTGTTGTCATCATTTTGCATTGGTTATAAGCCTACATATTTTGCTATTCATATAAATCTTATTTATGTTATAACCGTCTGAATTACATATTTGTGACATCATCTTGCGACATCTGCTGATAAAAAAGCGAATCGCAGCCTTGTAAGGCAGGGAAAAAATGGCTGCACATTGCCGGCAGCCGGTCGTGCAACTGGCAGCAATTGAACAGAAACAGGAGGAAAATAGCTTTAACCCTTGTGTTATCTTCAGTTCATTGTGACCCTTCAGTAATTTTGACCCCCCACATGTTGCGACAACTTGACCTCATACAAAAATAAAGTAAAGCATTTTCTTTTAACCGTCTGGCTGTCTCATACCCCCCACAGCGCAAAGGTTAAAAGAAAATGCTTTTTATTTGTTTTTGTATTGGGTAAAGTTATCGCAGCACAACAATGGGTCGTTGTGAACAAGCACAACGCAGCACAAGGGTTAAACTTGCTTTTCCCTGTGTGGTTTTGAAAAAAAATAATACTGGCTGATAAAACACACGTATCTAGGTTAAGTCAAAAAAGCAGGATCCTGGAATTTGATTGAGTGCGAAGATCTTTATATTTTTCTCTTTACTTAGCGGAAATGAACGGCACTCGGCGCTTCTAATGATTAACACAAAAACAATCACACCCTGTGAAAAGGTCTAGAATCTTTAAAGGTGGATTTCTCTGCTACAACATTCCAGGTTTACAACATTCAGATACGCGTATCTTCTTCAACAATTTTCAGATTCCAATGTATCACTCATCATTTGAAAGTTTACAATCTGAACTTTCACAATCTGTAAAAAGAGAGAAATGACCTTGGCCGACATCGGCCCCTCTTCATCAGACCGTGTCACAAATGTATCCGCCTACTTATTCTGTACCTACACTATAATGCATTTGTACACAAGTCACCATTTCACTTGGTTCCTTCATTGGAGACAGTCAGGATGTACATACAAGGAGCAATCAAAGACAGAAAGTAAGTGGCTTTGACCCTTCTCCTAATTTCCTTTGAATGGCTTCCACAAACAGCTGACAGATAGCAAGTCAGAGAATAATATTCCCATTGCAAATGACAGCAATAGGTGCTCCATGCCTGATAAAACACAAATCCTGAGTGACTCTGGTGAGCACAATGATAATATCAGCATCGGGTTGATACTGTGCTGTCAAATGAGGGTTCTTGGCCAGGTCATGATAGTGAGGGGCAGGAGAAGCGAGCCTGCCATACTATTTGGTTCACACAAAAGGAAAGGATATCTTTGGATCCAAGCCATAAATGGAGCCTGTGACTCCTTACTGTCATGCAATATTGACCCAATGGCTGAGCCACAGCTAACTCTCACACTCCAGGGGCTTCATGTATAAAGGATTGCACAGCTTTCATACCAGAAGATGGCGTACGGCCAAAACTCTAAAAGTACCTACGCACAAAAATATTCACATGTATAAAACCGGTCGTACGCCAGGTCCTGCGCACCTGTCCTTTATAAATCACAATCAACGTGAGATTGACCGCACGTGAACGAGCCACTGACCCCGCCTTGCCTCCTCCCATAAATGAATATGCAGATAGTCTATAAATGCGCTCCTGAGGTCATTTCTTTGTCTGAATTAAAATGTCTAAACACAAAATAACAATTTCACAGACTGTGAGATCGAGGTTCTAACAATAGAGGTGGAGGCGAGAAAATGTGTCCTGTTTGTCGGTCTGTCATCAGGCATTAGCAACATAAGAAAGTCGGCGGAGTAAACTGTCAGGCGCATGCGCCCTTTCTTTGTTTTACCTGTAGCACTTTGAGATTTAGCTAAATATAAAGTGCATTACAAATACAACTAGAGAGGGTACAATTTCTGGGGAAATTGTAGGGTGTGCTTGCTTGCGTCGGTTGCACAGGGGTCCGTTTTTTAATGACATTTTTACAACTGATATTTCTGTATATTTTATATAAAAATGCATAGGGCCTACTTATTATTTCTAAAGATTACATAGATTTAAAAGCATCTTTTTTTTGCTGCTCATTTACAACTCAAAATACGAGTGAAGTGTAGAATGAAATATGTCTTCTCATTTCCCCTGCAAGAGGCAGCCTCATAGCTGAATCAAACGTCCTTTTAAGTTTTCCCTTCTCGTGATATTTTCAGGCATTTAGCCTACTCATATTGCATTCATTCATTAATTAATAAAGAACCCCCTTTGAAGATTATTCTACGACGTTACCGGCAGTAGAAGATGGAATCGCGATTCAAACAGTACCATCTGCTAACTGAAAATATGCCCCCAAAAACGTAAATAAGCTTGACATTTATTTATTGGAAAATCGCTCATTCATAAAAAGCTCACTGGTAGCGATCATTGTCAGTAACAACGCAAAATGCGATATAGCCCTGTGGTGAGAAGCTGCCCCGGTAAATTCTACTACTACAGTACAGTACTAGACTACTGCTGTGTTCGTCTTGGTAGCGATTGCGTTGGTTGAATTAGATTTAACGTTCCGTTGTACGGTTTAGGCTGAAATTAATTATTTTCATGAACAGATTGACAAAGTTTAGGCTGTGCCAATGAAGTTCAGGTTAGTAGTCAGATAGTTTCACCTATTGAAAGACTTTTGATTTAAGTAAGGGGAGTGCCGAACATGTTCTGTCGCCGTTTGACTTCCTAAACAGCTGTGTAGATGTTTTTGTAGTGTGTCTCGCGTAGGCTACAGCGTTGCAGTGAGCAACACTGGTTTGAAACCACAGGTAATGATAATTTCACCAACAAATCGTTTACTTGTAATGTAATGTCATAATAAATCCTACAACAAAAATGTATTTGTGAGGAATGTTTATTTTAACGATTGAAAACAGATGCATCATAGACCACTGTAGTATGTGTTGCCCGGACAACAGAGGCTAATGTCATGCTAATGCTTCAGTGAGATAGTAGACTACCATTTCCGAAAGTAGATGTGGCCCTACTTCCTTAATAATATCAGCTAATATTGTACATTACATTTCACAATTGTGTTTCACATCACAAAGTAAAATGAGTAAATAGTTATCACCCTGGCCTCTTTGCTTGTGGCATTTCTGCAGCTGCCTTGCAGTAAAGCTATAGTTAGCCTAGCTATCCCCCAAGTTAACAGATGCGAAACGAATGTTCTGCTACAGGTAGTCACGCGTGTTTTCGTGACGTTAGTAACGTAAGTAACGTCAGTGACTGTGGCTAGCAAATTAGCCACCGTTAGCTTCACTTTTCGCCACAAAAACTTAACTTGAGCCTAAACCATGCAACGGAAAGTAAATAAAAATACAAGCAACTCAATCGCTACCAAGACTAAACTTTTGACACCTAGGTTGTCTATGTAGGCCAAATATTGACTGAGATTTAGGGGGGCAAAAAGAAATAATAACTAGAAACGGCTGTTCCTGCGAAACAGCAGTGAGAATGCTGAAAACCTGAATGGGGATAGCTGACCATGCTAAAAAAGTGGAAAATTGTGAAAATGTAGTAGAAAGTTATAAGCTGAAGCGCCTGAAAGGTTTTTTGAAAGGGGCTGGAGCTGGACGAAGGTATAAAACTACAGAAAAGAGAAGAAAAATGCAAAAAGAGAAATAATTCTGAAGAATTTGAAAATTTAGCAGAATTTTTTTTGCTGGAGTTTCAAAAGGCCTGAAATGTATGTTAGAAAGGACCTGCAGCAAGATGAAGGCAGAAAAGTACAGAAAAGAGAAGAAAAGAGAAGAAAAATGCTAAACAATAAGGGCAAAAATTCAGAAAGATGAGTTGCAGGAAAATGTGAACATTTAGCAGAAAACCAGTTGCTGAAGTCTGGGTTGAACGAATTTGAAGGTAAAAGGATCACTGGAACACTGGAATGACTTGAACTTGCTGGAAAAACGTAGCAACCGTTGGTCATTGGCAACAGACTGGCAACATTTCTAACCTAGAATCTAGGTTTCAGGTTCAAGACGGAGGAGAAACTAATCATGTGTGCCTGCACACCCAGTCCTGTTCAGACACTTAATTTAAGATGACATCAAAATAATAATTCATAGTGCAGGGTTGCCAATGTTGTCGTTGTCTCTGGTGAGTTTTTTATACTTAAGTAATAAGATCATGCTACATCTAACCAGCGGATCATTTCTTGAAAGTGTGTCAAAGTGGTATTTTTACAGACTGTATTAACACCGTAGGCTTGAATAATAACCGAAGGCGTGAAGCTAGAGAGAGGATGCAATGGAAAATTTCCTACATAAGCTAGATCTACTGCTTCAAATTGAAAACGGAGACCATCTTTTGATTAAAGACAAGTTCCTTAACCTCTGTTGTCAATATCGCCAATAAAGAGTAAATACTCTTCAGTTACTAAGCATTTGTTTGTAGCTAGGTAATGAATGATAGTTATTAGACCGTATGTGACCTGGTTTCGCCGTTCTATTAGCAGCCATGATGACAGTAGCATAACTAGAATGGCCATAACTAACAAAAGTTCAAATATCGAATCTGTCCGCTGTTCTACATTGCCCACATAATTACGTATATTTCATTCCAAGACTCTGGCGGTTTCAAAAACGTTCATGGTGTGTGTCTGTTTGGTTGACATGGTGATGGCGCAGCTGTGATAGCTAACGAGCTAGGCAGAGAGAAAAACGAACATTTACCTAGCATCCACACCTCAAACAAGTTGACCTAGACGCAAAACTACACGTCCAATCAATAAATATATTTTCCGAGACCCAAGACTCTGCCGAAACTAGAGATGTCCTTTATATGTCTGTGCGGTCAGAAATATGTCTCTACCGGCAGTTTCGAAATCGTCTTCCTTCTTGCTTTCTCTGACGAATTTTACCCACCTCTCCATTGAAGTTAGTGAGAGAATTTGAAAGGCTGCTCTCGCTTCAAGGCTCATAGCTGAAAATCTGTAAATGTGAGCTCTTTAGTAGTTACATTGGCTGAAAGAGGACCATTCTTCCTACATTTTAAGGTATAACTTGTTTCTGTAAGTTAAACTATATGAAAGTTAGAGGAATTTGTTTGACAATTTAGTTGAATATCAGAAAAAGAGCAGGCAGCAGAGTGTGCCACTCTGCTTGCTGCTCATTCATAAAAATCAAGAAGGAGCAAACATTTTAATGTATTTCAAACTGTCATAATTCAAAATTGGCTGAATATTTGAAAAAGCTGAATCATTTGGGAATAGCTGAATGTATTGTGAACATGTTAAAGGTTGAATGGTGTCTCTAGCTGAAAGTATGCTGAAGTAGTTACGTTTGAAAGAGGAGGAAGCTTTTTAATGATTTGAAAGGATTTACCATTACTTTTAATGGGAGAATAATTTGCACAAAAACCTTAATATATTAAAAAGTATAAAAGTGAGAAATGAGAAAGGTCATAGCACACATCTCCTGAAGGAGCTAAACGTTTTGATTCCAAAATTGTAGAAATCGGTGAAAGTATGCAGGACTAGTTAAAGGACAAAAAACCTACGGAAGAACTAAGAAGTTGGAAAAACAATCATATATATGTGAGAGAACAAAGGTTGTGCCCTTGCCGAAGGCAAAGCACACCCAATTATTATTATTATTATTAAAGGGCCGTAAATGCTGTGGGTTCGGAGAACCGGACCATGGCAGAAATTAAGAAGAAATGGTCCGATGTAAAACTCAAAATTAAGAAACGAGTGGTGGCGCATCGTAACAGCATGATTTCCTGAGTGAATTTGTCGTTCATTTGACACCCTCAAATTTGACAGAAGTTATTAAGTGGTGGCGGATTAAACAGTAGCCTATATAGAGCTAGCATTTCCCGTTTGGGTTTTGGCATTTTGATGTGATCATCCACATTAATGAAGAAACATTTTTTAAATGTGATTTGAATAGTCAACGTCATAGACGTATGACAGTAAGTGGAAACTTTATTTTGTTATGTTTGGTGAGTTTCTACACTTTTCAGTTAGAATTCGCCATGTTACAGAGCCAGACAAGACTTTGCGGACGGTCCGCACATTCTCACGTCTGCTCAAAAGTTTCCGTGACGGCCCGCACATTCTCACGTCAAGTAAATCTTTATATATCACACCGTGTGCGTGAAAACCAGCGTACGCAAGCTTTTTGTGCGTACGCAACGTTTATACATGAGGCCCCAGGAGAGTCCTGTCAGAGTAGTTCCCTCTATCTTTTGCCGATCAGTTTTTTGTCACTGCCTTGTATCTGTTTCTTGTTCTCCTCGCTCCACCCCGTCTTAGTTTGTTGTGATCCACCCTTAACCAAAATACCCCCTTGAGAGGGACCAATAAATCACATCAAATTTCTTGGCTTTCAGCACAATCCTTTGGCTCAGACACACACACATAATTCAAAAGACCTCTAATATGGCAAGAAAGCAACAATAGATTTAATTTATATTATTTATTTTATTTGTCACACTCTATAACTCTAACCAACCACAAAACACCGTACATAGACTTTCAGAAACACATTCAGAAATACATAAGTACACAATGGCAACGTTCCCTTTTCTCTAGAGGCCCCCACCAAAACTCCCCTCACCATAACCCAAAACAAGATGTTCATCTGTGTGCTATCTTGTGGGGAATGTGGTAGGGAAAAACACAAACATGAGACAGTATCTAAACGGATATGGTATCGCTCCATCCATCTCTTGAATATACAGTATATACAGAAATAGTGAGAGATGGATGTTTTCAGACAAATTATTGAATTATTTTTTTCCTTCTTTACTTGACTAATAACACTTTTGTAATGGTTAAATTGTTTTGAAAAGGAACATAAGCTGTTCATTGCCATCTTATTGTCCCCTTCTTCTTCCTCTTGCTTGGGGAGGGGGCGGGGAGGGGGGGCGCTTCATCTAGAGTCCATTACAACCCCCACCACCACCAGAAGGGGGGGGGAATTATGTCTGATCTTCGGGAAAGGCTGGCTGGATGTATATATTTATACTATGCGGAGCCAGATTCCAGAGTCTGACTCCGGCTGACGCACAAAGTTAAAAAGGTCTCATTTCCCTGGCCCCAACTCAGGAAGCGAAGGAAAGACCTTGGCTCCAATGCGGTTGTGCAACCCGGATAGTGGACACTACCATAATAAACATTCCCTTTCAAATGGGCCCAGCTCAGAGAATAGTGGTCAAAAGAGAGAAACAGCGAGAGGGGGATCAACATTCAGGTATGCATATCTTCTTCAACTATTTTCAGATTTCAATGTAAGACACATCATTTGAAATGTTACAATCTGCACTTTCACAATCTGTAAAAATCGGATGAATAAATTGGCCGACTACCGCCCCATTTCACCAGAGCGTGTCACATAACAAATCCTCCAACATTTATTTTCAGTATTTCAGCCATGTTGAACTTCCAGCTCGTCCGGTCTTGTCACAAGTCACATTTTGAGAAATACAATCGAAGCCTTTAAAAACTATTTAAACTCTTAATTTGCAATATCATACTATAATGCCAGGAATCTGTGTGTGTGTCTGACTGTGAGTTTGTGGCTCAATTAGCTTGCGAACCAGGCATTGTAAAGTTGAAATATGGTAAATGAATGGCTGAAGACCTAATAAGGATGTGCAGTGAAGCGTGTGAAGGAATAAAATACAAATATATTTGAGGTGATATTAAAGTCGAGCTTTTGAAGGAGCAAGGCAGGACACCGCATGTCAGAGGCCTGAGGCAGGGCTGCCAACTCTCACGCATTGGCCGTGAGACACATGCACTTCAACTATTTCACACGCTCTCACGCCACACCTTGTATATCTCACGCTGAAAAGGCAACGCCAACCAAGTACAGGGGCGTGTCCAGGGGTGGCACTGGCCCCCCTACCATGTGATCGGCTATTAGCTGACAGTCTTGTCCATATGCATGAATACTGGCCAATGAAAAAACATCTAAAATATGAGGGGCGGGAGTTCAGGCTGAGCGGCATGTTCAACAACCACACTGGAGAAGCATGAGAGAAGAAGCTGTTGATACTAACGTAGATTTCTCCATGTGTGCTGGGAGATATCCGTAAGGAAACATTCAGAAACTAAACATGAGATAGAAATTTGTATGATGTTATTCAACACCATGCAGCCCCTTTACTTACTGTGTATGGAATACAGTTCGTATTCCAAAAATAGCCTGATGTAAAGTCTCTACAGACTGTAGCTTGCTTTGCTAAATAGCATGCTAGCTAGCAAGCATTCACGATATGTGAGACATTTTATTTATAAGATGTTAAATACTCATGCCATTTGTCTGTAAGTGTTTCAATTGGTTTGTAGTAGTTAACATAAGTAACGCAATGCATTGTATTGTTATTCTGCCAAGCTTGCTATATTAAATGGAAATCATGATCCTGGTTTACTTCAGTCAAAAGGTGAAGTTTAATATTTTGACATTCGTCTCACATTCGGAAGACGCTAATTTGCAGCGTTGCGTTAGGGACCAGGGTAAAAACTACTCATACAATTTTGAAAAATTATGACTTATAATATTTTTATGAATATAAAACCTCAAACGGACACCAGAGTATTTGAACAATGTCTGGTGTACTTCCTCGGCCTTTACTTTTTCAATTAAGTTTCAAACTAAATTATAGATATTCACTATTATCTGAAAATAGCTTAATCCTCACAAATCTTAATACCTTTTTCAAAATTGTGTCAAAAAATGTCAAATATACACCAAATTATTCTAATAATGTCTGGCCTACTTACACATACAATACAAAAGAAAAAATCTTTGGAATTCTACATAGGGCTGACGTGAGGTGAACATAATATTATTGAACAACGTGAACTTTCTGAAGAACAAATAAATTACTCTGACACAGGCAGCAATGAGCCCCCAACAGTGCCTGATGCAGTGTCTGCTCATCAAGGTATGTCCTCTGAACATCATTATAGGGGTGGGCGGTATACCGGTATGAACGCGAATACCGGTATTGCGTTGTGGATATCACGATATATTAATAAATGTATTAAGTAAAGCTTTTCTGTTTGGTATAAAATATAAGTCAAGTGATACTGCCTCGTGGGCTAGTTCAAATTTGTATCTTTTACAAAAAAAAACATGCAGCATAGACGCTGCACGCATTGTGCCAGCCAATGAAAGTAAACAAACAAGCTAGCGCAACTCCAGAGGAAGCAAACATTCATAGTAAACTGCTTTTGTTGGCAAGTGTAAGCAAGCTTTAATGATGTCTGAAAATAACACCAGTGGGGTTGATTTGCCGGACGAAGAAGAATTGGTTAAAAAAAATGGGGCCTCTTCTGTCAATTGGAAATGGTTATCCGACATCGACCAACAAACAGTAGCCTACTCTGTAAGTTGTGTTGTCGAATTGTGCTAGCCAAAGGTGGAAACACTAGCAATCTTTTTCACTAACCGAGATTGAGGTCATGCCGGGAAATCAACCTCGCTATCGCTCGGTCGATACATATATTTCCTTGCATGACCTCACTCTCGGTTAGTAGGTAGTTAATAGCTCGAGCTATCACTACATATATTTAACAGAGTTTTCTTGAGATTCCATAAACGTAGGCTACTGTTGAACGCGTAGGCTACTGAGAAGTCGCTCTTCCGTGACCATTAAACACTGCAAAATTTGGAAAATTCAACTCATGTGACACACCGGAGTCACCCAATCCAAATCCGTCCGAGTGCGGTAGATTAGCTGCTGCAGTGCCGATTGCATTGTCATGACATTTTAAGAATAACTAATATATCGTGATATATACCGATACCGTCAGTGCATACGAATTAGACCGTGATAAACATTTTAGGCCATACCGCCCAGCCCTACATCAGTAAGATTTACTAAGTACGTAATACAGTAAAGGTTTGATATCAGTTATATTGTTTATGTTTGTTATTACTCTAGGAATCTATAAATAATGGTAAAATGACTGAATAAATGGTTCTAAATGTATGAGTAGGCCTACAAATAATAAATCTGTCATTTCAAGTTTGCAGTTGGAATGTTTCTGACATGTATGACTGGTAGAACTTACGGAATCCATCGAAGAAACTGTAGACTAATTTCTAGACTGTTGAAAATTATTATGAATACATTAGAAGAAATCATAATTTGCAATAGGGAAATCCCATATGCGGGATGCTCAATTTAGATTATAGGCCGATATATGCTTCTGCGTCTCCGTTTACGGATGGGCGGGCATACGGATACGGACGGATAGGGATGGATAGACTTCGTTTATGGTTCTCCGTAGGCTGTGGGTGCTGAAAACAATTCACCGCCAGAAGAGTAGGTGGCACAATGGTTTTTTGTAAGTCGTCGTGGAGTGTTTATTTACCTAGGTTATCGAGAAGTCGGAGCAAATTTACAAATGATCCGTTTCATCAATAAAATACGAAAATTTTCAGCAACTACACTGCCCATTTCTCGTCACATTTTAATTCAGAAGCTGATTTACATGTACTGTTTAGCTGAAATATGAATTGTAAAAACTTACAGCAATGCCGGTCAAAGGATTCTGTTCGTCCTGTTTATCACGGCAACCCCGCCCCTGATGCAAGCGGTTCTTAATACTGACCAATCACAGCCAAGGGGGTATCCGTAACTATCCGAAATTATGAGGGATAGTTAGAAAATTCAGGAGGTGCACGTCGAGCTCTCCGGGGCTCTCCGAGGGCTCTCCGAGAGCTCGGAGAGGGCGTTCCCCGTAGAGGAGGGCGTTCCCATGTGTCAATTTTTCGAAAAACTCAGAAGCATATATCGGCCTTTAGGATGTGACCATTTACTAACAACTACACACAGGAGATAAATGTTAATCGAAAATGCTTAGTTTATTGAGATATAACACGCAGTTATATATACCTACAACAAAAAGGGTAGATAAAAAAAATTGAACTTGAGTCTTGATACGTGGTTGATGGCCACCCTGCTCTGAGGCTGTGCCCCTGCCTGGCCACGTAGCCCTGCTAACGTTGAAAACAGGGACGACGCGCAGGTTCACGGAATGAAGCAACATAGACGCGCGAACAGCCGGGAAAACTCGCCTGGGGGGGGGGGGGGGGGGGTGTTATGAAGCTTGTGAAAGCTCGACTCGCCTCTCACTCCAAGGTTTTTGGAAAAGTTGGTAGCCCTGCCTGAGGTCTGACAAACTGCCATTTCAACATTAGCCAGAGCCATGTAGAGAGCATGTATACCGTATTTTTCAGAAAATAAGCAGCATTTTCTATAAACCGCACCCCACAAGAATGGGAACTGTGTGTTTGTAAATCGGATTATAAACCGCACTGAAATACATGCCACACTTGATACGGGAACAATGATACCAAGCAATGCACAAGTATAGGCAGTACAGCATTGTGTAACACACTTCGAAAACTCCATCGATCCATCCATCATCTGCCGCTTTTCCGGGGGTCGGGTCACGGGGGCAGCAACCTAAGAAGGGAGGCCCAGACTTCCCTCTCCCCGGCCACTTCCACCAGCTCTTCCTGGGGAACCCCGAGGTGTTCCCAGGCCAGCCGAGAGACATAGTCCCTCCAGCGTGTCCTGGGTCTTCCCCGGGGCCTCTTCCCAGTGGGACGTGCCCAGAACACCTCACCAGGGAGGCGTCCAGGAGGCATCCTTATCAGATGCCCGAGCCACCTCAACTAGCCCCTCTCGACGCGGAGGAGCAGCGGTTCTACTCTGAGCCCCTCCCGGATGACCGAGCTTCTCACCCTATCTCTAAGGTAGAGCCCGGACACCCTGCGGAGAAAACTCATTTTGGCCGCTTGTATTCGCAATCTCGTTCTTTCGGTCACTACCCACAGTTCGTGACCATAGGTGAGGGTAGGAATGTAGATCGACTGGTAAATAGAGAGCTTCGCCTTTCGACTCAGCTCCTTCTTCACCACGACGGACCGATGCAGAGCCCGCATCACTGCGGACGCCGCACCGATCCGCCTGTCGATCTCGCGCTCCATCCTTCCCTCACTCGTGAACAAGACCCCGAGATACTTGAACTCCTTCGCTTGGGACAAGATCTCCTCCCCGAGCCAGAGATTGCACTCCACCCTTTTCCGGTCGATAACCATGGCCTCAGATTTGGAGGTGCTGATTCCCATCCCAGCCGCTTCGCATTCGGTTGCGAACCGCTCCAGTGAGAGCTGAAGGTCGCGGCCCGATGAAGCCATCAGGACCACATCATCCGCAAAAAGCAGCGACCCGATCCTGAGGTCACAAACCGGACCCCCTCAACGCCCTGGCTGCGCCTAGAAATTCTGTCCATATAAGTTATGAACAGAATCGGTGACAAAGGGCGGTTACTGCCGGCAATGCGGACCAAACTCTGGCACCGGTCATACAGGGACCGGACAGCCCCGATCAGGGAATCCGGTACCCCGTACTCAGGGAGCACCCCCCACATGAGCCCCCGAGGGACACGGTCGAACGCCTTTTCCAAATCCACAAAACATGTGTAGACTGGTTGGGGGGGGCGAGGGTGTAGAGCTGGTCCACAGTTGCACGGCCAGGACGAAAACCACATTGCTCCTCCTGAATCCGAGGTTCGACAATCCGACGGACCCTCCTCTCCAGAACCCCTGAATAGACTTTCCCAGGGAGGCTGAGGAGTGTGATCCCCCTAAAGTTCGAGCACACCCTCCGGTCCCCCTTTTTAAAGAGGGGAACCACCACCCCGGTCTGACAGTCCAGAGGCACTGTCCCCGATGTCCACGCGATGTTGCAGAGTCGTGTCAACCAAGACAGCCCTACAACATCCAGAGCCTTAAGGAACTCCGGGCGGACCTCATCCACCCCAGGGGCCCTGCCACCGCAGAGCTTTTCAACCACCTCGTCGACCTCAGCCCCAGAGATAGAAGGGCCCCCCCCCGATGTCCCCAGACTCTGCCTCCACGTCGGAAAGCGCGGAATTAAGGAGGACTTCAAAGTATTCCTTCCACCGATCCAGGACGTCCCCCGTCGAGGTCACCAGTGCACCAGCGCAAGTATTCCCACCCCAGCTCGACGCCTCTCACCGAGGGCAACTCCAGAGTGGAAGAAAGTCCAGCCCCTCTCAAGGAGACTGGTTCTGGAGCCGATGCTGTGCGTTGAGGCGAGGCCGACTATATCTAGCCGGAACCTCTCTACCTCGCGCACCAGCTCCGGCTCCTTTCCCGCCAGCGAGGTGACGTTCCACGTCCCTAAAGCTAGCTTCTGCAGCCGAGGATCGTACCGCCAAGGCCCCCGCCTTCGGCCGCCGCCCATCTCACACTGCACCCGACCCCCATGACCCCTCCTGCGGATGGTGAGCCCACTGGAAGGGGGTCCCACGTTGTCTCTTCTGGCTGTGCCCGGCCGGGCCCCATGGGAAAAGGCCCGGCCACCAGGCGCTCGCCATCGAGCCCCACCCCCGGGTCTGGCTCCAGGGGGGGCCCCGGTGACCCGCTTCCGGGCAGGGGCAACTGGGAACCATTGTTCGTTTTCTTCATGGTAGTTTTTTGAGCCACACTTTATCTGGTCCTTCGCCTGGAACCTGTTTGCCTTGGGTGACCCTACCAGGGGCATAATTAAATTACTAAGAAAAAGCTCTACTATTACCCTGCAGTTACCTAAGGTTTATATAGGTAACAGTCCACATCTAAGATAGTACTTTCCAATGAAATACCTTTTCAGATACATTTATCGATGATGGCCATACTAATTTACTTAACTGGCTGGTAACAACCTCCGCGGGAACAGTTTTCCTCTACTATCATGGTAAATCTTCTTGGATACTGGGTAAGTTCTTGCGCATGTTTGGACAATTTACTCAAGTAAGTAAGCTGAAACTGTACTGTAAAAGGAAGCTGTGTTTGTTTCCATGGTGTTAACAGGCTCTTACATATCCTTTGTAAGCGAATATTACTTTGTCAACGTCACCCTTACTGTGGACTTGCAATATACGTTCCACAATGATACCAGGTAAAACATGGCTAATTACTCAGTAAGTAAGCTGAAACTGTACTGTAAAAGGAAGCTGTTTGTTTCCATGGTGTTAGCAGGCTCTTACCATATCATTTTCAACTGTTCATTCCCTTTTCCATGCAATAAACACAAACTTGTATATATTTATTGCAATGTTACTAAGAAAAACATGACACATTACACTGTAAATGTTTACATTATTTTAAATGAAAGCACTGTTTCCATAACATAACATGATTCAAAGGTTAAATCTATACAAACCTCCATATCAAATCTCAAAATTCAAATAACTTCGTACCATAGAACAGCGTTCTATGGTACGAAGTACTAATACCGGTCCGTGGGTCATTTGGTACCGGGCCGCACAGAAAAAACAATAATAACATTATTTCCTTTTAATTGATTAACAGAGTCTGAAAGACGTTTTATTCTGAAAAAATTACCGGATTCTCTCGTTCTCTGCGGGCCTTTTCCCTTGAGCAAAAAAGCTCTGCAAAGACGTGTGTTTACTCATTTTTTTTAGCAAGTTTGGGGGCTTCATTGAGCGGTAACTATCACGCACGTCTCTTCCTCTTGACACATGACACGTGATAGTTACCACTCAATGAAGCCTGTTTGAGACAACTCTGCCGGTGTTTTGGATGCAGGCTGAATATCCTGAGATCGCAACAAAAGCACTGAAAACCCTGCTTCCATTTCCAACATACTTTGTGAAACAGTATTTTCTGCCGTGACGGCAATCAAACAAAATCACGAAAGAAACTGGATATAAGGAACACACTTCGGGTGTCACTGTCGTCTCGTTTACACACAAAAGTGGGACTGACAGATCGAAAGCTAGCTAGCAACAATATAACGATGGAAAACCAGGCTAAGAAACGTAAAGATGGGGCTGAAAGATTGAGACAAAAATACATCACATTCATTAGACAAGGTTTTACCAATTGAAAAACGGCTATGTTTATTTTACATAAAGCTCCAAAAACTATTTTTCGCTCAAATCAGAAAAAAAAAATTCTCGCGCGCTCGCATTAGATGTGAAAGTTGCTATCTAGGATCACATCAAACCCAGAATGTGCATGCATTAGCAGGGCAGCTGTGGTGGCATAGGCCTATACGGGGGCCGGTTCTGGTGGGCCAGTTTGGATCAAAGTCCATGGCCTATCTTTCCTCCCAGTCCGTCCCTGCCGGTCCGTGAAAATATGTCTTACATGAAACCGGTCCGTGGCGCAAAAAAGGTTGGGGACCGCTGCCATAGAACACATGTCAGTATGAGTGTGGCCCCTGTGGTTTGTCTTTCTACAGCTCCTGTAACATAAAACATCTAATATATATAATTTAAATATCTAAGATTCTATCTATTTGAAGTAATATGTTATAATACAGAATAATCGATTGGCACATTGATCTGAGTGTAACATCCTGTGTGGTAGCCAAGGATGCTGTGGTTGTGTTGGTTCTTTAGAAGTGGTTGCACACTTCATCCAATCACCTGCCAACTAATATTTCCCACACACAAATCCCTGCATTTGTGTGTGGATCTTTGGAACTTTCCTGACGTGCTTAGATTCACAAATGCATTTTTTCTAAAAGATATTCTCTGCAGCCTATCAGATGTCTCTTCCAATTTTAGCCAATCACAACTAGCTTGCTAAACGTTAGCCTAGGAAACACTTAAAATGACTAAACATGGATCCTGCCATTCTCAAGAATATTCAATCACGTATGATAATCGGTTTAATAAGATTAACAAGTAATATTTCACCTACATGCCACCAGACGACATTGCTCGTGATCTGAAGGAGACAATGTCCGTTATTATGGCAGGTTGTTGAAGTCCACATAGACACGTTAATGTGATTGGCTAAAATTGGAAGAGACAATCTGATAGGCTGCAGAGAATATCTTTTAGAAAAAATGCATTTGTGAATCTAAGCAGATCAGGAAAGTTCCAAAAATCCACACACAAATGCAGGGATTTGTAACTCGTGTAATGGGGTCATTTATTTGTGAATCGCGTTACATTTGTGAATCACGAAATACATTTGTGAATCGCAATACATTTCTTTGTAAATCATGAAATACATTTGTGAATCATGTTACGTTTGTTTGTGAATTATGAAACTAATCTAACTCCATACATTTTGGCTTAAAATGACTGGACTATGTCTGAGTTCTGTTGTATGGTTGTGTTCTATAGATTTATTTGCAAACTACAACTGTTTATTAAGTTAAAGGTTTGTTGCAGATTAGAACTTGAAGTAGCGATGAGGTCTTAAAATATTTTGAGAAGGTCTTCAAAAGTCTTAAAAAGGTATTGAAATTAACTTCAGGATTCCTGCATATACCCTGTAGTAACATTGCAAAAAAACATAATCCAAGTTTGTGTTTATTGCATGCAAATGGGAATGAACAGTTGAAAGGGATTTGGTAAGAGCCTGTTAACACCACGGAAACAAACACAGCTTCTTTTTACAGTACAGTTTCAGCTTACTTACTGAGTAAATGGTCATGTTTTACCTGGTATCATTGTGGAAGATATATTACAAGTTCATATGCTAGTTAGTAGCAGTGGTATTTACCCAATAGCACATTATAATTTACCATATATATCTCCTGTAGTTACCAACTTACTACCAGCGGTATTTAAATAGTAATATTTAAGTTTTAAGGTAAATACTAAGTTTTGTTTTCTGTCTTTACCTAATTATTACCAGTGAAAATTAACCAGTAATAAGCAAGCAAGCAAGCACATTTTATTTATAGAGCACTTTAAAATCCAAAGTAAACACAAAGTGCTGTAGAGTAAAACAATAGATGAATACATAAAATCCCTAAATACAAAAACACGTCTCATACAATACAAATAAAAAAACAATAACACACCATACAAAGACCCAATACCATCTACAGTATATAACCAGACATGAAGTTTCAATTTCAATTTTCAAAGGCCAAAGAGGTGGGTTTTAAGAAGAGACTTAAAAACAGGCAGTGAAGCTGCCTGTCTAATGTGTAGAGGTAAATCGTTCCACAATTTAGGAGCTGATACCGCAAAAGCACGACCCCCTTTTAACTTGCACTTTGTTTTAGGCACACTTAGGAGAAGTTTATCGGCTGACTTGAGAGAACGGGTGGGTCTATAGGGATGTAACAGCTCAGAGATGTAGAGGGGGGGCAAGGCCATTTAGGCCTTTAAAAGCAAATAAAATTATCTTAAAATGGATCCTTTGATATATAGGGAGCCAATGGAGTGAAGATAAAACCGGGGGAAATGTGTGTGTATTTACATGTTCCAGTTAGAATACGTGCAGCAGCGTTTTGCACCAATTGGAGACGAGCGATAGAGGATAACCAGCACGTTTGTATTTAGTTAATAGGTAAATACTTTGAATTATCTCTGTATTTACCACCTTGGTACCAATCGGTAATTACCCAATAATACAACAATAAATAAACAAACCCTTTATTTTCTACGTAAATACCTAGTACTTAAGGGACTGTAAAAGGAAGGGTTACCAGAAAGGTAATTAATAAAAGTGTCCTAACTACCTAACTGAAAATGCATCCATATACTAAATACATGTGTCACTCGTTCCTAACCTATTGTGTTAACAGAGGTTTGCTACATGATGGGGTGTATGCCCATGGGCAGCCTACCTCCTCCAAAGCGTGAACCAAAATGAAACGAATGAAAAGCACAATACCGTGTGTTGACATAACTAAACTAAACACAAACGAGGGGACAATACAAACACTGACAACTTCACAAATCATTCTATTTAGTCTGTATATGTAAGCTAAAACGAACATGTTACAAAAATGTAAGCCGAACACACAGAAGGCATGCTTGAAAGTTGACAATACAACTTGTGAAACATTATATTTAAGGGTACTTAACTCAAGACCAAATCTGCCGATTCACTACTTGGTGATTAGGAGGGGGGCTGGGCTATTACACTTTTTTGACACGGCTGTACTGAGGACCCAAACACACGACACACACACACGTTGGTCTGGATGTGCGTTGAACTTTATTTGAGAGACGTTTGAGGTTGAGGGTAGCTGGTGAATGGTGGAGCGGGGACCGGTAGGAGGAATGAAGGATTGGAAGCGGTGATCTGGGCCCCATTCGTCGTAAGGGTTGAAGCTAAGTTAATCCATTGTCCCTTTAGCCCGCTAACATTAGCGAGATGGGTGAGAACAGAAAATATCGGTTCGTCAACGGCTGATCCGCATCCAAATCATCTGGTTTATTTCAATCAGGCTAAACTTATCAGGGCAAGTGCACGCCCACGTCCTACTTCAAAAGGCAGGAAAGGTCGATCACCAAAACCGTGATTTTCTAACGGTATGATGGTGGAAAAGACGAAAGAGAGAGCGGTGATAGGCTATTCTCGCCATCCGAGCAAACTATTATAATGAGTCTCTACGAAGACAAGCATATTATCATGGCTAAGTCAAACACCGCCACCGCTGCCAGAGCAAGACAAGCGGCTTGGCAAAAAATTGCCGATAAGCTAAATGCGAAAGTTGTGGGGAAATGTATAGGCTCATTTTAAGTGCCTCATTACCCCAATCAATCAGATCACATTTCTTTAAATGTGCCTGCTGGCAGTAGGCTTAATGGAAATTAATAATCGAATGAGATCTTGCTAGCGAAAATAATGGTCTCAACTCTTTCAGAATAAGTAGGCTAGATAAAAACAAGGCCAAAGAGTATCTAATTGATACGAATTCATAGACACTTATGAGGATATATGTAGGCTACTGCGCTTATATCATGATACTATATATGTGTATATGCATGTAGGCCTATGTGTAAATCCCTCTTTGATTTCATTGACTGGGACATGGCCAGGGAATATGATGAATTGATTCATCAGCTGGTTAAGCGCCAAGTACACTTTTCTTACAGCAACGCATGCTGCGGCTTTGCCAATGTTTTCTGCATCGCCTATACCTTATAAAAATGTAGCCTATACCTGACGCAAAAAACCTCAAGGCTATTAGTCCAGGCAAAGTAACTCATTTTGGAGCCAAAAATAGAAGTAATTATAAAATATTTTCAGCATAGATCATTTCTATGAGGTGTCCAGAACAACATACTAAAAGTCCTAAGAATCCTAGTTGTGGAAATATGTTTAATTCTCATCAATCCGAGATGTGTGCCAATAAGGCCAGGCAACATTACACCCCAATGGGGCAATTTTTTTCCTTTACTCCTATCAAAATGAAACTTAACACAATGAAACTACCCATGAAAAGTACCTTTTTTTGTATTACAAGTTTAAATACTTCCCTGTCAGGGTCACCAGCAAGTCTCCATGTGGGAAAATGTGGGAAAAGGCATCATCATTGCAGCAGGTGAAAAAGCTCTAGTATCACTGTATGCAAAAAAGATGAATCACTGGATATGCTGAGATACAGGAGATTCTGTGATAAAGTAACTCAGAACTCATCTCCAGTGGAACCTCAAACTCTCCCTCCAACATCAACAGCTGCAAAGTTCCATAGTCTTCGGGTCTTTTTCCAAATGATGGAGTGGAAAGGGGCAAGTGAACGTATAGGACCCAAAAGACTGGGGGTGGCATGTTTTGGATGGGAGATTTATGCCAATAATGACCGATCAGCCTGCAGCACCACCAGATATACTAGATGTAGTCTACTGTAGTTGCAAGAAAGACTGCAGCACAAAGAGATGCACATGCAAAAAACATGGACTCCCTTGCACTGCCATTTGCGGAGAATGTCGTGGTACTAGCTGCACAAACTCACAGTTGCCTGATTTATCAGATGAATATGACCCAGAGGGGAAGAACTAAGCAAAGAACAAACCAGGAACTGATATAGGGGGTGCCAGAACCAAGAGCCACAGAGAAGGGGTCGAGGATCCAGGCTGGATTAAAAAAACTAAAATAAAAAACTACCAAAGAAAGTCCTCCCCTGTTGTTGCTACCTTGTCGTGGTGGGGAGGCTTGTGTGCCTCCGTGACCCTGAAGACTACTGGCGGGGGTTATACCCCTGGCAGGTACTACCAAGCCAGGCAGTTTTCAGGTTAGAGGCCAGTCTAAAAGCAGCATAGCCATCACCCATTGGCAGTAGGATGATTGGTTGGAGATTGGGCCGATGTATTGGTCCTACATATGAATGGTGTTTCTGCCTATACAAATTAGGACATATTCAATAAGCTCGTGTGCATATTCAAATACATTTCAAAAGAAACTTGTAATACAAAGAATGTTACTTTTCATGGGTAGTTTCAATGTGTTAAGTTTCATTTTGATAGGAGTAAAGGAAACAAATTGCCCCATTGGGGTGTCAATGTTGCCTGGCCTTATTGGCACATATCTCGGATTGATGAGAATTAAACATATTTCCACAACTAGGATTTCTTAGGACTTTTAATATGTTGTTCTGGACACCTCATAGAAATGATCTATGCCACAAAAAAATTTGTAACAATTAGTCTGTCGTAAAACGTTACTTTGCCTGGACTATATGCAGAGTCTGAAGCACAGTTAAAGTTTCAAGTAGCTTTATTGTCAATTTCTTCACATGTCAAGACATAAAAAGGAATCGATATGACGTTTCCCACTCTCCCACAGTGAAACATATAAAAGCACAGGCACAACAGATAAGACAAGACATTTCCTAAAACATAGCGTTACATATTCACATACAGCAGCATAAGCTCATAATAAAGCATAAAGCTTGCTGCGGCGTGTGATATTCGCAATGTACGGCCCGAGAAGGTCTTGCAAATAAATGAGTACTTGTCGGCTGAATCGATATCGCTCAAACAAGAACTCATCCGTGTGAAATAAAGGATCTTGGCAATCGCGAAGAACTCTATTGGTATGGAAAGGTAATCGAACTCAAATATAGCTCCTTGGTCAACTGGGTCTCTCAAAAAGGGAGCTGCCATGTTATTTTCCGGGGGTGTGGCAAGCTTATCCAGCTACACTTACGTTAGCCTGCTCTGGAGCAGGTTAGTGCTAATTGATATGTTACTATGGTGATTTATCGAAAGTTGCTTCCACGAACCAAAAAGAGGGGCGTTTTTTATCTTAGCCTGAAAATTAGCTCGCTAAACCGCTTAGCGAGCTACGACGAATACCCCCCTGGTGGTAGATAGGAACAACAGTTAGCACAAAAACAGGCGTAGACGAGTCAAACACGGAAAGCCAGGAATACAGACGTGGGGTCGGTGATTCAACAAACTGGCAAGTAGTGGATGACAATCCAGGGTTTAAGAGCTCTGGTGTTGATGAGGGAATGAGCCGCAGGTGAGTTGAGTTACCGGGAGGGAGTGAAGAAAGGGAATGGATGACTGGACCTGGAATAAACAGATGGAACAGACTACAACCCGGCCTGGCCTAGGCCGGGGACATGACACTTTGTACAGACAAACACATCCCACATACGAAACATTACTGCTATTATAGGCTGATCGACTTCTATGGGAACTGCGCTAGAAAGATAGCCTATTGGAGTTGGGAAATAGGGATAGAGTTTGCTTCTGTTATAACATAAATAACACACATTTCAGGTTTCTCATGTGGCCCCTTTTAAAAATGTATTGTCCACCCCTTTTCTAGACCATCTTAAAGGGGTAATTTACTGATTTTATAGGGTATTTCAGACTGTTCCTTAAGGTCTCCGAATAGGGTATGTAACATTGGTTGGGCTGAAAATGGCCCGGGTGCTGTTCTATGCACCCTAATGCACCCTGTAAAATAGCCCTGGAATAAAACGAGAGGGTTTCTCCCTTTTATGGTATTCTCATGAATATATAGATGAGCTGCTCGCTGATTGGTTGGTTTACAACGAGTGAAGCTGCGGAGCAAAGTCAACGCAACACGGCCAACAGCACTCACTGAAACATCGAAGGTGGAGACTTGAAATAAAACTTACAAATAAATCTATTGTGTCTACACAACACTGTTTTCGACAGATTGACTAGATATCATTTGAAATGATAACATTAGTTGTTTCCACTTCTGTTGTCGAAGAAAATGGGATCAACTTAGGTGGGTAATACAGCTTAGCAACCAAACTATCGTGATTCAACTCAGCTTCAGTTAGCTCTAGCTATCTTGATGAAAAATGTAATAAAAAATAACCTGACAAAGATCTGGTCAAATATGCATCGCAAATTGTAGATTTGCATGACAACACAGGTTATTTATTCTAATGAAACACTCAGGAACATGAAATAACGCCCCATTGCCAATAAACTAAATCATCACACATTCTACCTATGCAGGCAGGATACTTTAGCATTGCTAATAACTGTTAGCGACAAAATCATACTACTGCTTGCGGTTGTGATGAACATAACATAAGGTTGGAACAGCACCTCTTTTCAGCAACAGCTTCATAGAAAATCCTGCTTTACATTGTCCCAGGTTTTCTAAAACTGTCCTCTGTGAAATGGTTTGAGCAAATGTGTAATTGAGGGTCAAACTTGCACAGGGATCTTCTCATAGACAATCACAGCCCGTTGAGTGTTTGGTTTCTTGGGAAGACTGAAAAGTGTCAGCATTCCCTGCACAGCCTGGAACACTGCATTTACGACCGTAGTCCATTTTCAATATCCTTGAAAAACGTTCTTCTTTGTAATTCTGTGGAAGTACACAGAGCAGTGCCCAGCAAATTTTGGGCCGTGAAAAAGGTACAGACAAGAGACAAAAAAGGTGGAGCCTTTTTTGAAACCGACCTTTTTACAGCAGCAGTTTCAAATTGTGAGATTTGCATAAGAAAGAGGTGTCATGGACTTTGAGGTTCACTGTATGTCCATTTTACCCACCGAACTGTTGTTTTTCAACTATGACAAGGTAAACTCGGTTTTGCAGTGAATGACCCCTTTAAACTAGAAATTGGCATTCAGGGTACTGCTCTAAACCTATTTACTTCATATTTGAGAGACAGGACATTTTCTGTAAATATTGGGAACTTCTTCTCTTCTGCATCAATCACCTGTGGGGTTCCTCAAGGCTCTGTCCTAGGCCCTATCTTATTCTCGTTATATATGCTTCCCTTGGGCTCCATCTTTCAGAAATATAACATTGCTTACCATTGCTATGCTGATGTCACTCAATTGTACCTTCCCCTGAAAATTTATGAAAATAAATCTCTGAAATCCCTCTTTGATTGTCTTAAGAGATGTTAAATACTGGCTAGCTAAAATAATTCTTCAATTAAATAATACAAAAACTGAAGTTATTGTATTTGGCCCCACAGATTCCACCAAGGTTATTGTTAATAACTTAGGGCCCCTATCCAAAAATGTACAATAGCTATGCAAAAAATCTCGTCGACCTTTTCCACTTCGGATCCATTGATGTGTAGGGGTGCATGCTCCTCCCACTGCCACCTCCTATATAGTCCACAATCATCTCCTTAGTCTTTCTGACGTTGAGAGAGAGGTTATTGTCCCAACACTATGATGTCAGGGTATCAACCTCCTCTCTGTAGGCTGACTGTCTCGCCTTCAGCTTGTTAAAAATGCAGCTGCTAGGTTTTTAACTGGTACAAAAAAGAGAGAAAGCATCACTCCTGTACTGGCCTCTCTCCACTGGCTACCTGTTAAATATAGGCTTGATTTTAAGGTTTGTTTATTTGTTTTTAATGCCCTACATGGATCAGCACCCTCCTATATTTTAGACCTCCTTAGCCAGCACTCTTCCCCAAGGACCCTTAGGTTGTCTAACAAACTGCTTTTGTGCGTTCCACGGTCACGTTTGAAGTTTAATAGCTCCTCTGCATGGTAACTAGTGATATACTGTGATTCAAAACGAAAATATTATTTCTGAGGTGTGTGTGGTAGTGTTGCTTTTGTCAATGAAAATTATGACTAAATATCGTTGTCAACTAACCTTTATCACATGATGAAAACGAGACGCAACGTAAATGCTGCTCATGTGACGATGACTATAATAAAATGTATAATGCAATATTGTTGACGAATAAAAACGAGACAAAATGTGTTTTTTTTAAAACTGCTAAAATGTCTCATTTTCGTTGACAAAAACGATACGAAATGTTATAACATTATTTTGTCTCGTTTATTTGCGTTATTTTTATTAGCCAACTCATGAGGCTGTGGTTAATGTGTCTCATTGTAACGTTAGCTTTCAACGTTAGCCTGGAGCTGAAAACGACTGAGACAAACGTGTGTGACTAGTGTGTGTGTATATTTGTTTGTGAGAGAGTGTAAAGTGCACTGTAAAAAAAAAGATGAAATTACCGCACTTTTTCTGTAAATTATACATGTTTTTTTCTGTATTTCTTAATGACAGGAAATACAGATAGAAAGACAATGGCAAACTGTACATTTATAATTTAACATAAAACATTACAGCCAAATGTTGTTACTTAAAAACACACAAATGTCAGTTTTTTTACAAATATTTCATTTTCACAGAACATTTTCACCAAAATGTTCTGTTAAAACACTTAATTTCACTTTATCAAAACTAGCTAATTTAACAGTTATTTTGCAGATATTTACTTTCATCCCACGGACAAAACATCATTTTTGGTGTAGACATAGGAACCTTGAATTGTGAACTGAGCTCAGGTAGTTGACGTCATGAAATCCCAGCATGCACCAGTCAATATCAAAGACTATAAAAGCCTGCAAAAGCCTTTTTGGGGCTATCTCGTTGTTTATGATCATTGACAAATGCACTTTTAGTAAAGCTCGCTTTGGATAAAAGCGGCTGCTAAATGAATAAATGTAAAGACTCCAGAGTAGGACGAAGGAAGAAACTAACATGGGGTCCAGCAAACCATTCCTAAGTACCGTTGTACTCCCGGAACAAGTGCGTCTTGAGCCTTTTCTTGAAGGTGGGGAGACAGTCAGTGTCTCTGATGGATGTGGGGAGTTGGTTCCACCACTGGATGCTGTATGTTGTGCACACAACTTGTTTTGAATGAAAATGTTAAATCGTTATATCTTGTTTTGGCTTTATTTAACATTTTTATTTAATGAAAATGCTGTTTTTTTTACAGAGAAGTTCAATTATTAAAAGTCATATTTACAGCCTGTAATGTCATATTACAGATATATCTTGTAAATTTGGTATAGGAAAATTACAATTATTTTACGGTTAATTAATGTTAATGTTTTTTTATTTTTTTCGTAATTTAATGGGTTTAATCTGGCGTCCCAGCTGCCAGATTGTTCCTGTTTTTTTTACAATGTTTTTTTTTACAGTGTGGGTTAACATGTGTGACTAGTGTGTGTAGCCTACTGTGTGTGTGTGTGTATTTGTTTGTGTGTAAAGTGGGTTCGTAGTTCCTACCTGACTGACTCCATGTGTACTCAGCATCCCATGTTGACCAAATACTGTAGCTAGTTTTGTCATTCACATAGCAATCACACTGAACTGAATTTGGCATCAACAACATGACTTGAATACCTTATTCTAGACCGGGGGTACTCAATAGGCGGTCCGGATCCGGACCCAGACGCAATACTGACCGAAGCCAAAATCAACATTCTAATTTAGTCATGAGCCAAGCGAGTTTTCATTGGTGCATGATTTCACGCCTATATTGTTTTCCTACTAGATGTGGTTTCTAT
The DNA here is from genome assembly GCA_023658055.1 of Thaleichthys pacificus. NCBI lineage: Eukaryota > Metazoa > Chordata > Actinopteri > Osmeriformes > Osmeridae > Thaleichthys > Thaleichthys pacificus. Next base: position 948,039 of record CM042865.1, read on the forward strand.
CTTCTGTGTACAATCCAAAGATCCAATCAGGAGCTGTAATAACTGTAATCACCATGACAACTCACTCACTCAACGTTGGCTGCAGCCTCTGTGGGTCACGCAGGTTGTGTGTGTCATTCGCAACAACGCAGGCGCTAATCTGCTAACGGTACCTGTTTCCTTGCTAGCGAACATCATGGCGTGCTCAAAACCTGACAAAAAGAGAAAATTCTCATTACTGAAAATCACAAATTTAAGAAAGAGTGGACTGACAGTTATGCATTTGTGCTGCCGGTGGAGAGCACAAAACCAATGTTCAAGTTAAAGTTCAAGTCTTTTATTTGTCAGGTACACAGAACAACACAAGGTTAGACTGGGCACTGAAATTCTTAAGACAAGACAACGCAAGCACCTGGCATGACATAACATATAAGTACACGGAACATAATTTACATCTATGCTGAGCTTAAATAAGTGAAACTTCCTAAATATACAGATGGCAATAAATAATCGACTATACTAACCCTAATACTAAAAACTTCCTAAATTACAGATAACAATAAATAGTATACTATACTAACCCTAAATGCACATAAAACCTGTTTCAACCCTATAACCTATTCTAACCTAAGTGGAGTACAGTACAATAGTGCAAATTTGCAGATCAGTGACTAAGTCAATGACCATACAGGAGCCTAGTGGCGAGGTACAGTGAGGTACAGTAGTGCAATGTACTGATAGTGCAACCAGTAGCTGAAAGTGACAGTGTATAAGTGACTAGTGTGCAGTAAATCAATGTCCATATCAGTGTCCATTCAGAAGCCTGATGGCCCTTGGGTAGAAACTGTTGTCCAGTCTGCGTGTGCGCGACCGGATGCTGCGGTAACGCCTGCCAGAAGGCAACGGGGTAAAGAGACTGAAGGATGGGTGGTAACAGTCTCTTAGAATCCTGCCGGCTTTCCTTAGGCAACGTGTGTGGTAGGTGTCCTGTAGGGCTGGGAGCTTCCTGCCGATGATGAACTCAGCAGAACGGACCACACTTCGTAGGGCCTTGCGGTCCCTGTCTGTGCAGCTCCCATACCACACTGTAATACAACCAGTCAGAATGCTCTCGATAGTGCATCTGTAAAAGTTAGTGAGGATGACTGAGTCCATACCAAACTTCTTCAGTCTCCTCAGGAAGAAGAGGCGCTTACGGGCCGCTTTGACCACCTTGTCCGTGTGAACAGACCAGGTGAGGTCATTGCTGATGTTCACCCTGAGGAACTTGAAGCAGCTGACCTTCTCCACTTCTGATCCATTGATGTGTAGGGGTGCATGCTCCTCCTCCTGCCGCCTCCTATAGTCCACAATCATCTCCTTGGTCTTGCTGATGTTAAGAGAGAGGTTATTGACCTGACACCATGATGTCAGGGTGTCAACCTCCTCTCTGTAGGCTGACTCGTCACTGTCAGAGATGAGGCCCACGATGGTTGTGTCGTCAGCAAACTTAACAAGGAGGTTGGAGCTGTGCGTTGCCACACAGTCGTAAGTGAACAAGGAGAACAGGAGAGGGCTGAGCACACAGCCCTGGGGGGTGCCTGTGTTGGTGATCAGTACGGATGAGGTGCGGTCACCGATTCTCACCACCTGTGGCCTTCCCGTCAGGAAGTGGAGGATCCACTTGCAGAGGGAGGTGCTTAGTCCCAGGTCCACAAGCTTGGAGACCAGTCTGGAGGGGATGATAGTGTTGAATGCAGAGCTGTAGTCAATGAACAGCATCCTCACCCTATGCAAACTGCATAGGGTCCAGTGTGGGGGGCAGCGAGGAGCAGATGAATGATTTGACTAGCCGCTCGAAGCACTTCATGATGACAGAGGTCAGTGCTATCGGGCGATAGTCGTTCAGACAAGTGACCTTGGTGTTCTTGGGCACAGGGATAATGGTGGTCCTCTTGAAGCAGGTGGGGAGTACAGACAGGTTAAGGGAGAGGTTGAAGATCCACTGAAGACCCCTGCCAGCTGGTCAGCGCAGCCCCTGAGGGCCCTACCTGATATGCCGTCTGGGCCAGGTGCCTTGCGAGGGTTGATCTTCTTAAAGCACAGCCTCACCTCGGCTACAGTTAGTGTAGGCACACCACTGGCTTGGCCTTCAGGTAGCTCCACCGCAGGGGGGTCACTGTCCCTCTCAAAGCGAGCGTAGAAGGAGTTCAGCTCGTCTGGCAGTAGGACAGAGGACTGGGTCTCATTGTAGCCTCTCCCTTTGTAGTCAGTAATGGCTTTAAGTCCACTCCACATGCGCCTGGGGTCAGAGCCATGGTAGCTGGACTCCACCTTGGTCCTGTAAGCCCTTTTCGCTGCTTTGATGGCCTTCAGAAGGTTGTATCTGGCCTTCCTGTACTCATCAGGGTCCTCAGAGTTAAAGGCGACAGTGCGGGCTCTCAGCTTGGCCCGGACCGCGGCATCAACCCAGGGCTTCTGATTTGGGAAAGACCGGACAACCTTCTTGGGGACAACGTCATCAATGCAGTGCTGGATGTAGCTGGAGACAGTGTCTGAGTATTCGTTAATGTCCCCATCTGCTGCCTCCTTGAACATCAGCCAGTCAGTGGTGTCAAAGCAGTCCTTGAGGGTCGCCACACACTCGTCACTCCATAGGTGAACTGACCTCTCAACCGGTCTGACCTGTTTAAGCTTTTGTTCATATGCGGGGAGGAGAAGAATGGAGGTGTGATCAGCCTTCCCAAAAGCAGGGCGGGGGAGGGGTTTGTAGCTGCCCTTGAATGTTGTATAACAATGGTCAAGGATCTGGTCTCCACGTGTGAAGAAGTCAATGTGCTGATAGTACTTGGGCAGGACTTTCTTCATGTTAGCTCTGTTGAAATCACCAACAACAATGAAGGCTGCCTCTGGGTGCACATTTTCCAGACCATTGATAATCCCATACAGTTCATCCAAAGCAGCGGCCTTGTCTACCTGGGGGGGGATGTAGACTGCACTCATGACGACCGCAGTGAATTCCCGAGGTAGATAGAAGGGTCTGATTTTTACAGTTAGCAGCTCAAGGACCGGAGAGCAGTGAGATGCTAGTACCGCTACATCCGTAGCCCAGAGAGAGTTAACCATAACACAGACCCCTCCGCCCCTGCACTTCCCTGAATCAGCTGTTCTGTCCTGGCGGTATATGGTGAATCCCAACGGTGTAACCGCTGCGTCGGAGATCTCCGGAGACAGCCAGGTCTCGACGAACGCCAGTACACAGCAGTTCCTGATGTCCCTGTTGGAATTTGACACGAGCGTTAAGTTCATCCATTTTGTTGTCGATGGACTGAACGTTAGCTAGTAAGATGGTTGGAAAAGCAGGTTTGAAGCACCGTTTCCGAGTTCGAACAAGAACTCCAGCACGCCGGCCTCGTTTCTTCTTCCTCCGTCTCGCAGGTAAACAGAGTGGCGGAACAACAAAGGGCCAGCTGCAGTCAGAGCTCGCACTCCGAAAAGTGGAATTAAAGTTCGTAAAATAATCCTTGCCAAGTGACAACTTAATGTCCAGAAGTGTCTGCCGGTCGTACTGAATAAACGACAATATAACATTGACAAAACAAGTAACGAACACTAAAATGACAAACAAAAAGCGAGGTTTTTGCGGAGCTCTCGTCGACGCGGCCATCTCTTAGGCGCACCGGATGTCAATGTGTTTAATTTGCAACGAGACGGTTGCCGTTGTCAAGAGTGGTAACGTGAAACGTCATTATGACTCAAAGCATGGACACTTTGACCACAATTACCCCCATAATTTTGAGGTTAGGGCCAGAAAAATCAAACAACTGCAATCATCATACCAAGCAACATGCAGTGTAATAGTTAGATCAGCCACCGAACAAGAGTGTGCAACTGAAGCCTCATTAAGAGTGGCATGGGTCTTAGGAAAGCACAAGAAACCATTCTCTGACTCGGAGATTGTGAAGGAATGCATGAATGAAATAGCAATTGCCCTGTTTGAGGGAACTCAAAGTCATGTAGATGACTACATACAAAAAACTGAAGTCCTTGCTGATGATTTGCTTGACCAAATGAAGTCTGCAATAAAAAAGGCTGAATGCATTTCATTGGCTTTGGATGAATACACAGACAACACAGACGTTGTCTGTGTTGTCTGTGTATTCATCCACAACTCATCCCACAACTTCTGGTGTTTGTCAGATTTTTTAATGAAGAGAAGGGAGAATTCTGTGAAGATGTGTTAGGCCTCACAGCCCTCCGTGGACACACAAGAGGGGATGATATTTATGAAGCACTGATGCAGAGAGAAAGATGGACCTGAAGCATGTTGTTTCCATTGCTACTGATGGAGCTCCATGTATGACTGGAAGAGAGAGGGGATTAGTGGCACGCTTGAGAGCTCATCACCCTGACCTCATAGCATATCATTGCATAATTCATCAGATGGTTTTGTGTGCCAGTCTTGAATAAACGTATGCAGAGATCATGACAACAGTAATGAGACTTGTGAACTTTTTGAGGGCATCATCTGCTCTGCAGCATCGCTTGTTGCGCTCATTCCTAACAGAGGTGAATGCAGAATTTTATGATTGATCACAACAATGTCCGGTGGCTTAGTAAAGGCAAGGTACTGGAGCGTTTTTTGGACATTACGGAAAGAGTTGGAAACATTTCTGTTGGATCAGAAGAGTGCAAAAACAAAACAATTAGTGGAATTCATGCAGAATGAAGAAAAAATGGAAATTGTGGCATTTCTATCTGACATTACATCCCATCTCAATGATCTGAACATGAAGCTCCAGGGCAAAATAACACAGTGTGTAACCTCACATCAGCTGTCCGTGCCTTTCAGAAGAAACGGTAGCTGTTTAAGTGTGACTTACAGCAGGACCTGCTTCACTTCCCAAAGCTTTTGAATCAAACAGCAGGAACACATCATCATCACAATCATGCTGAATTCCTGGACAAGCTAATTGAACATTTCCAAACTCGCTTTGGAATCATTCAGAGCCAATGAAAATAGGGGGGGCACCTGAGAACCAATCAGATTCCAGGGGGGGCACGTGCCACTCCGTGCCCCTCCATTGGCTCCGCCCCTGCCAGCTAGCTCTCAACGCTTGGCAGGAATTGCAGGTCCACTCACTAAAAACAAACTTGACCCTCTCACTGGACATATTGTATCATAAAATATTTTATTGAATGCAATTGGTTCAATCCCGTTAGTATTAGCTCGACTTTGTTCCTTTTGTATAGTTAGACCACATATTTAAGCTTTAAGATTCCTATATGTTTAATGTATGCACCTTCCTGCCAAAGTAAATTCCCTTGTTATCGTACTCGGCGACTTTAACAAAGGTAATCTCAGCCACGAACTCCCTAAATACAGACAATTCATCAAATGCCCAACCAGAGAAGAGAACACTGGATCACTGCTACACTACAGTCAGTAGAGCCTACCACACCGTCCCTCGTGCAGCACTGGGTCACTCTGACCATACCATGGTCCATCTGATTCCTGCATACAGGCAGAAATTAAAGCTCTGTAAACCTGTTGTGAGGACATCAAAACAGTGGACCAGTGAGGCTATGGAGGATCTGCGGGCGTGCTTGGACTGTACTGACTGGGATATGTTCACGACTGCTACCAATAGTCTGGATGAACTCACAGAGGCTGTGACATCATACATCAGCTTCTGTGAGGACTGCTGTATTCCAACACGCACCAGGGTGAACTTCAACAACGACAAGCCCTGGTTCTCAGCAGAGCTCAGAAGGTTGAGGTCAGAGAAGGAGGAAGCATTTCGGAGTGGGGATAGAGTCAGATTCAAGGAGTCGAAGAACAGGTTTAGCAAGGCGGTGAGAGAGGCTAAACGACTGTACTCAGAGAGACTGAAGTGTCAGTTCTCTGCTAACGACTCTGCTTCTGTCTGGAGAGGGCTCAGGCAGATTACCAACTACAAGCCCAGAGCCCCCCACTCCACTAACGACTCCCGCCTGGCCAACGACCTGAATGAGTTCTACTGTAGATTTGAAAGACAATTGGACAGTCCTGAACTACCCCTTCCCACCCACGAGGCCTCCTCCCTCACCCCCTCTACAGTGACGACTCTCTCCATTCAGGAGGGTGAAGTTAACAGACCTTTCAAGAGGCAGAACCCCCGCAAAGCAGCTGGGCCGGACTCTGTCTCTCCTGCCACCCTCATTTGGGTTCATCTCTGACGGGGATGAGTCTGACTATAGGTGGGAAGCTGACAACCTGGTGACCTGGTGTAGCCAGAACAACTTAGAGCTCAATGCTCTTAAGACAGTGGAGATGGTTGCTTCAGGAAGAATACAGCCCCACTCACCCCCATCACCCTGTGCGACTCCCCAGTCAACACTGTGGAGTCCTTCCGCTTCCTGGGCACCATCCTCTCCCAGGACCTCAAGTGGGAACTGAACATCAGCTCCCTCACCAAAAAAAGCACAACAGAGGATGTACTTCCTACGGCAGCTGAAGAAATTCAACCTGCCAAAGACAATGATGGTGCACTTCTACACAGCCATCATTGAGTCCATCCTCACCTCTTCCATCACCATCTGGTACGCTGCTGCCACTGCCAAGGACAAGAGCAGACTATCATCCGCACTGCTGAGAAGGTGATCGGCTGCAATCTGCCTACCCTCGAGGACCTGCACACCTCGAGGACCCTGAGGCGTGCGAGGAAGATTGTGGCCGACCCCTCCCACCCTGGTCACTCCCTGTTCCAGCTACTCCCCTCTGGCAGAAGGCTGCGGTCCATCAGGACCAAAACCTCACGCCATAAGAACAGTTTCTTTCCATCTGCTACTGGCCTCTTCAACAAGGCCAAGGACTCCCATTGACATTCATTCACTTATTTAACTATTATAAGTCCATCTAATGGCAATTCAGTATGCATAAGCCACCTTATCTCTGTATCCGATTGCACTATGTTGACCACTCACGCTGCTCATTCTATTCTTATTTTTATATATATTTTATATTTAAATTGTTGTATTCTTAGATTGTTTAGTTAAACTTTTGTACTTTTACTTAATTTAAGATCCGTATATGTTTAGTGTTTTGCACCTCCCTGCCACAGTAAATTCCGTGTTTGTACAACATACATGGCGAATAAACCGAATTCTGATTCTGAAAATAGATTGTACATTTCTAAATTTGGAGCGGCCTACTACTTTCCAATCAATTATGTTCCAGCAATTCTGTTGTTCAGAATCACCAAATGTTTACATTTAAGGTGTGCTCTTTAGTTGTTTACTGTCTTATTAAAACTTATTAAAAATATATATATTTTGTGGTAGAGAATTTGTGATTGTGGTTTTGATTCTGATTGTGAATGTTAAACAACCACACTACAACTGCATTCTATTTTCACCAGGTAACCAAAAGCTCCTTGGTCCTTCACTCAGCACAACAAATACATCGAGAAGACCTGCCCACAAACTATACAGAGCTGGTGATGTGGGCTACAGAGGCATTTGGGGGAGTGACATCTTTCACCACTGTACACAACCCAAAGAACATCATCTTTACAGGAAGAGAGGGTAAGGCAAATGCATGAAACCCAATCCATTAGAAATCCAATGGATCCTAGACCAAAATATGAATTTATTTTCACACTGAATGTTTATTATTCAGAATTACTGAAATATGTTATGGTTCCTTTCAAGATTATGATTTGACTAGTATGTATCAATAAACAATGTAATTCCACATAACAGAACCTGAAAAAATGGCCATTGGATATTACAAATGTAGATATAACCAGCCACAAAATGCTAGTTAGAAATATATCTGTATATTACAGTAAATATATATGTTAGGGATGAGAATTTTTTTGATCATTCAAAGGTCTCAAAAAACGTGTACTCGGGGGGCGTGGCGTGTCCATCATGGAGATAACGTAAGATGTAAGATTGTTACGAAAATTAATGTTGACAAATAAAATGACATGAAAACATGTCTATGAAAACATGAACATATGACTGCTCAACTGCTTATGCTGCATAAATATTATCGAAAAAGAAACATCTGAAATAGAATAGCTTCATGAGGCGAAGCTGAAGACTAAATGAACTCCAGTAAACTGAAGCCCCTTCTTTGACGCATCCTATGAGATTAATCAGATATCCTAGATACACAACATAAACGTAACATTACAACTTGTATCTGCACAAAATAAGACAAATGCTGTTAGGTGATAGCCAGAGTGTAACTCTTGTTGTGGATGTACTCTTTTAACACTGGCTGAAATACGGGCAAGTATAGCAAAAATAATTCACAACATTTTATAGTGTTCTCATAATGTTATGTATATGGAAGATTACATTACAGTAATTTAATCTATTTTGTTGGAGTGAAGTCAGACATCGCTATGCAACTTTGAAGCCATGTTTCTCTCTGTCTGGACTTTGGAGCATATGCTCTGGAAAATCAGAGCTCAAGGTGACGGGCAAAATTCTGCTATCACCAATCAGAAAAAAAAACCTCACACGAGCATTGTTTTTATGATCGATCGTCGCTGTCACGTTCGGGTACTTCGTTCCTCCTGAAAAGTGATGACATAAAAAGCAATTGCATCATGTATACTTGTCTTTGGTATGTTATAGAAGAAAGAAAAGCTGTGATAAAAATAGATGAATTATTGCGCATTCTACAAAGATATTCCAAAAATTGCCTGGACACATTTGTTGGTACCCCTAAGAAAATATCATAAGGAATTGGATTATAGTGAATGTCCAACCTCATTTGTTTCTTAAATTACTATTACACGTCTCAAATCTGGTAATCAGTCACTCAGCCAATTTAAATGGGGGAAAGTAGCTGCTGGTGTTTCTACGACGGCGTATTAGGTCCAGGTAGATAAAAAGCCTGAGGATGGGGGGTAATATTCCGAGATTAAAGTTGTACATTTGCAAGAAAAAAGTCTGAGATTCTCCGAGTTTATATAATCACCAATTTGCGAGAAAAAAGTCAGAATTATACTTTTCAATATGATTCAGCAATAAGGAAATATGATTTTAGCCCAGAATCACCAGATTGTAGGTAATCAGCATTCGGACTTTGAAAAGACAATGCCGTGATTTGGGCCTATTCAGAAGGAAATGTCATACTGATTTGGATGAGGTGATAGCTTTTGTGTATCAGGAACTACAATGCAATGGACAGATGCAAGGATATCGCTGGTTACATCTCTGGGAAATTCACATTCGATTTGTGGTTCAACAGAACACAATACGACAGATCCTCAAAGTAGTCGATCCTCAAGGTGTGAGCGCAGTGTCTTGGCTGTGTCCTGTTGAACCACAAATCTATTGAAAAGTATAATTTGATCAGGTCATCCATTACTGCAGGCTTTATACATGGCAAGCGGTGGTGTCTGTGCTGTGATGAGGTTGACCATGCAAAGTGAAGCGATGAGGTTGGGTTCCTTGAAAGAAAAACCCAAATCCATATTTTCGACTTAATAATAGTATATCGTTTTTTCTCGCAAAATTACTCGTTTTTTAAGCAAATTTGTGACCTTATAAACTCAGAGAATCTCCAACCCTTTTCTCGCAAATTGACGACTTTAATTTTGGAATATTACACCCCCTCCTACAAGTTTGCGGACGACACCACCCTCATTGGGCTCATCTCTGACGGGGATGAGTCTGACTATAGGTGGGAAGCTGACAACCTGGTGACCTGGTGTAGCCAGAACAACTTAGAGCTCAATGCTCTTAAGACAGTGGAGATGGTTGTGGACTTCAGGAAGAATACAGCCCCACTCACCCCCATCACCCTGTGCGACTCCCCAGTCAACACTGTGGAGTCCTTCCGCTTCCTGGGCACCATCCTCTCCCAGGACCTCAAGTGGGAACTGAACATCAGCTCCCTCACCAAAAAAGCACAACAGAGGATGTACTTCCTACGGCAGCTGAAGAAATTCAACCTGCCAAAGACAATGATGGTGCACTTCTACACAGCCATCATTGAGTCCATCCTCACCTCTTCCATCACCATCTGGTACGCTGCTGCCACTGCCAAGGACAAGAGCAGACTGCAGCGTATCATCCGCACTGCTGAGAAGGTGATCGGCTGCAATCTGCCTACCCTCGAGGACCTGCACACCTCGAGGACCCTGAGGCGAGCGAGGAAGATTGTGGCCGACTCCTCCCACCCTGGACACTCCCTGTTTCAGTCACTCCCCTCCGGCAGAAGGCTGCGGTCCATCAGGACCAAAAACAGTTTCTTCCCTTCCGCTGTTGGCCTCTTCAACAAGGCCAAGGGTTCACACTGACTTTAATGACCACATGTCTTAAAACACTTTGCATTTTGCACTACATAAAAATTTTTTATCTGTACCATTTGTATTTTTTGTAATATGTATTTTTGGTATTTTTATATTGTAAATTACGGCAACTTATATTTTATTTTATTGTATATTTTATTTTAATTCTAATTCCACTTAGTATTGCTAGTTTATGTACCCTTAGTATAGTTAGACCACATATTTACGTTTAAGATTCCTACATGTTTATTGTATGCACCTTCCTGCCAAAGACAATTCCTTGTCTGTGCAAACTTTCATGGTGAATACAATTTTAAATTATGAAATTAAAATGAAATGATGTGAGGCAAGGCCAGGTGTGCCGTGGGATTTTGTGACAGCCATACACATTTTGCAATAAAATATAAGAATTGATGGCTTAGCGCCAGTAAGATTTGTAACAAAATATCAGCCTTGGTGGCACATACAGCGTACAAGTTAATGAACTTGGTGGCGCGTTCGAACAGCTCTCGCGCAAAGAGCGGGAGCCGCAACACACAGACTCGCATAGAATGTTACCTCAGAATGTCCTGTCAAACAACAATAACGGCTTGTGGTTAGCTAGTTTTGCTGAAACGTCATTAAGAAAGACAGAAAATTGATCGCTTTATTGTGAGGAGCAAACCACAGATAGTCAGCGTAGAAGAACCACCTAAAGAGAAGAAAAGAAAAACTGTCAGTAGACAGTATCATGAAAGCCACCTGTCTTATGGCTTCAGCTTGGACTGGGGATGTCAACTGCCCCCATCCCGAGTGCATCATCTGTCGGGAGAAGTTGGCTAATGCTTACATGGTGCCAAGTAAACTGAAGAGGCACTTGGAAACCAAACATCCTTTTCATGTTGGCCTTCTTTAAAAGAGCGAGGGATCTGAACCAGAGGCAGCAAGACCGTTTGTTGGATTGTGTAAAAGTGTCTGATAAGGCTATGGAGGCAAGTTATATGCTAGCGGACCTTATTGCAAAGCAGAAAAAAACAAACACAATAGCGAAGACGCTCATCCTCCCCGCTTAATTTTTTTTTGCAGGTGTCATGCTGGGTGCAGATGCCACAAATGCCTTATCAAAAGTGCCTTTGTCAGATAATACAGTTAAAAGAAGGATCGACGACATGTCAGATGACATAGAACAACAGGTCAGCGGCACATTTTCTCTACAGGTAGACAAGTGGGGCTGCCCAACTTCTGGCAAACTGTCAGATATGTTGATGGTAATTCAATCAGAGACTTTTTTCTTCTGTAAAGAAATGGAAAGCCACACAACAGGGGAAGAGATATTCAGGGTAACTAATGACTATTTAAAAGAGAAAAGTCTGACCTGGGATATGTGCGTCAGTCTTTGTACAGATGGTGCGGCATGCATGACGGGGAGAGTGAGAGGTTTTATTGCCAAGGTGAAAGCACAAAACCAAAATATTGTGACAAACCACTGTATTTTACATCGAGAGACATAAGTTGCCAAAACCATGACCCCGGAGTTGGCTGAGGTGCTGGATCAGTCTGTGCAGGTGGTGAATTACATAAAATCAAGGCCCCTAAAGTCTCGGTCATTCTCCCAACTGTGCACTGAGATGGGAGCTGACCACCAAAGCCTACTCCTCCACACAGAGGTACGTTGGCTGTAACGGGGGAAAGTCCTGTCCCGTCTTTATGAGCTGCGAGAAGAGGTTTTGGAGTTTTCAAATGAACACCCTGTCCCACATAAGGACAAGCTCGCGGATCAGAGGTGGTGCGCCAAGCTGGCTTACCTTGCAGACATATTTGGGAATCTCAACGAGTTAAACGCCAAGCTTCAGGGCAGGTGTGAGAACATTCTATCGTCCACAGACAAGATTCGGGGGTTTATGGGCAAGCTTATCCTGTGGCAGGAGGCTTTGGAACAGGGCTCCATGGAGATGTTCCCACTGGCATCAACCGTGCCACAGGCATCTAGGGAGCGCGCTTTATTTGCTGAACACCTTCAGACATTAAAAGAGAGGTTTGAGCGCTACTTTCCACGTGTGGCCGACATCGAGGACTTTGACTGGATTCGAGCCCCATTCAATCAGGAATCCTCAACAGAAAAGCTAATTTTGAGGGAGAGAGAGGAATGTGCAGAGCTCCGTATGGACCACACAATGAAACTCAAATTTAGTGAGCTCCCACTGGATCAGTTTTGGTTGGCTTCTGCATCAGAGTACCCAACCATCTCCCGCCACGCGATTGAACAACTTCTTCTTTTTCCCACTACCTACCTGTGTGAGTTGGCATTCTCAACTCTAGTTTACATGAAGAGCAACAGGAGGTCACGCCTCTCCGTTGAACAGGACTTGCGAGTGGCCCTCTCTTCAGTACCACCAAAAATTACTGCAAGCAACGACAGGCACATGTTTCTCACTAGCTTGTAAGCAGGCAAAATAGCAAATGTTAAATAGCAAGTGTACAATATAAGATGTTTAAATGCTGATTCAAATATAAATTAGTAGTAATTGTACAAACTTTCAAATTAATTCTTGAATTATTTTGTCAATAAATATTTTACGAGTAATATAGTTTTTTGGCATTTTTTTTTGGCATTAGTTGTTAAAAAAGGCCATAGTAAGTAGTTGTTAAGTTGCCCAGTTAAGGCGTGTCTATTTAAATGACCATATATGGAAATCACGTTGGTCACATGACTCCACTCCGCATGTTACAAATGTTTTTGGTTTGCTTTATGGCACATTCGGATGGAGTGGCAGCTTGGTCCGGGCACTTTTGCACTTTCTTGTACTTGGTTGTCTTTAAAGGTTTTTATAGTGTGGTACCCTTGTATATAGGTCACTTCAGTCATACGTGGAAGTCACATTGTATGCTCAGTGAAACACCGTCATTGTTGGCCTCACGAGGGCTAGTTCCCTGTATAATATCAGGGGAGTCAGGTGGCTGAGCGGTTAGGGAATCGGACTAGTAATCAGAAGGTTGCAGGTTCGATTCCAGGCCGTGTCAATTGACGTTGTGTCCTTGGGCAAGGCACTTCACCCTACTTGCCTCGGGGAGAATGTCCCTGTACTTACTGTAAGTCGCTCTGGATAAGAGCGTCTGCTAAATGACTAAATGTATTATTCAAATGGTACTACAGAGTTATGTATTAATGTATATTTTTTGTTTGTGCTTTACCACATACACCCACCTACACCTCAATGAATTAATAGTTTTTTACAAGTATTTAATACAAAGAGTTATGATTCAACTGGATATCCAAGTCTCCATTTTTTTCTTCATTCTAATCGGATGACCCTCAGCGATTGCACCTTTCCCTATAACATTAGTAAATAATAAAATAGTTTATTAATAAATAAACGTTTACAGAGTGATAAGAGTGATAACACATGTTATAGAGGCGCTGTGCACGGATATGAATACAGGTGTGCCTTGAGATTTTGGCTTGCCCTTTGGTGTGCCAAAGGGCAAGAAAAAAGTTTGAAAACAAAAAGTTTGAAAACCGCTGCTATAGGCAACCTACCCGAACCTGACTTTCACGGTCATTACATAATGGGATGTCCTGAGATGTCAAATGCCATTTTCATTTCCATTTTCAAATAGTTAGAAAGTGCATTTTAATATGAATTAAGACTTAAATATTGTTTTTATTGATTTTATGTAAAGCACTTTGAGCTGCAATTCTTGTATAAAAATGTGCTATATAAATAAAGTCTTATTATTACATAATGCTTGCACAAATGGAAATAACACTACCAAGGCATTCTGTTATGAAATGTACTGCCCTGTGTCAGAAAGTTCTGTCGAAGGTCAGAAGGACTCAAAATACACAGCTAAAAGCACCCAAAACAACAAATAACTGGACTGTTCTGAAGTGCTTCTTCTATAAGTCCTGATCTGAATCTTTTCGAACATCTGTGAAAAGAGCTTAAACTTGCAGTGTGGAGACAGCACCCATCAAACCTGAGACAGCTGGAGCAGTTTCAGTAGTCTGGCCCACTCATGAAGAGTAGGCCAGACTACCTTTTAACAAGTGAAGAAGTCTCATTGAGAGCTACAGAACACTTTTGATTACAGTGGTTGCCTCTAAAGGTTGTGTAACTACATATTAGGTTGAGAGTCCCATCATTTTTTGTCCATGCCATTTTCATTTGTTTTATTAATAATATTATGTTGAAAAACTAAATCTAAAGTTCTATTAAATATTGAATAAACAATGGTGGAGGTCAATTACTTCTGTCAGTTTCAAGTTATTTCAGAGGAAATTGCGCATTCTTCATTTTTCTTGTGGAGGAGTACCAACAAATATGAGCACGGTTGTATATACATACTGCATGTATAATCTTAATCCATTCACTTTTAGTAGTATTACACCATATCTCCTTTCTGAGTGTTCATTGACACTGACTGAGGTGAGAAAGAGGCAGAGTTGAATCTGATCATAATCCTTTACCAGCTGAAGTGGATGGAAGGAAACAATATTGACTGTGCTTCATCAAATGTCATTGTTCTTTTTTCCCAACCTTTTTGAAAATGCCATTATTGGGTCTAATCAACATATATACAATTCATGTATATCTTCTTCTAAATTATATTCAGTCAAAAAAACTATAACCCAAGCTAAATATGTTTTGACTGATCTCTGCCAACACTTGGAGTATTGAGGCTACAGAGTTGTGGGATCTTAAGTTGTTGTAGATCTTTACAGGGCAGCTTTAGCGTGTGATTTAAGTAATGTACAATTTATTCTTTTAGGAACTAAACTCCCCATCTCCACCTCATGTAAACTTGAAAATGAGGATCCTACCTTAAAACACTTTGTGGAGTTGGAATTTGAGCAGAAACTTAAGTTTTGCTCCATCCAACCAGAGAAGGGTGCTGAGGAATTGTACATCGTTAACATACCAGAGTCTAGCAGTGTTCGGTAAGATACAGTGCAAAGATTTGTTTTGGATATAAACATTATGATTTTAATGTATTTACTAAGACGCCATACATTGTTATATAGAAATGGTTATCCTGGAACCATTTATTGGCTGATGCCAATAAATGCCCCATGTTTTACAGTTTATAGTTTTGTAAGAAACAGTTTATTGTTTGCTCAATAGCATTTATTATAAGAAACAGTTTGTCGTTAGCTCAATAGCAGCCTATTCATTATGAACATGACATTGATATGATCCTATGTCGTTGAAGATATATATTTTTTATGTTGTTACAGTTATGTGTCAGTGTATGTTATCACAGACAAGATGATCGGTTTATTTCTGAGAGGACCCAACGGCACCTCTTGGGCAATCCACAACACACAGCACACCAAATTTGGTGTAAGTATGAAACATGGTCAACTTTAACTATACATGTTTAAGAGCTTTGAAAATGTATCAAATTATGAATGCAGATGTATTAACATAGCTCGTTGGATCAGCTGTTAAATGTTTTAAACATTGACCTGAATGGCCCTTCTCATAACTAGTAACTAGCTAGGTAGTGCATAATATTACATTTAATCCCATTCTAAAATCTTGAGCTGGATCTCTTTACATTTATTGAATTTGTATTTCTTTTCTCCTGTTTATTTACCCTAGTCCAACAATGAGATTGAGCTTACGGGCATGAGTAACCACAAAATCCCACCCTCAGTAGTGACCAGCAGCGACATAGCCGAGGAGGTACAAAGGAAAGCCCTGGGATATTTCAAATCCAGCAGCATCAATAGCTACTTCGAGATTCAATCAGTTGGCTCTACTATCACTCTGGTGCTTGGTCACAAGGATGGTGTTAAAGGTACAAATAAACAAACAATATATATATTTATTTATAGTATAAATAAAAATGAATTGATAACTTTTTGAAAATGTAAACTGTTTTGGTTATGGGGCCTTTACTGTACATGCAATGTTATATGCAATGTCTCAAAGTGCGAAATGCCAACCGAACTGTAGAAAACATAAATAATACTGTGCAGAATATTTCATTCTACATGAGAGAAGTATGTTTTGTTGATATTGAAAATGAGACTGAAGATTGAAGATGAGACCGGTTTGAAAAGGCCTTGAAAGACAAAGAAATGAAATTGGAAAGGGGGAATTGAGCCTTTATGATAGTGTTCTGTTGTGCAAGATAATTATTCTATGTTCTTCACATTCGGTAACAGTAGATGCCTGAACTAAATGCAGTAAACAATGTGTTCGCATTTTTGTGTCTGAGTTATATAACTCGTTTAATGTAGACCCACAGTTTACCTCCACGGACCAAGTCCTCACCACACCCAGCCACCCTGAGCCACGCCTGCTGATGCAGCTGTATACCTCCCCAGATTATTCCTCTCCTCTAGACCCCAACACCAAGGTCCAAAGCGACAAGAGAATTTACGCAGAGGTGAGATACCACCAGGGATTAAAAACAGATTTGTTTTTCAATTGGTTTGTTCTGAGCAGAATCGTTATTTGAATTTTCTGTTTTTACGTTCAACCTTAAAATGATTGTTTCTGAACCGTTTAGAACCAAATGAAATACCGGTTAATAACATTCCATGTAGGGCTGTGAGATATGACAGTAATTTTCAGACGCTGTGAACATTTATTTTTATAGATATTTTACTCTATAATCTATAGTCTCTATTGATTTCACAAAACATAAAAAACCTGCATTGCATCACAAACTAGGGAGTGCTGTTCCAAGCGAGCATCGTGTCTTTGGACTGAAATCCACCATGGCTTCCCGGTCATTTGACTGGTTTGCAATTGAGGTCAAACACAGCCACACACTGGCTGCGAAGCGCCGCGATTAGTTGAGAAGCGTCTGGAAGTGCAGCCTTTTTCCTTTTGACGCCCATGTTATCAAATTGGACCGACCGCACAAGTTCTGAAGCGCCGCGAATCGCCGCGATCGGCTCGCGCTCTGCAGCGATCGTTTCGGCAGCTGGTCAAATTTCTTCGAGAGTCGGCTACAGGAGGATAAAATACACCATATTTTATGATATATTTGGATAAACAAACATGTCACTAATATTTTACATTTATGCATTTAGCAGACGCTTTTATCCAAAGCGACTTCCACGAGAGAGCTTTATAAAAGTGGTCACTGATCATAACAACGAGATAGCCCCAACATTGCGAGCAACCAAAACATGAAGTATACATTGTGAAAAACCAAATAAGTGCCAAAGGGAAGAACCATAAGAGCATGCAGTTAAACAAGTCACAATTAAACAACATGAAACTCAACAAGTGCAAGTGTACCTGTAGAAAAACAATCAACAGTAAAAAAATTCACAGCGAGTACAATAATTTAAATACGTTACAACTAACCAACAAGAGCAACAAGTCTCTCAATACGAGTCATTGTGATCCTGGAGGAAACTAACATCAAGCATTCCTAAGTGCCGTTGTACTCCCGGAACAAGTGCGTCTTGAGCCTTTTCTTGAAGGTGGGGAGACAGTCAGTATATGTTCCTCCATCATTACGTTAGTTGTAGGCTATAGCCTATCACTTAACACCTAACTTCACTATGCTGGTAACAAACGGCCAACCATGTGTTTACCCCGATAAAAACTGATGAATTTTAAACATTTAAATTTTGGATATCATTTTTTATAAAAAACTCTGATAATATGATAATAACTCTGACTAATATGTTGGCTGTCCAGCCAACATATTAGTCAGTTGTTTCTAAACAGTAGCTAGATATCTATTAACAAAGAGCGAGATAGACGAGCTTCCATAGCCTACAATCAAGAAGCCTAAATAAAGCCTATGCAATGTTTAAAGGGCGATTGATTGCAAAACCGATTTTACCTTGTCATAATTGAAAAATGACAGTTTGGTGTGTAAAATAGACATACAGTGAACCTCAAAGTCCATTGAAACCTCTTTCCTATCAACATTTCACTTCTCACTACTATTTTGAAACTGCAACTTGCAAACGCTAGCTTTTGAAACAGTGCAACTTGTGACGTCACAAGTTGCAGCATCAACTTTGTCACGCCCCAAAATTTACATTTATCTCTGACACAACTAATGTCTTCCATCATCTACCGAATCTAGGTGTCCCTATCTGCCTTCGATCTTGTGCAGCTGCGTTGGTCTGAAGATAACCACGCCTCTCTCGTTTGCATGTGAGACTGGAAATAAATACAGCAAAGAAATAAATGTGGTGCTCGGAAATATGTGGCGTTAGGAAATAAAAGTCTCAAAAAATAAATAAATATGGCATTAGAAAATAAAAGTCCCATGAAATAAATAAATATAGTTTTTTCAAAAACGTCATTTTGAAATAAATAAATGTATTATTTATTGATGTTGGTAAATGGATTAAACTATATAATTATATAATGCTATATTTATATATTTATTGCCATCTTTTTTAAATTTCTGAATTTATTTCATAGCCATATTTCTGTATGTATTTATCAATTTATTTACCTATTTATTTATTTAATTTTGACTAACTCGGCGTTCCATAGATTATAGAGGCCAAAACTAACTAAATTAATAAATTTATAATTGAATGGTTAAATACTTGAATACATAAATAATTATATAATACAAAGCTTAAATAAATGACTAATTATATAATTTGATGCTAATTGACATAAAAGAGACACTAAATATATAAATGTTACATGTATTTGTGTGTATATATATAGACTTACGTGTTCACATTTATTTATTTATACTTTCATTTATCCACGGTGTAACTTGTTGCAGCAAAATAAATCTGTCGTCCCCCCTCAAAAGTCAGGGGGCGGGTTAAAGCCTCTGATTGGTGAATGAACAGTATTACACACCAGCCAGGCTCAACCAGTCGATGCAAGCTCTCTTCAATCCAGAGGGATCCTCTATTGTCTCACTCTGCAGCCTCAATAGGGGTGTGCGATACTGCAAAATGTGGTATCGATCCAATACCAAGTAATTACAGGGCAAGTATTGCCAATACCGATACTTTTTACTTAGAAAAGCAGGTTATCTACTTTCGTGTCGGGGAAAGCAATGCCTCATAATTTATGAAGTGAATGCATCATCAATATGAACATTTGAATGAAAATGTGAATTTTCATGATCATTGAATGATTTTTCCTTAAATTAAAAGTTCATAATTATGATCATAATAAAACACAGGACAAAGAGTTTTGTCAAAAATACTGTTAGTATAGTGTGCTGCCGAGTCGTGTTACTGCACGTACACGCCGGCAACAACTCACAGCATAGCAGGGGAGGGGCAAAGTGAGCTTGAGCGAAGTTAGAGGAGCGGTGTTTGCACAACCACTATGATGTAAAGGGAGTTGTTTACTGAATGTAGAGAAGAGAATAATTGAAACTTAAGTATCGATTTCATCACGCCAGGATCAATCAATAGAATTAGAATACGTGATTTACGTTAACAAGAAGACAGGAAGGAATTTTAGGAAGCATATTTTAATTTGTTGTACTAAATAAAATAACATTATTTTATTTTTTTACTGGTTACCATTATTTCAAATAAAACTTTCTGTTGCAGAACATAAAAAAATACAATGTTTCTGGTTTTGGTTTTGTTCCTAGTGACATATAAGTTGTTCCTGGTTTTCATTTTCATTCCTTGAACCGGTTCAAAGCCTTGAATCCCACTTGCTTAACGTCACTGTGTCCAATCCCGACCGGTTTTTAGCTAACATTCTGTTAAAATGCCACTTCAAATATTGATAAAAATAATCGTATCACGTTTTCAGCTGATTTACTGATTTCACGTTAAGCTTTAACTTCTTACCTTTCGAGCTAAATATTGTTAAAAAATTTAGAGTTAGCTTAGCCTTTACTAGAGCCGGTCAAAAGACGCTGGCACCGGTAAATTAGCCGTGCGCTACCCTTGTCCAAACCCGACCGCACTTCTATCCTCGTAGTAAACACTCGCCGCTGCTGTTTTTACGGGGATATTAACTTGATCCAGGGTCACCAAACTGACCATCAATGCTGTCAACATATCCGGGGACATAGTTATGTCCTCCACAATAAGATATCACGCTTCAACATCTCCAAACTATGCGATAAAATCTCAATTTGACTGTATACCACCACCTGCTGGATGTTTTGTTGAACTCTTCTCAAAGTTTGCTAGCCCCCATCCCTTCCTCCCCTCGACTACAGATCACATCACACACGATCGTGTATTTTCATTGGCTAGACAAAGTAGTGTTAAGCTAGCGTTGAAATACACTCATATGCTAACCCATATAGTAGCAGTACGATGACAACACAGACACACTTGTCAGAGTAAAGATCGTCGCCCAAGCGTCGCCCGAGTGTCGCCAAGTGGTCTTTCGGCCAAAGTAACTTTCCTATATTATTTAGACATGTAAACGTCCATATATGTTCATGAAATTTGACACGTTGATTGTTTGGTATGCCTAAAATAATACTACTTACACTTTGCTGGCGATAGCAAAAGAAAATGCTGGCAAAAAGACCGGAAACTGAGTGTCCAAACCCCGTTCGGGTTTGGACAATAGTAGCTAGTGGTCGGGATTGGACACAGTGACGTTACCTATGAAATGAAGATATTAACGAAGTAGTCCATGTATTTCGATTTTATGCATTTCTATATTTTTCAAGTATACTATCTTTAAGTATACTTATGATTTACAGTACTTAACCTCCTCTCCCCCTTCCCCCCTTAAGATCTCAGGGCAGACTCTGGGTATGATCGTGCTGACCATTAAGGTAATCAATTGCTCGGTACACTCCAAGGGCTCGAGCCCGGTGGTGCGAGACATGCCCTTCAGGCCTGAGGCCTGCTCTCCCACAGTGTGCCCAAACACCTCCCGTGTCAGCTTCTCCCTGGAGCAGCTGCAGGACCTGGCTTCCACTAACTGGGACCTGGAGTGCTCTGTCAAACTCTGCTTCAGTGAGGTACATGTGCTTGGTCCATAGAATCAAGTGACAGTATGCCCAAATATCACATCTCTTAAATCCCCTGAGGTTATTCAAGCTAAATACCAACACAGTTCCTCATTGTATTGCACCAAAACAAGAGGACTTAGTTGCTGACTGATCAAACTAAACATTGACAATAAGAAAAGCCCCAAAGGCATTTTATGTATTTATGTATGTAACAATGTATGTTTTCATTCATGTTGTAATTTTCAATAGAAATGTGGGGATGGAGGAAGAGTGAAGAGGAACTTGGAAGTCACTCAGACATATATTCAACCATCAAGTGAGTTTAGCTTTAAACTAAGAAGTGATATGTCCCTCCAGTCTCAGTTTGTGTGGTTTGGTGTGACGTGCAAGTCTGAAAAAACGATTTACTAATCATACTTGGTATCAGCAGGGGCGGATTAAGGTGGTCAGCGGCCCCTAGGCTGCTCTTTGTGTGAGCCCCCCCCCTTAAACATTGTTCTTTACTAGAAAAATGTATTTAGTGCCATACATGGTCCTCATGCAAATAAGTTGAACTGGCATACACACACATTGAGACAGCCAACACAACAGTGTTTTCTTTACATTCCTACAAGTGGTGGACCACAACAGTAAGAAAATTACCACCACACCACATAGGTAAAATAAAAAATTGAACATAACAGACAAAACACAAATACTAGGCAAGCTTCACTCGTGGCACCCCCCCCCCCCCCCCCCCCCCCCCAAAACGCTATTTTGCCCTACAAGACTGCATTTCTTTCAAATAAACAAGCGAGACAAACGATCGCAACGATGAACAAACATTAAATAAAGAACAAAATCCCTGAGAAAATGTCACGTCTGTGCTGAACTACGCTCCGGCCACGCCCCCCTGTTCAATGGTGCACACACGGTGCACGGCAGGGCCGGAGTGCGGCCACTTTTCAGCCCGGGAGTTTCAGGCACGGAGCCAGACGTTGTAAACATTCGGAGCTTTGCCCCAACCTAGGACATATGGGTTTGATGTGATGCAAGATAGGGACTTCTACAGTTAATGCGAGCGCACATAGCGTGCGAGCGAAAAATGTTGGCCATTATTTGAGCGCAAAATAGTTTTTTGAGCTTTATGTAAAATAAACAGACATTTTTCAATTGGTAAAACCAATTCTTGTCTAGTGATGCCATCACTCCGGCCCTGCTCCCATCCATCCTCCCTGACGCGTATCGTTACGGTAGGGCCGCCCGTCCCAGCTATCGGTAGCCGATCTGAGAAAACTTTTTGGAAAAGACGGGCTATGGACCCAACCAACTCTATTTGGGAGGGGAGAACTACCTCACATGGTACAACCCATGCAGAGGCTGAGGTGTCAGAATGCGGAACGTGTGTAGCCTACTTTAAGAGAAGATAGACTAACGTGACAAAATGTAAAAAAAATTATAATCCTCGACCGGCCCAAAAGTGAAGCGGCCCACCGGGAACTCTCCCGATTACCCACCCCGGCCCTGGTGCAATATTGGTTGGAGATATATAGAAGGGGGCGCAAAAAAAAACTGCCCAGCAAAAAATACAAATAAATCTTTTTTTTTTTTTTTTTTTTTGCTGGGCGCATTTTTTTCACGTCGTCAATCATGGCGTGTCATTTTATTTTGATGAAGCGGTGGATAAGGGAGCTGTCATTGTACACGATTTAAAGGGAACGTTCTTTCTGGAAGAAGTCACGTGGCCGTGTGCATTGCTTTTGCCGTGGTGGATTGTATGATCCATGTTTTACCTCTCGGGCTGCTTAAGAATAGGGTGCATGCGCAATTAGCTTGACTACTTAAATCTGACTTGAATTAGTAAGAGTGCGTGAGCTGGATTTGGCCTTTATGGAACCACTTTAGCCCCGCTTGACTAATTAATCTAATGCAAGTCAGGTTTGGGACTTTAAGTCTAACTTTTTTGAGCGGCCTTTATGGAACAGGCCTCAGATATAACCCTTTGCCTCCACAGCCCCAAAACAATAAAAATGGAAATGTAATTATAAACAGCAAAGCAACAGAATACCCTGCATTCACAGTTCAACTGCAAGCTGGTAATTGCTTTTAGCTTTATTAACCAACAGGTAGGCTACAGCATCTGCAACAGTGCAGAACACCATGTTTTGATAATTTTACTGTTTTACTCTACTCCCCCAAATTCGCTGAAATATTACCGATGACATTATGAGCTAGCTGCTGCAACAGCTAAGGATCCTGCTGCCAGTGTTTCAAACCCCAGCTCCGATGTTAGCCGATGCTAGCTGGCAGTCCTCCTGCTGTGGATCTTGTCTTCGACTGGATGAAGATTCAGCAGCCTTGTATCCAGTCAATTTAGGGATTTGTTTCAGGATATCTTGGTCACGTTGTTCTTTGAACCTTTGTATTTTGCCACACATATTGTAGAAATGTAGTGGAGTAAAGTATAGATAATAGCTGCAAAATGTAATGGAGTAAAAGTAAAAAGTATGCACTATTATTTTTACTTAAGTATAGTACATATAAGTAAAATGTACTTAAGTACAGTAACAAAGTAAAAATACTTTGTTACATTCCACCACTGCCATATACAGTGCAGATGTCATTCTATTCCTCAACTTCCCCTTTTACTTTTGTTTACTTTGAATATGAGCATACTGGAAAAACAACTGTACTACTGTATAACACAACAATAAGAGTTGGCTACCATCACATTCTCAACAATTCCACTTTTGGAATATTCCATCTTAGTCTGGCCAGTCATTGGCGCTGGAGTTTGGTTGCTATAGTAACGCCATCCCTTAACAGCTACACGTTGTCGTCATGGCAATGGTGCCAGGACATGCCATGGGGTCGTTAAGGGTGGGGTCTCATCCTTTAGGAAGGCCTGCTGCCTGAACTTGTGGCCATAATCAGCAGTAATGACCCCCTTGGGGTCATCTGCGTGTGTATGTGTTGTTTGTGTGTGCGACCATTGTGTCCAAGGGAGCAGCCATCTAAACAAGGGCTGCACAGTCCAGCACTATTGTCAGAGTCTGAGCAACACAAAGAGGGGAAGGTGTTTCCCTTTAAAGCTGGGGGGACAATCTTTGGGCAGATGAGACAGGAAGAATCCAGTACATTCCTCATTAGCTGCAGCAGGCCAAAGGGAAAGTCCGTTATTGGAAAATAGAAAATTGTGGAAAAATACAAATAAGGGAAAAATAATAATGTGAACCTTTTGTTATGACTTGGCACACAAACCAACGTTCTTTTGGCCAACAATTTTTATCTGACAATTTCCTCTCCCTCACTGTCTCCTGTGGTGTGTGGGAAAACAAAGGATACAGATTTATCGGCATCATTATCAATGTTGAAGGTGGCTGTGAGCGCAACCTTCCATTTTTTTTGTCATCCTGTTTGCTCTTTTTTGTCGACCCATGTCAAGTAAAGGTGAGATGCAGAGGGATTCTGAGACTTCCAACTGTGTCCACATGTACAAAGCTCTCTTTACTTGGTTTGCTATAGTAATGTGGGATCTCCCTTCAGAGTGGATTTTTAACACTTTGCCCAGAATCCCACCAATTATAGGTGTCCTTTCTGTCAGGCAGGGGGTTCCTGGGAGTTAAATGGCTGTCCTGTTCCTTCCCCAACTGTGTGTCTGATTCTTATTCTTGTTTGTTCAGTATGTGGACGGTAACAACATAAAACATTTTGCAGTATCAACAGGGTCATTATTGCATGTTATAGGTATATAATTGTGTGTTGCCATGTGGTTTTGCTCTCTAAAATGTTTGATCTTGACTATACTGATTTTGTGTTTATTCAAACACAAAGGTGCTAGAGGTGTTTCACATTCCTCTACTGAACTGGGAGATGTGTACACTTCCGTAAAAGTGTTGAGAATCAAACATTTCCTAGGCAAGCTAGATTTGGTATGTATTTTTTTTTTAAGCCAATTGCTGTCTAATATGCAAATGCAACCAAGAAACCTGAAAGCTCCAGTGCAGAGTGGACTTGTCAGTACTTCACAAAGTAGTGAAAGGTTTGACAGTAAAAATAGTAGTAAAGTTCTCGTCAATCGGATGGGTGTCAACCGGACAGTGGAGCTTCCTTCCACTAGTTACCAAATAATCCCACTAAGATGCTGAAATTGAATTTATTGATAGACATCGAGTTCACATGCCTACAAACCTGGAGGGACTGCTAATCTGTAATGTTAATTTCAGATATTGTATGTTTCACAACCACTAACACTGTCAGCCAAGCTGACAAGCTAACAAACAATATAACACTTCAGCCACGTGTTTTGGTGAAGATCTTCCTCATTTACTTCCAGATTCCACGTTAAAGAATCTCCTGTGAAGATGTCTGCGTACATCTTTGTGTGTGTTTGTAACGTTCATAGTTTCTCGCATATGTACAGGATGCTCGTGTTGGTGTGCATGTGTATCTGTCCATTTTTCCTATTTGTCAGCTGATCTTTGAGTTTCCAGGAGGCAGAACAGCAGATCCAGCTGTCGAACCAGAATTAGTTTTTGATTGTCTTTAATCATTGGAACGGATAGTATTGAACAGTGTCACTGAGTGTTAATGCCAAAACCATTAGTTTAAATGTAGCTTATGTATTGGTCTAGAATAAGGTATTCAAAGTCATGTTGTTGATGCCAAATTCAGTTCAGTGTGATTGCTATGTGAATGACAAAACTAGCTACAGTATTTGGCGAACAAGGGATGCTTAGTACACATGCAGTCAGTCAGGTAGGAACTAAGAACCCACTGTCTCATACAAACAAATACACACACAGTACACACACTAGTCACACATGTTAACCCACTTTACACTCTCACAAACAAACACACACACACGCTATTCACACACGCAGACATCACAACCTGCAGAGACTCATTTCCGGTAGGTGGTTCTCCCCCCCCCCCCCCTCGACGCAATCCTGACGCATGATGTACCCCCTCAACATGCACGTAACCCCTCCCCACGACGCAATCATGACGCGCGATATGCACCTATCTCTACCAGAAATGACCGTTGGACAGTCTCTCGGTCGCTCGAAATACAAAATCCCCGATTTCCGGGAGATTGTAGAGCATTTGCAGGCGTCAGGGAGCCGCTATTGAAATGCGGGAGACTCCCGGACCTTCCGGGAGACTTGGGATGTCTGCACACGTTTGTCTCAGTCGTTTTCAGCTCCAGTGGCTAACGTTTAAAGCTAAAGTTTAAAGCTAACGTTAAAATGAGACACATTAACCACAGCCTCATGAGTTGGCTAATAATAATAACGCAACTAAACGAGACAAAATAACATAATATTTTGTCTCGTTTTTATTTTGTAAATCACATTTCGTCTTGTTTTATTCATCAAGAATATTGCATTATAGACCAATTATTTGTTTGTAAACATTCAGGATGCGCGCGCAATGTGGCTGCAGAAAACCAGTAAAGGATAGTCTTTATAATGGCTAGAGAAGTACACGGATTATACAAATAGTTTGATTTAAAAAGACCAAAAAGGTCGAGGAGGACAGCCTTTAAGAGAGAAAGCGATTCCCCATTGATCTGTCACATCAGAATTTTGATTTGGGTTACGAAAGTCTTGAAATTTGAGTGAGAATGTCGCCCGGTAGACCGCATAGTCTTAGGCGGCAGCCATGTCTTCACGTCATGTCACAAAGTTCATAATTTTACAGTCAATTCTATACCTAAAAAGTCGAGCAGGGCAGCTTTCAAGAGATATGGGAATTCTGCTTTTAGCCAGCTGGTCCGATTATTTTTGTGATTTGTGTAAAACTGGCAATCTGAGTGAGACTGCGTCCCCGTTAAACTGTTTTGACGTTGTTAGCCTCAGTCAGACTCGTCGCTCACAGGCAGTGTGCACAATGTTGTATTTCACTCCATTCTACACTATAAACGTCAGGGAGGACTGCCTTTTGTAGATACAAGCCTGCTGAAGATAGCCAGCATCTCGGATTTCTTTAACCAAGCCTGTTTCATTCGTCATTTGCCTGAGAAAGTGACCTCCGTTGGTCAGGCTATTTAAAGGTATCGGGGTCAAGTGACTTTTGTGCATGGACAAATGAAACGTAAATGTACTTGTCCAAAGGACAGGTGCCTCAAAAAGTTAATGTCAAGCCCTGAAATCCAGTGGCCAGGGATATATGATGACCTGATCGACACTCCAAGTGTATTATACCCGGGAGAAGTTCGTCTTTTGCATCCGACATGCGCAGTTGAGCATGCTTGACAGTCGTGTGACGTAGGGTGATAATTGGTCTATACATTTAATTATAGTCATCGTCACATGACCCGCATTTCAGGGGCGGAGCCAATGGAGGGGCACGGAGTGGCACGTGCCCCCCCTGGAATCTGATTGGTTCTCAGGTGCCCCCCCTATTTTCATTGGCTCTGAATGATGTCAATCTCAATAAGAAATAATTTAAGATCCGGGCGATGACACAGAACATGACAGAAGCCATATATTCCCGCTCTTCCTAAAGGTTACACCAGAGCCTGTTTAAGGAGAGCCTTGCCACTCCCTATTAACCCCCATTATACCGAATTTGGCTGCAGTTCCACCAGAGTTCCACTGGGGGTGATCGCGAGCGAGTGCATGTTGAATGGGAGTCTATGGAGCTAAACAGCTAAATTTGTCTCTTTCGCCTGATTGTTGTTGAGAAATCTCCGATTTGATTGTAGTTATTGCATGTTCAACATGGATTATAGGTCGAAAGTTGAATGAACGAGTACTTATGTCCTTTTGATTTCTTACAGGGTGAGTCGTTGTTGCCCATAACAGGCTAGCATTCTGCTAATGAATGCTGATTGGTTAGTGAAGGACTGATACAACCAGAGCTCCCGCTTGATGGCATCCGAAGCGGAATCAGAATGTCAGAGCATTAGCAACATTAGCAACAACATTAGCAAGCCAAAACTCTTTCTAGCATGTGTATTGACAGGGAGAGCTTAACCTGTCAGCTGTGTTGTCGATGCCTTGACTGAAAAAAGAAAGTGACCAGAGCTTGCCGTAAAGCAGTAGCTCTGGTCGTACGATGTGTATGACGTCAATGACATTTTCAAAGGCTTTTTAGAACAGAAAGGCGACTTTAAAAAAATCTAACAGCCAGCAGTGTGTATTTTTTTTGCCTCCCCTTTCGAATTCAGAATTCAAATTACTAGACAAAAAATTATATCCTGAGAAAAGTGGATTTTGAGGGGTATAGCTCCATAGACCTCCATTCATTCTGCACTCGCTCGTTAGCGCCCTCACATGGAACTGCAACCAGTTCAGAACCCGGAAGTTTCCCCGAGAGTGGCAGTTCTCCCTATATTAGACATTCTCTGGTTACACTCTGTGGACACAGTCGCGGAGCCAGAGGGGTGGCCGGGGTGGCACTGGACACCCCTGATATCGGACTGGCCACCCCAGGTGCCACTCCAAAATGTAATTAGCTATCCTTGGCAATTGGATGCTGATTGACATTTAATTTATCTTGTTAAAAGAATCGTTTCTTTTGACATATGGCAGCGCATTTTTTCAATCGAGGATATTTCCACAGTTCACCAATCAGTCACAAATCACTACGCCAGCGTCTGATACAGCGCCAGCGACGGAAGACAAGAGCATCATATTAGTTATCATTTTAAGGTTTAGCATTGGGTTTGAGGCTTCCTGAACAAAATGTTATGAAAGTTGAGTTGCTGGGCCGCAGAGCCATAGAAAAAGATTCATATTGGCTATTTGGTTCCATAACAGATTCAAATAAGAGAAATGTCTCTATTTTTGTTTAGCACTTAGCACTACCTTAGTAGCTAACAGCGCAGTTCCCACTGTGGTGTAGTTGATTCAATTTAATTTTCATTTATATAGCACACTTTTAAAACAACAACAGTATCATTTAGCCATTTGAAATCTATTGTAATGACCTGACTAGGTCAGAAAGGAACAATCGTCCAGGCATAAGATGAAGTTCCCGAATTGACGAATTGAGGTACACATACTAGTAAGGCAAACAGCTGTTTGGCCCTAGCCCACGCTAAATAAAAGAAAGGTAGCCCACAAAACAATAGTGACCGTCTCTTGTGAAACCCAGACGTAACAGAAAGAACAGACGCTAAACCTGGTCTAAACTTCGAATGCGCCATCCCCCCTCAATGCACGATCGCCAACCACCAAGATGCCCGGCATTCGAACATTCCGGGCATTCCCGTGATTGGCAGACAGCAGGTTGATTGGCATGTCGGACCCCGCGAACAATACTGGTAAACAACCAACAGCCTAACATATAACACACGTCTTTCTGTGTGGGTCACTACACTATTTTTGTACTTTAACTGCTAAGATTCCTTGATGAGATGCCTTATCAATCTATTCACGTTACAAAAGATTAACACTGCAGGCAGATAGCTACCCTGTTTGCTACTGTATAATGCCTGTTTGAAATACGTATTTCAGAGTAGGGCTAGCCATGATCTAGTAACTTAAAGGCTGGTATTTTGATTGAAGATAATAATGGGGATATGTTTAAGATTGAAATTGGACTCAAATGTGGGTAATTGGATGTGTAGGCCTACATGTTATTTTTTTGCTTCTACATTTTCTTTTTCTTTTTTGCTTCACTTTTTCACTTCAAACATTAAAAGAAAGGGTGACATAGCAGACTTCTTCAAAAAGCTGAGCAAACAGGATCAGGTGGAAATAGACCCCAGTCCTTGCACCACCCCAAGACCTCAGAGCAGCTCCCTCCCCGAGGCTACAGGCAGAAGGTCAGAGCATACTAGGCAGTCAGTCACATGCCAAGTTCAGCTTGTGTTTGTAGGCCACACATGTAAGCCTACACAAAAGGTTTTTTTCCGATTAAGCCTCACTTTAAAATGTTGGTTGTTGATTCATGAGTGTTCTTGTGTTGATGGCTATGGCATTTTTTGTGTGAGTATACACTAATAGTTATGTTTTAATGTAAAAGAAGGATTCTAACCTCTAACCTGGTTAGACCCAGATTATATATTCATGAAAACAAAGTGCCAAAAGTCTCTCCAGTTTGTGAGTAGCCTACAGTACAGTGTGTGTAAGAAAGAAATTAGTTGCAATTCAGATGTAGAGACACAGTCTATTAAATCAAATGTAGAATTTGATTAAAGTAACCCTAGTGGACCATACTAGGCCACACTGAAGAACTCAGGCTTAAGTGAATTTGAATTTCTATTTCTCATCAGCAATCATATGAATAATTTACACTTCTTAGATGCCAGGCCAAGGTTACACACACATTTTCAGTCTTGGTCTGTGGACCCCCTGAAGTTGCCCTGGCCACCCCTTGGCCACCCCATATATAAAAGTCTGGTTCCGCCACTGTGTGGACAGCGTAAATTGAGGTAGGTTTTGATGGTGTGTGTATGTAGGATACATGAATTGTAATTATACAATATTATTTAAATCGCACATTCCCCAGATAGCACTGTTTTTATTGCTAAATTGGCATTTTGCAGCGACAACATTCTGCAGCATTACTGTAGATTTTTCTTAGGACCCGCGCTCATTCTCAAAACAACCAGTTTGAATGTTACATGCGTCCGTTTTGTAAGTAGCACTTTCTTCACTTGGTCTAACGGTTAAGATAACAAAGCTATGATATTGATATAGTTAGCTAAATAAAATATAAATATTAGCTATTATTGTAATTCTGTTAACATAATGCAAGACATTTAGGATTTTATGTCAACTTAAATCGCTAGCTAAATGTAACTGCTAAGCTAAGTCTGATCACTGTCACTCATTAAAATCCAAATGTCCTCCATAGCACCTTTAACACAGTAGCCTACTTAAATTTGGGATTGGCTAAATTTGTTGTTTAATCTATGATATATAGAGCTAATATGTGCTGGTGATTGAAGATCAAAAAGTCACTAGATGGCAGAGTTGAGGGGAATATAAAAAGGCGCCTTTTTCCGAGTACATTACATTTATGCATTTAGCAGACGCTTTTATCCAAAGCGACTTTCAAGAGAGAGCTTTACAAAAGAGCATAGGTCACTGATCATAACAACGAGATAGCCCCAAACATTGCGAGCAGCCAAAACATGAAGTATACATTGTGAAAAACCAAATAAGTGCCAAAGGGAAGAACCATAAGAGCATGCAGTTAAACAAGTTACAATTAAACAACATGAAACTCAAAAAGTGCAAGAGTGTACCTGTAGAAAAGAAGACAAAACAACAATCAACAGTAAAATATTTCACAGCGAGTACAAGAATTTAAAACCGTCACAACTAACCAACAAGAGCAACAAGTCTCTCAATACGAGTCATTGTGATCCTGGAGGAAACTAACATCAGGTCCAGCCAAGCATTCCTAAGTGCCGTTGTACTCCCGGAACAAGTGTGTCTTGAGCCTTTTCTTGAAGGTGGGGAGACAGTCAGTGTCCCTGATGGAGGTGGGGAGTATATTCCACCATTGGGGTGCCAGACAGGAGAAGAGCTTGTGTTGGGACCGGGCGCTCTTGAGCGGTGGGACCACCAGACGGTTGTCAGAAGAAGACTGTAGGTGGCGGGTGGGGGTGTAAGGCTGCAGGAGAGACTTGATGTAGTCGGGTGCAGTCCCGTTCACCGCTCGGAAGGTCAGTACCAGAGTCTTAAATCTGATACGGGCCGTGATGGGAAGCCAGTGGAGGGAGATGAGGAGCGGAGTACGAACATATATATTTTTTTATAGCAAGCCTTGCAACATGCAAGTATACTCAAAATAGAAATGTTATATGAAGCCCAATGTACCACAAACGCAACCATGTCATCACACTTAAGCACTGTAAAACTAAAACAAAGCCACCTCAGTCTGTCGTGGCAAGGGGCATATGGTGCAATTGATATACTGCTATGTTGTTTGTGAAAATACAGAAGAGCACTTCATACGCTTCTCAGTGAAAATAAAGTCAAGCTTTTGAGGTATCTTTTTATTGTGATTGACTTACCAGAGACCCACTGTAGGTTTCTTTTGATAACAATTTTTGTGTTTTTAAACACAGGCTAGAAGGAATGATTATACTGTATGATGAATATTTGGCATAAAACATTTAAAAAGCAAGGTGTAAATATACATTCATATCATGCAATTTAAGGAAACTAAATGTTTGTGTTGCTATAATGCCCATTCATTTAATTTAAAAAGTCAGTGGTGACATTACTTTTGTATTCTTTACTTATTTGGATGCCCCCCCAATTCACGGCTGCTCCCCCCTGTGCCCCTGTTATGGCAGTTTTTGACATAGTTACAATATCTATGTTTCTTTGAGCGGTAAAAAGTAAGTTCCTTAGTTATAGAAAGTCATGTAAGAAACTGAGGCTCTGTGGTGTGGTTTACTCTGTAGAATGGACACTCAGGTTGGTCTAAGGTATTTATGGTGTTGTTTTATGATACCTAACTAAGAGCCAGAGGGTCTTAGTTGGGTCTGGAGGTTGGGGGAAGTTGAGTTCCCGTGGCCTAAAGGGAGAAGTGTAGATAGATGAACTGATCAAGCTGCTCTGACCTTCCTGTTTCATGGGTGGTGTTAATTAAATACTTGTTTGAAGATGTCCACACAAAGTACAGTTGACCATTTGACTGGTTAACTCCTGTGGCTTTAGTATCTACTGATTTGGGGAGAGATGCCACATCAAAGAACTGTGGGACACTTGGTATGGAGTCAAACTGTCACTGAGCAGTGCTGACCAATCACAGAGACCGCTACATTGATGGATTGACCATTAGAAGAACCATTTGTTCTAAGTTTATATAAGGCAGCGTTTTAGGGTTGGTCTTCATCACTCTTGCGAACGACCTGTGGCTAGCACCTCCTTCGTAATGACTGATCCAGAGTACTCTGTTAATTCTTAATTTGTACAAACTAAATACATTTGATTGAAACCGCCATCATGACTGTTCGGATCCACACAGTGCCACTAGAATTCTGCCATTACAGCCCCTCCACTGAAAATATTCTGGAGCCGCCCCTGCTGCATTTACGTTGCGCCTGTCTTGTTTTCGTCATGTGATAAAGGTTCGTTGACGACTACATTTAGTCATAATTTTCGTTGACGAAAGTAACACTACTCGCAACATAAACTCTTGTTGGCGATGCGTTAGTAAATGGTCACTTGCTTTCGGGATAGTATTTCATATCTGTGAGACGTGTGTTTTACATCTGTGTGTTTTCTATGTATGTTTTACAGGACCATGTATTGACTTTGGTCTTTCGGCTGTGTTGGGCATTGCCTTTGGAGGATTCCTGATTGGAGTTCTCCTCATTGGGGCTCTGTGGTTAATCAAGATTCGAACTGGTGAGTGTGTATTTTAGAAGGCCTAGCATGGCTAGAATATTCTAATTGCATTGTGATGCAATCTTTCTTTAAATGATTTTGATATTGTATGATTATCTGTTATTGGATACAGGATATCCCACCGGACTGGATATAAGTTCAACTGCTGCAAATCTTTCAGGTGAGAGATACATTGAAACTACTGCTGCTAAGTTAATACTATTTAACTGATTTGGACAGCAATTCTCATACAGTTACATTAATTAAGCTAATATTACGCATATTTAGAATTAATGCAACACTGAGCACTTGAAAACAATAACATTCTAGGGATGGTAAGATTCATCGATTCTCATCAGAGTATTGGTATAAAAGCCAAATTGCTATTAATCAACTGTTTGGTGACACTTTTTTCAAGAGAGATGGACAATTTGACGCATGCAATGTGAAAATATGCCATGTTGCTTTAAAGTACACAGGCAGCATGACAAATTTAAGAACTAACCAGATTATAAAAAAAGAAAGGGCCTCATTCACCAATTTCTTATATTTGTTCTTAAGAAAGTTCCTAAGAGAAATCTATGTGTGATTCATGACGTGTTCTTAAACAGCAGAATTGTTCGCAGGTGAGTTCTTAGAATGATGAATCCCAATATTTCTTAAGTTGAAAGCTCGTGCCCTGTTGCTCCTATTTAGCATAGGTAAACGCCCCGTTAATTCCCATAAAAGGGCATGATATGGCAGGGTTGTGTGCACACTCAGAGAAATGTCAAAACAACGTGGTAAAGACGGTGGAGGCCTCGACAAAAGACAGAAAAACGAAATAAGCGAGTATCGTATCGTGCCGTAGTGTAGGCTACTACTACTAGCAGCATCATACATGTACATTTAAGCAAATCAGACTTGCATGTACAGTAAGTAATGTCATATTAAAGAATGTAAAGTTTAAACTCAAGCTTGTGTGGTGCGTCGCTGACTTCAGTGCCACAGCCTAAACTTTATGTCAAAACAAACGTTATCATTTCCGGCGCTTTCAAACAATCCCCTCACTCAGTGAAGTTTGGCTAGCCACCACAACTAGCTTGCTCGTAGCAAACTTCTTTTGAATTAGCCATTTCTCGATTCCATCTTCCACTGCCGGTAACGTCGTAGAATAATCTTCAAAGGGGGTTCTTTATTAATGAATGAATGCAATATGAGTAGGCTAAATGCCTGAAAATATCACGAGAAGGGAAAAACTTCAAATGACGTTTAAGTCATAGAGATTAGGTCAATGTTTACACCGGTCTGACAAATGTATTCGTTTTGATTCGACTATGAGGCTCTTTCAGGGGAAATGAGAAGACATCTATTTCATTCTACACTTCACTCGTATTTTGAGTTGTAAATGAGCAGCAAAAAAAATATGCTTTTAAATCTATGTAATCTTTATAAATAATAAGTATGCATTTTTATAGAAAATAGACAGAAATATCAGTTGTAAAAATGTCATTAAAAAACTGACCCCCCTGTGCAACCGACGCAAGCAAGCACACCCTACAATTTCCCCAGAAATTGTACCCTCTCTAGTTATTATTATTCTTAGGACTGGGTGTCTATGGCAGCCCCCAGAAGCGCTTGGTCGAAAGTTGTGAAATTTGGCACACTCATTGGGGACATTCCCCTGGTCCAATTCACAAAGTTTCATGTCTCATACTTGGGCACTCTAGCGCCACCAACAGGTCAAAGTTGGAGTTGCGTTTACACAAGTTACTTTTGAACCGCATGTCTGATTGTCAAAAATGAGGTACCGTTGGATTCCTTGGGTCAAGCAGAGTTCAACACACACTATGGCGTCCATTTTCGGTTATATAGATTTTCCGCAATTTCCGGTTTTATCAAAACCCTTTGAAAGCCTACTCCTCCTACAATTTTTGTCAAATCTTCTTCTTTACCAGAGATGATCTTCAGATCAAGCCTCACAAAAGTTATTGAAAAGAATTGTAATCATCACAACCGTTTGTCCGTGACAGCCAATCAAATTCAGCAGAAAAGCTGCCAAACAGGAAGTGAAGTCATATCTCAGCAGTTCTTTAAAGGCAGTGACACCAAATTTGTTATGCCTACTCGGAACCTTATTCTGAGGATGTCCTCCAAAAATTGTGCCATGTGACTAAAAGGGGGAGTGGCCGGAAGCATAAACGTGTTTTGGCTAATAACTGTTGAAGTTCACGCAACACACCAAACAGGTTGTTGTGACTTAATTGTTGCACAAGTGCTATGGCCATGTCCTGCTCTGGACTGCTTGGCCCCTCCATTGCTGCTTGCAGCTATATTTGTTCTGTTGGGTTTAGTAAATGCATGCATTTTGTTTCTTTTGCTGCAGAAATTCACAACAAAAAATGAATGAATGACCCATCTCAGAGTAGCTTTATAGAATGTACGTTTACTGTATTGAAAAAAAGAAGACAGAAACATAATTGCTGCAATAAAGGCTTCATTTGCAACAGGACTTTATTGCAAGAAATATGCAATATAATAATAATACATTTTATTTCTAACACACCTTTCATCTGAAAACAGATCTCAAGGTGCTACAGTTAAGAGTTATAAAACAAGGTAAAACAAGGTAAAACATCAATATAAAATACAATTAGACAATTAAAACTCATAAGATCTGCTAAAAAGAAATGTTTTAGTCCTTTTTTTATAGTCTCAGTGGTTTGAGGTGCCCTCAGATGGTCGGGGAGGGTATTCCAGATCCGGGGAGCGGTGGAACAGAAAGCCCGGTCACCCATGGTGCTGAGTTTAGTCCTGGGGAGATGGAGGCGGTTTGAATTATTTGAGCGGAGGGATCGTGCTGTAGTTGTAGGGATTAGTAGTTCTTTCAGGTAGGGGGGAGCATTGCCATGGATGCACTGATGGGTGAGAATTGAATTGTATCCTGGCGGAAACGGGAAGCCGTTTAGCCATATACAGTATTTCATCAGTTATCCTAGGTCTGGCCCTTCTCTGAGCACCACCACACATTCTAACTCTTCTCCCTTGACCTTGTCCCACTCCTCTCCCTTGTCCTGGTACTTGTCTTCCTCTTCCTAGTGCAGGCATTATTCTTACTTTCTTCGTATTGCTCTATATTGTTCTTTTTCCACACAAGATCAGCCCAAAGAGGTCCTCATTACTGTATATACAATATGGTCATGCGATTGAAAGAACCTCAACACCTGAGTGTTTCCTAGTTGGGATTCAGCTGTGATTTACAGTATTTGCATAACTTCAACCAGCTGTTTCTCAGTAGCAATGGAATAAAATACAGGGGATATATTTGTGTTTCAATTCACAATATGAACAGCTGTTCACTTTGACTTTAGCCAATAAGTTAGGTTTTGAACATGATGTTATCTGTTCTGACATACAGTGTGAAAGCATTGGTAAATTGGGCAGTAAAAATCGATTTTGTTTTTGGTTTAGCTTGTGTGTAAAAGAAGTTCAAGCATTTTAAATTTGTGTTTACTGCATTTGGTGTCAAAGCAACAATAAATGGGTTAATTGTATAGCCAACACAGACGTATGTTGTGCTAACTGTGTCAAGAGTAAAGGAAACTTGTTAAAAGACTTGTCATAGCGATTGTAGAAAACTGTTAATTGTTTAACTGTTAAATGTGTGAGGAGCCGTAAGGAGGAGTTTTAAAAGTATAACTGGAGACATAGAATAGGAAAGATGGATTGGTTTAAGACTACATCCAGGACTGGTTTTATTTAATCTTTAGTCATAGAAATAGTTTTGCACTACAAAAGATTAGTTTTTTTAAAGAAAGTAAAAAAGAAACAGAATAAACTAGAGAGAGGGTACAATTTCTGGGGAAATTGTAGGGTGTAGGGTGTAAGTAACAAAGTTGTCACCGACAGTATTAGATAGAATAGCGATTGAAACAGTACAGTACCATCTGCTAACTGAAAATATGCCCCCAAAAAATGTAAATAAGCTTGACATTTATTTAGGGGGAAAAGGCTAATTCAAAAGAAGTTTGCTGGAAGCGATCATTGTCAGTAACAATGCCAAATACAACCATTTGATCTTAGACTAGAGCCCTGCACGGTGGAGAAGCTGACCTCGGTAAATTGTGCTAAGCTAGCCTAGCTGCTGTTGCTAGCCAAACTTAAGGAGATTGTTTGAATGCGCCGGAAATGAAAAACGTTTCTTTTGACATCAAGTTTAGGCTGTGGCATTCAAGACAGCGACACACCACACAAGCTTGAGTTTAAATACATTATTTAATGTGAAATTACTTACTGTACATGCAAGTCTTGAATTACTTAAATGTATGATGCTGCCAGTAGCCTACTTCTTCTTTTAACCGTTGGGCTGTCTCAGACCCCCCACATTGCGAAGGTGTATTGGGTAAAATTGGGTAAACACAACAATGGTTCGTTATGAACCTTTGGGTCATGTGACCCGAAGGCAGCACAAGGGTTAAAGGCTTCTCATAGAACCAAGGTATAAAAACAACAGACTGGAGTTTGATGCTTTTTAAGCTGGGACAAATCTTGGTAACAGCAATCAAAACTAGATACTGATTGGAAAGCACAAGTAAGCTACTATCCATTTCTAGCGTGTTTGTGAGAGCCTTTTGTCATTGGCTTCTTTAATTTACATTTAGCAGACGCTCTTATCCAGAGCGACTTACAGTAAGTACAGGGACATTCCCCCGAGGCAAGTAGGGTGAAGTTTCTTGCCCAAGGACACAACGTCATCTGGCACGGCCGGCAATCGAACTGGCAACCTTCATTTACTAGCCCGAGTCCCTAACCGCTCAGCCACCTGACACCTGAATTTAAATGTTGTACTCGATCTAATTAATACAACGAGTTAGTCATCAAGTTCTGATGTAGTAAACCATTATCAAATCATTGCACTACTGCCAGAGCTCTTCAGTAATTTTGGATCTCTATAATGTTTGTTTTTCCTTTTTAATTTTCCCATAGAGGTGTTTAGTTGCCTTGCACATCAAACAAATTAAATACTCATTCAGCTTTGTCAGCTTCTCTTATACTCCTTCTATATCAACCTCTCTCAATCCTAGTTTTTGGGCCTACTATCTTGCATGTTTTTAGATGTTTATCTGCTACAAATGAATGGGTTGTCTAAAAAATGAGTTGGAAGCAAGATACCACTAATAAGTGTGCCCTTTGCGCCCCTCCCCCCACCTGTCACTGGGCCAGGCTGCTGCTGTAACTTGCTAGCCAACCTTAACTGAGGGGACTGTTTGAACGCGCTGGAATTCAAAAATGTTTATCTTTATGTATATTTGAGACCACACATTCGTAGATGTACATTTCCACTATATGTTAACGGATTTTGAGGTTGATCCGATTAAATGAGCGAAAACAAGGCACATCTGTCCATATTTTGTTAGTGAAGCAGGGAGAGGAATGCTTGTGGCAAGCTAACTAGCTGAATAGAGCGATGGGGAGTTTGTTAGCACTCAAAATGTAGCTCTAAAACAGGGGCACTCCTCGGACTTAAGCTCGATTATAAATAAAAATTCCCAGCTGGGAAATGTTAGCGGTTTTCACAGTCCTGTAGAGGAGTCCTTCATGAACAGAATGACATCAAGTTTAGGCTGTGGCATTGAAGATCAGGTTAGTAGCCAATGGCTCAAAGTACTCTCAGCCAATTACAGACCTCTTAAAATGGGAAAACTTCTGTGCCACATATGGGATGGTATTCACACAGGGATTGGCTCTAATTTGAGTGACAGGTTGATTCACCAATTGAAAAACTCATCTGGGAATTTGGATTTTTATAAGGGGAGGGCTGAGATTTTACTGTCGCCGTTTGGCTTCCTAAACAGCAATAGAATTAGTTTTTCTAAACCGCGTCGCATACAGCATTACAGTGAGCTACACTGGCTTAAAACTACAGGTATATAATGATAATTGTACCCATTAATTGTTTACTAGTAATATTATCTCATAATAAATCATAAAACGTTCATTGATATGTGAGGCATGTTTATTATTTTAACAATTGAAAACGGATGTATCACTGACCGCTATCTTATATGTCGTCCAACAGAGGCTAATTATGCTAACGCATCAGTCAACAAGCGAAAATTGACTACTGTTTTCGAAAGTAAATGTACTAATATCAGCGTACATCAGTATTGTACATTAAATCTCACAATTGTGTTTTTTATCACAATTTTAAATGAGCAATAAGTTCAGTTTAGCATTTGTTGACGCTTGGAACTCTCCGTTGTGATTACATTGAGAGCAGAACGTTTGTCCTCCCTACTACTGTGCGCAACAGTCTTACTACATCTATGCACGTCGTAGTTATGCGTCCTTGCCAACGTGTGCTGACGTTGTGACGTTGGGCTTGCACTGATTCCCTTTGGCGACAAAAGGCACTTTTTGCCACAAAAACGTAATTTCAACTTAAACCGTGCAACGGAACTTGAATAAAAATACAAGCAACGCAATCGCAAACAACACGAACCTTTTGACACTGGCGTTGTCTATGTAGCGCAAAGATTGATTGATCCTTAGGGGTGGGAAAATAATTTTAAAAATAATAACGAGAGAGGGTACAATTTCTGGGGAAATTGTAGGGTTAGTGCTTGCTTGCGTCGGTTGCAGGTTGGTCCGTCCCATTAAGTTTTTCTCTTCTAGTGACATTTTTCAAGCATTTAGCCTACTCATATTGCGTAATTCATTAAAAAAAAACTTTGAAACAAACGACTGTAATAACGCTGTCAATGGCAGTATTTCAGATGGAATCGCGATTCAAACAGTACCATCTGCCAACTGAAAATATGCCCCCAAAAACGTAAATAAGCTTGACATCTATTTAGGGAGAATTGGCTAATTCAAAAGAGGTTTGCTACGAGCAAGCTAGTTGCGGTGGCTAGCCAAACTTCACTGAGTGAGGGGATTGTTTGAAAGCGCCGGAAATGAGAATGTTTCTTTTGACATAAAGTTTAGGCTGTGGCACTGAAGCCAGCGACGCACCACACAAGCTTGAGTTTAATACATTATTTAATGTTACATTGTACAACTACAGTACAGTACTAGACTACTGCTGTGTTCGTCTTGGTAGCGATTGCGTTGGTTGAATTCGATGTAACGTTCCATTGTACGGTTTAGGCTGAAATTAATTATTTTCATGAACAGATTGACAAAGTTTAGGCAGTGGCAATGAAGTTCAGGTTAGTAGTCAGATAGTTTCACCTATTGAAAGACTTTTGATTTAAGTAAGGGGAGTGCCGAACATGTTCTGTCGCCGTTTGACTTCCTAAACAGCTGTGTAGATGTTTTTGTAGTGTCTCGCGTAGGCTACAGCAGTTGCAGTGAGCTACACTGGTTTGAAACCACAGGTAATGATAATTTCACCCACAATCGTTACTTGTAATGTCCTGTAAAATCCTACAGCGAAAATGTATGTGTGAGGAATGTTTATTTTAACGATTGAAAACAGATGCATCATAGACCACTGAAGTATGTGTTGCCCGGGCAACAGAGGCTAATGTCATGATGCTAATACTTCAGTGAAATAGTAGACTAGCCTACTGTTTCCGAAAGTAGATGTACTTCCTTAATAATATCAGCTTATATTGTACATTACACATCACAATTGTGTGTCATATCACAAAGTAAAATTATTAAATAGTTATCACCCTGGCCTCTTTGCTTGTGGCGTTTCTGCAGCTGCCTTGCAGTAAAGCAGTTAGCTTAGCTATCTCCCAGAAGTTAACGAGCTGCTAAACTAATGTTCTGCTAGAGGTAGTCACGCGAGTTTTCGTGACGTTAGTGACGTAAGTAGCGTCATTGACTGTGGCTAGCAAGTTAGCCACCGTTAGCTTCACTTTTCGCCACAAAAACGTAATTTCTACTTAAACCGTGCAACGGAACGTAAATAAAAATACAAGCAACTCAATCGCTACCAAGACGAAACTTTTGACATCGACGTTGTCTATGTAGTCCAAATATTGACGAAATATTAGGGGTGTGAAGAGAACAATGGTTGTGCTCGCCGAAGGCGTGAGCACACCCATTGTATTAGATGGCTGAGCGATGAGGGAGTCGGGCTAGTAATCTAAAGGTTGCCAGTTCGATTCACAGCCGTGCCAAATGACGTTGTGTCCTTGGGCAAGGCACTTCACCCTACTTGCTTCGGGGGGAATGTCCCTGTACTTACTGTAAGTCGCTCTGGATAAGAGCGTCTGCTAAATGACTAAATGTAATATTACTAGACAAACAAATATCTGAAGTAAAACTGGCACTTTAAGTCAATGTATGACTTGTTTTCTGAAGAAGAACCAAATAAATAAAATCTAACTATCATTCTGAATCATACTGAATTGCATAGCATGGTATTCTCTTGCATCGCATCATATCTCATTGAATCAGACTTTGTCAAATTGCAGTGCATCACAATGGGGTGAATTGTATTGTATGACTTTAGTAGTTTAATGTATCGGATTGTTGGCAATGCATTGAGATGGAGACGCACCTCCCTAAAGGATTTACACCGTGTCCTAACTGGATGCGAGCGTACGACTGTCGCGTAGCATCGGACTCTCTCTGTCCACACTGAATCCATCAAATTCACTTCTGTGACGTAATGTACACTAACCACGTTACTATGACTTGAAGCTTGAAAGCTTCTATGAGCTTTCAACGTGAGCGACAAAAAATAAATAGAAACA
Source organism: Thaleichthys pacificus (assembly GCA_023658055.1). NCBI lineage: Eukaryota > Metazoa > Chordata > Actinopteri > Osmeriformes > Osmeridae > Thaleichthys > Thaleichthys pacificus. The sequence goes on from CM042865.1 coordinate 990,138, forward strand.
GGGCGTCTGACAACATGTTCAGCCAAAACGTCTTGCGTCGCGCAGCATCGCATCACTCGCGTCCAGTTCAGGACATTCCAACAGAAAACAAGGCAATCAAACTGCTTTTAGTCGTGTCACTCGCGTCCCGTCGCATCCACTTAGGACACGGTGTTACACCTTTATGCATAGGTTCCACATTTCATTGTCTCCCTCTCTATCTCTAGGATGTCCGTGCTCTCTGACCAAACAACAGCCAGTCCACACCAACCCCTCCCCATCTGAAAACAGTAGTGCCAATGCCAGCATTGGCAGCACACAGAGCACGCCAACCAGCAGCATGGCATGAGGATGTCACTGTAATTTCATCATTATTCTTGCCATTCTGTTATGTCATTCAGAATTGTTTTTTGCACTCCCACTATGTTTTCCAGAATGCCCTCTTTCTCCTCATTTGGTTAATGAAAAGCAAGCACACATCCCCTGATCACACCCCATTTGGGTGAGGTCAGGCTGGGTAGTCTATTCAAGAGTCCTTCACAAACATTCACCTGTCTCTAGTCTAAGCTTCTCAGACAGGAACGAAAGCACAACAAAGTAACTAACAGGAAAATAATTGTCATACTTTTTGATGAATTATGCATCTCTGATGGCAGTATAATAGATTCATTCAGGGGGGGAAGGGAACAAAATATATCTACATTATATTAGAGAAACACTTTTTGCTTCATGACACACACTTTTTCTCTGATTGTCAGAGGTATCCTATTTACTCCGATTCAAATTCAGGCCAGATGAAGGAACTATATCATGTGCCGGTCGACTTGGTTGGGAGAATAATCATGCATATGTTTTAGGCGTAACAACAAAGTTAAAATACCAAATGTTATCTTCCCATA